>CAMZMU010000052.1:43291489-44491489 GCA_947311845.1 Poa pratensis
GATACCCTTATTAGAGACCTTGATACTTGATAGGGATATACGTAGTGCTGGACTTTTTTTTTAATCAGAGGATTGTGTTGTCCGGTTGCTGCCATGCTCGTTCTCAGGATTACCAGACTTCTCCTCAGGCGCCAAAACTGGTGGGCTTTTCTTGGGCTATCCAATTTCTTATTAATTAGTTCTTGAGCAAGACAGTGGCTTAAAAGAAATAGAGGCTTCGGTGGGCCTAGAAACCACAAGCAGGCCCTGGGGTTTGTCATTTCCTTTCCCGCTCAGAACCTACACTAGCGTTCTCCTTCCTCCACTCATCCTAGTCATTGTGCCTCAGTCTAGGGAACCTTTCTCGGATCGTGTTCCGGTTGCAGGTAGGCCTTTCCCAATCTTCAGTGAACTTTCTACGAGGTTACATCAAACATAATCAATTCCCAGTTTTGCTTTCCTGGGGGGGGGGGGGGGGGGGGGGACAGTGCCATCGAGATCTCGTTCACGTCTCGCGTCGCCCCCGCGGCGACCGATACGCATGTCGCTCCCGCCGGCCGCCCTAACCTCTCCCGCCGTCGCCGCCGAGAGCCGCCGGGCAAAGCCCGCGCGCGTTGCTGGCGGCGGCGGTCATCCTCTACCCGGCGTTTGGACAGCCTCGCGGGGCGGCTTCTACAGGCGGCGGTGCTCTCAGGTTGGTAGCTCGGCCAACGGGCGGCGAAGCTCTTGGCAGGTGGCGGGAAGGAAGCTCGGCGGAGGGGACCCGTTGTGGCCGGCGCGGCCGGGTACGACAGTGACCATGGAGGATGGCGGCGGCCAAATCTGGGCCTAGGTTTGGGCCTAGGTCTGGGCTGCAGTGGGCCCATGCTCAAGGCATGCAGGGCTGCTTGTGGGTGGTGAGGAGGCGCCGCATCCGCCGTGCTCGTAGCCCCTGTTGTCTCCTCTCTTCTCCGCAGGTCGCGTGTGGGCTAGTTCCGGGCCAGGTGGGCTCGGATCTGGAGCGACCGTCCATGTCCGTCTCGTGGAGCTGATGTCCCGTTGGTGCGAGTACTTGGACGCCAGGGCGGCGGCTCCGGATGGAGAGGCTGCACGTCTGGCTTTGCGGCAGGCAGCGTTGCAGCGGTGGTGGCGCTTCTGGTTGGCTGCATGGGTAGCGACGGGAGGGGCGGTTTGTGATCCTGGCATTGTCGTCTTCGCAATGGCGGCTCCCTTGTCTAGCTTTGGAGAGCTTGAGTGGGCGGCGGTGTTCCTCCTTTCAGGTTGCTTCGGCGATCCTCGGGTGGCTTGAGTGAGGGTCCGAGTGAAACTCCGCGTTTCGGCGCCAGCGGTGGCGACGCTTATGGGCGTCGTATCCCTCTTGGGGGCACCGTTGTGGATCCGCTCTCCATGCCAGGGCTCCAGATGAAAATCCTTGTCCGACTTCGGACTCGACGGCGGCGGCGTTCTGCGTCGTTACCTTCTTGAGGGCGTCGTCGTGGAGCTCAGGGTCCTGTTTGTTGCAGCTTCAAGCTTGCCATGTTCCTGGCGCGAAGCTTTCTCGGCTCTGACATGGCACGACCTAGCCGGCGCGTCTTCGTTCTTGTTCGGTAGTCTAGGTTGCCTAGTGTTAGTTGTGGCTTCTCCGGTTTTTTTGCTCGGCGTGGAGATGGGGACTTCGCTTCCCTCTCCTTTGTCGTTTCTTTTGACTTGCTTTGTAAGAGGATTTACTCACCACCATGTATCAGTTTGGCCGTTGTGGCTTTATTTATAAACTGTTTCGTGGAGTTTTGCTTTCCTCTTGCATTTGGCCGCTTCATTTGCATTCCTTGACTCTGGCCGATAACATGGGTCCATCCATGTTATCCTATGTACAAGTCACCAAAGTTGTTCTTTGTATCCTATGTACAACTCACCAAAGGAATAAGAAGTTCAGGCTGCCGTAGTTACAGTAAAAAAACATGGGTCCATCCTTCTATACGGGGTACCATTGACATGGGTCCATATCAGGATGACGAAGAATCCAAGTTGCTCTACCGTGTTCTTCACCTCAAACACCATGAACTAGAAAATTGGGATCATGAATATCACCAAGGGATGACGAGTCTCAACGCTCTCCGCAGACCATCCAACTGGTTGACAGAACGGAGAAAAATGGTTCTCTCGTGTCTTTGCACATCAAGTGTTTGACGTAGTATAGATCGGACCTTTTCAAGTACATCACATTTTGAACATTGTTTTTTTCGTATTTCGAACTTTCTCTGAGAGTTCTTTCCTGTAAAGAACCCTTGTCGTTGTTCTTTGCACTAGCTACTTCGCAGAAAGCCCGATGGCCTTAACAGTCGCGGCATCAAATGGATATGTTATAATTCTACAACTAATTAGGTGTGCTAAGTGGTACGCTATCTCATTGTTAAATCCTTTTTTAGAATCCCTAACATACTCCATGTAGCTACTCTACTTGCGACAATTAATTTGCAACGGAGGAAAAGAAAAATTAGTCAAATTCATTTCCACTATGATTCTAGTAATTTATCCCCTCAATATTCGAATATATGTGATTATAATTTTCCGTCCTAAGATATTGGCTTGGCCCCCCTAATTGTTATGTCACACAACCCATATTTAGTCCTTTGGGAGACATCCCATAAGTTCGGAACGACACAGAGAAAATAAGCATGGCCCCAATACTACTTAGTGATTTCGTGGATTTAATCACACCAACTAGCTGCCTAATACAATGAGCTGGAATGCTGGATAGTTATGGATATATTATCTGGTGAGGAAGACGACATCACTGGTTTTAATCCCTTATGGTGAAGGCGACAGCTCAGAACAGATAATGCATCCACTGAGCGATCATTGACATTTTGTTCTGATCTACAAACAACAAGCAGTTTAGTATGGTATGGTACTGAGCTTACATCGATATGGCTAACGTACAGACCGTTGGATTACTACTTGTGAGTTTAGAACCGAATAATGTTTCTGTCACCTTCGAGAGCGACACAGTAAGTGTCCAATTCGAGATTCTCCAATTGATACAGGAGTATATATTTTTCTGTTTGCCGGGACCAATTTTTTTGTATGTTTGGGCAAGGTGAGCGGACACGCCATCTCATTACAAAAATTGGGTTGCTGACTGTTCTTAACTGATTAAACTAGACGTATGATCTGCTCGCCTATCGAAATATAGTACACGATGAGAATGGTGCTAGTTTAGACTTAAGATAGGAGACAGACAGCAATTAGCGGCAACCAAAGCAAGTATTCATGGCACACGGTATATTCTTCCTAGTTATGCTCTACACGCCGCTCCTCGCCACGGCCGTGTCGCCGCTGCAAGCAGCAGCGCCGGCGACGCGGCCGAACTGTCCTGAGAAGTGTGGGGACGTAACAGTCCCCTACCCGTTCGGCATCGGCGCCGGTTGTTCGCTGCCCACCTTCAACCTCAGTTGCGACAAGGGGGTACTCTACGGAGTCGAAGAAGGCTACGCCCTCGGATTCAGAATCGCCAGTATCAATCTGGAGACGGCAGAGGTAATCTCCGTGGCGCTGTTATCATACACCTGCAGCTGGTCGGAGATAGCACGGAGCGTCTCCTACAACTTGACCGGTACCCCGTTTCTGGTCTCGCCGACGGCCAACGTGTTCACGGTCATCGGCTGCAATTCGATTGCGAGGCTCAGGGACCAAACCTTCGGTACCTACCTCGTGGGATGTATCACGACCTGCCTCAACGTGAGCGTGGCCGCGGAAGACGGCGCTCCGTACACTGGCCAAGGCTGCTGCGAGGTGCCACTACCAGCCGGAATCAGCCTTCTTCGTGAGCGCTGGTACTATATCAAGGAGAACGAGAAGAAAGATACAATGCCGGTGAAGTCATGCCAATATGCCTTCGTGGCCCAGAAAGGCCGGTACGTACGACATGAACTTTTTTGCGTAGATTTCATACTTGCAGTAAATTATAGGTTTTTTTACTACTCCCTCTGTTCATAATTACCATGCGTTCTGTTCTCAGTTTGATCAGAGACGGAATTTTGTAAGATTTAACAACATATATAGAAAACAAATATTGAACACCTACAGTATTTAACATTATCTATTATCATCATAAACTATATTTTCATAATATATGCATCTGAATATTTTTCGTTTATACTTAGTCAAACTTTTAAAAGTTTGATTTTGAGATCATCCATAACGCAGGGTAGATAAACACAGTCTGATATTTCAAATCATTAGAACACGTCGGCCGAAGTATATTTTGTCGTTTGCTGACTTTTGTAATATAAAAATAGAGCACATCCTAAAAATTAGAACGTTTTCACTGTCCTCAGATGAATACATAAAAAGTTTGTTTCTTGAAACGACAAAATATATATATTCAAATGTTTCAATCATCAGATGTACCATTCATTAGTATAGACATGCTAAATGTCAGCCCTTGGCCAGAATCCCGTTCTCTCCTTTTCTCTCAAGTTCCGCCTCCAATTATATCTTCACTATAGGGTATATTCCTTTGTGTATATATAATCCGACCATTCGTCTATTATACATAAGTGTTAGAAGACAAAGGTCTATTTTTCCCTCCTTCGTTCTCATATTACTGCCAGGCTATGGCACTATACGCGGAAATTAGTGTTAGGTATAGTACGAGCATATGATCCCTCCCACTATATAAAAATCATTTATCAAAATATTCAAACACAAATTTGGGTATAAATCCAAACATATATGTCTGTACACAAAGTTTTGAAGAAAAAGATATTTTTTGCGAACTGTGTACAAAAGACATATCCCAATGCTTTAAAATGAATTTGTACGAGACTTTTCTTTGTCCTTTATACACAACCCACAAAAAATGTCTTTTTCTTGATGCTTCTTTCTGCGAACATAGAATGTCTAGATCTATCCCTGTAAATTTTGTTTGAATATTTTTCACATTATAAATATATTTGAAATTCATTTTCATAACGGGTGCATCTAAACCCACGAATCAAGACACCGTGTCCCACTTTTCGCTGCTATGTTAAGCCACTCTACTCGCATTGGACTTCTTGTTTCAAAGCAAAGTCGTTGTCTCATAAGTAAGTAGTTCGTTGCTATGGAGCATGACATATAAAGTATAGGCATATTAGGCAATATATCTTGCAATTTGTGTAAAAAAGACTTCCATGCAATACCTTCTAAAATTGTAACGTATATAGTTGTGTTGAATCACTGGTATTACAATCTTGAGCTGTACAAACTGTGAATTTGTGAAACAGGTACAGTTTTAGGCAGTCGGACCTCGTAGAGATGAACTTTTCCCAGAGATTTGGAAATCCCCCAGTTGTTTTTGACTGGGCTATTAGGAATGGGACGTGTCCATCGCAACCGGAAGATGGCGACTATAAAAAACGGTACACTCCGTATGGATTCTGCATTAGCGCCGACAGCCACTGCGTTAGTGCCAGTGGTGGCACCCGGGCTATTTTTGCAGATGCAACCCGGATTCGTCGGCAATCCCTACAAACCAAATGGATGCACAAGTTTGTCTTCGCTTGACCTTTCTAAATTCCTTTCTGCAAAAGTAACCACAAATATTCCTCTTGCTACAAGGAAATATGTATTATTTTTATTAATCGTCCCTGGAATTTGGAGGATGTAGGTGGGTATGGTTGGGCTGGGGATTATTTTTCAACAACAGGAAACAAATATTTCGCAAATTCTGCCATTTCAAAGCATCTTGTGAGAAGGGATTGAACAGTTATATGAGCTAAAACAGAACACAAGCCTTAATTCCTTAGGAGAAAATTAAATGTAAAGCTCAACGTTAATTTTGAAACGTTCATAACGGCATGGGTACTGGCTAATAACGTATATATGCTTGTATAGAGACTCGTTAAACGTTGTGATCGGTCCGATGCTTTGATTCTCATCAGACAACAATGGTTGGTAATTACCATATTTCATACTTGTGTACTTTACTCTAGTTGTTGGGACTATTTGTCTGGAATTTTAGGGTTGAAAAGGAATGTATTCCATTGGTAGTTAATTTAATAGAAAAAGCTATCTGCTTCATTTTCATGCAGAGGCCGGGGGGCTTTCAACCTCTGTTTCGAAAAAATATGAAATAAATTGATACAGGAAATAGACGTATTCACCTAAAAAATTGGAACCTTGATATTTCGTACTTGAGTATTTTAATCTAGTTTTTGGGACTATTTCACCAGACATGTAGGTAGTTAAAACTTAGAAGTGCTCCCTAGAATAATGGCTAATTAGCTCCAAACGGGAAGTCAATGGGGTAATAGTGAAATGGAACCTTTGGCTGTGTAGGTACGAAGTTATCTGAGAATCTAAGGCCAAAAAGAAAGAAGGCTCACACCATAATAAAAAAAAACTATCTGCGTCATTTTCATGCACAACCTCTATATCGGAAAAAAGTGAAATAGATTGATACGGGAAATAAACTTATTCACATAGAAAAATGGAACCTTGATACAGTACTTGAGTATTTTACTCTATGTTGGGACTATTTCACCAGACTTTAAGGTATTTATTAAGTAGATAAGAGTTAATGTTTGAATAGAAGTCATGATTCACTTGCTCAGTGTGAAATGAATGTTTGAATAGGATTCGTGACTTAATCGTGGAATCACATGTATTTTCAGATATTAATGTGTATGCTCCAAGACCCGTATCCTTGTCGTGGTGGGACATGCCTTGATCTAATAGGTGACTATGCATGTCGATGCAATTTTGGACCAAGAGGTGACGGTAAAAGTGCAAAGGGCTGTGAACTCATAATGTCCTTGGCGGAGCTGATAGGTAAGGTGTGGTGTGTATGAACTCCATAATTTCTTCTATAAACAAATATTGCACGATCTACGCACTGTGTGATCTACTCCTACATTTTTGTTTATGAGAAGCTTTAGGTAATTCATCTGTGTTAGAAAATGCTTTGTATATGTAATTTACCGTCTCCAAGCTATATATGTACAAAACGGTCTGGAATATCTATACAACAACATTCATACAACCTAAATCGATCCTGTTTCACAAAGTTTAGCACATAATATTAATGAAATACTATGTTGTTGAATAAGATAATTGTTTTCTCAGGACACTTGAGTTAATTATTAGGTGAAGACGATACTCCCTTGCAGAACCCATTTCACAATTTAATGGCCATCTTGCTACAGCTATTGTCTGGAGCAGCCGATCGGTATATGTCGTACGTGCTCTTATACATAGATTAGTGCTCACCAAACTGTGAAGTGAGAACTGACACAAAAATGGCATTAACTCATATGATATATTTGTTCACAGGTACAGTCAGTGCTCCATATCAGCAGTACTGCTAATATCCACACGCATGGTTCTCGAGAGAAGAAAACTTAGAGCTCGTGTCAATAAGAATGGCGGACAATTACTGAAAAGCATCAAGATTGAGATTTACAAAAAGGAGGAGCTAGACAAAATAACCAAGAATTATAACACCATCATAGGTAAAGGTGCCTTTGGTGAGGTGTACTACGGAAGGACTAATGAAAACGTGCGAGTCGCGGTCAAACGCTCCATTGCAATCAATAAGGACCGGCAGAACGACTTCGCGAATGAGATTCAAATCCAATCACAAATAAGTCACAAGTATCTGGTCCAGCTCTTGGGGTGCTGCTTGGAAACAGAAGTCCCTATGCTGGTCTATGAGTTCGTCGGGAAGGGGAGCCTCTACGATGTGCTCCACGGCAAGAATGACAATGGAAGAATAGAACCTCTCTCACTACGAGCACGCCTCGACATCGCCATCTCCTCAGCAGATGCCCTGGCATACATGCATTCGCAGGCGAGCCAGAAGATACTTCATGGTGACGTGAAATCCGGGAACATCCTACTGGATGACGAATTCATGCCCAAGGTGTCGGACTTTGGGACATCGAGGCTCATGTCCATCAAGAAGGATCACACCGAGTGGGTGATCGGGGATAGCAGCTATATAGACCCGGTGTACATGAAAACCGGACTGCTCACAGAGAAGAGCGACGTGTACAGCTTCGGCATCGTGTTGTTGGAGCTCATCACAAGGAAGAAGGCGAGGTATGATGGAAACAATAGCCTCCCGTTGAACTATGTCAAGGCCTCCATTGACGGGTCCACGGGGCAGATGTATGACATGGAGATTTTATCAAGCGGTGAGGACGTGAAGTGCCTCGGTGAAGTTGGCCTGATCGCGGTGCAATGTCTCGAAACTGATGTGATTGACAGACCCACTATGACTGAAGTCGCTGAGAAAATTAAAAGATGCAAGAGCCGGTGGTTGCAAAGCCATTGGCATGGGAAGACCCATGAGATACGTACTTAGCATTGTGACACCTTTGAGTTGAACTCTGTTGTGTGACCGGTTGAAGCATTATATTTCTAGAGTTTTTGTTGGTGAAACATTGGTTTATGGGTGGAATGGATGATTGATAAAATATATTGGTTGTCCGGTCTTTCTACGGGGGTACGATGCAGCGGAGGTTTCGTATTTTTTGTTTCCTCTTGTAAAACTTTGCTATATCATGTCATGGCTTGGCAACCATTCTGCCTGCCCGATTTCTTCGTGAGGAATATTTTCTATGTCATGTGTGATCCTTCACGCAATCAACCTTATGCTTAGGGGGAACCGATGATGTTTTTTTTGTTTGTTGAAGATTATCGATTCACTCTAGCGGAGAAGTTGTCCAATCACATCCAAGTAGGCCTCAGAGCTTATTCCCCAGGATAATCTTCTTCCGATGATGCAAGTCCTTGCCAACATCCTCAAAGTACTCATGATGCTTCGATTGCGACGCCATGATCTCTAGTTCCTCAACACGGGCGACATTCCATGTAGTTATTAACTCCCTTTTTTTCAATGTTTTGATGCCAAGGGAGATGGGGTGATTATTAGAAACTTCACATGTCTTTTGGGAGAGTAGAAAATTACAAACAATGAACTTTAATCATTTTTTGTAATAGTTTGTAAACATATTCTATGTGATGCGACCTTATGGCCCCTGCATGACATGCCGACATTCAATATCTTAATGCTTATTTCGTTTACAATGCATCACATACATGTGCATCACAATTCGTCAAGTTCATCATACGCAACACAGTCCAGCGGATCTCAAGATCTAGGGGGAGCTCTTCATCAACATCTCAACCATTTGCAATTGCATCGTGACATAAATTTTTCACATGGTGAACATCTTTTGGTCAGTCTACCTATATCATGGAATCCAAGATCAGCAGCAAACTTGTATATTTCTTGAATCTTTAATTGGCCTATATATCATCGACCACCTAAAAAGGGAGATTGGAAGTGCAGATAATCTTCAGTTCCTAGAAAAAAAGGTAGAACATTTTTTGGATGACAATGAGAAATTTATTTAGATGTAAAGTGAATGGAAATGGACAAATAACCATGTTTGAGTGGCACATCTCCACTAATATTAAAAGACAGAGTATGTCAGATCCGGAGGATCTGAACCGTCCATCAGGCCAGATCTAACGTTCCAGATTTACCCAATGTTGTATGTTGTGCACCTAATTATTAACCGAAAAAAAAAACTCAGACGAAGCCCACCCACGCGCCGCTGCGGTTCCCCGCATCGCCCACCACCCACGCATCGATCCGCTGCCGTTTCCCGCACCGCCGACTAACCACGCGTCGCTGCCCTTCCCCACACCGCCGCCCACCCACGAGCCACTTCCCTTCCTCGCACCACCGCCCACGTCCTGCGTGATTCTCCCCCGCCCTACGAGCCAGCCTTCATCCCCGCCGCCCCGAAGAGGCGAAGACCACGCAAGCCTCCGGCCGACGCGCTCGACAGACGGCCTCCATCCGCGCATCCCAGACGTCTCCGCCAACCGCCGGCGCGCCAACCCGACGCGCGCGGGCGCCCGCCCGGCCAGGCTCCATCCCTGCCTGCCTGATGCACCCACCAGCCGCCGGCCAGAGAAACATGGCCTCCCCCGCACGGCAGCCCTGTCGCCTGTTGACTGTCCCCGACCCAACAATCACCGGAAGGAAAGGTACGTGTTTCTGCGCCTGTTCATTGTATGAATTATTGCATGTTCATGAGATTTCCTTCAGTATGAACTTCCCATTAAAGCATGTCCATCAGATTTCCTTCAGTATGAATTTCTGATTAAATTCGTGTCTCTTAATTTGTTCACGATGGATTATTGGACAGGAAGTTGATTTCTAAGAGGTATTTGCGTTTGGACTCTTCCTGCCACCACAATCGTGGCCGTCGTAGCTATACAGAGCAGAAGTATTGTCTTCCATGCTATTACAGTTTGCGGGAAGGCAGTATTGTTCACTAAACACACTTTTCCCACTTCAATTGTTTACATTCTTTAAATGAACCGAAATTACCAGCAATTAATTTGCAAATGGGAAATACTTTGCCCTGTTTCATGCAGCTAGAGCCTAGAAGTACCGGATGTACATCACACCTAATTGTTTGGTTTAGTAGAGATTTTGGAGGTATCAACGACATTGGCACTATCATAGAAGATACTTTGTAACTACTGGCGGTATAAACGAGTTGCATGCTAAGTTAATTTTTGTTATATCTGGCTGCTTTCCTGTAATTGTAAGTTTCCCTTTGCATGACATTATAGAAGATACATTGGCCAATTTTTTTTTTTTGACACCCATTACGGTAGGGGAAGCCCCTACGGTTAAATTTTCAATTATAAAGGTCAGGGGTCACCAAAATAGTGACCACCCGAAGTACAGAGGATTACAAAATTTAGTGGGGGTAAAAAATGAACCACGAATACATTGGCCAATTTCAGATATATGATAGCTAGAAGTAGCAGTAGGTACATGTAATCCAAGCAAATTTTCTTTAACTCATGATTCATTACTATCATAAATGCATCAGAAGCACCTAAACCAGCACAAATGATCTTTTGATGTCTTTCAAGCACAGTACAAAGATTATAATCCATCTCAATCAAATACTGTAGTAATGAGCTGTATATGGGCTCTAAGTAATAGGCTGCACGATTGGCATGCTGTGGTTAGAAAGTATGTAGCGGAAACTTAACGAATCGACTGGGTTAATGAAGATGTTTCTTACTCGCTCCAAGATGGGGGCATGAGTTAATGGAAAGGTATACAATGGGAAACTGAATGATATCGCTTTCTTGAGATTTTTTTAGTTCTGTCAATTCGATGATATTCCACTATAAATATGGTGCTTCAAGAAATTTATGTGTGCAAAACATCCTACTTAAGCCAGTCTATTAACAATTTCTGAATCATGAGTGAGAGTTTGCGTAGGTACTGTACTTATGTGTTTGTCTCCAACTTTCCACAAAAATACTTATCTACCTTAGTTAATGTTTGATTGTTTTTTTAAACGAAGAGCTCTGCCAGTTCCCTCTGTTTTGTGAGAATTTGACTCTGTGATTGATCAATTTAGCTATCTGGTTGATCACTTTTCTTACTCGGTGCTTTATCAGTGTCAAATTTTTATGAGTATTGGATAATTGCTAAACTGTCATGATTGAAATTTGGAGGGGACCTTGGATTCATCGAGCGCCATGGTTGGAATTAGTGAGGTCAGTCGTGGTGTCTTTGTGTCTGCACTAAATTCATCTAGCTCTGTGATTTGTATCCCTCTTCTTATGGATTTCTGAACTGTAGAAGTTGAAGTTGATCGCAGTGAAGGAACTGCTTGTTGAAGACATGCAGTAGAAAAATGGTGGGTTGAATGATTTATTGGCCACACAATATGTTCATGTTAAGTTTACTGCACATTATAACTTCAAACTAAACTTTGTTGTTGCACCTTACATGTTCATGCTTCACTGTATCGATGTAGCCTCTAATGCATTTGTTCTACGTTATCCAATATTGGTTGCTTTGGTGAGCTCTTATTGTGTGTGCTGTAGCCTCTAATGCATTTGTTCTAAGCTTGCTACTTTAAATCAATAATTCATCTGATGGATATCCATCATAAACTTATTTGTCAGTCTCTGCTCTTCAACCTAATCTATCTGATATTGGTGAACATGGGAAAAACCACTTCTCTATTACTTGTTTATGGATAAGTTGTCTAGACATTCGAGGATCTGCAACAAACGGAACCGTCTTATAGTTAGCTGCATGTGGAACTTTTGACAAGTTTAGGGAACCGATTTATTTACTCCACAACTTTTTGTTCAAATGTTTCTTGGCTTATCTTTTCGACTACCTTTTCACTAATTCAGTTTTCAAATGCCTTTTCAAGCTCTGTTTTTTGTTAAGTGGTTTACTGCACATTATAACTCGAAACTGAATTTGTTGTTACTTCTGTTCTATATTGCAAATATGTGCAAGATGTACTAAATGACACCTTACAGATTCATGCTTTAGGTGTTATACAAACTATCGCTAGACTATACTTTTTCCTCTGTTCTATACTTGATGAAAAAATTGAGTTAGACTGGAAGTTTTGTTTAGCCCATGAAGTAAAGTTCTGTTTAGATCACTTTTTCCGAGATAACCTTCACTAGTGGCTTGACATATTGTCACTTGTGCCACAGTTTTAGATTTTCCAACACAAAACTGAAAGGAGGAGAAGTTACAACAAGCATAAAGAAATATAGTCTCAATTGCTCATTATTTGATTTCCTACTCAGGGTACATATTTCTCGGATTTTATCTTCTGTTTTGCCCATGTGATCCATTGTTTTATGAAGTGATGTGAGTTTTTCTGGAAGTTTCCTTTAAAATGATTTCTGGTGAAAGTTATTCTTAATCTGCCTCCAATTTCAAAAGTTCGTTTACAAAGTTTTCTGATATTAAAAGCATGCTCTCATATTTGAGGATAGAATGTTGCTTTCTTGATCTCGACTGTGTTAATTTCCTTTGCTCTCATATCGTTTAGTAAAACCAACCCAAGTTTCATGTCACTGTCTCAATCAGGATCAGGATTGATTTCATCTAGCTGCATTGGTTAGTTTTGTACTGAAAATGCACAAACGGTGTACATTTACTTAAGATCAGACATCATAGCAGCATCCACTGTTGTGATCTGGCTCTATGTGATGATCGATCAATTTGCTTTCGTACATTTATCAGTAAGAGATTGTTGCATTTGCTTTTGAAGTTTGTTTGAGCTCGAGCAAGTAGTATTCATCTGTGTGTTGTACATAAGAGAAGTACTTTACAGAGCTTACTGGGCAAACATTTGTAGGTTGCTTATGTCAAATTAGAATTCTGCAGTGTACTGATACGTCTCCAACGTATCTATAATTTCTGATGTTCCATGCTTATATTATGCCAATTGCTACATGTTTTATATACACTTTATATCATTTTTATGCATTTTCCGGGACTAACCTATTAACAAGATGTCGAAGTGCCAGTTCCTGTTTTCTGCTGTTTTTTGTTCCAGAAAAGTTGTTCTGCGAATATCCTCGGAACTGCACGATAAAAGAACCGAAGTCCGTATTTTTCCAGGAGGTACACGGAGTCCGAAGGAGAGACGAAGGGGGGCACCGAGGTGCCCACACCCCCCTCGCGGGTGGGCCCCAGGCCGCGCCACCAGGGGGTGTGGAGCCCTCGGGCCTCCACCGACGCCGCCCCTTCGCCTATTTATTCCTCCCGACGCGAAAACCCTAAAAAATCCTATCATATTCCACGAAGAGTTCTGCAGCGCCGCCGCCATCGACGACAAGTTTCGCGGGACCGAATCTCTGTTCTGGCACGCCGTCGGGATGGGGAATTGCCCTCGGAGCCATCTCCATCGACTCCATCGCCATCTCCAGCCCCGTCGCCGCGCCGTGGCTGCAGCGGGCCGCCGTCTCCTCTCCGGGCTGCACCTCTTCATCAACCTCTCCATCAAGCGTGCTCACCATGACCATGTGTGAGTAGTCTCCTCCGAGGCTGAGGGCTCTACCGGTAGCTATGTGGTTTATCTCTCTCTCCCATGGTGTGATCTTTATGTGATCATGAGCTTTGTAATCTAGTTGAATAAGTAGATGTTACTCTTTATCTATTATGCACTCTAGAGGTTACTTTAATATGAACTCCGGATTCACTTCCCACGGTGTGAAGGTGACAGTGTGCGCATCGTGTGTGATCCTTTATGACGTTGTCGGTGTTTGTTTACTCAGACTTTGAGGTGTGCTTTTGCAGCCCTACGCAATGAATGGTGTTCATTATCCAACAAGAGAGTGTTTGAGAGTAGCATTTATTTATTCAATTATGTTGTCATTGTTGAGAGTGTCCACTAGTGAAAGTATGATCCCTAGGCCTTGTTTCTAAGCATTGAAACACCGTTTACAAAAGTTCTGCTACATGTTTGCTTGCTGCCATTTTTATTCAGATTGCAATTACACTTATAATCATCCATATTACTTGTATTTCACTATCTCTTCGCCGAACTAGTGCACCTATACATCTGACAAGTGTATTGGGTGTGTTGGGGACACAAGAGACTTCTTGTATATTAATTGCAGGGTTGCTTGAGAGGGATATCTTTGACCTCTACCTCCCTGAGTTCGATAAACCTTGGGTGATTCACTTAAGGGAAACTTGCTGCTGTTCTACAAACCTCTGCTCTTGGAGGCCCAACACTGTCTACAAGAATAGAAGCGTGCGTAGACATCAAGCTATTTTCTGGCGCCGTTGCCGGGGAGGTAAGTGTTGGAAGGTATCTCCTTTAGATTCTGCAATTATTTCTTTTTGTTTCTTGTTTTTATTTTCACTAGTTAGGCTTAATGGAAAACAACAAAAAAATTAGAGATCTTATGAACTTTATATGGAATTAGGACATGATGCTTTTGAAGAGAAAATTAAAAAACCTATGGAGGCTTGTTTGCATAATAGTGGTAGTAATGTTATTAGTATAAATTCTTTGGACACCATTATTGCTAAGGCTGTGGAAAAGCCTAAGCTTGGGGAAGCTAGTTTATATGAAAATAATCTTTTTTGCTCCTCAGCTATGGAGGAATTATTTTGCCTTGATAATGCTTTGTCTCCAATATGTGATAATTCTAATGATGTTTGTGATATTCCAAATCCACCTGTTGAAAGTATTTCTTTTAAAATACCTATGAAAATTGTTGAAAGGGTTATGAATGATCAGTATGCAGGGGATGGATCAATCCATCCAAGTGCTCACTTGTCGAAACTTACAGAACTTTGTGAGTTATTTAAGGTTGCAGGTTTATCAAGAGAAAATGTCATGAGGAAACTATTTCCATTGTCACTTAAGGACAAAGCAAAGGAATGGTATAGGCTGCTGGATGAACAACCTTCGAATTGGAAACAGCTTGAATCTCTCTTTTACTCTAAATTTTATCCTCTTCATGAAGTGCATCTAGATAGGAATTACATTTATAATTTTTACCCTCATGATGGAGAAAGCATTGCTCAAGCTTGGGGAAGGCTGAAAACATTAATACTCAAATGTCCTAACCATGAGCTTTCTGAGGAAATAATTGTTACTAATTTTTATGCAAGGCTTTCAGGTCATTACAAGGATTATGTAGATGCATGTTCACATGGTTCTTTCACAAGCAAGAAGGTTGAAGCTAGATGGGATCTTCTTGAAAGAATTCAAAACAATGCTGAGGATTGGGAGAATGACAAAGGTAAAGAATCAGGTATAAACTATGAATATGATTGCATTAAGTCTTTCGTTGAAACTGCTAGTTTTCAAGAGCTTAGTGCTAAATATGGTCTTGATTCTCAAATTATTGTTGATTGTTTTAGAACCTTTGCTTCTCATATTAATGTTCCTAAAGAAAATTGGGACGTGTATCATGAACCTTTCAAAGACACTTGCATGGAAAATGAAATTGTTGTTAATGATTGCAATAAACATGCTCAAACTTCTGAAAATACTATTTCTTATAAGCATGTTAATTTTTGTGGAATGCATAGACCTTGTGGAATTAATCAAATCGAAGATGAATATTGTATCCATCATAGGAATGAAAAAACTAGAACATGGTACAAGGCTCTAAGAGATCTTGGTGAAAAAGTTTGTGACCTCCATCCTTTTATTTGTGAACTTTGCTATGAAGTGGGTCATTTTAATTTTCAATGTTCAGGTCATGATAATAGCCTTTCGAATCCAATTACTGCAAATTTGTATTGTGATAACATGATCACTCCTAATCAACATGATGAACTTACATTATTTTTGGGGTGTGAAGAGTTATCAAGAAAAACTTCCTTGTTAGATATGAGTGATCTTGATATGAATAGTGTGTTGCATGGATGTTATCTCTATTGTGTTAATAATTGCCATGCTAACACCTACATACAAAATATTATAAAGGATGAGACTTTACCAAAGTATGACAGGACTAATATGTGTTTTGTTCTCATTAATGAAAGAGAGGAGTCCCCCAAGTTTCTTCCATTGTCTCTAATACTAAACCAGGTTATGTGGAGGAGCTTCCTTTCAAACCTCTCCCTCCTAAAGAAAAAAAGAAAAGGGAAAGAAGAAGAAGAAGAGGAGTAAAAGGAGAGAGGAAACGGTATCTTCTCCCAAACTTGTTGCTCCTGTTACAATTGATACTTATAATTCTGAATTCGATGATTCTGAACTTGATGATGAACCTATGCCTGTTACTTATATTAGTGATCATGATTGGGAAAATGAAACTACTTTTGATATTGAAAATCTTTGGGGTACCAATTCTGAAAATGATGATATTAATGATTGCCATACTATTAGTACTATCCATGTTTCTTCCAATGATGATATGAAAAGCTCTAAGCTTGGGGATGAGGTGTTTGAAAATCCTTTTGCTAGTAATAATTATATATCTGAGACCTCTCTCCTAGTGATGTGTTTGAAAATCCTTTTGCTACTTGATTATATGTTTGATACATCTCCTTCTAGTAAAAATGATGATATGTTTACAGATGAACACACTTTGGAAGATAACTATTCTATTGCTTATGATGATACTATGCCTCCAGTCTTTGATAATTATTATAAAGAATACTATGACATAGGTTATAATTACAATCATCCTCATGAAACTTGTCATAGTTATGGAGGATTACCCAAAACCATCCCTTTAATATACAACTTGTCTATCATGTTCGAGTTCTTTATGATGATCCTGCTCCCATTGTTATTAATGAGAAGAACTTTTCTTGTGTGGAAAATATTGATACTTTTGTGCATATGGATCATGGTAAGAATGTTTCATGTGATGGTTATATTGTGGATTTTATCAATGATGCTACTGAAAGTTTTTATGAGAGAGGGAGACATGGATTCATATATCTCAATAATATAAGTCTCTCTCTTTTTGTTGAAATTTTTGAAGTTGCACTTGTTTTGTCTTTCTATGCTAGTAGCTTCATGCATCAATAATTTGTTTTCTTACAAGATTCCTTTGCATAGGAAGTGGGTTAGACTTAAATGTTTTATATTGCTTTTGATGCTCTTTATTTCAACTCTATCTTTATGTGAGCATCATCAAAATTATCATGCCTAGCTAAAAGGCTTTAAAGAAAAGCGCTTATGGGAGACAACCCATTGTTTTTATTTTCTGTTATTTTTTTTTTTGAGTCAAGGAGCTTGTTACTTCTGTAGCAACTCCTTTGTATCTTTATTTTATTGCATTGTTGTGCCAAGTAAAGTCTTATTGAAAGTTGATGCAAGATTTGGATTTCTGCGCAGACAGATTTTTAGCTGTCACGATTTGAGCTATCCTAGAAAATTCGAAAAATTCTGAAAAAATCACGCATATCCTCAGATATGTACGCAACTTTCATTATTTTGATTCCATCTGAGCAACTTAAGTGCCTCGAAAAAATTCGTCTTCCAGACTGTTCTGTTTTTGACAGATTCTGCCTTTTTTTGCATTCTCTCTTTTACTGTGTTTGAGTGGATTTCTTTGCTCCAAAATTCAGTGGCTGTAGCTAATGTCCAGAAGCTTTGGAATGATTGTGTCATTACAGAATATGTGAATTTTTGATTATGCACTAACCCTCTAATGAGAACTATTTCGAGTTTGGTGTGAAGGAAGTTTTCAAGGATCAAGAGAGAAGGATGATATTATATGATCAAGAAGAGTGAAAAGCCTAAGCTTGGGGATGCCCCCGTGGTTCATCCCAGCATATTCAAGAAGACTCAAGCGTCTAAGCTTGGGGATGCCCAAGGCATCCCCTTCTTCATCAACAACTTATCAGGTCATCTCTAGTGAAACTATATTTTAATTCTTTCACATCTTATGCTTTACTTGGAGCGTCTGTGTGCTTTTATTTTTTTTGTTTTTGTTTTTGTTTGAATAAATTCGGATCCTAGCAATCCTTGTGTGGGAGAGAGACACGCTCCGCTTTTTCATGTGAATACTCATGTTCTTCACTTATATTTGTTGAGTATTCTTAACTAGCTACTGCAGTGCTTTTAGCTCCTGTTTTTCATGCATCTCTTCGAGCTGTTAGCACTTGTTTATAATACTCTCTTGCTGCATTTATTATCATTTGGAGAGTTTATGTTTAAATAAATTGATTGGTGTTTGTTGGAAAAAGAAAATGCTACATGTGGTAGTTGGTATTGGAAAAGACATATGCATTCTTGTAGATCATTGTCTTGTTTCGATTTGATACTTTGCAATTGTTTTGAGCTCTCAAGTAGATCATGTTTAAGCTCTTGCATCATGTAGTTAAAGCCTAGTAGTGGAGAACTACCGTAGAGCTTGTTGAACTTGGATGCATGTTTGCTCTCTAAGGTCTAGATATTTTCTGGTAAAATGTTTGAGCAACAAGGAAGACAGTGTAGAGTCTTATAATACTTGCAATATGTTTTTATTTGTCTTGCTGTACCGGTTTATACTTGTGTTTGCTTCAAACAACCTTGCTAGCCTAAACTCTGTACTGAGAGGGAATGCTTCTCGTGCATCCAAACTTGAGCCAAAACCCATGCCATTTGTGTCCACCATACCTACCTACTATGTGGTATTTCCTGCCATTCCAAGTAAATATTTCATGTGCTACCTTTAAACTATTCAAAACTTTATTACTCCTTATTTGTGTCAATGTTTTATAGCTCATGAGGAAGTATGTGGTGTTTTATCTTTCAATCTTGTCATTTACTTCTGACAGACTTTCACCAATGGACTAGTGGCATATACACCGCTTATCCAATAATTTGCAAAAAGAGCTGGCAACGGGGTGCCCAGCCCCAATTAATTACAACTTTCATTAATAATTCTCTTCACATGTTTTGCCCTGATTTATCAGTAAGCAACTTAAATTGCAAATAGACACTCCTCCATGGTATGTGAATGTTGGAAGGCACCCGAGGATTCGGTTAGCCATGGCTTGTGTAAGCAAAGGTTGGGAGGAGTGTCAACTATAAAGAAACTAAAATACATGTGTAAACAAAAGAGAAGAGGGATGATCTACCTTGCTGGTAGAGATAACGTCCTTCATGGGAGCCGCTCTTGAAAGTCTGGTTGACAAGGGGGTTAGAGTGCCCACTACCATTCGTTGACAACAACAAACACCTCTCAAAACTTATTTGTGCTCTCTTATGCTTTCGAAAACTTAAAAAGCTCTAGCACATGATTTAATCCCTGCTTCCCTCTGCGAAGGGCCTATCTTTTACTTTATGTTGAGTCAGTTTACCTACTCCTTTCTATCTCAGAAGCAAACACTAGTGTCAACTTTGTGTGCATTGATTCTTACATGTTTACTTATTGCACTTGTTATATTGCTTTATGTTGACAACTATCCATGAGATATACATGTTACAAGTTGAAAGCAATTGCTGAAACTTAATCATCCTTTGTGTTGCTTCAATGCCTTTTACTTTGAATCTATTGCTTTATGAGTTACCTCTTATGCAAAACTTTTTGATGCTTGTCTTGAAAGTACTATTCATGAAAAGTTTTTGCTTATATGATTCATTGTTTACTCTTTATCTATTTGTTAGCAAACTATAGACCATTGCTTTGAGTCACTTCATTCATGACATGAGCCTTGCAATTATTGATCAAGATTGTGTGAAAGCATGTCTCCTCAGAAATTATTTGTTGTTATCGTTTTACCTACTCGAGGACGAGTAGAACTAAGCTTGGGGATGCTTGATACGTCTCCAACGTATCTATAATTTCTGATGTTCCATGCTTATATTATACCAATTGCTACATGTTTTATATACACTTATATCATTTTTATGCATTTTCCGGGACTAACCTATTAACAAGATGCCGAAGTGCCAGTTCCTGTTTTCTGCTGTTTTTGGTTCCAGAAAAGTTGTTCTGCGAATATTCTCGGAATTGCACGAAAAAAACCGAAGTCCCTATTTTTCCAGACGTACACGGAGTCCGAAGGAGAGACGAAGAGGGGCACCGAGGTGCCCACACCCCCCTCGCGCGGGTGGGCCCCAGGCCGCGCCACCAGGGGTGTGGAGCCCTCGGGCCTCCACCGACGCCGCCCCTTCGCCTATTTATTCCTCCCGACGCGAAAACCCTAAAAAATCCTGTCATATTCCATGAAGAGTTCCGCAGCGCCGCCGCCATCGACGACAAGTTTCGGGGGACAGAATCTCTGTTCCGGCACGCCGCCGGGACGGGGAATTGACCCGGAGCCATCTCATCGACTCCATCGCCATCTCCAGCGCCGTCGCCGCGCCGTGGCTGCAGCGGGCCGCCGTCTCCTCTCCGGGCTGCACCTCTTCATCAACCTCTCCATCAAGTGTGCTCACCATGACCATGTGTGAGTAGTCTCCCCCGAGGCTGAGGCTCTACCGGTAGCTATGTGGTTTATCTCTCTCCCATGGTGTGATCTTTATGTGATCATGAGCTTTGTAATCTAGTTGAATAAGTAGATGTTACTCTTTATCTATTATGCCACTCTAGAGGTTACTTTAATATGAACTCCGGATTCACTTCCCACGGTGTGAAGGTGACAGTGTGCGCATCGTGTGTGACTCCTTTATGACGTTGTCGGTGTTTGTTTACTCAGACTTTGAGGTGTGCTTTTGCAGCCCTACGCAATGAATGGTGTTCATTATCCAACAAGAGAGTGTTTGAGAGTAGCATTTATTTATTAAATTATGTTGTCATTGTTGAGAGTGTCCACTAGTGAAAGTATGATCCCTAGGCCTTATTTCTAAGCATTGAAACATCGTTTACAACAAGTTCTGCTACATGTTTGCTTGCTGCCATTTTTATTCTAGATTGCAATTACCACTTATAATCATCCATATTACTTGTATTTCACTATCTATTCGCCGAACTAGTGCACCTATACATCTGACAAGTGTATTGGGTGTGTTGGGGACACAAGAGACTTATTGTATATTAATTGTAGGGTTGCTTGAGAGGGATATCTTTGACCTCTACCTCCCTGAGTTCGATAAACCTTGGGTGGTTCACTTAAGAGAAACTTGCTGCTGTCCTACAAACCTCTGCTCTTGGAGGCCCAACACTGTCTATAAGAATAGAAGCGTGCGTAGACATCATGTACAAAGCCCATCTCATTTTAAGACAGTTAGCAGCCTCAGGCAGCAATTCCCTGATACTATCATTACGAGCAGTATGTGGTTGAATTATCAATTTTGTTCCCAGTTTGTCATTGCATTTTTTTGACAGATAGAAGGACGCATTTCTCTTAATTCTGGTGTTACATTTTTAGCGACACAGTTGTATACTTACGTGCCTTGAGTAAGAGAAATCCAGCGCATGTTGGTTTATTTGGTTTTTCTTACATCTCCCGTTCAAGTTCTGACATCTCTATTTGTTAGGTTAGTGCGCTCACGCATCTTTTTATTCTTTCCCAGACGCTGGTTCATTTGTAATATCACCTCTCCATTCCAACTACTGCTGGTTAGGCTACTATCACCCACCTATAAATGGTTTACTTCTGCTTGTCTTCATATATTTTAACGTTTGTTTTTACTATGACAAGTGCAATGTCAGCCTAGAAGATTATGGTGATTTTTATGGTGGAAAGGGTAGTATTTGCCCTTTAACACTGTATCAGCCTAGAAGATTATGTGATTTTTTTGGTTAAATAAAGTGTTTATTTGCTGCAACTATACGTTTCATTGCCAAGAACAGCAGCTGTGCTGCCTGTGCGTGTGTTATTTTCTTACTGCATTTATCTCTTTTGCCACCTTGGTTGAACTGCTTTAGTTTCATTTTCGCTTCTTTTTACTTGTATGAAAGTGTCTGATGCGCCTATAAATTTTCATGCAGACTGATGCCTATTTTCAAACAAGCGTCCATGGAGTGTATGCCGTTGGCGATGTGGCCACCTTCCCGATGAAGATTTACAACAACGTGCAGGGGCGAACCTAGACAATATTTTGAGAGGGGGCAAACAATTTGACTGGGGGCACTTCTTGTATAACTTCACAAAATTTGAAAAAAAATCTCTAAAATTTGAATAAATACTATTGAAGCTTCAATTTTTGAGTGGGGGCCAAGGCCCCACAAGCTTGTACATGGGTCCGCCCCTGACAACGTGAGGAGAGTGGAGCACGTTGACCATTCTAGGAAGTCTGCAGAGCAGGCTATGAAGGCGAGGATTTCGTACTGACTTTATGTTTCTAAGATAGTCAAGGGCATTGTGTTGGCAGAACTGATATTATAGCTAGCAATAGGCTTCTAAATGATCTGCACTACTTAAATGATCAGTTGTTTGTGCGATTTCTTGTTATCAGATGTTTGTGCTTCTAAATATCAGTTAATTTTTTATAGATGCACGTTGGCACTGTATCTGTATGAGGTAAGGTTTTGTCCCTTGCTTGATACTTTTTTTGTTAGCAGCATCATTGGGCTTGTATTGCCCTATAGTAGGTCAGTTGAGAGTCTTCCAGTTAATTCCCATGTTCTGCTATCCTACGAGTGAATCCTATTCCAGTTTAATATAATCGACTGAGTGATTTTATTGGAGTGAAACTCAATGATACCGCTGAGTCTAGATAAATTGTATGTTTAAATTACAAATTTCCTATGTTTGAAGTATGTTTATGCGATGTTTGCATTAATCGCTCATGACCGTGGAGTCAAAAAGTCAATGAGAATAAGTCGGAAAGGGGTGAGAAATAAATTTAAAACGTGCATTGCACGTGCACCATTACTATGCTGGAGTAGTAGACAAGTAGGTGTGCTTGTTTTTGAAACCTTAAAAAAAAAATCAAGGGAGAAGATGAAAAGAGAATGAAAAAAAACCGGGAAGCAAACCACTCCCTGACCGAACAGCAGATCTGACACCCAAGCTGTCCTTTCTTCTCTTCGCTACCCAGATCCCGATCTCCCCGCCCATCATCCATGCCGCCGCCTCCCCTAGCCCCCCGACCACCGCGCCGCCATGGCCTCGCGCCCTCCCCTCCGCACCTCCTCCACCGCCTCCTCCTCCCACTCCACCGACTCCCCCACCCTGGGCGGCGTCCCGCAGTCCATCACCGCGCTCCTCAACAACCCGCTCCCCTCCGCCTCCTACTGGTCGCTCCCGTGGCCCCCGCCCACCTCGCTTCCGGAGGCGCCCCCCTTACCCTCCCATCCCTCCTCCCTCTCCCGCGCCGACTTCGCCCCCTACCTCGCCGCCATCACCGACCCCTTCGCCCGCTTCGCCGACGTCCGCCTCCACGCCAACGCCGAGCTCGCCGCCTCCGATGAAGGCTCCCCCACGTCCACCTCCTCCTCCTCCGGCCTGGCCGCATGCCTCCGCGAGGTCCCCGCGCTTTTCTTCAAGGAGGACTTCGCGCTCGAGGAGGGCGCCACCTTCGAGTCCGCCTGCCCGCTCGCCGACGGCGCCGCGCTCCAGGAGCGCCTGGGGCAGCACCTCGACACCGTCGAGGCGCACCTCGTGCAGGAGATCGCGCGCCGCTCGGCGTCCTTCTACGAGGCGCAGGGCCGGCTGCGCGGCCTCGACGGCGAGATTGTCTCCGCCGTGGGCAGGATCCGGGAGCTCAGGGAGGTGGTAAGGGCGCTCACGGGGGACCTCGTGGGCGACGCGCAGCAGGTGCAGGAGCTCAATGCCACCAGGGGAAACCTCGTCGCGCTGCAGGAGAAGCTCACCATCATCCTATATGTCAGCCAGGCGCTCACCGCCCTCAAGCTGGTCAGTGCCCTTTTTTTTTCCGGACATTTCTTCATCCTGCTAGCTTGTGGATAAGCAATGCGGCTAGCTGAAATGAAATGGTTATTGATGTGGCGTGTTGGCATTTCTCTCGTAGTTCATGATCTGATCACGCGCCAAACCATAAAACTAGGCATTCGATACTTGATGTAACATTGCTATGTGGGCATAGTGGCTTTGTTTCTGCATAGTTATACGCTAGCAAAATGGATTACAGGGATATGGAATAATGGAACCAACCTCTTTTTATGCATCTATCTTCTATCCTTTGCCGGATCACAAGTATGCTATTGATGTAATCCGATGATCTATAATACTACATGACTAATGCTAAAAAAAATACTACATGAAAAACTGGATCTGAGCTCTTTATACTCGACAACAACTAAATTTGTTTTTCTTTTGTACTATATCATTGATATAAGCAACATACCTATATTGCTTAAAGGTTCCTTTCACCTTTATATCCCTGTGCTTCCGTTTGTTTATCTTTTTCTACATGTGCAGCTTGTGCTAGCAGCAGATTGTGCTGGGGCGCTTGATGTCATCGAGGACTTGCAAAATTTGCTAGTAAGTTACCTACACTTTTACCTTCTACATGACCTGACGGCAATGTTATCTACTTATCTCAGTATTCCTATGTGATGTAACTACTCTTTGTCACCCATTTTTATTGATGCTTGCTAAAACCAAGCTAGAGTTGAATTGCATTATTCTAATCACACTCTTGTCATCGAGGCTGGGAAATATCCCAGTGCTCATACTTTTACTTACTACAATCCTGTTCGAAAGGGTATGCCCCATAGTTGCTGTTGATGATTTTTATTTCTTCCAAACCCGTGTATTCCGGAAAAAAAAAACAGGGAAACCATTGTATTCTTTACCACAGTATTCTGGGGTGTCACATTCATAGAGGAACGGACATGTTTTACATGAGCAGTGAGGGGCGGAGCAGTGTTGAAGTTGGCAGGGTAGAATAGAGTCTAGAGGAGTCTTACTCTAATCGCAGTTCCTTGGATGGTCATCTTTGTATCATGGCCTTACAGGATCATAATGCTGCTGAAGCTCTGAGCATGTCACAAAATAGGATTCATATACTACTACCAGTCACATGTGGCCACATGTCAACAGTGACTGGAATCGTGGATTGTGTACATGATTTATGAAAATATGGGATCTGCAGAAACTTTAACGAGCAATATAAATTTACGATAGAGCAATAAATTGAAGATATGTTGGTGTAGATCATTGCCTTAGTTGGGTAATATCCAACTATCCATCTTCTCTTCATATTCTTCCTAAATCAAGTAGTTTAGGGTGCTTGCATGTAAACTGACAGAGCTGTTAGAATTTAGTTATGATCTATTGATAATCGATCAATATCTGACCGCTAATTACCCTTCATCTTTCTTCAATATGAATTTTATAAGTAAATGATACATCAAAGATGAATGCATATAGTGGATCAAGCAATCAAATTTCTTAGATGCTATAAGACTAAAAACACATTATCCTGCAGTCTGCAGACATATGTAGTATGTGTACCTTGTCTTTATGATCCATAATTTTTTCCTTTCCTCAATCAGGATACTGATGAACTTGCTGGGCTTTATTGCTTTCGAAACATTCGTGATCAGTTGGGAACATCGTTAGATTCAGTCAACAGGTATGTCTGTACAAACTAAGCATATGCCCTTTACTCAATACATTGTGCTCTTATTGTATAGGGTCAAATAGATCATAGGAGTTTTAGCATACCAGCTTGGTGTGAAATAAATGCCTTTATGTGCTTTTAAATACATTATGAATTCTGATAGAAAGCTTGTGAGTTGTGACGTAATATCTACATATGCAAATCAATTTATTAGATCATGAACCAATTAGTGTTTTTGCTTCAAGTGCCATTTCGTCTGACACAAATAAGGGAAACACTACTAGATATTGGTACTCTATCAGTGATGTTGTTTGCAGTCTTTTCTGTCCATCAGTAATTCTCTGTTTAACTTGATATTCATTCTTGTAGCATTCTTTCAGCAGAATTTGTGCGTGCTGCTGTTCCTGATGGAAAAATTGTAGATGCAATGATTTCATCAACTGTGAAAAGGAAGACTTCTACCCCCTCAATGGGACAGAGCATGAAGTATGTGCATTTCAAGTTTTGCAGTTTGCTATATCTCTTAATTTGCCTATCTTTACCTGATTGTAATGCAATTCATTCGTGCCGAGTTTTTTTTGTAACATTCCTTTTAGCTATAGAAAACAAGAACATTAGTTAATCAGAATTGAATGTACATGTGGAATGAAGTGAGATTGAGAGATCTAGGTGCTAAGAACTGGCAGGGAGCATTGTTAGTGGTACATGCAGTGCACATGCTGTTTGCACTTGCAACCATTAGGTCTGTAAATGGATTCAATGCCAAGGAGGCAAGGATCATATTAATTTCATTTCCTTGCAGCTTCTTCACATTATATTTTAAAAGACATGTCTCTCTCTTTGTATAATTATTTTGGGAAATGTTCGTATTTTGGTATCTTTGTATCCATATAACTTATCACAGCATAGTTTCATAATGAGTAAATTGATATACCAAAATTTTGTGTTTGATGTATATCCAGTATTCCAGTGGCAACTTACATATGATCAATTACTGATTAGATTATAAACTTAATTACTAATTCATGACATCAATTGTCATATACCCACTCTGAACATTGACACGCAGTTTTTGATCTTCTCCAGTTTGCCAAAGGTGAAATACTAATATGTTTTGCAATTCTGGTCTGTTGCATTCCATCACACTACGGCCTCCTTTGATTCTCAGGATTTGTGTAGGAAAAATGCAGGATTCGTTTTCCTATAAGAAACTGCACTGTACCTACTTGTGTAGGTTACAGCATAGATTTTAAGCTGGACCGTTGTGGTTCTTGTAAAAGATGTTCAGCCCTTTTTCTTCTCTTATGTTCATCATCTCAATGCAGGTAAGCGTGGATGAGGAGGAAAGCTTCATTCTCAGAGATCGTCTTCTTCCCCTCATTATTTGCCTGCTGAGAACGGTTAGTTTTGTCATTTGTTCCCATTAAACAAATTTGGAGATTCAAATGGAGGGCGTGAATTACATTTCCTGTTCATTAATGTTATAGAGTTAGCAATGTGTGTCTTTAGAGTGTAATAAATATATAAATACTTACACATATAAAACACTTAGTCATATTTGGTTGAACTATTTAGCTACACAACTAGCACAATAACTCTTGTGTTTATTAAAAAAATTCTGTCACTCGTATAAGGTGAGTTCATGGGGTCTTCACATATAAGAGACTATCCTTGCAAAAAGTTTACATGTAAATAAAATACCCTCTAAAGCTTCATTCATACAGAAAATCAAGTTCAGTTTTTCTTGAAAAGGTCAATCTCCTTTGAGCTTAAATAGTTGAGTGGTGGAAGCAAAATGTGTATTTGGATAGTTGGTATATTCAGCGAGTCATTATTTTATGTGCAAACAGAATGATGTGGTTCATATTTGTATCTCGCAGGATAAAGTTCCCATGGTGCTAAGAATTTACAGGGATACACTTATTACTGTTATGAAAGCTTCAATCAAATCCACAGTCGCAGAGATGCTTCCAGTCTTAATTTCCAGACCAACAGATTCTGATTCCGTAACTGGGGAGAGAGCGGCTGATTCTGATGGTCTTATTTTTTTTTCTTAATTCAATATTTGTCCTCATAGTTTGCTTTACTTCATATACTAACTCCTACATGTTTTGAACTGCAATTGTGCAGCTGGAGGCCAGTCTTTGGCAAATAAGCTGCGAAATTTATCATCTGAAGGGTTTGTTCAACTTTTGTCAGCTATTTTTTGGATAGTTCAGGTAATTGATTTCTCCATACGCCATTCTTTTTGTTTGCTCTTGAATGAAGATGATCTCTCGAATTTTATCTTAATGTGCATATCCTTTCTGTTGTTCAGTACTTTAATGAAGCTTCTAAGCAATACTGGGTGACATATCGATTGATATGTTACAGTGTTGGTCATTTAAATTGTTCTTCTGTTGTCATATAAGAAAATGTTTTTTTGGATGGAATATTGATCGACAGAATGTAGTATAATATATATCAATATATGTATATCCATGAAGACGATGTGCTCATTTTATAACTCGATCAAGTTATTACCTAATACACATAAACATATCTTTACCAGCTACATAATGTCTGATATCGGCCAATAACTAGTTCAAATATTAGTCAATTAATTGGAAATGTTGGTCCCATAGGT
Source organism: Poa pratensis (assembly GCA_947311845.1). Taxonomy (NCBI): domain Eukaryota; kingdom Viridiplantae; phylum Streptophyta; class Magnoliopsida; order Poales; family Poaceae; genus Poa; species Poa pratensis. Next base: position 43,319,807 of record CAMZMU010000052.1, read on the forward strand.
CTTACTTCGATCCTGACATTTTAAAACGACACACTGAATTGGTGCCAGTAGGGGTGAGTTACTGAGATGCTTCCGATATTTGGCAGAAACAACCGATATTTAGAAGCTTGTCTTAGATGTTCCTGCCTTGCTTATGCAGTTTTTTGGATACACCAAATATTTTTCTCTGTAGCTCATGTCCTCGTTGTTTTGTGGGCATCTGTTGCATGAACTGAGTTATTTTGTGGCAATGATCTAACTTAAATGGGCATATTTAGTGCAAATTCCTGACTAGGTGTAGCCACAATCATGTATTCGTGATAATTCTTTTGGTTGGAGAATCAGTGGTGATCGTAAAATGTGTTCTATCATCATACATCATTCCAAGTCCAAATTCAGTTGATGCTAAGGGAAAATAATGGGTGGAAGTTCTAGCAGTCGCAAATAAAAGAACAAGGGAAAAAATGTACTGCTGATAGCAAACTTCACTTTTTTAAATACTGGGTGATTAACATTTGTGTAAATCCAGGTACATCTGCTGCAAGCAGCCGAAGTAAAAAAAATAGTTCAGTGGATCATGAGAAATCTTGATGGGAACATAAGTGCTGATGCAACAAATCCGGTCACACAACATGGTGGCTCAGTTGATTTTTCTCAGGAGAATGACAACGGTGTTAATTCACGGGTCTCTAATACTGTTCCACGTAATACTACTAAGCTTTCCTTGTTACAAGGAAAAGCGAATGATATGTCCAGTCCAAATTCAATAAAAAATGTTCGGTAAGTCGAGTTACAAGATGATCTTTGTTCTATACTATTTAAGTTAATTGCTGGTGTCATGAGGATGCTGTTTTCAGTTCTGATATCACTTTAGTGCGTCAAGTCACCTTTCAGCATTTCAATAGTTGCGCGTCTTAACTATATGTGATAACATGAGATGCTTAAAATACCTGCATTTTCTACAGAGCTGACGTGCTGAGAGAAAGCACAGAAGCAGTTTTTGCTGCGTGTGATGCTGCACATGGACGATGGGCTAAACTGCTAGGTGTTCGTGCTGCTCTACATCCCAGGTTAAGGCTTCAGGAGTTCCTGATCATCTATAATATAACAGAGGAATTTACAGCTGCTACAGAAAAGGTTATTATTTTGTCTGCTTAAATAAGATGCACAGATATCTGTGTTAATTGCATAAAAGCAAGTTATAATTTTATCTTCGACTCCTGTCATCGTAGATTGGAGGCAGGTTGGGTTACAACATTCGAGGGATTCTACAGCAACAATCAAAGCAATTTGTTGACTATCAGCATAGTGTTCGGGTGAGTTTGAATGGTTTTGTTGCAGTTTACGAAAGCTAAATTTGCAGTCTTGCAGATTTCCTCATGTAACAAAAGGCTTTGTCGTTTTTGTTTTTGTACAATTTAAAAAGCTTATTTAAATTTCATCTATATGGGCATAAGCTTGTAGAATAAGTGCAACATCAGTGTCCCTGAAACTTAAATGGTGCTATTTTTGGAGTATGAAGCCTTTAGCTCTGTCCCTCAGTTATAGCTAGATTTATACTCGCTTGCATACAATACAGCCTTTCCAATGTATTTCACAAGTAATATTACTTAAGGCAACACCATGGTTCACCATAAATTGAAGATCTTGAGCGTGAACTGATAGCGGAACAAAGGACACTAAAGCTTGGGGAATTCTCCGTGTCAAAAACTTGATGTGTCATAAAAAGTTATAGTTGTTAGGGTTTGTTAACAGAAAATTCTAATGTAAATTTGAGATTGGCATCACTTTTGTTTCGTAGTTGACACACAAGTTGTACAGTTTTTGTGCACTGAACGTTTAATATATGTTTGTAGATGGCAAAAATCAAGGCAGTTCTTGACCAAGAGACGTGGGCTGCTGTTGATGTTCCCGAGGAATTCCAAGTGATTGTTTTGTCACTGTCATCTACTGATTTTCCTGTTAATGGCACGGAGATGCCTAGCATTGATAACAAAAGGCTCAGTGAGGATGGAATTTCTACAGGTCAAGAACCAGCATATTCAGCGGAAAATAATGTTGACAATGGCAATGTAACATCTGTGACAGGCCATGAGAACAAGACTGAGCCCACTTCTCCTCAGATGGAAAATAATGTTGTTGGGCATGTCAAGTCAATGTCACAAACCATTGTGCTTGGAGGTGTTGGCTATCATATGGTAAACTGGTTAGTCATCTCTATTTACCATTTAATGGTTCCAAGTCAAGTCACTCCTTTCTAAGGCTTGCCATGCTCAGATAGATAAAAAGGAAAATTGTTCATTCCTTTTGCTTTCAAATTAGGTAGCTGCATTCAGTAAATCTGTATCTACTGTTCTTGTACACAGTGTTATACTTTGTCGTCTTTGTTCAGGAAAATGGTTCCAAGTCAAGTCACTCCTTTCTAAAGTTTTTTCCTTTATTTTCTTTCCACTAATCTTCAGTTTTGGTTTGGCAGTGGTTTGATATTGTTGAAGATGCTATCAGAATATGTTGACATCAGTAAATGTTTGCCATCATTATCTTTTGAGCTGGTCCAACGTGTTGTCGAGATATTAAAGCATTTTAACACTAGGACTTGCCAACTGGTTCTTGGCGCAGGTGCGATGCAGGTACTGTACTTCCTAACAATACATCCTCATCTTCTAAACGTGAATACAACTCTTACTTCATAAGTATCAATTCTTTATTGTGTACCTTTGTTTTGCACTTATTATGTGGATTGTTTGTCTAATTTCTTTGAATGCACGAGTCTGCGCTCAATAAACTTGCATCATTGTATAGCGCACAGACTATTTTAAGGAAAATTCGAAAAGGTTAAATTATTTTGTTTGAAAGTAGGTACTTTAATGCTAGTTTCCTCAGACCTTAATCAATCCAAAGAGCTGATCTGAAGTAGTTATGTAATATGTAGCCACTTTTTTTGTTCGGTGATCAAGAATTAGGATTCATAGTTTTTATTGTCTCTTGGATCTGTTTCAGGTATCTGGTCTTAAATCAATTACTTCTAAACATTTGGCTTTGGCAAGTCAAATCATCAGCTTCATACATTCTCTGATTCCAGGTAAGAATTTTTTTCTTCCATATTACAGCACTTACTTTTGTTGTAGCCATAGTTTCTTTTAATCTTCTTGCATAAACATAGAGCTCTGAACTTCTGAAGGTTAAGTCAATGTTAAGTAGTTACTTCCAAGTTATTTTAAGGTGCATAAGTCTAATATACCTGTATCCCAGCAGCATTAGCCCAGCTTAAGCAACAGCAGCATCCCAGCAGCAGCAGATCTATCTAAATTCTAAAAGACTAAAATTAATCGAAGCAGCAGCCCATAGCCCAGCTTAAGCTACAACACTATCGCAGTCACTCACGGGCTCATGCACACCCAGCTTAAGCAGCATCGGTTGCTAAAATAAATTAAGCAGCAGCCCCTAGCCAAGCCCCAAGGAGTCAGTCACGCACACACAGCAATTAGCAGTTCAGCGCATAGCCACATACACACACAAGCAGCAACGGCGGCGTGTGAAACCAGGGGATACCTCAGGCCCGGTGGCCGGCGGGAGTAGATCGAGCTCGCCTCGCAGCTGGAACAGGGACGAGGTGGTGGACTGGCCACTTTTTCCTAACCCAATCTCTACCTGCCTGATTTCCCTCCTTTTCTCCCCTGTTTCATCTTCTCCCGCTCGCTCACCATCCAGCGTGCAGCAGCCGCTTTTCTGGCGTTTCTCCGCTTCAGCGGGGAAGCTCAGCGCTTAGCGCTTAAGGAGACGCTCAGGCCGAAGGCAAAGCGTTATGCTACCGATGTGCTTAATTTTCCGCTTAAAGCTGAGTAAGCGTCCGCTTTTTGGAACCTTGATCTTACATTACTGAATGGTATATCCGAAACTAGATCTTGGCAGATTTTCACTTTCACTTGTACTTGGGTTTCGTTGAACTATCCCCATTGGTGTCAGCAATTTTGCTAGCGTATGTGTGATTGATCTATTTCTGTACAAGCATAAAACCAACCAAATGGACTAACACAATCCATCTAAAGATACTTTATCTATTCAATCCACCAAACATGCAACATATATTGCTATTCTCAGAAGTTCACTTAGTAAATAAGAAAAGAGTGCATGATCATGTTGCCTCAGTTTTTCAGGATGACACTGTTCGGAAATCAAGTATATCTTTTGTTTTTTGCGTTGACTTCATCTTTTTTTGTTTGAAATTGAAGATATCCGGCGTGTACTTTTCCTGAAAATACCTGAAGCACGCAAACAGCTGTTGATGTCTGAACTTGATAGAGTTACTCAGGTACGCTTACTAGTTTATTTATTTGACAACACGAGCTAGGGCAGCCAACCTTTTCTTGTGCTTTGCATGAATTCATTTCTTACAAGTTCCTAGGAAATGACAGGACTACAAGGTTCATCGAGATGAAATTCACACCAAGCTAGTTCAAATAATGAGAGAGAGATTGCTAGCAAATCTCAGAAAACTACCTCAGATCGTGGAAAGTTGGAATGGATCAGATGATAACGATTTGCAGCCAAGTCTATTCGCCAAAGCTGTTACGAAGGTAGTTTCAGTTTAGATCATTATCAATGGAACCATCTCTTTATCATTTAATTGTGATTTCTAGCCACCCTCGTTGTGATTGTTCAAAGAATGTAGCCATGATCTTAACATGAGTGTGAAGTCCATCTGTTGCTACATGGAAACAACATCTTAACTCATTCATTAGACCGTCATTTTCTGTCCTTTATCTCTCTGAATCTTGTTTCAGGTGTTTAACTTATTTATGTTATGTTTTTCTATCACAAACTTACTTTTCAGTTTACATTAATTGTTGTTGAAATCTGTATATTTGGTTTTTGCAGGAAGTTACTTATTTGCATCGTATTCTTTCTCAAATACTGCTTGACGTAGATGTGCAAGCAATATTCAGGTGCACAAATCACTTCTGAACATTTCTTTAGCACTTCTTAATTAACCACATGAACAAACCTTATGGGCTAATTAGCATGTGAACAATACCCTCATGGGCTAATTAGCACCATTAGTTCTAACATATTAGCATGGTTGACGGTAGTGAGGTTGCTCAGGCTGAAGTAACCACGTGAACAATACCCTTATGGGATAATTCATAATTAGCACCATTAGTTCTACTTCTGATTTTTATGGTACCGTGTATTTTTTTGATGGAAAAAAATTAACTCTAGCATGTTTTCCTTGATAATTTTTCACATGCTCATGTAAGGGAGATTTTTTATTGTTTGTTCTTCCCCTGCAAGATCATCCCTTGGAAGATTGTATTGAAAGCTAATATCTTCTGACCCCTCATGCAATGCAGGCAAGTAGTTCAAATATTCCATTCACATATTACAGAAGCATTTTCAAAGCTGGATGTAAGCAGTCCTCAGGCAAATAATAGGTACAGCACTAATAAATCATAGGGATTATTTCCCGCATGCAAAAAGAAGAAGGAATGAACCAACTATTTCTCTTTGAGTCGCAGGTTTTCTGTCCTATAATTTTCTAACACTGTTATTTTCATGGTTGATCAAAACCCAGATTATGTCGAGATGTTCAACATATTCTTGCATGCATCCGGAAGTTGCCCGCTCAGAACTTCAGTGCCGAAACCGTTCGAAATTATGGTCTCCTTGACGAGTTCTTGGCTGAGAAGTTTGGGACTAAAGTTGATGAGTGATTGACATGTACATTAGGAACTGACTCCTGTCCGCAAATGTTCAGTGGTGGTAAATACGGTAAAGGGAAAGTGCTCCAAAATACCACAATCGTTGGCATGAAATCCTATGCAGGTATACTTTGGATTAATTCTTCTGTTATTTGTTGCCCTTTTGTCGTCACAGACAAATATATTCTTTAAAATTGGAGTTAATCCTGGATTTTCTCGCATGTCATTCCTAAGCATTATATGGCCTCCCCTAAGTGGTATTTTAGTTGTATGCAAGGTGCTTAAAAACATTCAGAGACACTTGTTGATTTTTATTCAAGATAATTTTACAACTAAAGCTCTTAATATGTCTGGACCTCAGATTTTTTGAAACATGGTAGAGCTGTGTAACATGCAACTCTGATGACCATGCAGGTATTGCTGCCGAGGATGCCGAAAACAGAGCGCTCTCGATGACGATGACAAATTACCATGTCAATGTACACAGTAGTGCTCTGCGAGATCATGCCTGTAGTTTTCCCACAACTGACCGAAAGTTTTGCATCATACTTTTTCCGTGCTATGCTGCATTTCATCTTTTGCTTTGTTCAACCCTCGAGGGGAAAAGCTGATATATCAGTTAGATGTTGGGTAGAGGAGCCATAGAGGGAACCCTGACAGTTTTGGCAGCACGGCACATTCTTTGCGTACTTTAGGTGCGGTGTATTGGATATCCTGTTGATGCAGGCAATGTATTTTGTTCATGTATGGTTTGGAACTATTCTTTTTTTTTTGATAAACACAGTACAACGCAGACGTTCACATACACGCGCACACACTCACCCCTATGAAAGCACACACGCACACCCTACTCCTATGAGCACCTCTGAGAGACTGAGCCGGCGGTTGGGTCTTGAGATTGACGAAGTTACCACGGGCGTCTTGCTGTCGACGGGTGTCTTGCTATCGACGGGAATGTCGCCTTCCACTGAAGAATATTTCGTCTAAATGAGAAACACCAGCGTCAAACCTGAGGTTTGAATTCTGGTGGGATGGGGGTACAACCACCCTCCTAACCATCTTGCGCAAGTTCTCAGTTTGTAACTATTCTTCCAGTGCAGTAATAAGTAATTGTCAAATGTTAGTACAGGCTATACGTGGGTGATGGTTATTTAACAGAACTTCGGTGCTTAGTCGCACCCATTTTTTTTTTGTCTTGTACTTGTCGTAAAACAACAGCAGAGTCAGCACTGTAACTTTGCTTTGCTGTCGGGATTTTGACCAGTTTACTCATATAATGAAATTGAGTGACCAGTTTCTGACTTTGAGAGTTCAGTGAGTAAAGTACTCATCCTGCAAGAGTTTTGTGATATTTTGAGAGTTCATTAACTAAATGGTGCGTTTTTCTCTTTTCAAATCCTGAAAGCACGTTGACATATAAGTAGATTGTTAGCTATTTCTGGTGGAAAACCTACAAGTATTCAATGCCTTTGATTAGTAATGCAAAACATTCTTAATTAGCAAACAGAATAAAACAACGAGTTCCAAATATATAATATTGAAATAACAAACTTTATCAGTGAAAATCAAGGTTCGTGGCAACTAGTTTGTTTTGTGGTTTTGCTAATTTTTTGGGACTCAGAATCAGTCGATCAGATCCCCACTGGATGGCTATAAATAAATATTGACTAAGAAATAGTTGCTCCCTTTATCTTTTTGATCTTCAAAATGTGCAATGAGTCGCTCACTTATCCTCCTGTTGTTCAAAAAATGGTTCTCAAAATGCGGTGATTTGTTTTGGAGTTGTGACTTGTGTGCTTGTAAATGTGTCCCACCCAATTGTACTTCACTTTGGAAACTAATATAAATGATTAGAATAAAATAGAGCCCAAGTGCTTGCTGTTTATATGATTAACACAACAAATTAAAAAATATATTATATTTTAAATAAAATGAAAAAAACGAAGTCCAAACATTATCCAATGCACCTCACGGTCTAGTCATCTGGACAGCGATGAGTATTTTCGCTCAACAAAACACATTTCTTTTCAGCACGAAGGAAAAGGGAAAAAATGGTCCTCCTCCTCTCGTCCGCTCTGCCACGAGCGCCGTGCGGAGCAGCCGCGTCCACATCGTCGCCGTCGTCCACTCTCCCGTGGCTGAGACGGCATCGTCTCCCCGGCGCGCGCTGCTCCGCTCGCCGTGCTCCACCGCCGCCTGCCGCCGGCGTCAGGGAGCTAGCCGCCGCCGTGCCATGGAAGGCCGCGGTCTCCGGCGCGCTTGCGCTCACCTTATCCTTCTCTTGCTGTAAGTGCGTCTTGGCCATGGTCATATGATAACCGGTCTCAGTGTCTCATGCGGCGTCTCGTTCCTATCCGCAGTTGTTGGTTTGGTTAACGCCAAGGCTGGGGTCAACAAACCGGAGTTGCTGCCCAAGGAGTTCACCACCGTCATCGATGTTGCCGGGTTCCTATCTTCCGGCCAGGTAACTCAGAGTCTCTCTGTTGTAACCACTGGCATTTGATTCAAATGTCATTCTTTAGATTGCCACATGTCATAATGACTTCCATAATTGCTTATGAAGTGTAAACTTCTAGTACAACTGTACAAGTACTTTGCCTATAAATTCCTAGCTTACAGTGAGTTCTGCTTCAGAGGGTAGTCCTAGTCTTACTACCCATTTTCGTTTTTCTGGTGCTAACAGAATATTCCAATAGACATTGGCTGACGATTTAAATCTGTTCTTAGGAAAACCGTTTGCGTCAAGAGATAGAAGACCTAGAGAAGGACACTGGTTATAAGTTGAGAGTCCTCGCACAAAACTATCCTGATACTCCAGGTGAATTTTGCTTCCTCTTTACTGCCGCCCTGGATTTTGTTATTCTTAATTATTCATACGCGCACAAATACAAGGGCATCTGGGTAAGATTCTAGCTGGATTGGTATCTGCTGATGTCCTGTGGCTTCTGGACTTGTGCAGACTAATTTATGATTCTTTCCTAACCCTTTTATGACTTTTCAGAAATCTCCTTGTGTGCAATAGTTATTCTCACGTTGTATGGTCATAATTTTTTTTCAGTCATCAGCACATGCAACTAGACTATGAGTTGATTTCTGGTGAGGCATACTACGTAGAGCTCATAGTTGTGAACTTGTGATAATCAGTAGTGAACATGATATGCGTATAATTTTTTTAGCGAAAACGCATATGCGTATAATTTTGTAACCATCTCTGTTATAGATAACACGATGCCATCATTGTTCACATGTATCATAGCACACATGATTAATTTGTGTTCTGTCTGAATTATTACAGGATTGGCTATCAAAGATTTTTGGCAAGTTGATGACCGAACTATTGTTTTCGTTGCCGATCCCACCTTTGGTATGATACTTCTGTTTTAAATATAATTTTGAATATTTTATTGTTCCTCTATGTCATGTCTATTTTGTTATCCAAGGGCTAAGCCTCATATTAACTGGATGCTGAGAGTTGGAGCATTCTCTAATTCTTAGTACAGTAGTAAAAAAGGAACACTGCTGGGATCGTCTGTTTCCAGAATTGATCAGTGAGACCAATGGGTTCACTTGTCCATGTAATGAATTCCATGTGACCCTTATCCATTCCAGATTTATTAGATGATGACGCATTACAATTTTGACAATAAAACTGTATTCGTTTTAATTAATTTTGTTTGTATTGCATAACTTCTGAAACTTTTATGCTGCCATGCACTCATGCTTACTAGCAGGAAAATGTGCTGAATATGGTTCTGTTTTTTGCAGGTAACATTATAAATTTCAACATTGGTTCATTAATCGATTTAGACATTCCTCAGAGTTTCTGGAGCCGTGTTTCAGGGAAATACGGCAACATGTTCTACTGGAAAGAAAAGGTTGCATTCTGCCAGTTTTAAAGGGTTTTGATTAGACAAAAAAAGGTTGAGGGGATTATAGGGCAATATTGCCTAGTTTCCTGTAGCTATTCCTGACCATGCCTTTGTTTTTGGCACATCGAACAGGGAGAAGATGCATCGATTGAAGGTGCTGTGACAGCGATAACTCGTTGTCTCAGGGAGCCTACAGGGCCAAGCAACTGCTCCGAGGTATTTTAGAGGTGAAACTTCATCGCGGAAGGACTGAAACATGAGAGGGTTATAACCGGTGCACAGTATGTACAGAATCAAAATGTCATAGTTACAGAAAATAAACATGTTTCCCATTATTTTTTCGAATCAAAGGACATTCTTTATCACTTGACCCAATGCCGAAATAATTCAAAATTACTGCACCACTTGCTAAGAACCCCCTTGGAGTTGTCACAGCCAGAGTTCAGCCATGGGGACTGGTCAGTTCCACCAGGTTTTTTATGCCAGTCTGGACTGAGATTCGACACTGATGTATGTCACTTTTCATCAATGTTTTCACTATTTTGACCAACTTCGGTTGCTCTGCACCTATTTTATGGTTAAGGGCATCTTTGATCTAAAAGGCCTTCCATATACACCTTGGATGACTAAAGAACCAAAAGAGATGCTAGTTTAATTAGATCTCCCTCTCCTACAGGATAAAAAAAAGGTTGTATTAAAGATTTGATCAGTTGTAAATGGCCCATCTTCGGCGAAGTCAGTCCGCCAGCTTGCCCCTTTCGTGCATGAAAGGTGCTCATTCTTTCAAATGATGGTGTTGCCACTAACCTTTTTTTACCATGGAATTAGTGGAAGTAAAAGACCCATTGGGAGCTTCCAATTTTCATTTAATTTTCATGGCAATGTATCTCCAAGCCATTGATCTTATCTCTGTATCAGGATACTCTCCATCAGACAGAAGATACCCTATACTTTCTTCTTGGCATACATATTGGATTCTCATAGATCCACTCGAAACTCCTTAATTGAGTGGTGGCATTGAAAGAAAAGTGTTTTGATGATACGAATTCAAACAATCGATTTCATTCTTCATGGCATATTTGAAGACTACACTGGTTAGGCAGGATAGATGTTAGGCTGGACCATCCTACACTGATTTAAGTACGTGTGGGACTGAAATATTAGAGGAAATAATGCAGTCATGTAAGCTCTAGGTGATTCTAAACAAAGGCATCTCCATGGGTCACCCAAGAGCGCTTATGGTCATGCGGAAACTCTTGGCTGGAAACAATCTATTTTTTTAGATTCTCAGGGAGGCCTCCCCGGTTCCATTAATTAGAACGAAACCATACGAGGTTCATACATACAAGCGAAGTTTGCTGAAAAGTGGAAACAATCTATTTTGTCTTTCTATCTGGTTAGAATAAACAAGAAAGAATCAAAGTCCAGATTGGTGGGTGAAGCTAGTGATAGCCTGATACGAGACTATATAACTTGGTCCTCAGAGCACTTGTTGGGTTTAAGATTCGTTTCTTTTTTGCTAAATGTTACTACCTAAGAGCATCTCAGATTCCCTATATCGCGGTGCCGTAAATGCCTTTTAATGGATACCAAAACCCCGTTCTGTGGCACCGCGCGGGCAGCGTTGGAACAGATCCCGCAAACATTTGCCATAATACCGAATATCGTAAACGTTTGTGGGAATGTTCTGCCCTGCTTCCGTGGAACCACAAAACAGGTTTAGGATTTAGCCCATATTAGTGATTTTGGATTGTCCAAAATCACAAATATCGAGTCATTCTTTCCAATCCCAGCCATCCATTTTTATTCAATTATTTTGATTTAGGCGACAGTTATAATTTTGATTATTTTAACAAATTAACTTGGATGCCAACCTGAGAGTATCACATGTCACACGATTCTCTTTGTGTCCGATCTTCATTTCATTGCGGTTTATATATATATAATTTAAAATTTTGTCCATAGAAAATATAACAAACTATTGGATGAAACTAGTTAACAGTTAGCACCCTCAACCACGGTACAAATGCAATTGAGTCCAATTCATTTTCATCTTTTGTTTCTATTAAACCGCCAGCTCAATTAGTTCATTAAATTTACATAGGCCCGTGCACATACATGGGATGCAGTTATGGATGGCAGTCTAAGAAATTCTGGCGATCGAGTAACTAATATGTGATGGATCCGAAATGTACTGGATGCAATATATGCTTAATTAACCACTGATATCTATCTTGGCCACGCCCATAATACAGTTTTCCTGCCATAATTAAACTTATCGCTACAATATCTTCTAGTACATGAGCTGCCATCCGCCCGTTGTTGATGGCAAAGAAACTATTTTCAATACCGTTTTGGTATCCAGCTATGACGACACGTCAGGACAGATGTACATATATACGAGGTGATCTTCTCTTGTGTCATAATCGGAAATGTCTGAAGCAATATATACATATCTGTGGGAAATTTCTGGAAATATGAAAATATATGGTTCATTAATCAATAAGATATGGCCTATATATCAATATTAATCCCACCTTATTTTATTTCAGTGTGAATCGGCGCAGATTTTGCATGTGTTAGTCCACGTGATCTTCGAATGGACGGCGGAGATCGACTGGCCATGAGGAGGTGCCTCCTCTCGGTTCCGTATAAATATCTTGGCGTAGAGGGGGATACAAGGCACACACCACGAAAGCGTCAAGCAGCAACAGAGCTAACTACATCTTCTTCTTCCGCCTCTGCCTCAAGCTCTAGCTGACTTTAAGGTCCCTATTCCTTCTTTTGTTTCTGTCTTCTTTCTCTTCATCGTGCAGTAATTTCTGTCTCCATGCTTTACCTACAAGAGACTGTTAGAGGTGCCAAACATGTGCAGGACGAAACTTATTATTTTAGAGGTGCCAAACATGTGCAGGACGAAATAAATAGATTGGTTACTTCAGATCCATGCCTAGTAAGGTGATTGTTACTGGCTATTCTCAAGAAGATCAACCAAATCATTGTCTCAGTTAGTAAATAGCAGGGTTGTGTATGTATCCAATAAATAAGTTTCGTCCTACAAGAGACTGGGAGAAGATGCATCGATTGAAGGTGCTGTGACAGCGATAACTCGTTGTCTCAGGGAGCCTACAGGGCCAAGCAACTGCTCCGAGGTATTTTAGAGGTGAAACTTCATCGCGGAAGGACTGAAACATGAGAGGGTTATAACCGGTGCACAGTATGTACAGAATCAAAATGTCATAGTTACAGAAAATAAACATGTTTCCCATTATTTTTTCGAATCAAAGGACATTCTTTATCACTTGACCCAATGCCGAAATAATTCAAAATTACTGCACCACTTGCTAAGAACCCCCTTGGAGTTGTCACAGCCAGAGTTCAGCCATGGGGACTGGTCAGTTCCACCAGGTTTTTTATGCCAGTCTGGACTGAGATTCGACACTGATGTATGTCACTTTTCATCAATGTTTTCACTATTTTGACCAACTTCGGTTGCTCTGCACCTATTTTCTGGTTAAGGGCATCTTTGATCTAAAAGGCCTTCCATATACACCTTGGATGACTAAAGAACCAAAAGAGATGCTAGTTTAATTAGATCTCCCTCTCCTACAGGATAAAAAAAAGGTTGTATTAAAGATTTGATCAGTTGTAAATGGCCCATCTTCGGCGAAGTCAGTCCGCCAGCTTGCCCCTTTCGTGCATGAAAGGTGCTCATTCTTTCAAATGATGGTGTTGCCACTAACCTTTTTTTACCATGGAATTAGTGGAAGTAAAAGACCCATTGGGAGCTTCCAATTTTCATTTAATTTTCATGGCAATGTATCTCCAAGCCATTGATCTTATCTCTGTATCAGGATACTCTCCATCAGACAGAAGATACCCTATACTTTCTTCTTGGCATACATATTGGATTCTCATAGATCCACTCGAAACTCCTTAATTGAGTGGTGGCATTGAAAGAAAAGTGTTTTGATGATACGAATTCAAACAATCGATTTCATTCTTCATGGCATATTTGAAGACTACACTGGTTAGGCAGGATAGATGTTAGGCTGGACCATCCTACACTGATTTAAGTACGTGTGGGACTGAAATATTAGAGGAAATAATGCAGTCATGTAAGCTCTAGGTGATTCTAAACAAAGGCATCTCCATGGGTCACCCAAGAGCGCTTATGGTCATGCGGAAACTCTTGGCTGGAAACAATCTATTTTTTTAGATTCTCAGGGAGGCCTCCCCGGTTCCATTAATTAGAACGAAACCATACGAGGTTCATACATACAAGCGAAGTTTGCTGAAAAGTGGAAACAATCTATTTTGTCTTTCTATCTGGTTAGAATAAACAAGAAAGAATCAAAGTCCAGATTGGTGGGTGAAGCTAGTGATAGCCTGATACGAGACTATATAACTTGGTCCTCAGAGCACTTGTTGGGTTTAAGATTCGTTTCTTTTTTGCTAAATGTTACTACCTAAGAGCATCTCAGATTCCCTATATCGCGGTGCCGTAAATGCCTTTTAATGGATACCAAAACCCCGTTCTGTGGCACCGCGCGGGCAGCGTTGGAACAGATCCCGCAAACATTTGCCATAATACCGAATATCGTAAACGTTTGTGGGAATGTTCTGCCCTGCTTCCGTGGAACCACAAAACAGGTTTAGGATTTAGCCCATATTAGTGATTTTGGATTGTCCAAAATCACAAATATCGAGTCATTCTTTCCAATCCCAGCCATCCATTTTTATTCAATTATTTTGATTTAGGCGACAATTATAATTTTGATTATTTTAACAAATTAACTTGGATGCCAACCTGAGAGTATCACATGTCACACGATTCTCTTTGTGTCCGATCTTCATTTCATTGCGGTTTATATATATAATTTAAAATTTTGTCCATAGAAAATATAACAAACTATTGGATGAAACTAGTTAACAGTTAGCACCCTCAACCACGGTACAAATGCAATTGAGTCCAATTCATTTTCATCTTTTGTTTCTATTAAACCGCCAGCTCAATTAGTTCATTAAATTTACATAGGCCCGTGCACATACATGGGATGCAGTTATGGATGGCAGTCTAAGAAATTCTGGCGATCGAGTAACTAATATGTGATGGATCCGAAATGTACTGGATGCAATATATGCTTAATTAACCACTGATATCTATCTTGGCCACGCCCATAATACAGTTTTCCTGCCATAATTAAACTTATCGCTACAATATCTTCTAGTACATGAGCTGCCATCCGCCCGTTGTTGATGGCAAAGAAACTATTTTCAATACCGTTTTGGTATCCAGCTATGACGACACGTCAGGACAGATGTACATATATACGAGGTGATCTTCTCTTGTGTCATAATCGGAAATGTCTGAAGCAATATATACATATCTGTGGGAAATTTCTGGAAATATGAAAATATATGGTTCATTAATCAATAAGATATGGCCTATATATCAATATTAATCCCACCTTATTTTATTTCAGTGTGAATCGGCGCAGATTTTGCATGTGTTAGTCCACGTGATCTTCGAATGGACGGCGGAGATCGACTGGCCATGAGGAGGTGCCTCCTCTCGGTTCCGTATAAATATCTTGGCGTAGAGGGGGATACAAGGCACACACCACGAAAGCGTCAAGCAGCAACAGAGCTAACTACATCTTCTTCTTCCGCCTCTGCCTCAAGCTCTAGCTGACTTTAAGGTCCCTATTCCTTCTTTTGTTTCTGTCTTCTTTCTCTTCATCGTGCAGTAATTTCTGTCTCCATGCTTTACCTACAAGAGACTGTTAGAGGTGCCAAACATGTGCAGACCTACAAGAGACATTTTGATCTATCCAGCATACAGTTTTTGGTTGTTGTTGTTCCCAGCCATGTATATGCATCCATATATACATATTGTCATTTCATGGTTCCTTTGCTATGCGGAGGTTATCCTCATGATGCTTATGATGCTACTTTATTGCAGAGAAGAACATTTTTTTGTGAAATCGCAGAGAAGAACATGCATGGAAAATTACCCATGTGCTTAGTACCCATGTAAAATTGCAGAGAAGAACATGCATGGAAAATTACCCATGTGTAGCACAACATTTCTTTGTGATTATTTCATAATTTTTATTAATGTTATTTTATCCTCACAGGTGCAATCTACTAATTGTTTTCATAAACTAGTAGATATTAACAAAGTGTCCAATGTTTGATGATTTCAGTTTTTGATCATGATTCTGCAAAACAGATCTGTCATATTTTATCAGCTGAGATATACAAAGCGTGTGCTCATCTTCCAGATTATCTGTGATCAGTATTTCTTATAATTTTGCAACCGAAAATTATTTATTGGATACATACACAACCCTGCTATTTACTAACTGAGACAATGATTTGGTTGATCTTCTTGAGAATAGCCAGTAACAATCACCTTACTAGGCATGGATCTGAAGTAACCAATCTATTTATTCTGTTTGCAGTTTTGAGCTGATCATGACATCCAACGTCCAAGGATCCCTTTTAAGGCACTGATTGTTGAGGACTCCTTAGTGGACACCATGGTTCTCTCAATGATGCTGCGTAGGTTTCACTGCGAGACTACCGTGGCTAAGAATGGAAAAGAAGCTGTGGATCTGTTCCTTGAGGGGAAAACGTTTGACATTGTTTTGTGTGATAAGGCATGCCCGTAATGACTGGCCCGGAGTACTTTAATTATTTTCTCTCATTTTTTATAAGAAAATATTTCGTTTTGTTTCAATATTGTTGGTGTTTGACAAATTATTTCCTGTGTTACTTTGATAGGCAGTTGAGAAGATCCGTGCTATGGGAGAAACTGAGGTGAAGATCGTTGGGGTGTCAGCTGATCATGATGCCACGGAGGTGTTCATGGGTGCTGGTGCTGATGTGTTTGTGCCCAAACCGATAAAGCTTGATGTCCTAGGGGCTATGATTCATGAGGTCATCAACAAGAAGAAGAACGTCATGCATGATCTAGCGTGATCTAGCTTGCTCGAATGATGGATGGAATAAAATGTCGAGCTCATCTATTTTTGAGCCGGTCAACATTGTTGGGTTGCTTTAATTTCATCGTGGTGTCTTTTATTTTGAGGTTCATGTAGGTTGTCATTTTTGGATAAGAAATAGAGATCCATGTCATAATATCTAGCTCTTTCAATCTCATTCTGGCACTTCTCGCCAATTCATGTTTTGTGGTTTGCAACATGCACGTATTTTGAGAGGAAATTACTTGCAATAAAAAGTTTAGAATTTTTTCATGGTTTGGATTACTCGATATGTTTTGGTACTCTACCTAAGGTCCCCATAAAGCTAAATGTCCTTAAATCTTTAGCATCGCGTTGACATGATCACCGATGCTTTTCTATGCAGTCGTTGTTCTCTCTAGCACCATCATGCTACTTAAAGTTACAACTGAATTCCTTGCACAAACCTTTTTTATAACTTTGTTTGGCCACAAGTTTAGTTCCCCGGAATTCTAAACATAAATTGTGACATAAGTCCTCAAAGTTGATCGATTTTTGAATTTTTGTCCCGTAATCCAAATGAAATATCTGAGAGGATGGTTGCAATTGTCTCGTCGAACCAATCAAAAATGATTAAGTGTGTCCAATACAGAGTTTTGATGATTATTTAGAGGACCCCACGAATTTTACAGTT
The DNA here is from genome assembly GCA_947311845.1 of Poa pratensis. Classification (NCBI taxonomy): domain Eukaryota; kingdom Viridiplantae; phylum Streptophyta; class Magnoliopsida; order Poales; family Poaceae; genus Poa; species Poa pratensis. The sequence continues at coordinate 43,337,016 of CAMZMU010000052.1, forward strand.
AGATCCGTTTTGATATTTGATATTTGGTTCGGGTTCGGACTTGTAAGGGAAGTTCGTAATATACCCCTTTGGATCTAATCCTACATTCTTTCGTTCCCGTGGGAATCAGGGTCCCCACGGCCCGGTTGGTGTGGGCCACATCCCCCCGTGAAGGACGTCAAAGAGAAAAGCGTGGAGCCATACATAATCCACATCTAATGCGAAGGCAACAACATCCACTTCAAGCCCAAGTCAATCGTGAACTCTTAACATGATCATCTTGCAGAAGATTGTCGGGGAGCCTACCAAGCCTTTTTCAACCACCAATGTGACCCGGGCACAAAACGTCATCATTGAGGCACAATGCATGACCACAAACGTAGCTGATGATATGTTCGCACGGTCCCAAGGAAGAGGTGTCACCTTCACAGTGCCATAGGGAAGGAGACACCTCTTGTACCACATTTCGTGTATGGTGCCACACACCATTTGCATGTGCCGAGCTAGCACACACACGTGTCGCGTACGAAATAGCCACTATGGTAACCCCTTGCGTGTATAAAAGGAGGCTCGTAGCAGCGTGCGAGGAAGGTCGGGACCAAAAAAAGGACGACCCTAGAGGAACAAGAATGCCTAGATAGTTGAGATGCAAGAGTATCAAGCAGGAGAAAGTGAAAGCAATAGCCACACAAAGCCTAGCAACTAGGTGGCATCGAGTACCTTTCCTTGGCCCCAACAAGGAGAGTTCCTCTTCGTAACACTAGAACACCAATCTGATATATGTAGATCATTACGACGTAGGGTTTTACGCATCCGAGCGGTCTAAACCTGGTTGAAAAAGTGTTGTGCTCAAGGTTGTTTCGATTGTGCATGTGCCCTCCACCGAACAACCTAGGGGGGGGTCCTCTATACCGATGCCCGCGTTTTGACATGCGACCCATTCAATCTTTTCTGAAACCTAGTCGTGGAGGGTTCCACGTGCTGCCACCGCGTTTGGGAATGGTGCCAATACCATTCTTCACTCTCGTCCATCCGAGGAATACGTGTGAACATACGCATCATTGACCTTGTTGAGTTTGTGTTGAAAATTATGTACAAGTTAATTAGGATATGTTTGGAGAATTTGTATTAGGTGTGGATATGATACAAATAGTGTTCGAGTCGGATATGATACAAATAATGTTGTAACTTAGGACAACTTGATAGCAACAAGTACACAAGGGAGCCAACGAAATGTGTCGGCGCCTAGGGCCGCTAGGAGTTATGGTATGAGGGGAGGAGCCCATTTAGTCATTCCCCGAGAGGTAGTCCAGTTCACCAAACCTCATTTTAAAATCACGACTCTGTTATCATCCTGTGATTGCTTGGTCCTCAGCACATCGCGCTCGCCATGGTGACATGCTGATTTCGTTCTTCACGGAGGAGACGATCGAGAATATTAGCAAGGGAATAGCCTTGCCATGGCGACAAAATGAATTAATGTTTTTTAATATATTTGTAACTTAGATTTTGTTGTCTCTTTTAGAGAATGGCGAACAATAGAGCCACATATATTCGATAATCTTGGTAAAAATCAATGGAAACATGATGTCAAACTATAACAGGACTAGATCTGTTTAGGATGTGTCAACGTGCGCGGGCAGGCCTATGATTTCTATTCGTGTCCTAGGAAAGAAGATTTTCGTATTCGGACCGATTGTTAATCCGGTGTGCTAGTTAATTTCTTAGACAAAAATTGCAAAAATGCAACATGGACTTAATATATCTGGGCCAACTAGGTAAATACAGATTTACCGGGGGGGGGGGAGGGGAAGCTGGGGTGATGGGCTGCTGATGGTTATGTTTCCACTTTAGTACTATATAATTAACTACTAATATGCAGTCCCATTTTGGAATTTCACACTCCTGTTGAAGCCCATTAGCCCCAATCAAGAATTGGGCCAACTTGTCTCTTATGTGTAGTTTTTGCTGGCTCCATCCCAGCAACTAGGGGTTAGCTGTTTTGCTTAATTTTCTACCTTATCCGCTTCGTATTTCCTTTTATATCATCTCTTATTCTTCCGCAAACCTAACCTTCCGCCGCCACGGCCTCACCGATTGATCTCTTGCCTCGCATCCCCCGTAATATATACCTACCGTCTTGACCCTGGTGAATAGCTCGATAGCCCATGACACCTCTAGAACACCATAACCTATAATCTCGAGAGGAATTGCACATCTGCTGAAACACCATAGTAGAATTTAGCACCATTCATATCATCATCGAATCAACACACAAATTTATGTCTTCGTGTTGCCATTGTTTTTCCACTTTTTCTTTCCATTGATCATTACCCATTGCCTCTCTTCTTTTGCGGGTATTACCCATTGCCTCTTGTTGGAGGGGTGGTTGTGTCTCCTTAGATTGATGATTTTTGCTCAATGTTCTTTGATCCAGAAATAAACAAACCATCAAGCATTTGAAATTGGTGTTTGGTTCATGTAGCGAGAAGATCTCATGATGTAAGTTTATTCTAAAAGTTTTCTATTGTCATTGATTCCTTTTTTACCACACTGATAATTTCTTGGGATTAGCATAGAGTAAGCTTGGAGCGAGCCTCGGGCTGGGCTAGAACTCTCAGTGGATTTAGGCTTCTATACTTTAGAATTTCTGGTAGATTATGAAGATCTGTTTGGGTTTTTGTCTTAGGACGAGAGCTGATTCCACTATAACCCTGGGGCTAAACCCGCACCTTGTCGGGGCCTCTCGTACGATGCCCATGAGAAATTTGATTGCGAATGCAGAGCCAGTGCAAGAGGATGCCTTGCCCAGACCAACTATTTTTGGGGCTATTTATACTATAGTAAGGATAAAACCGTGATACCATTGGCCTATGGTCTTAGATCCACCGTTGCTTAGGACCTTAACTATCTAAGATAAAAAATAGGTGGATGCCTAAGATGCATTGGGTTCTACGGTTGGACAACGAAAATAAATTTAGTGACATAATTAATCTTATTAAAGTTTATTTATATGCCCGATTTTTTAATCTATGCTAAACATCAACAATAATTATATACTCCGTGCTGGCTAAAACGTTATATAAAAAGGGACGGAGGAAGTAACTTAAGTCGCTAATAAGAGCATGAATATTATATAACAATTTTGTCGATGATGTAGACAAGCACACACCGCTACACACCCGAAGCCCGCATGAACACGTCTCTTAACAACACGCTAGAGAGGCGTACACTATTGAAAACACTCAAGCGTAGATAAATACTGTATTAATGTTAGCAAATTAACTTGCATGCCAACCTTGGAGTTTCACGATACTCTGACATGATGCTCTTGGTTTCCAATATTAATTTCAACAGTATATACATATATGTATAATTTAAATACTTGTCCGCAGAAAAGAAAACTAACTCTTGGTTCGAACTACTAGTTAGCAATTAGAACCCTCAATCGCAGCACATATACAACTGGGTCCAATTTTTGAATGTACGTTTTTTTATTTCCATTAAGCCGCCAGCTCATTATAGGCCCATGCACATACTCTATATGGGATGCAGTTATAGATGGCAAATTGAGAAAACTCTGGCAATATTCGAAGTAACTAATGCCCAGTCTAGGACCGATCTGGAATATACACTGGATGTTAATGCATGCTTAATTAACCGCGGTGATTTCCATCTTTGCCGGTTCATATATTACAGTTTTAATGCCATATTAAACCAACTGCCACAATAGGATCTACAGATGAACTGACAGATATAGCTGTATATACGCGGTGATCTTCTGTGGTGACATACGGCAACCTTTGAAGCCACAAATCTTTGCGTATCGAAATATACTTTTATTAGATCTTCTCTGGTGCCATGCATTCTCGGCAATCTTTGAAGCGAAAATTCGGTGGGCACATATATACGGATGTAAAAGCGTTCAGTATCTGGGAACACGAAAATCTAAGGATCATTAATCACAAAAGATTAATGATTGCATGTGCAAACCCACGTCATTTTTTGAATGGACGGAGGAGATCGACTGGCCATGGAGGCATGGACACCCTCTTCCCCTCGTTTTGCTATAAATACCTGACCATACAGAGGGAAAAAGGCACACACTAGTAAAGCCTCAAGCAGCAAGAGAGCTAGCTTCATCTTCTTCCTCGGCCTTTGCCATAAGTTCTAGGTAGCTTTAAGGTCCCCCAATCCTTCCTTCGTTTCTGCCTTGTTTCTCATCATCGTACATGTAGTAGTTTTCTCTCCATGCATACCAGAGATTGTTCGAGCTGCTATACATGTGTGGGATGAAACTAGTGATTTTGATCAATGCATCACACATTCTTATTTCTTTGGTGTTGTTGGCAGCCATGTATATGCATGAATGCATCTATATATACATGCTGCCGTTTTCATGGTTTGTTTGCTAAGTTGAAGTTATCCACGTAGTTTTTTGGGTGCTACTATAGCTTGTTGCAGAAAAGAACATGGGGAATTATCTATGTGCATCAAAATCTCTGTTATTTTTGTCGTCCAAAGTACATCAATTCTTAGTAGTTTTTTCATCTATTTCTTGAAGTTCGTTTTCTCCTCACTTATGCAATCTAGAATTTACTTTTCTTTTTCCTCTGATATATAAAGGTTTTCATAAAATTGTAGATACTATGCACGTGTCCTCAACTGTCGAAAGACGTGTATTTGATGATTCTAGCCTGTTGTGCATGAATTTGCAAAACAAACCTGTCTGATTTTACCAGCAGAGATATATGAAACGTGTGCTTGCCTTCCAGATTACTTGCAATCAGTATTTCTTATTCGAGACGTACACAACCCCGGCGATTTACTAATTAAGATTTATGATATTTTGTTGGTTCTTCATGGGAATAGATTGCAACAATAACTTTGAAAATATAAGCGTGGATCAGAAATAACAAATCACTTTGTTCTGTGTGCAGTTCATTTAGCTGATCATGGCATCCAACGCCCACGTATCTCCCCTGAAGGCACTGCTTATTGAGGACATCGCAGTTGATTCCTTAATTTTCACCACCATGCTGCGTAGGTTCCACTGTGAGACTACTGTGGCTAAGAATGGGAAAGAAGCTGTGGATCTGTTCCTTGAGGGGAACAAGTATGACATTGTTCTTTGTGATAAGGACATGCCTGTAATGACTGGCCCGAAGGTACTTCGATTAGTTTCCCATTTCTGTTATGTATGAAAAAGAAATACTTATTTCGTTGAGTACTATTGGTCACTTGACAAATTATTCTTGTGTTACCTGACAGGCAGTTGAGAAGATCCGCGCTATGGGAGAAACTGATGTGAAGATTGTAGGCGTGTCAGCTGATTTCAATGCAATGGAGGAGTTGATGAGTGCGGGTGCTGATGTGTTTGTGCCCAAACCAATGAGGCTTGATGTTCTCGGGGCTATAATCCAGGAGGTCATCAACAAGAAGAACAACGCTGTTGTCTAGTGTGATGCAGCTTGCTCGAGCTATAGAGAGAATAATTTGTCGAGCTCATCTATGTTTGAGCCGGTCTGCATTGTCTTGTCCGTTTAATTTCATTGTGGTGTCGTTTTATTTCGAGGTTCATGTTAAAGGTCGTCATTTGCAAGATGAATAAGCGAGACTATCCATAATTACATGGGATCCATGTAATACTATGTAGCTCTTTTCAGTTTGGAACTTTTCATCAATTCATACTCCATGGTGTGAGAAATATACGCCTTTTTAAAGGAAAATTATTAGACTATCAATTTCGATAAGTGTATCGAGTGGCGTCGGGTGGCGTCGGATGCGGCGGGGCATCTTTACCTCTCGTGGCAGGGGCAACACGGGTTTCCTGATCAGGGAGCGCGACGCTGGCGTGGGGCGTTGCGGCTCCGGCGGCGGCGTAAAGGTTACGTGGTCTCGGCACCGGCAGCGGCGGCTCGCCGGCGCGGTTGGCTACGCGGGTGGCTCGGCTTGGCTGCCCCAGTGCGATGTGGCCGATCTGGAGCGCTGCATCGGTGGGCCGCCTGGCGCGGCCATGGAGGTCATGGTCGGCGGCGATTCGGCGTCTTGCATGAGTGCGTGGAGGTCTCCCGGCTAGGCTGCTCGGGCACAGCGGCGGTTGGATGGGCAGGGGTCCCGCTCCTTTGTCGAGCTCCGCGGTCTTCACCCCAGATCTGACGCCGCCGGTAACCGCGAGGGTTGCTGGTCATCGATCTGGTGGAGGAGCGCTTCGTCTTTGTCTCTCTGCATCGGGGGAACGGTCAGCTTGGACGGCGGGGCGGCGGCCCTGGAAGGTAGGGAACTTGTGGGTTGGCGGGCGAGCCCGAGGTTCCTTGGTGCTGGCTAGGACCATGGCCGTGTGGACAGGTGTTGGCGAGCTGTGCTCCGCGGCAGTGGTGTGGTCGCCGCCCTAGTGGCGCCCCTTGCGTTGTGTAGGAGGTGGAGAGGTCATGCCGAGGGAAACCCTTACCTTGGTGTCTAGCAGGTCGTGGCGGCGGTGTCCGTGGACGTCGTTGTGGCTTTCCTCTACCCTCCTACGTGCTCCGGGTGAAAACCCAAGATCTTCGGATCGGGCGGTGGCGGCGTTCTGCGTCGTGATCATCTTGAAGACGCCGTCTTGGAGCTCGCGTGGGTAGCTCTATGGAGGTTGGGTGGCGGAGTCTTCTTCAGCGTGCTTCCTCCAGCAAAGCTTGGTGCTTGGACTTCTCTCTAGGCGTTTCTTGTTTGGACATCATTGGTGTGCCTCAGCGTGGAGGTGTTTCCCTGGTGGCTGCCTCAGCTGCCGTTGGGTGGGTCTCGGCGGTGTGCAGTGTGTGTTGGTGTGTCATTTTCGACTCTAGGGTGAGTTTGGCCCGATGACCTTGCCCATGTTGACGGTGTGCAACGTCCGTCGGTGTGCCAGTCTGACCTCGAGGGCGAGCTTCGGTCCAACACCTTTGCCCGCCAAGCTGGTTCTCAACCTGACCGGAGTAGCCTTGGCTGGCGGCCGTCCCGTTGGAGTTGTTGTGGTTGTCATGTTTCTTGTGTGTATGTTGTAAGCTGGGTCCAGCACTTGGTACCTATGTCGCCGTTTGTGGCTTTATTAATTTAACGTCAGGCCTTTGACCTTTTATTTAAAAACTATAATGACCCAATAACGCTAAATATCCTTAATTTGGAAAAAATAAGCTAGCTTTTGATACACACCGCGTTCTTTTCTCTCTAGGACTAGAATGTTACTTAAACTTGCACTCCCTTACACAAGTAAAGAGTAGCATGTCTCTGACTGCACATCGCTTGCGGGTTCTAATTAAGTAACTGGGTCAGCAATAAGACTCACCGGACACCAGACTGAAATTGGAAAAAATAAGCTAGCAGACCAGTAGCAGTAACGCCAGTCGACAGTGATGCATGTCAGTAGTAAGACATGCTACTGAAAGGCTTTACGAGTGCCCGTCGGAAGTTTTAGCCACACATCTAGTTGAATGGACGTCACTGAGGAGCATTCTTTGCTGACTGATGTCTTGTAGGGTCTATCAGTTTATGAAGAATTGCACCTTTATGCTGAATTGCCGGACTAGAAATCAGCAGCACTCTTACCGGCATGCATTCAACAACTTGATCTATGCCCTGTAGTTGTAATTGTTTCGACCGTCATTCTTTCTGTTCACCATTATTTACTGTCAAAGTTACGTAGCGGAAACCGTAGCCACGTTGGAGGCTTTGTAACCTGAAGCTGCTAAAAGTTCTTCAACTCCCCGGATGCAAGTTCACAGGCACCATCCCTTGGTCAATTGGTGGTCTCAAAAGTTTGAAGGAACTTGATGTATCAGAGAACAACTTCAATGTTGAACTGCCAACATCTGTCACCAATTAGGATTACGACGAAACCTAGAAATCGATGAGACGTATGTGGATCGGTGTACTACACCTTATCCACTACGTGTTTGATCATATTACAAACTCTAACACTCCCCCTTAATCTTCACTCTTACAAAGATTTTAGATTACGGCTAAACTCATAAAGATTCTTTACAGGGAGAGCTTTGGTAAAACCATCTGCAACTTGATCTTTACTAGAAATGAACTTGATATCCAGAAGTTTACTTGCAACTCTCTCTGGCAAAGTGAAAATCAATCTGTTTGGTACGTGCATGAAAGACTGAATTTGCTGACAAATATGTCGCACCAAGATTATCACACCATAAGCAAGGTTTTTCTTTTAACTTAACTCCATGCTTTTTGAGAAGTGCTTCAACCCATATCAATTCTGATGTGGCATTAGCAAGGGCTTTACATTCAGATTCTGTACTGGATCGAGAGACTATTGTAACAGCCCAAAGTTTGAGAACCTAAAAACCTGTGTAAAATTTTCGCTTTTGTGTTCCATTGCATCATGGCATACTTATTCATTTGCTAAACACCACACTAATTGGTTTGGCAAATATTGAAAAACCCAAATGCTAAACTTGCTCGAGCAAACTTCACAACAATGGAGGCACTCAAACTTGCAAAACAAAATTACTTTGACAACTCATATTTGTCAAGGAAGTTCCTAGAGTTCACAATAATATTTTTGCTCTTGCTCTAAAAATACTAAAGGAACAACGTTTTGAATTTAGCAAAAATGCCCGATTCAAGCACTATGAACAAATGTTGTCCAAACTATTTTTATTTTGAGACACCAAAATTTGTGGAGCTTCTACAGGCTAAGGGGAGCCTCCCCAAATTTTGTCATAATTTTCTAAAATGATTTAGTGGCCTAATTAAATCTCTAAAGCCACAGGTTTTAATTTTAAAACTGAAAAGGACCTATCCGTGATGGAAACAAAAGTTCCAGGGGTTTTTTTGCAAAAGCCACGTCTTCTTCCCTGTAGCGACGAGCGGGCGCGGCCCGTGCGCCCCGCGCCCTCCTGCCGCGTCGAGGAGATGAGGAGGCCCCCACCGCGTGCTGCTCCCCATCCCCCACTCGCTCACCTGCTCCCGTTCCCCATCTCTCTCCCCGCGAGCTCCACACCGCCGCGCCATGGCCGAGCTCGATGCCGCGGATTGAAGCCTCCCCGAGCAAAACGATGACCGTGGGAAGGTCCGCCGTGTCATCCCCTTCGTCCTCGCCAAAGGAATCGAGCCGGGGCCGCCCACATTGTCGCCGCCGTGCTCGTCTTCTCCGACCACGTCCGCCGCTCCGCCGAGCGATTCCGGCCATCTCCGTCCACCTCCGACCCCGCCGTCTCCTCCTACGTGCTCAGGGTGAGCACACGAACCACCCCACTGCCTCCGTTCCCTCCCTCTCTCGCTAGTTCGTCGAATCGCCGTAGCTCTCCGTCGAACTAGAAAACCCGGTACAATTCCCGGAATTTTTCGGAATCTATTCCAGATTAAGAAAATAGCTACTGGACTCACCCAGTTTCGCCCGGTATACACCCGAAATTGTCCCGGAAATAATTCCGGATTTTATTTCTCCGGTGCCAAACCCGGAATAATCCGGACCTGAAACCGGATCGCTCCCGGTACCAGACCCGGAATTATCCGGAGCTGAAACCGGATACTCCTTTGAACCTGTTTCAACACCTCTCTCAACTCACCCTTTGGTTTGGTTTGGTTTGGTTTGGTTTGCACTAATGTTTAATCACCTCAACCATGCATCTTACACATGTGCATGTCATTCATATGCAAGTTCAATCTAAGGTTTCATCTATTCTAATTAACAAGTAAAAAAAATGATTCTTGACCTAACTCCACGGGGTATTCGAGATGTGCCCCTCTAAGCATCTGAACTCCGTTTAAGTTGAATAGATTGAATCATCCTCATCCCGGGGATTTAAAATGTCATGTCATCATGTGTTTGCGCATTGCATTTGTTAAAGCATGTGTAGTGTTTGATTGCTTTTCCGTTGCTATGCTTCGTTAGATCAAGCAGCCAGGGTTACACCGCAGTACCCCAACGATCCGTACTACCAGCACGTTGAGCCAGGCAAGCGTAATCCCCCCTCTGAGTATGTCTTATCCTATGTTTCTGCAAATATTTTCTCCACTATACTATTGCATGCGGTTCCAAATGTCAATTTTATTGGATTAGAGTATCCTATAGTTGCATTAAGTTCCCGATGCCATTACCTGTTTCCCTCCTATTATCCATAGGATTGTATTGCTGGCCTGAGATACTTAACTATGCTATGTTGATGCTTAGCCATGCTTAGTAAATGCTTAGCTGTACGATGGATGGTTCATGTTGGAAACAGGTGAGGAGATGTTGGATGATGGTGAAGAATTGTGGTGACAAGTAATAAGATGCTTAAAGGTGGAGATGAGAGGCCACTGTGGTTGTGGTGCTTTGTCTCGTTCTCGCCGCCTAAGTGCGAGTTCTTTACCTCTTGAACCAAGACTGAGCGTGCAACCATGCGTGAGGCCTATGCAATCGCAGGAACCCTCATAGACTAAATAACTCGGGCGGGACTAGCCAGGGTCCTCTAGTTCGGGCTTCCATTTGTGCGTGCGTGATGATGGTGGTATGAATTGGGATGAGGATTGTGGTGTTAGGAAAATAAGTGGCCGTGGGCAGGGTGTTGGAGGCACTGAGCGTGTCCTACCGCCACTGATGATCCTGGAAAGTCTTTAATGAGGGAGAAGTCGACACCGCTCCCACCCAGCCGACTTTCCAAGGAAGAGAGCTAATGTGCAGGTAATGGGCCGGACGGTACGCGTGGCAAACATTGTACACCCCTGCAGGGTAAATCTTTTCGAAAAGCCGTGTCCACGGTTATGGACGACTTGGGAAAGGACGATAAGATCATAGAATAACTTGAACGGAATGATTAAAAACTGGGTACTAAAGGTACTACTCAAGAATGCAAGGTTAGCTTCCTGGAGGGTGATTCGGGGAGGTGCCTTTGTAGAACAGGTACTGTGGTTGATGGTGGTTGATGATGAGAAAGGTGATCAAAGAAAAGAGTTACTTCTTACCCCTCTTTCAAAATACTCTGATTAGTCGATGCCATGGGTTATGTTTCATGAAATAAAATCAGCTTTATGCAAAACAGCCATAAAACTTTGAAAGCCTCATCGAGCTAAAGCTCTATATTTAATCTTGCGAGTTCGTCGAACTCAACGTCGTTTGTTTTATTTCAGAGGAGGACTTCACCGACCTCGAAGGTGGGTTCTTTGTGGACGTCGACGAGTAGTCTGGGGTTCCGAGGTGGCAGCTTGGGACATCCCGGAACGGCTGGCGCTTGGATTTTTATTTGTAGGCCTCTTAGGCCATAATTTGGATCTTGTTGTTTAGAACAACTTAATTCGCTTCCGCATGTTGTACTGTTAGGTTTGTGACCTCTGGTTGTAATTTGCTATCTTTCTCTATTTTAAGAGTTGAACTATAATGATTTGTGTTGTAGAGTCTGTGATTTGCCAGTTGTTTCACAAGTCTTGATCTCTCTATTATGCATTGATAGTTGAGCGTGTGTTAAGGCATCAATCGGGGTGTTGCGTTGCCGATGATCAATTCCGAGCAACGCCTGCCAAAGGTTTTGGCCGGGGATTGGTAAACCCGTAACCTCCAGTTGTATCGCTTAACCGGTGACACTCAGCATCACTGTATAGCAGTCGGGTCGGGGCGCCACAACTGTGGCTTGTTTCCTGGCACTCCAAGAAACCAGGTTTGGACCTACAAAAATTGCAAATCCTCCAGTAGATCTTCTATCATCAAGACAGCCAGCTGATTACCCCCAAGAGCAGGGGATCATTAGTTTCATCATCATTAATAAGTTCATTAGTTTCATCATAATAGCATGGGTTATCATAAGCTTCTTTAGGAGTAAAATATTTAAGAAAAACCTTCCTCCAAATAGTCCATTCACTTTTCACTTCTTCATCCAAAGACCTGTACCAATCACGAGCATTACCAGATAAAGATTAATATAATAGTTTCCTTTTTACCTGATCCTCAGGGATACCAGGAAGCCTAAATAAACCATATATTTCTTCAATTGTCTCTATGTGTTCACGTGCAGACTCATTTCCATCCCCTGTAAATGGATTTTTCATAACTCTTTTAACATGACCAAGGGGAATTTTATATCCCACTTTAGCTACCTCAGACACAGTAGTTTCAACCACTTTAGGAGTAGTGGCATAAGCACTATCATATAAAGCAAGGTGCAGCGATGCACGATTCATAAAAGCCATAGTAAAAGTATCCATAATTTTATGTATTTTATATTTATAATGAGAACTGAAAATAAAACTAATGAGAACCTCACAACCAAACAAGTTTAAAGGAACCTCACCAAGCTTAGATGTTTGCAAGATATAAAACAAGTTAAAGAAACCTCCCCAAGCTTAGTCTAGTGCACACAAGAATAGAAACTTAAGCGCTACACTCCCCAGCAACGGCGCCAGAAAAGTACTTGATTACCTCCAAGAGCAGGGGATCACTGTAGCACCTCTCAATGTGGAAGCAAGGTATCGATCCGAAGGAGCAAGAAGAAAAAGTTATCTATTCCCTACAACTAAAGTGTCACAAGTTTAGTTGATTATGCACTAAATAAGTTTAAAGAACAAGGTGCTTGATTTAATGGATGGAAGTTCAATGTATCAAAACAAGAATGTAAAAGTGTCCCAATCCTCTTTAATGCAAGAGGACAAGACAAAGGTTTTCTCTTATAGGAACAATGGAATGGGTTCATGGGTTCACTCAATCCTCTCTCTCTCATCTACGGTGATTATCATGTTATAGATAAAGTACACACAATTGCCATGTTTTAATGGTGGCTTTTACAACGGCTATATGTCCTAAAACACATAGTTGAAAGAAGTACTCATTTGTGTTGCTAGGTCACCCTCGTAAGGCTAGCGTGGTTGCTGTCACTCCCACATCATACTCTTTCTTTTTACCCCCAGATAAAGGATGTTGGGCTATATTCATGTGTCACTCAATACATATGCCGTGTCACATCGGCCATCCTATACCCACATACATCATACTTCTTAATAAACAATATTCTAAACACTAGTGCAATGATTCATATTTCGTGTGTGCGACCACATCTCTCTTATCTACCTACACTTGGTGGTGTCAATCACCTCATGACAAGGATAAACAAGGCATTATGAATAAATCAAACCATCACATGCATCATAGAATATTTCCAAAGTATGACAAGTCATAAAAGTTCCAACACAACGGTAAATGCATAACAAATCATCTCATACCACAATATCCACCATAGGAATTACATAAATGACCGTAATCATGTTCAGCAGCTCATACAGTACTAATTAGTGAAGCTCAAAGAGAGGAGAGATACATAAGTTACCACCACAAACCCAAGTCCAGGGGTGGACTACTCCCCCTTCATCATGGAGACGGTGGAGAAGTCGTTGGAGAAGATGGAGACCACCCCGGCAGCGCCCCGCCGGAGTTTTCCCCCTCCAATCTGCAGTGTTTCGGCGGCGCTCCCTCCAGAGAACGTCGGGGGACTATTTTTATAGGCGTGTTTAGGTCACGACTAGGTCGGTGGAGAAAAGATCAACGACAACGGAGCTCCGAGGCCCAAAAGGAGGGGTCCCACGCGGCCAGGTACATGGGCTGCGTGGGCCCACCTAATTTGGCCCTCGGGTCTCCGCTTTTTGCTTCCTTCGCCCCCAAGTCTTCTTCCTTCCAAATATTGACGCCCGTAAATTTGCAGGTCATTTGGGTCCCTGAAACATTAAAAATAAAGAAATAGGGTTTTCTGCCTGCGCAGGGTTAATTCCATAAAAATAGGAAATAATATAATATTCCCAAAATCATTATAAAACATTGATATAACCCTTATATGATGCAAATATGATTGGAATACAAGTAATATAGTGCAAAGTTCATGTATGCATTTTACATGCATCAACATCCCCAAGCTTAACCAATACTCGTCCTCGAGTATGAAGGTGATAAAACTAACATGGACTTTGCAATTTAATACTAACAATGGATATCAAAGATGATTACTATTGCTACATAGAGTCAAATGATTCATTCTTAAAAGAGTAGCAATATGCAAGATAGTTTATGAAGTGATATCAAGTATTCAATGCAAGGATGTTCAATGATAATTCACAAAGTGTAACATAGAAGAAAGTAATATGGACCACATGTATGCATAATGATAATAAGAACATCCTACAATGGTCATAGAGTATTGATGAAAATCTGAATATAAAAGGTGGACACTTTGGAAAGATATATATGTGAGTAGAGGTAAAGCATGCATAAGTTTCATCTAACTTCCAAATCTTCTACTTAAGTTAATGATTGTAATGTGGTAATCCTTGGTGTCAAGCTCTCATTCCCCTATCATAGCATCTTGAATGATTAAGTTTAAAGTGAAAGCAAATATGAGTAGTGTGCTTGACAAAGTAAGGTTGAATGTCTCATGCCCCTTGAATACAAGTACCTACACCATGGTTACTCAACTTGGGAAACAAAGCAAGTTCAAGTTAAATATCATTGTAAGTAATAATAGTATCATAAGAGCGTCAACTGGGTACCTCTTGTCCCAGGATATGGAACAAGCCCATATCAAAATGACAAGACAAACAAAAAATGAACAATCTCAACACCCTTTTTATTTACCATTGGATAGCTTTTTATTGTAAGGTGTATCACAGAAGGTTCACCATAGTATGTAAGTAAATTTCCACCATGAATGATGCATGGCTTAGATTAGCGGCCCAGGCGTCTCTCTAACCATTTATACAAACTCATTTAAACTTCTTACTTCCACATTTATTTCACCATGATAGCATCCATAAACAAAAGTACATGATATCAACTAAATGAAATGAAGAGCATGTTGAAAGCTTGCCATGTGACAGCACATATGAGCTAACTCCCAACCTCGAACATTTGTCAAGCCCACAACATCATAATTTAATCACAATGGGTCATGTTTTATTTATGCAATAAAAGTAAAGTGTGCATCAAGTTCGTGAGAGCTATATAACCAACTTTTCCCATAACAATCAATAACATAAACATTTTCATTCAGAGGTATAGATAACACAAATAACATGATAAACATACTCGGAATAGCATAAAGCTAATAGGTAGATATGGTGGACTCACTGGAAAACTTTGGTTGAAGGTGTTGGAAACAAGTTTTTACTTGTTGGAATTTTTGGGCTAGCAAGAGGGAGAAAGTTGACCATCTAAATGCATGCATGAGTGTCCATAGAACTAACTAATCCATGTTAAACAAAGTAAAATAACATTCAGCATCAAAACATGAATAAGTGATAGCTCTTGATAAAAATTTGCAAATTATTACTCATTAACAAGCTCATGAATCATGCAACTATATGTATCTTTTAAAATCAACTCAAACATCCCTTTTCCCAATCTTATAATAGCATCCAACATATTCAACCCATATTTCCAGTAGCTCTTCATATATAAATGATAGTGTGGTGGTCTCACAAAATAAAAATCAAACCAAAACAAACAAAAAGACGCTCCAAGTTTATGCGATAAAGTGTTTCGATCGAAAAACAGAAGTTAGACGTGTGCAAACCGAGAGTGTGTAGGTCCAGTGGGGTTGTCTTCACATCCCCAAGCTTATGGTCTTCACCATCCTTGGATAGCTCTTGGTGCATCTCCTCCAATCCCTGTGAAAAAACTTCAAAACACCGTTTCTCCCATTTCTTTTCTGTGGGTGCATTAGTAGTGATAAACAAATAGATTTCTTGCTGCATATAATCCTTAACAAAAATTCATATGAATGTCCAGAAAGTGTATAATGTTGTATGCCTACTCATAAACTCAATTGGATCAAAAAATTCAAGTTAAAATCTCAAAGCATGCATCAAACAAAATGGGACAGAATCTGTCCAGAAAAACAGCAGCAGCAAAACGTATTTTTCTACCCTACTAAACTTTGTCGAAAAATTCCAAAACAATTCATGCATACAGAGGATGAAAAGTTTCAACAACATTTCAAATATGAGCTCATTCGGAGTTACATAATAAGAATTAAAAATCATACCGTGCACAGATTCGTGCAGGAATAAAATCTCCGAACGCTATAAGCAACTTTTTCAAACCAAAATGAGTAAAACATGGCACTTTATTAAAATTACAGAAACTAAACTAAAAACTATTCTCTTGCTACAGCAAGAGGACACAAAGAAAATCACATATAAAAAACCGGGTTGCCTCCCATAAAGCGCTTTCTTTATAGCCATATAGCTAGGCTTCTTCCTTGTTGTTTATTGAAGATGAAGCTCATGAGGGGGCTTAAACTTTGACGTGTCCCTCTCCTTGGGAAGTGTTTCATGCACAATACCAAGATCCCATGGTGCTCTCAAGCCAATGAAAATAATACTCAAGTTGAAACCTAGTAGAGAGAAAAACAAAACACAAAAGTAATAACAACGAAGTCTAACTTTCTTTCTATGCATTGGCATTTTGTATATGAATGAATCACAATAAATAGAAGTTTTTCAATGCGTACTAACAATAGTTACTTGCAGCCCATAATTATTAGTACCATACAGAGGGTTCTTATCACCTCCTTCATAATAGTTGCAAGTAGTAGAGCAAATTCAACCATATAACCACAAGAATCATTCAACTTAGATAATTTAGGCAACTAAAGATGATCATCAATAAGCATAGGACCATCATCTGAAGCATTATCATATAGCATGTCTAAACCATACTCCTCATCATCATCAATAAGTTCATTAGTTTCATCGCAATAGCATGGGTTATCATAAGCTTCTTTAGGAGTAAAATATTTAAGAAAAACCTTCCTCCAAATAGTCCATTCACTTTTCACTTCTTCATCCAAAGACCTGTACTAATCACGAGCATTACCAGATAAAGATAAATATAATAGTTTCCTTTTTACCTGATCCTCAGGGATACCAGGAAGCCTAAATAAACCATATATTTCTTCAATTGTCTCTATGTGTTCACGTGCAGACTCAGTTCCATCCCGTGTAAATGGATCTTTCATAACTCTTTTAACATGACCAAGGGGAATTTTATATCCCACTTTAGCTACCTCAGACACAGTAGTTTCAACCACTTTAGGAGTAGTGGCATAAGCACTTTCATATAAAGCAAGGTGCAGCGATGCACGATTCATGAAAGCCATAGTAAAAGTATCAATAATTTTTATGTACTTTATGTTTATAATGAGAACTGAAAATAAAACTAATGAGAACCTCACAACCAAACAAGTTTAAAGGAACCTCACCAAGCTTAGATGTTTGCAAGATATAAAACAAGTTAAAGAAACCTCCCCAAGCTTAGTCTAGTGCACACAAGAATAGAAACTTAAGCGCTAAGCTCCCCGGCAACGACGCCAGAAAAGTACTTGATTACCTCCAAGAGCAGGGGATCACTGTAGCACCTCTCAATGTGGAAGCAAGGTATCGATCCGAAGGAGCAAGAAGGAAAAGTTATCTATTCCCTACAACTAAAGTGTCACAAGTTTAGTTGATTATGCACTAAATAAGTTTAAAGAACAAGGTGGTTGATTTAATGGATGGAAGTTTAATGTATCAAAACAAGAATGTAAAAGTGTCCCAATCCTCTTTAATGCAAGAGGACAAGACAAAGGTTTTCTCTTATAGGAACAAGGGACATGGGTTCATGGGTTCACTCAATCCTCTCTCTCTCATCTACGGTGATTATCATGTTATAGATAAAGTACACACAATTGCCATGTTTTAATGGTGGCTTTTATAACAGCTATATGTCCTAAAACACATAGTTGAAAGAAGTACTCATTTGTATTGCTAGGTCACCCTCGTAAGGCTAGCGTGGTTGCTGTCACTCCCACATCATACTCTTTCTTTTTACCCCCTAGATAAAGGATGTTGGGCTGTATTCATGTGTCACTCAATACATATGCCGTGTCACATCGGCCATCCTATACCCACATACATCATACTTCTTAATAAACAATATTCTAAACACTAGTGCAATGATTCGTATTTCGTGTGTGTGACCACATCTCTCTTATCTATCTACACTTGGTGGTGTCAATCACCTCATGACAAGGATAAACAAGGCATTACAAATAAATCAGACCATCGCATGCATCATAGAATATTTCTAAAGTATGACAAGTCATAAAAGTTCCCACACAACGGTAAATGCATAACAAATCATCTCATACCACAATATTCACCATACGAATTACATAAATGACCATAATCATGTTCAGCAGCTCATACGGTACTAATTAGTGAAGCTCAAAGAGAGGAGAGATACATAAGTTACCACCACAAACCCAAGTCCAGGGGGTGGCCTACTCCCCCTTCATCATGGAGACAGTGGAGAAGTCGTTGGAGAATATAGAGACCACCCCGGCAGCACCCCGCCGGAGTTTTGCCCCTCCAATCTGCAGCTCCAGGTCTCTGTTTCAGTGTTTCTGTGTTTCGGCGGTGCTCCCTCCAGAGAACGTCGGGGACTATTTTTATAGGCGTTTTTAGGTCACGACTAGGTCGGTGGAGAAAAGATCAACGACAACGGAGCTCCGAGTCCCAAAAGGAGGGGTCCCACATGGCCAGGTACATGGGCCACTTGGGCCCACCTAATTTGGCCCTCGGGTCTCCGCTTGTTTGCTTCCTTTGCCCCCAAGTCTTCTTCCTTCCAAATATTGACGCCCGTAAATTTGCAGGACATTTGGACGTCGTTTGGGTGCCTGAAACATTAAATAAAGAAATAGGCTTTTCTGCCTGCGCAGGGTTAATTCCATAAAAATAGGAAATAAATATAATATTCCCAAAAATCATTGTAAAACATTGATATAACCCTTATATGATGTAAATATGATTGGAATACAAGTAATATAGTGCAAAGTTCATGTATGCATTTTACATGCATCACCAGCCTAATCTGCATCAGAGAAAGCACTCAACAACGTGGAAGAAGATGGCTGAAAAGTAATACCAAGTTTTGTTGTACCCTTGACATATCTCAAAATCCTTTTCACAGATGCCCAATGATCAGATTTAGGAGCATGTAGATACTGACAAACCTTATTAACAAAATAAGACAAGTCTGGTCGTGCTATAGTAAGATATTTTAGGGCACCAACAACACTACGATACCTTGTGCTATCTTCAGGACCGAGAGGATCCCCTGCATTGAGCAAGAGAGGATCGGTTGAAGGCAATGGTGTGTTCTCCGGCTTGCATTGATGCATATTCACCTTCTCAAATAGTTTTGAAGCATACTTTTCATGTGTTAATATTATCACATCCTGTATTTTCTTCACCTCAATACCCAAGAAGAAATGTAACTCTCCAAAATCTTTAATAGCAAACTTTTCATTGAGATCTTTGAGTAGAGCAGAAATAGCATGATCTGAAGAGCTTGTAACAATTATGTCATCAACATAAATATAGTGATGTCAGACCTTTGATAGAGGAATAAGGAAGTGTCTGCTTTGGAAGGAACAAAACCAAGAGCACATAATTTTGAGCTCAGTCGAGAATACCATGCTCTAGGGGCTTGCTTCAGTCCATAAAGAGCCTTATCAAGCTTACAAATATAGTGTGGAGCATTGGAATCCTCAAACCCTGGTGGTTGTTTCATGTAAACTTCCTCTTCCAAAATACCATGCAAGAAAGCATTTTTCACATCAAGCTGTCACAATTTCCATCCTCTAGAGACTGCTATAGACAACACGGTTCTGATAGTAGCCACTTTAACAACAGGACTAAAAGTATCTTCATAGTCAATGCCATACCTTTGTTTAAAACCTTTTGCAACAAGACGAGCTTTATACCTGTCAATTGTGCCATTTGCATGTTTCTTGATACGGTATACCCATTTGCAGTCAATCACATTTTTGTTGGAGCTGGGTGGAACTAAACGCCACATTTTGTTTTGGAGCAATGCATCATACTCTTCCCCATTGCTTTGCGCCAATTTTGATATTCAAGGGCTTCGGACATAAAACGAGGTTCACCTGTAGAAGCGAGCATACTGATACGAATACTGTTATCATCATATATTTTCGGTAGCTTACCATACCGAAATATTCCATCTTTGAAATCTTTTGGTTGTATAATGCCTTTTTGTAGCCGAGTTCTAGCAGGAGGCATATCTGGAGCAGTAGAAGCAGTTGGCGCAAAGGATCCAGAGTGCTCATCATGAGCTGATGATTGCAGCACAAAATCTTGCATGTAACGCAGAGGAGAGGCACTGGGAGCCTGCGACGTGGCGGGCGACGGCTAGCGCGCACTAGAGGACGAAGACCCGGTCGGTGACGTGGCTGGAGGCGACTGGTCTGCAGCTGGCGAAGCGGGACTCGGCGAGGGCGCGGTCTTGGCAGACGCAGACGACGGGGGCGACAGAGACTGGCGCGGGGCCTCCTCTGTCTGCGCGTCAGACTACACGGACGGATCCACCTCGGATCAGAGGGAGCATGATCCGAGGCGGAATCTTCATGGGATTCAGCTCCAGTTTTGTTGTTTTGTGCAGAATTTGTTTCTTCATCATTTGACTCATTTTCTTCACTGTTTTTTCCGGCTCATCTGTACCAGTAGGTTTTTCAATTTCCTGAGCAATGTTAGTAACAGTTGGCACAATAGGCAAAGGCATATGATCATCAAGTTGTAAATCCCCATTAGTACGAGAAGATGAATGTGTAGGCAAAAGAAGAATTTCATTGCGAAGGCGTCTACCGGCATTAGGATGAAGTTCAGCAAATGGAAACACATTTTCATCGAATACAATATCATGAGAGATATAGACACGTCATGTGGAGACATCTAGGCATTTAACACCTTTGTGTCGGGGACTATAACCCAAGAACACACATCGTGTGGAGCGATAAGCATGCTTTCTTTTATTATATGGATGAAGGTTTGGCCAGCAAGTACGAAGAGAATCATAGTTGGGCTATGTGTGGAGAAGACGCTCTACAGGAGTCTCAAATTCAATTACCTTGCTAGGTAGTAAATTGATAAGAAAAGTGGCTGTAAGAAAAGCTTCATCCCAAAATTTTAATGGCATGGAGGCGTGTGCAAGCAAGGCAAGACCAACTTCAACAATGTGTCAATGTTTACACTCAGCAGAGCCGTTCTGTTGGTGAGCATGAGGGCAAGAGACATGATGAGTGATGCCAATTTTTTGAAAGAAACCATTGAGTTTTTCATACTCACCACCCCAATCAGTTTGCATAGTGATGATCTTTCTATCAAATTTGTGCTCAACCAAGGCTTGAAAATTAAGAAAGACTTGATAAACATCAGAACGGTTCTTGAGCAAATATATCCATGTAAATTTACTAAAATCATCAATGAAGCTTACATAGTATAAATGTTTTCCTACAGAAGCAGGTGCAGGACCCAATACATCAGAGAACACTTGTTCCAAAGAAACAGTAGATACACTAGAGGAAACAGGGTATGGCAACTGATGACTTTTAGCTAACTGGCAGGAATGACAAATGTAAGGACTTATTTCTAGAGTAAACAAAATTTGATTTTTCCTAAGGACTTGCTGCACCAGAAACGAGGAAGGATGTCCTAAACGGCGATGCCATGTAGAAGATGATGACTTTATTGTGATGAAAGCTTGCTTGGAAGTTCCGGTGAAGTAAGGCACTAGCGGGTAGAGACCACCATGACATGGCCCCTTAAACAGAATTCTTCGTGTGGCCTGATGCTTAATCAAGAAAAAATATGGATGGAATTCAATAAAAACATCATTGTCAAGTGTAAGCTTATGAACGGAAAAAAGATTTTTAGAGGCACTAGGAACGTGGAGAATATTGTTTAGATGTAAGTTACTATGGGGAGTATGCAACATTGAATGACCAATATGACTTATCGACATACCGTTGCCATTGGCCGTGTGCACGCGATCATTGCCCTTGTACTTCTCATGCGTTGTCAACTTGTGAAGTTCACTTGTAATATGGTCCGTGGCACCACTGTTAGGATTCCAATTGGTGTCGACTCCATACGAGACAACAACAACATTAGCACCCTTCTTCTTGTCACTTCGGCCACCTTCATCATTAGAATTGCTCTTGGGATCATCTTCAAAACGCCACCAACAAGCCGAGGTAGGATGCCCATGTATCTTGCATATCTGACATGTTACATTGACATAGGGAGTGGGGGCACGTCCATGTCCGCGGCGGCGTCCTTGACCCCTGTCATCACGGCGGTCACGGTCGTCACGACGGTCACGGTCATCACGACGATCACGGTCATCCCTGCGGTTGTAGTTGTCACGGCGACGGTCATCCCTGCGCCATGCATCTTGATCATCACGACGTCCATCGTCCCGACCATCACGGCGACGTTCAGACTCATAGCGGTCGCCACGGCCACGATCACCGCGGTCACCGTGATCTGCAGAACGGCCACGATCACCATGGTCAGCAGAGCGGCCACGATCACCATGGCCTTCAGAGCGTCCACGATCACGCCAATCTTCACGGCTGTTTTGACCATTGTCCCAGCCACGACGGGCTGCTGCATTAGCGGACGATGTAAAGCCTACTTCCCTGGCCCGTTTCAGCCAGCATATCTTGGCGCATGTCATGTGCACAAATTTGAGCACACAGATCATCAAGGGTGATGTTGTTGTTCCCATTGACTGCGGACACCACTGAGTTGTAGCTCCCATCGAGGCCATTGGAGATGTACCCCACCATCTCATCATCTTCAACGGGCTTGCCAAGAGCAGCTAGTTCAGACGCAAAAGACTTCATCTTGGCGAAGAACTGTGCAGCTGTAAGGTCATGCTTCTTTGTACTATTGAGAGAGCCCCGGAAGCTGGCTGATCTTGGCCCGAGAACCTCGGGTGAACAAGTTGGTGAGCACGGCCCAGACATCGGCCGTTGTGGGTGTGGACATCAACGACATGGGCGAGGATCTCTGTCGAGAATGAGTTGATGAGCCACCTCATCACGATGGAGTCCCTCAGCACCCGCGCATCATAGTCGGGGTTTGGAACCTTGGATGTCTTCCCGTCCTTCTCAACCTCCATGAATTTCTCCGGATCAGCCTCGGTTCCATCAAGGAGACTAAGCACTTGAGCTCCACGGAGGGCGGGGTGCACCAGCGTCTTCCAGAACAAGAAGTTCGAGCTCGTGAGCTGTTGGGAGGGAGTATTCCCCAGGGCAGCGGACAGGGACGTAGCCGACGCGTTGGAGGAGGACGCCATGGACGCTGCAGTGGAGAGATTTCCGATCAGCAAGGGATCGTGGTAGAGTTTTAGGTCTTTCCGATCCGTAGATCATGGGCTATTTGGTTCTTCCGACCGAGAGGATCGTGGGCTATGTGGGGCAGCGACATAAGAAGGTCAATGGCTGCGGTTTGTTGTTTTTCCGATCAATGGATCGTGGTGGCTTTGTGCGGCGGCTAGGTCTCGGGTCGTTGCTCTGATACCATATCAAAGTTACGTAGCGGAGACCGTAGCCACGTTGGAGGCCCGGGGTTCGTGTTATATGAGGCAAGAATAGCCCTTGCCGTGGCGTACATGGAGACGTATGTGGATCGGTGTACTACACCGTATCCAGTACGTGTTTGATCATATTACAAACTCTAACATTTACTACCTCGCCTAGGAGAGGGGTGGCGAAATATCTTGAGATCGTTGACCTCTGCTCAATGATCTAATATCTGTCCATTGAGCCCTACGAAGTTTGTGCTTGATTCATACTACCGACAAGATCAAATGATGCAATTTTTGTTTTTCTAAATGGTATCTAGTTGACTTTGTGTTACCCAGATAAAATGGTAACACATGTCTTGACATTAGGCTAGAGCTAGCCAGGAGCATGCCTTTGATTCGGCTAACTCTTCTTGGGTTTACACTTATATACTTTAGAACTTCCGGTAGATTATAAGAGCATCTCCACCGGGGGCCTCTAAAGGACCCCCAAAGGCCCTTTGGGGGGCCGGACACAATAAACGCCCACCAGCGGCACTCCCCAAAGCCTCGCCCCGAGCGATTTTGTGTCCAGCACTTGGAGGCCCTCCTGGGGGTGCCGGACATCGCCTCGGGCATGGCCCTGACAGCGATGGCCCGCCCGTCATACATACGACGCGCCCGTCCCGTGTTAATGAAGGCTGTGCAGGAGGCCGTTCCGCCGCGTTAATGTCGAGGCGACGAGACGGCGCCAAGCCTGTCATCACGCGTCGCAATAACGCCGCGCCCGTTCCCCTGGCGGGCGCAGAGCGAAGCGACGCATCGCATCGCAATAATGTCGCGCCTCTTCCAATGGCGCAGACGGAAGCGACGCGTGCTGGAGTCGCAGCGGCAGGCCGCGGCGGTGCCCTGCAGACGCTTCGTCGGCGTCAATGCGCGGACAGGCAGAGCGGTGGCCGCTTTAATGCAGGCCACCCAACCCCGCTCCTCCGGCCGCCTTTAAAACCCGACGCAGCGCAGCCCTCCTCTCCTCACACCATCACTTCTCCCTCTCTCTCCCTCTCCCTCAAGAACATAGGCCGCCATGGCGGGCAGCCCCGACAGGCAGCAACGCCACGAGCAGCTGGAGGAACTCCGGCGTCGCAACGAGGAGGCGGAGATGGCCAAGGCGCTCCAGCGAGGCATGTGGCACGAGGAGGCCGACAACGCACCTCCCTACGTGCTCTCGCTGGAGACCGCGCGGCTGAACAGCCGCCACCAGCTGCCGGTAGACGACGACGCCACCCTTCCAGACGGGTGGGTGAGGAGCGCCGCCAATATTCCGGTGGCGCCGCGGCTCAGCGGGCAGGGCCGCGTCGAGTTTCTCCGGCGCAAGTGGACGGAGATGCCGTACGAGCAAAAGGTCGACCCCAATTACCCCATCTAGGCACCGTACTGACACGCCGTGGTGAACAAGGAGTACGAGGCGCGTCGTAGCGGTCGACGAGAGCCAACGCCGAAGTTGTCCTCAACGGACGACGAGCGAGGACGGCGACGACAACGACGACGACGACCCCGAGCTGCCCGATCTGCCTCTACAACCGACTGCATCTTGGGCAGCAGCGTTGCTGTCACCGAAGAAAGGGGCGCGCAAGCTGAAGAGGCTTCCCATCAAACGCCCCGCCGCATGTCACGGCGGTGAATCGAAAAACGACGCACCGACGAAACCAGAAGCCTCAGCCGAGGCTACGGGACGTTCCTCAAGGCTGGAGCCCTTGATCTGGGGGAACCGGCGGGAATGTTTCTAAAGGCCGTAGCCGATGGGAACGGAAGATGCAATCCCGGCGCCGGATCATCAAGGCATGCAAGTCTCTTGATGATTCTTTGGCTTGGTTCGCATCTTCCTCTCCTTCGGCCGGCCATGAAGCGGCATCTCTTCTCCTCGCCGACTCGTGTATTGGTTGGCGAGAAGCTGCATAGGCCCCCTTCTCTCCGCCTAGTCTAGGTTTAGTTTGTTAAATCTCGTTTAAATTCGAAATTGTAAGTTTGTTAAATCTCATTTAAATTCAAAACTATAAGTTTGAATAAATAAAAATTACAAATACATGCGGCGTACTTCTCTCCGCCTAGTCTAGGGTCTACGCATCCTTCTTCTTCTTCTTGGAGGCCGAAGCTTCCGCGTGATCGCCGTCTTGGCGAGGACGCTTGGGGCCTTCGGCTTCTCGACGTCGCCGTCGTAGCCGTCCTCGTCCTTGTCATCGACGGCCACGTCCTTGGCGGTGGGCGCGACCTTGCTCTCCTCCCCGCCGGCTGCCTCCTCCTCGGAGGGGTTCCATGCGGGTTCAACACCTCGTACGGAGATGCAGGGGCTGCCTCGTTCCCGTCGGGCGTGTTGTCCTCCTCCTCCTCGTCATCGTCCTCCTCCTCGTCGTCCTCCTCCTCTGCGGGGGTATCCACGTCCGACGAGGAACGCGGCGAAGGGGTGTCGTCGAGCCAATAGAAGAGCTCGAGTTGCTCGACTTCTGACGGCGATGGCTCGACGGAAGAAACAGAATCCGAGCCATTGCCGCTCGAGGATGACGACACCGGTGCTGCGCCTTCGCCGCCGGACTCCTCGCTGGTGGCGCCATGCCACATCTCCGGCTTACCCCACTCGGCCATGTCGTACCAAACGAATAGAATGAGATCGACGTGCGCCCGCGAGGATGGTTAGATATTGCTGCCAAGCGGCGGCGGTTGCACGCCCACACGAACCGGCGGCGGTTGCCGTAACGCGGAGCGACGCGGCGGTTGCCGGCGGCGGTTCGTGCGCCCGCAAGGTGTTCGTCAGTTTGCTCAAAATTTGGGCCGTTTGAGAGGTGGGCCTTTGGGGAGTGCCGCTGTGGGCGGCCTCCAAATGTTGCCCAGATACATATCCGGCACCCCCAAAGGAGGCCCAATTGGAGGTGCCGGACACACATTTAGAGGCCCCCGGTGGAGATGCTCTAAAGAGCATCTACTCGGAACCACCCTTGTGATGTTGGGGAGAAACAAAAATATCATGGCTAGGACAGTGTCAGTGCTAGAGCACACCCTCGTCGATAACTCTTCTCAGTATTAAGGTTCTATTTTAAAACTTATTTATTTGAAAATTTTGTCCTAGGCCTCGAACTGAGGCTTCAGTAGCAGATCTAGGCCTTGCTCAGGACCGCCCGCTCTTGCTGATCTAAGATAAAGAAATAAGATTACGACTAAGATGTCTTGACTCTTGCGTATGCATAGAAACATCAGTGATGTGGTTTTATATGGTCGGTCTGTTTTTATGTAAAAGGTTTTAAACTTTTCATAAAATTTGACTGTCGATATATAATTCTAAAGTCTAATAAAATCATGACTACAACAAAAACATTTTTTTTTAGAATACAAAAACGTTTATGCAATTACGGTGAGGACAGGGCCGAGCTGGGCCCTAGGTAACCTGGGCCATGGCCCGGTGCGCAGCCAAATTCCAGGCCTACTAGGTATACACAAAACTCCCTTGGCCCAGGGCGGCCGAGTTGTGGCCTTTTTCTGATCCATTTTATACAGTCATCGTTTTGCCTCTCGCCTTGCTTGCTTGCTTGCTTGCTCTGCGTTCTGTTTCTCCCCTCGCTTGCTGCCGCCGTGCGCCTGCGCCCGCACCGCCACGCTAATCTCCGTCGTTGCTGGCAGCACGGAAGCAGCATTACGGCTTTCTGCTTTGCACACATGCATACTCAAATAAAATGTGGCCATGTTAATGTATGCTTAATCAGACTCATACCTATCTTGGCTATGTTCATATATAAAGTCATGCCTACACCTATATTGCCATTGTGGTATCCAGCTATGATGACACGCTGAGACAGAAGATATAAGTATATATGTGGCGATCTTATATGGTGCCATAATCGATAATCTTTGAATCATAAATCTTTGAGCGCACATATATGTATCTTTGAGTGCACATGAATTCAAATAAAATCAAGACTACTATAAAAACCTTTTATGCAATTATGGTGACTATGTGTGTGCCCACACACCTCTATGCATGCACACCACACCGACCACCCACAAGTGCAGTGTCTCTGAACCACACGTTATAGGTATGCACACCACCAACAGCACCCGGGTGAGTACAAACATTGCACTGTTGTTTGCAAATTAACTTGCACGCCAACATGGGTGTTTCACATATCACACGATGTTCTTAGTTTCACATGTAATTTAAACCTTTCCCAATAAAAATACAACTAACAACACTTGGATTGAACTAGTTGCAGTTATCACCCTCAGTCGTAGTATATTTACAATTAGGTCGAGCTCATGCATAATTTTATTAGCCCCCCCCCCCCCCCCCCCCCCCCAACTCATATATACCTCTTATAAAGCAAAACCCCACTAAGTGCATTAATTATTTTTCTATCTCAACATGCAAGCTATCCACATCACCCACTATTTTAGCCAATCAATTGTCCATGTCATCTCCACTAAGAATAATTAATAATAGTACATGTTTCATGCAACCTATCCATGTCATTTTTTCCAACCATATTATTGTCCATGTCACTAATATTTAGTCCTCAAATATTCAGCAATTTCACACGAATTAAATTTATTATTTTATTGTGATCAACTGAATCTTGACAGTTGAATATTTCATGTGTTTTAAATAGATTCCCGCTGCAAGGGCGCGGGGTATTCTTCTAGTTTATATTAGGCTCATGCACATACATATAAATTAAAATAACTTGTACAATCATAGTAACAAGTGCTCTTCTGCGATGTTAATATATGCTTAATCAGTTGTTGATCTCTATTTGGTCCATGTTCGTATCTACATCCATGACTACACCTATTGCCATTGCGGTATCCAGCTATGAAGACACGTCGAGATAGAAGATATAAGTATATATGTGGTGATCTTCTATGTGGCATAAACGACAATATTTGTATTCTTAAATCTTTGAGCACGCATATGTAGCCACAACGGTACCGTGCAATTTATGGAAAGATGATAATATATATTGATCATTTATCAAAGATATGGGCAATATATATCAATATTAGTTCCCTTTGTATTTTTGTTGTGAACGGTGCAGAAATTTGCATGCGTGAAAAACATGATTTTCAAATGGACGGCAGATATATGCTAGCCATGGGGATGCTACTCCTCTAGGTTCCCTATAAATACCTAGGCATCAAAGGGGTTCAAGGCAGACAACACCAAAGCCTCAACCCCCAAGAGCAGCGAGGGAGCTACATCCTCTTCCTCCTTCAAGTGCTCTAGCGAGATCTAAGGTCCCTATTCCTTCCTTTGCTTCTGGCTTAATTGTTTCTCATTGTCGTGTAGAGGTTTCACCGTCTATGTTTTACATACAAGAGATTTTATAGGTGTGTGTAGGATGAAACTAGTGCATTTTGATCTATGCATTGTACGCTTTTTTTTTATTTTGTTGTCGGTAGAGATATTGCCATTTTCATGGTTTCTTTTCTATGTTGAAGCTATCATCATGGTGTCTTCGTGGCACACTTAAAAAAACATCATGGGAAAACATCTGTGTGTATCACATACTCTGTTATTGTTGTCATCAAAAACAATAATTATTCGTGGTCCTTTCGTTATTTTATTGATATCTCTTTATCTTCATATCTTCAGTATATATTTTTGTTCCTTCTTCCACAGATGAACCTTTTTATAAACCAATACTTATTTTGAAAGGTTGTGCACCACTTGCAAGAGATACATCTGATGGTTTCAGCTTCTTGAGCATGATTTTGCAAAATAGGCGTGCCACATTATGTGTATTCAACATTTATTGTAATTTAGCAACCAAAAAGTAGTTAACCATACATAAATCAATGATTCCTTGTTGATTCTTCCTAGAAATAGCTGGTAGCCTCACCTTGCAAACATTAGACATGGATCTGAAGTAACCAATATATTTATTTTGTTTGCAGTTCGTTTAGCTAATCATGGCATCCAACACCCAAGGATCTCCCGTGAAGGCACTGATTGTTGAGGATGTCGAAATACATATCTTGATTCTCTCCACGCTGTTGCGTAGGCTTCACTGAGAGACTACCGTGGCTAAGAATGGAAAAGAAGCTGTTCATTTCTTCCTTGAGGGGAAGAAATTTGACATTGTTTTGTGTGATAAGGACATGCCCGTAATGACTGGCCCAGAGGTACTTACTACTACCCCATATTGTATATGAAAAATAATATTTTGTTTTTTCTTGAATATTGCTCTCTGAAAAAATTATTTTTGGTGCTACTTGACAGGCAGTTGAGAAGATCCGTGCTATGGGAGAAACTGACGTTAAAATTGTTGGGCTGTCAGCTGATCATGATGCCACCGAGGTGTTCATCCGTGCCGGTGCTGATGTGTTTGTGCCCAAACCAATGAAGTTTGATGTTCTTGGGGCTATGATTCAGGATGTCGTGAACAAGAAGAACAATGGCGTCACTATCTAGCGTGGACAATGTCATTCTCGGGCCTATAGTTTGATTTGGAGTTGGAGGGAATAAAATGTTGAGCTCACCAATGTTTATTTTAGTGTGTCGTGGTTTAATTTTCTAAGTTCGTGTTAATTAAAGATTGTCTTTAGATGATGGACAATAGCGTCTACTAGATGTATCACTTTCAATTCAAATGAAATAATTTCCTTTAATTAATGCTTCATGGTGGGAGACATGTATGCCTTTTGATATGAAAATTATTCGTCTATGTATTTTTTCAACTGTTTCATGATTTGGATTACTTGTTTATGGTGTGGTACGTCTAACTAATATTCACCGTAAAACTAAAGTTTCTTTCTATACAGCTATTTACAACTATATAGTTATGTGCACAATCTTCTCTCCATCATTATCAATCAGAAGTGCATGTCACATGCTTTAGTGGTGCTCGGTGTTATATGGAGTTAATGCCTGGTTAAATTTAAAGGTACCATCCATACAACTTCATTGCTCAAGAATAAAATTTAGTTAGGCATGTACAATGGGGTGATGTCAGCCTTCTCTTAGCGTTCACACGTAGGATAATTATCTAGTTGGCGGAGAGAGAATTAAGTAAGAGGAGGTTGCCTTCCCTTAGCTAGGAGATGATCTCTTACAAAATAAGAGAACACTAATTTCACCATTGTACCATTTGTATTCTCTTAAAACTACGATTTCCTACTAAAATATAATTAATTTTCATTAATTGTTATAAGGATGACAATAAGAGATAACGCATTGTACAACTAATAAATTTGCCTTCTCTAAATGATGTGAACGGCTAAGAGAAGGCACGCCTTCTCTACCAGTATACATGCCCTTAACAACTAAGACATGAAATGTATAGTCTAAGGTAAGTTTCGTTATGAATTACTAACATGTTCAGAAAGATTTTGTATGCTCTTAATATTGCAGCTAATTTTAAATGATGTGACGGGGTTAAAACGATACATTTTATTGGTGATAAAACATTTGAATGGTTTCTAATCAAAGCAAAATTAAGAGCAAGGCCAGGTAGAAAATCATTAACCCTAATGGAGTATAATGCACACACAGTATCTGACGACGATGGTGGAAACAGTTCCCAAGGCCAAGTGCAGCGCAACCCGAGAACCACAACCAAGGCCAGCAACACCTCCATCTCCACCGCATATTGACTTCCAAGAAAAAGAACCTCAGAGAAAGACAGGGGCAAGGAGAGAATCGAGGCTAGCGGGGTGATGGTTAGAAGGCATGCGCCGACACAGGCACGGCGCGAATCCCGGCGGCGGATGTCGGAGTCCTTCAGGTCCCGGGAGAGGATTGCCGTCAGACCGGCCGTATGAGCGTGGCGGCGGGAATCCTAGATCCATGTGCGGTCTTCTTTCTCTTGTCAATGGGCATGCGATGGAAAATTGTTCAGCCGCTCAGGCTGAAGGGAGAAAAGAAGCTTATTTAACCAAGTATGGCTTACCAGTGGAAGTGGGTAATTCCATTAAAAAATGATTTTCACCGTGTTGGAAGAACGGGTCGACCTGTTGCAAAACACATACTATTTGGAGAATCTTCTATGAAAATTAACCCCTTTAGTTCATATTCTTCCTTTTCACCAGAGGAGTTGGTTTTCAAAGCTGAACGAGACGAAATCTAAGTGCAGATAAATGGACATGGCGAAAGACAACGGATATACAAGGTGAAAACAGCAGTACAGTCAAAAATGAAGATGTGTGAGTCGGGAATATACATGAACACGAGAACGAGGCACTTCCATCTAGCTCTAAGGCAGTAGCTAGCGCAGCCATATTTGTACAGGAGACGTCGATTACTCGGTACGATGTACCTCATGACAAAAAGAAAGACAAAGGCTCGTCTGATGAACAAAAGAACACGAGCCTTCACAGTCTGAGAATGACTGCCAGAATCAAAGAAGGAAATCCCTCTTCGGCTCGAGTGTTTGCCACTTTTTTGTACAATAAAGAAATGGGTATGAGCGTCCAAGATAACTAGATCATTCCCTCTTTGCTGCTGGCTATAATTGGTCTCAGCAATGTGTTGCCAGTGATAACCTTTGTAGTTGCAACTAGGAAGTCATAGCCCATTCCTTCCTGCAGTAGACAATATGATATGGCAAATAAGACACCAAGATCTTAGGGTAGGATGTTCGTGAACTAAACTACAATGTGATGTTACAATGTCAGGCTGCAAAACCTGACCAACAGTTAGACTCCCAATAATCACTTAGAAATAAATAAAAAGATAACTGGACATGGAAAATGTGAAAAAAAAATACAAGGAGAAAGTGGTTAGTGCTAGCGCGATACTTTTTCTGTAAAGAAAGCTTCAGGTTATCAGATAAGTTAACGGTGATTCCCATTGTAAAGTGGAGAGGTCCTAATTTAAATTATAAAACCCAGAGGTCACAAAAGGAGCAGAAATCGGCCAACAGCAAAGTCTTTCCTTTTTGTTTTCAAAAAAACTTCCATAGTCTAAAATTGTTCCAACTTTATAACACCTTGGAGTCCATTTCCTATAAACATCTGAAAGAAAGTGGAAATGAGTTTGCCAATATGTACCTGTGCACTAAGGAATCGTAGTGCAGCAATCTCAGCAGATGTTACGCCACCAAGAAATACAACCAGAACAAGGGAGCGCTGACCAACCCTAGAACAAACAGATATTTATAACAAACGCAGTAGAATAAAACCTTAACTGTGCCACTGCTATCAGCAGGAAAGGGGAAAAAATATGAAGATTGAAAAGTCATACTGTTCTGGCAAAAACTGACTACATTAACAAAAAAATAGTGTAATTCTAGCTTCTCCATGTGATACTAGTCATAGGTGATGCAATCTCAAATGATACTATTACTAATAATCTTCTTTGCCTCACTCCGCTTGGTTTTATATCTCACTAGTCTTACTCCTCACGTTCTTCCCTGTACATATTATCACATTCTCCAAGATCTGCTACTTACAGTTTCCTTTTCAATCCTCACAATCACAAGGTCCTATGGTTCAGAAAGTTGATCCAACCTCATGCATTTCAGGCTCATATAGGTTGGGGGCAAACCATGCCGAGAACACCACAATTTTGACAGTCTAACTTTCCGCGCACTAGAAATATTTGCTTGATATAAATATAAGATCATGAACAACATGGGAAATAGATTATTCAATCTAATCAGCAAACAGCACTGCCACCTATTCTTAGAGGAAGTTCATGAAGAAAACATGATTGGAGTAACCGGATCCTTCTCCATTTCTGGTGTTCCTATAATGTGGCAACAAGACTTAACATCAAGGAAATTTACCTGTCGGTACTCTGTTGCCCCAGAGAACCTGGGAGTACTTCCGATGAAGAACTTATGGCCGAAGCACCCTATATGAGTAGATTAGATCAATATCTTAAGAAAAAAGCGTCCTGCTTTCCGAAAAAGCTGAACTTCGACGTAGACAATATCCACTCACTCTTTTCAAATCCAGATGAGGACCTGGCAATAATTTTAACAGTTCTTCAATGGATCGCCTGCACAGTGGTGCACAAATTAATATCGGGAAACAATCTTAACATGTGACACCTTCTAACCCTTGAATTAAGGCCATTCAATCAAAAATCATTTTCTCAACATAACATCATTGATAAGAAAGTAACACAACTTCTGAGAAGTGGTACAAAGATAAATTGACTGACACCAACATTTTTTGGTCGACTATATTAGTAAGCGAATAGCTAACTATACTCCCAAAACCACATCCATATGGAAAGAATAAGAATGGTTGTAAGAAAGTGAACTGGAAGCATGGTTTTAAAGGCGTCCGCCTAGGCGTCTAAGGCGTCCGCCTAGGCGTCAAGGCGCCCCCCCTCCGCCTTGGAAAAACGACCGCCTTAGGCGCCTAGGCGCCTAAAGCGTCCGCCTAGGCGCCCCCACTTCGCCTTAGGACGCCTTAACGCCTTAAAAACCATGCTTCCAGTCATGGTTTTTAAGGCGTTAAGGCGTCCTAAGGCGAAGTGGGGGCGCCTTGGCGCCTAGGCGATGCCTAGGCGGACGCTTTAGGCGCCTAGGCGCCTAAGGCGGTCGTTTTTCCAAGGCGGAGGGGGGGCGCCTTGACGCCTAGGCGGACGCCTTAGACGCCTAGGCGGACGCCTTTAAAACCATGACTGGAAGTCACTTCCACATTGCGCGAAATATCATCCGAAAATGACCAAGAGGTGCAAAGAAAAAAGGGAAATAGTTCCTTCCAACCGTGTACTGACTTTGTTACCACCATACATGCAGAAGATGATACATTTGAACGAATTCATAAGAACTAACATCTACTTTCTGTAACTAAGTACCAAGCTAAAGATTTTTTCCAGGGTTCTCTGTTCAACTTTTATCTCTGTTTATTGAAAAGAATTCCCTCTGTAGGGAATTTAAACATATATTTTCGTGCAAACTACATTCTAATGAACATGAATAAATCCTTGAAAATAAACTGATGGGATACAGTATACACTTACCATCCAGACCTCACTGCATGCTGAACAAGGCGAATACTAAGAGGCGCATATCCAGAAAAGATGTATGATATATCATCAGGCCTGAGATTGAAATAGGAACATGTAAATCGTGTTGTTAGCGTGACCAAGACAACTCGGGACCACAAATAAGCATGGAAACTTGCTAACAAATGCACAACAATCAGAAGCATGAATGCTCATAGTAGTGCTATAAATCTTATGCATACCATGATTAGGGGAAGAAAACAACGTTTTCAACATATCCGAACACACTAAAAAAGATCAACAAGTTTCAATGAACTTTGGAATTATGAAAGATAACGATTTTCTTCTTTTAACCAATTTGTTTACTGAAGCGGCTAAAACTGAGATTCTTTTGCGCTGTAGACTCAAAGAAACAATTTTGGGTATATATAGAAGAGTTAAAATCACTTGCCTATCAATATGAGTACTTTTCTTAAAAAGAGAAATTAACTAGTATGAAAAATGAACAGACTAAACCATAATTACATCACTAAAGTTGCACTTCACAAAGATGACAAATTTGTGGAGATTAATTCAGCATAATATATTTGTAAGTAAAACATGAAAATAAAAATCAAAGTAAACATGAAGTCTTAGCAGTGAATAAATACTTTTCAGGATCCTTTATATCAACTATAAGCTGCAGAGCTCTGCTAATAGCAAGCCAATTACTCCTTGATTCCTGTACAAAATGATATGATATTACAGAAAATTTGCGACACGAACTGGAATAAATAACAAGATAAAACACCAGTGAGGAGCAGCTGAAGGGTCTGAAACAAAAAACAAAAAACAAATTCATCGAGAAGCTATGTTGACTAACCTGCCTCTTAACAAGGCCGGCCTTTTCCAGATTGTATAACAAGGGCATATGCTCAAAGCCATAACTATGCAGTATTTCTCGCCTAGCAAATAGCAGAAAATGGATAGAAGATGAGGATAGAGGTTAGATGAAAATTTGACAACATGCTGGAAGTGGCAAAAGGATATTTGACGAAATGCACAACACAAACTACTAAAACACTTCCATTATAATGACATCGATATGGTACTGGGAATACTTAGTGCAACAAGCATAAAATGCAGAAATGCATTTATCCACCTGCCTAGTAGGTACTTTAAAATGGCAGCTATTCTTCTGCAATCATAAGTTCAAATGTAACTAAACAGGTTACGGTCAATGCCGCAAAATTGACTAGGAGAGTAAGTCTTCAAGTACTATAGATGATCATGACCCTATCAACATTACTTATATAGCTATAAACATATGTTGCCTGTTGCAAATCTGTAAACTGAAAACGACTATGGCGTTTAACACATAAGTAACAATGGAAAATCCCAGATATACAGTGGTTTATGACGAAATAGTGGAATACCTCAAGTAGTCAAAATTCTTCTTTGGCAACCCAGCATTTGTAAGGGAAAATAACACTAGAAGGCGAAGAACAGTTTCAATTGGTTCTTGCTTCTGTATTATATCTTCAATGTACTCGAAAGACCTGGAGATGTGGTCAGCTTAGTTAATATATCAACACAAAATAGTGGGAACTATTTGACAGCTTGCTTCACAATTGTGATATCCTAAAAGCTAAACACAAAGACTTAGAAAGAACTTCAGTAAATATCGCGGGGAACTTTTTATATACCACTATGGCATGTATTAGATCTGCTTGGAACATATCTTATTTTGTATTAGACACAAAACACTATACTGCTTCATGCCCCAGTATGACAATAGTAGCCATTGCCCATTAGCACTTCCCCATTTTATCCCCTTGGCATGTCAGCAAATCAGAAGATCACAACATACAATCATCCATGTTTATTAGACCAACAAAATACATGGAACCAAATCAAAGCAATCAAGCTAAGGTTGAGGCCAAGAAAGCATGAAAAATCCATGAACAAAAGCAACGAAGAACTTCCACCCTTTAGGAGGTAAGAAAGGCAATGTTTACGCTTCTGCACATGCCCCCACCTCCATTTCACTCTCCACCATCACGTGGCTGATTTAAGCCTGTGACTCTGTGCATCCCAGCCTACTATAGAGCATCTAAACCACAGACATACCACTAACCAGCCGTATGACGAGAAGGATAAATTATTTGTATTAAAAAAAGAGCATGAGGATTATCCAATATGCCATAGGGAGAAAGTTTGATCTACTCCTACAAACTAGATATACGAAGTACCAACAGTGCCCTCTACCATACAGATACAAATTTGTTCTACTCCTAAAATATAGATATACAAAGTACCAACAGTGCCCTCTACCACACGAGGTGCTTTCCTGGGTCCAATCTACTGGTGCACCCCCTAGCGCGAGGCTTCGTGGACTCCTGGCAGCAGAACTTCCACTCCGTCTTCACCACCATGAGGAATGACACATCATCGATGACCATTCTCACGGCTTGGTGGATTTTAAGCAGCGTAGCATGGTCATCTTCGAGGGCGCGCAACGTAGCATCGCTTGCCTTCTTGACATGGTCAGTGCAGACTGAACAGTAGGCGAGAGTGGGACAACAAGCCCTTAGGGGTCGTGGTACTACTTTTGGGTGTGGTCCTTCTTAGGGCCTATACATAACTCTCTTTTCTATCAATAGATCGAGACGCAAAATTTTGTGTTTTCTCGGAAAAAATTACTCACACTGATGCTGACACGGGAGACATTGCTGTCACATATTAAGTGATGTAAACCTTGGACCTTATGGCTAGTTGGATGCCACGGGGATAGTAGCAACTCTCAGCTAACTACAGAAAGCTATCAGGTTCATGATGAGATTCAACCAGACAAGCAGGTGTTCACACCCAATACTGAGTTAGACAGCTTTGCTGACTTGAATGAGGATTCTCAATCCCAACCTGGCACTATCTCAAGCCTCTGTTGATGAAGTGATTAATGTGTCACAGAACTCTGAACAGCTAGTGCGTGATAGCCCTGAAGAGGAAGGTGACAAGATTGATATAACTCTCTGGTCAAAGTGATGAGTTATAGATAGGTTAGATCCCAGGCCTGGTATATCAAAACAGAGGCCTGGTATCTCAATTATTCAAGTAATGAGATTATCCAGTCTGCTTCCGCAATGTTTGTGTCTCTCATGTATAGTATTCCGCTCATACCCAGCCCAGCTGAGGGTTCACTACTCCGGGCATTATATATCCAGTTAGGATTTAACCATCATATCGCATATAGGGAACACAAAAGCTTTCTTAATCATGCAACTTGCCAACTTGCTAGAAACCCTCCATGTCAGACCCCATGACAAATCGCCTTAAAACTCGACAATGCAGGGGTATTTGATCTGGTATTGAGAGTTTAGATGGTAGAATACATGTTTAAGTATATAGTGACTACAAGTACAAAAGTTCAGGGTGTAAAATTGTACTATCCAATAGAAGCAAGCATAGAGATAGTATTGCTTTAAATACATGAGACAACTTAAGGAACATTGAACCAAGGGTGAGTAATAAACTATAATAAATGCATGGTAAAGTAGTTAAAAGAAAGCTAAGGAGAAGTTTCTACAATAAACTCACGTTTCATAGTTCTCCACCTCCAATATTATTTGTTCAATCTCTACACGGGCATGAAAAGAGGGTTTTGCCGCAAATGATTGCAAATGTTGTGCCAAATTAACATGCCTCTGAATCAAAGAATGTCATAGTTAGTGGAAAATTGAGGCAACAAAAGAAGGTACTTCAATAACTCACAGCTATCTCCGGAAGTGAGTGCAACCTCTTCACAAAATCCTTCAGCTCAGAAACCGACTGTGTCTGTTTATGAAAAATATGTCAATAAGTTCCATGCAATAGAAAAAAAACTAACTTTGGCTAAGATGAACATCACATAATTATGCAAAACTGGGATACACATGCAGATACTTAAAATGCTAAACAGACGTGATCCTAAGTATGTACAGAAAGGAAATGATTTTATCCGAACACGTGTTCATCAGTCCTTGCCCAAAAATGTGAGGTCAAACACCACCAGCATCTCTACATCCAACAATTCAATTTTGAGACCCAACATTACGTCATACGTCAGACATGCCCTCTGAGCTTATGCCATGCTAGCTTTTGGGAATGAGAAGTTATCACAACTATATGCATTGTATTCTATCACCGTAGTTATTTTTATACAGGATTCACGGAAAACATGGGCGTAACATACTACTCGATGGCCCTAGATGGCATATTCATTCGAAGTATTAAAGGACAATACATTCTAAGGAATAGATAACATGATGCAAAACTTAATCCTTACACTTACATTGGTGGATTTTACTTCTGCATAATCTTGTTGAATAGATGTTGCCTTTTGGCGCACAACCTGCAGTCAAAACAGTTTGTGATGACCTAAACATGATATAGATTATCGCAGCTTGTAGATAACAAGCAAAACAAGAGGCAAGGGCAGTGGAGTAAACCTGAACTACAACATGCAAGTTGAGATCTCGAATCTCCTTGTACAGCTTATCACTGAGAAGAGAAGAACAGAGACATCGCACATATTTCACAGAAAATGCATGCTTATATACATATAACTTGCAATCTAAAGAGATTTATACAGACCACATCGATATAACAGCGGATTGGAACACACCAGACTAATAGAAATGTAATTC
The DNA here is from genome assembly GCA_947311845.1 of Poa pratensis. Lineage (NCBI taxonomy): Eukaryota > Viridiplantae > Streptophyta > Magnoliopsida > Poales > Poaceae > Poa > Poa pratensis. The sequence continues at coordinate 43,375,942 of CAMZMU010000052.1, forward strand.
AAAATATTAATGCAGATTTATTTTTGCTTTCCCAGATAGCACATACTAGAGAAAGTTACCTTGAATTGTGCGGAACCTTAACCTTTTTTCCATCTTGCTGGCCCCCCATAATGCTGGAATCAACTTCCACAGTTCCATTGTTAATTTCCAGCATCTGTTGAATACAACATAAACGCATTATTCAACTGAAGCTACTAGTTACGCACTGGAATACAGTATTAGAATGGTAGAATTCTGTTCATTTTCGTTGCATTGATTAGGAAATGAACGTCGCAACACTGTTATTGGATTAGTGAATGATGTTCCAGAATCAAAAAGTAGAACAGAACAAAAGGAGACCAACCCAGCTAAAGGGCTACAACAACTGAAGCAACAACACTCTACTGCAAGGAACATGTCTAAGTATGCAGCTAAATATATAATTCCAGTTGGCCTAAGATTAATACATTGAACATTCACCAGAATATCATTTCACACCGCTCTTTAGTAATTAATACAACTAAATCTAACAAGATCATTGCTACCATTGCAACACATATAACCTAGCAAAGTTGTGGATAAGAAAATAAATAGGGGAAGTATCTACAAGCATTTCACTTCTCCTACTAAAGACACCAACCGAAAGCAAGTTAGGCACTAGTTAACATCTAAATACTATCACAGTTAGTTCAGGCACCATGCGGCATTCTCACAAGCTCAACCCGTATGCATCTGTCCAGATCATTGAATGATAAAAATCAGTAATTTTATTACAACAACAACGTGTTGTACCGTCTCCATTCCAGGGTAGATGTTTGGGCATAGACAGTACAATATACAACTTTGACCACAATATTAAAAAAATACTTTGATACAGAAATGTACACTATTAAATTCATAAGGCTTGTATATTAGCGGTCAAATTCACAGTAGTTAGAGTGCATGCATTTTAAATGATATCTAGTTTTGAACTGGGGTAGTAAACATGAAGGCTCAAGGAGCCAACACCATTGATGTCACAAGCAAAGTTTTAGGTGTGTTTAGTCGCACCCTGCAACCCTGTGTGTTGCTAAACGACTCTATGGTTGCTAATATTAACTATGTACTGCTGACTTCATTACAAGCCTACAATGCTGCAGGTATAATCTGGTGTAGCAGTCACAAACACACAGCAAAGATGGACGCGGTATTGGAGAATTTCTTGTTTTGACCATGGTAAATGATAAGATAACATGAACTATGTGGTGTTTCGCATCTGCCCCAGCTTTAGCGAAAGCAATATTAGAATGCTATGAACCAGCTAGCTTGTAGAATGTACAATCACATGCTGTCAATTAAGGTTCAACAGAGAAAGCTAACAGGTCAAACACTTGTGACTTCTGAGTAATGCCAGTATCCAGAACTTCCTGGCCTACCTCGTCTAATAGACCTTCATACGTCAACTGAGAACACATGGGTGTCACCATATCCACCTGAATGAGTAAAAGAACATGCATCAGCAGGACATATAAGAAGAGAAGTATCACACACTAATATCTAAGACCACTATATTTTTATTAACATTTTATCACTTAGAACAATCATAAGTGATAACTTAGAACAAACATAAGTGATAAAGTACATGCAAGGAAAGAAAAAATGATGACAGAGTTACAACAGCAAAATTACCTCTCTGTCTAGCAAAATGAGGGTGTCTATCTCTGGCATCCCCATCTAAAAGCACCAAAAAGAAAAAATTAGGAGATCAGCTGAATTTAGAGATCTGAGTAACAAAATCTTGAAATCAGTTAGCATTACATTATCCATGTTGACAGGATCTTCTAGTTGCATATTGTTCAGCAACTCTGCGGCTTTGGTTGATGCTAGACCCTTCGCCCTAATGTTGGGGATAACTCCAAAGGCAAACTGGGAAAAAAAGAGTACTACGTATAAGTGTGCCACTTAGAATTTTGTGGAAGTCAGTATCCCGCATTAAAATAGGGTGTCAGACCTTCTAGTTAATGAAAGATTATGTAAGGAAACTTGCGAGATCGCAGATGTAAAGTTGACAAGTAATACATGCAAACTTAAAGCATAGTTGTAGATAACAGCTTAGACTATCAAAAAAATATTTCAGCCTCACACAACTGTATCCTGTGTGTACAAATCCTCATTTCGAGTACAGAAATTAACAAATATAGGACGAGAAGACACGCATACCTCTAACTTATGAATGGCTTTTGCAACATGCCAGACAGAACTAGTATCTCCTTCAATAAGGCATTCCTGAAAATCATAAAGGCTCAAATTACACCCAATACAGTGCAGTATTAAAAAAAATGCTACACCAACTATATAGAAGTACCTGCAAGGAATAATCAAGCTCAAAAGAAAGCACATCCTCATCCAGCGGAACTAGATACAATGGATATTCTCCAATTGTTAACTTCTGGTGAACTTTCTCTTCCTCCAGAATCTGTGGGAGCAAAAACAAACAACAAATATTTTTTTAAATGTCTTATTGAGGATTTCATTGGTTCATCTGTCCTAGCTCACAAAATTCTGGGTGCAATATCTAAGCATGTGTTTGAATATCCCAACGGTAAGGGAGGCAAAACTAACCAGACTAAGATTACTACCACAACAAGATATACCTAACTCATCCAAAACAGTAAGACAGCTGAAGTTGACACCTAATCTATCCCCAAACCATTATTAATATACCTTCAAACAACAATGTTAATTTTGGCAATAAAACATGAGATGGTATAATAATTACACATGGGTTATTAATGATGTATTTGCTAATTTCTAAACATTTATTCCTCAGTATATACTACGCTATATAAAAATCTACATAGACTTATAACTTATGATTGGCCGTTGCCCTTCAAAGTGAGATATTTGGTAAGTAGCATTGCAGATATATGACATTTCTGGGGATTTCACAAAAAGATAAGTTTAACTTTATCTATTTCATATAAGTAATGATAATTAGCAACTTAGCATCCCTGGACCCTCTTTTGGCCTGTCAAATCAGATATTCTCCTTATCCGTAAGAAATAATGGTGATCACAATCAGGAGAAACTGGTAAAAACAGTAGGATCATAACCAGCAGTACTAGTCACTGTAAATGCAAAGCTCAAGCTTGTTGATTCTAATTATCAAAACAGCCCAAAGTCAATGGGCCACAAATTATTGTAAAGGGGCCGAGCTTTAAATAACAGTGAAGTGGCAGGCAAGCTGAAATCCTAGAGAAGCTCATTCGAACTGTGATATGAAAATGTTCGTACGAATAATCAGTAAAAAGAAGTTCCAACCTACAGTAACTACAGTATATATCATTGGTATGGACAAAACTGCATGTATGCATTAATTACCATGCAGCAGCCTAGCAGAATGAAAGGCACATTCCCCTTCAAGAGGAAGGTACATTAGTTCTTATACCCACTGTTCAAGAAATCGGCCTGATTCCAGCTTGACAAACTTCTGGAACCTAGTCAGCAAAGCTTAACTATTTGTGCAGATTACATCCACACAAGTCGGATATTCACTCTATTTTACAGTAAAATATGAGGGCAAATAGATTCCTAGTACACATCCACACACGGTGATTGTCTGAGTTTCCATTCTTATTACACTGGGATCTAGAACAGCCGAATTGCCATGAGTCTTGCGAACTATTTATCATACTCGAATTCTAGATCCAAATAAAATAATACAAGTATAGAAAGATACATTATTAAAAACTTAATGTACAAAAAAAAGATATACCTTCTCACAAGCAACTGTACGGCGTGGTACGAAATATAGAAAATATTCCCTTTGTAGCCCTTTGTGCTCATCGCCCTTTATTTGATTTGAAATAAATTTCATGTAGTTCGGTTGCGAGCGAACAAGATACACAATTCTGGGGCACTCCGTCTGCAGGGATCAGCAGACAGGATCCGCAGCTCCACATCATGTTCCTGATCAACGTAAAAAAACATGTCTGAGCTAATAAAAGTTTACTCAGAGAAAGTAACTACATTATGGCTTTATCATGGTGCATCACCAATGTTCAAAGACATCTATTAACATATTAGACAGAGACATGAAAGATATCGGCTATTGGCACCAGATCCACATTCTATCACTAACCTTTAGCTGTGAGATCTGCAAGATCAGCGAGAGGGTGCCCGCAAGCTTCGGATCGATGACCAGACACTTCTTACCCCTAATCTGATACACAAGAAGGAACTCAAACTCTGTAATGCCAACAAGAGTACAGAAGATTGTGATGGGGATTGCAGGATGAGAAACGTACAGTCTTGACTATGTTAAGAAGGTCCTTCTGTGATTGCTCCCTGCAAGACAGGGTTAAAACAGATTAAGAACACGAGTCAAAATTTAGCGGGACAGATAGGAGGTGAGTGGGATCAGGACGAGAGACCTGAGGGCAGTGAGATTGAGCGGGGAGTTATCGAGGTTTGGGATCTGCGCCATTTGACCCGCTCTACACCTTCATGTTTCACAAATGCATAAAACATGGGTCTTCCTAACATAAATAAGCATATATATATATATATATATATCTGAGTATTTACGAGCTAGATAGCATAACAAAACAGCTACAGCCTACAGCAGGGAGAAGCAACTGATATTCATACACCTGTTCTTCATAACTCATATACAACCTCCGTTCTGCTCTGTGAAGCAATTAACATAAAAACTTCCTAAAAGCCACCGACAGTCGACCATCCAAATCTGACTAAATAGCGATCAGGCACAAGTAGTAACAGACCTTAATGTTCGTACTTCAGAGGGCCTAAATTACATCCATTATCAGCAGAAGCAATAAATTGGGATCGTTCTACACCCTTCCCGAAATAATTACTACTCCGTCGTAATAAATTGGGAGTACTAAGAAGCAGACAATGTCGCAAGGCCTAACTGCATCGTGTGTCATAGATACAACATCATCGCGAAGCTGAGCTCTGAACTGTCGACTGGTGCAGGGATCGAGGTTTCCGGGAGAAGGCGGCGGCCTGGATATTCTGGATAGATGAAATACCTGGGCCGCTTCGTCGTGCCTCGGACGACGCGTGGGCGCGGACAGCGGCGGCGCGGCGTGTCCGACGGGGGAGACGCCGGGGTTGGGGTCACACGGAGGAGGCGGGAGGTAGAGGGGATTGAGCTTGCGCGGTAAGGGTGGAGAGGAAGGACGGAGGCGGCGGCGGCGGGGTTTCGGCTCCGGCGAGAGCCACGACGAGGTCCCGTCGACGGGAAGGGCGATGCAGACAGATCCCGCGGAATTGGGTTTTTTTTCTTTCTTTGGCTCGGATGTGAGAAATCAGAAACCTAAACGGGCCGTGTCGTGTTGAGCTGCCTGGGTTACATGGGCCTGGGCTAGAAGCGCGACGGTACGTACAAGTTAGCTAGCGATCAGCGCCCAGAGCAGAGAGCAGCATACTACGCGTGGTTCTTTTTATTCTTCCGTTTTCACTTTTTTTTTGACTAGTAGCTGTGTACGTGCAATGCACGTAATATAGCTAAGCAACATCTTCTGTTACAACCACTATTCTGAAACCTGCTTTAACGGCCACAAGTATAACAAGAATAACAAAATAAGACGTCGTGTAGGGCTCTCAGAATCGTCATATGGTGAAACTAAATCATCTTAGGAAAGGAGCCTCGGACGGAGATCAGTTTAAAAAGCACCACATCTTTAATAATTGAAATAGCCTCCGATTACTGCATATGTCAAATGCATATTTTATTATGTTGCTTCTCAACAAAAAAATTGAGAAAATTTGAACATTATATGATCAGGTCACATGGCAGACTCAACAAAAAGAATAGAGCTAGTCATCGATCTCGCTTGGTTCCTACTTGTTGTTATCAATTTTTCTTAGTTTATAACAAATATGTTTGTGTGTTGCTATGGTTAATTTTCATTGAATATTTTGTTGGTGGCGGAGTATTACACTACTGGAATTAAAAAAAAATGAGACAAAGCATTCTTGAGGTCGCTTCTACTCTCAATAATTAGGTTTACTTTCTTGTTAAATCATGCTACCATCAAGAAATATGCCCGCGTGTTCAGGCAGATTGATTTTTACTGAATATATTATTTGACGGGAACGTAACTATCATTGAGAATATTTGAGAGTATCTTTTTGCTAATATTCAGGTGTCTACTCTCTGCATAAATCTCAGTCACCCATGAAGAAATTTCACATGCCGGAGTCAGCTACCACGTTAATGTCGATTCTCTCCAGCCTATTTTAATGAACAATTTATAGACCATGAAAATTTTCACTTCCGAAAATCTGTATTCTCTTGGCGTGGTGAAACATTTTTTACAGGATGCAGCTACCTTCATGAATTCATGTCCTATTAGAGGAATTTCCAAACACGGAGGATCTTGATGCAAAATTGCAAAGAGATAAGGCTCTCCACCTGTGCGGTTACGGGTTCCCAATGGGGAATTTTGCAACCCCGTTGTCTTCGGCCGGGAGGGCCCGTCCACTGCTGCAGTAGCGCTCCTCTGCCGCGTTAGCTGGTGTAACCACGATGTACGTCGTGACCCTACTCCCTCGGTCACGAGCGCCTCCCGCCTCCGAACACAATGTCCCTGTCGTCCAGCTCGTCTGGTGCCGCCGCGTCGAGATCCTCCGGCCCTGCTCATCCCCGACCACCGCACCGCCGCCCCTTCCCGTGCCTCCTCTCCCGAGGTCTTGCGCGCGCCGGGCCGGCCGGCGAGCCAGGCCCCGACCTTGACGACCTACACGGCCAGGGAGTCTCAAAGCTTCGCCCCCAGCACCGCCCTTCTCCTCCTCTTCCGCCCACGGCCGTCCCTGCGTCGCCCTGGTTCTGAGCTTTCTCGTGCCTCGACTGCCCCGATGCTACGGCGCTGGCCTGCTCGTTGAGTAGAGTTTTTTTTTTGAAGGGCACAATACCTGGATATATTACTCAAAGAAATACAAGCGTACAAAATACATCCAGATACGGGACAGCTGTCCCCACAATACATAAAGGACCCTGAACAAGATTGAAATTACAACTAGGTCCACAGAAACATCTCTGAACAGAGCAATCCGCCACCGCTTGCACCTCTCCCCACTGTCGCCGGAAGAGAAGACGAAGCACAGTAGCTGAGTCGCCGGCAGGGAACTTTGGAGGAACGAACCTCGTTGATGTCGCCGCAATTTCCACCCGGCGCGGACACCGGGATCTTGCAAGAAGGCGAGAAACCGCATCGGCGGGAGCAACGCTCCGAACCAAGCCGGCCGTCGGGTCGCCGGCCACTTCCAGCCCGCAGACCCGCAAAACAGCTCTTCTGGGAACAGCAAAAATAGCAGAAGCTACTGCCACAGGCCCAACCACCCTTCGATCTCTCCTCTTCCTCCACCACGAAAGCCAGAAGAGAGCACAAAGAGCAGCAAAAAAACGAGCTTATTCACCTGAAAGAAACTTGCCGAAGAAACGAAACCAGCCATCGCCATCCTCCTCTGGAGGATGATGGGCTGCCTCATCTCCACCGCCATCCGCCAGACACCGCTCGCAAGCTCTGACGGCGCTTCCTCCAGAACAGGAGCACAAAACCACAGCCCAAGCCCTCCCCTCGCCTCCACGGCAGGCCGGAGGAACGCAGGCCGCAGCTGGCCACCGGATCTGAAGAAAACGGACACCCACAGAGGACCACATCTCCCCATGCCACCACAGCCGGCCGGAGATGCCAGACCCCGATACACCACCTCCACGACCTCCCCGGCGTCGCCGCCAGAACGGGAAACAAGGGGGAGGACTTATTCCGAAACGGCGCCGCCACCGCCACCGTCTTCGCTGACGACGCCCGGAGACCGAAACCCTAACCTAACCCTACCTATCTACACGCACGACGAAGATCCGGAGCTCCCCTCCACCTCGCAGCGCCGAAACGGCGGCTGGAGGCGAAGAGGAGCGGCGGATTCGCCAGCGAGGAACAGGAGCAGAGGAGAACGCCTTTTCCGCCTTTCTCGAATAGTCGAGAGGAGAGGAACTTATGTTCGTTGAGTAGAGTTATTCGGTCGGCCGTAACTCAGACAGAAACAAAAATACGTTTCGCTCGGGATGCGTTGAGTTAGCTCAACACGGATCGACCAATCTGATCCGTTGGATAGAGATCCTACAGTATAAATTTAATGTATCCGATCAAGTTTGCTCTTTTAATAGTAGTATAGAAACGTTCCCAAAAATGTTCGTGGGCCTGAAAAAAGTTAAATCGCCTTAAAAAATTATTACTCGGGTTAGGAGAAAAAATTCACGAGTTTGCAAAACAAATGTTCCAAGTATTTAGAAAATTGTTCGTTGATTCGAAAAACATGCTTACCGGTTGGAACGACAATAGTTTCAAATATTTTTTTCAAAAGTTCGTGGACCTAGAACAATGTTCACGGATTCAGAGAAAAGACTCACGGGTTCCAAAAAAGGTTCGTAAGGTTCAAAAGACAATCCTACTTCTGCGGATCTCGGTCCCATCGAGATCCATCTTCGACACATCCGAAGGTGCGAGAAGGGGGCAGCGAGGGGCGGCGGCGCTCCGCTGTCGGCGCTTGGGCCCCATGATGGGCCTAGCGCGATCCGGCCAGCGACGAGGTCGGGTGGTGCGGCTGCCGGTGAAAATCGCGCCGGCTTCGGCTATGGCGGACGATGGCGGCGTCTCCGACGTCGTTTCCTTATCGAGGCATCGTCATTGCAGTCCGCGTCACCCATCTTGGACTGTTCCGGGGGAAACCCTAGATCTGGGTCTCCCGGATCGGACGATGACGGCCCTTTCAGGGTCGTTCTCCCTCCTGGGGGCATCGTTTTGGAGCAGATGCTGGATGGGACGGGCAAGGAGAGGTGGCGTGTTGAGGCATCTAACACGTCGTCGACGGCGAGTCTTGGCGGCGCGGCGCAGCGGAGTCTCGGCGCTGGACGTGTGATGATGATGACGCGCAGATCGGATATGTTGTTTGGCGTCATGGCGACGTCGCCGGCTGGTCTTGCAAGGCCATGGCATTGATCTTTGCCTGAAGATGGGTTCGAGGAAGACGGTGGTAACGACTTATGTAGCGCGCGCATGCGGTGCGCGTTGAGAGTTTGCTGGACCGGTACTCCGGTTGTAGATGATGCGTGTAGGTGGGAGGTCAAGGCATGCGGCTCTGATCATGGCCACCCCATCATAGTTGTAGCGACTTTTTGTTGCCGAGCGGCTGACTTCGGTTTGATCAATGTTGTAACTTGTAAACTTTGATGAATAATTGCGGATGGCTGTGTGCATCACTTTGATGCAGAGTCCGGGGACCCGCACCCTCTTATCTAAAAAAAAAAAGACAATCCTACTATTGCCACACTTATCAAACATGTCATGCGCCACATATCACAATTGGAGAGGAAACAAACCAGCCTTTGTAAAGGTCGACATTTTTTTAGTGATTACCTACTTATGTTGTTCGGTTGTTTGGTACACATAACTAGATATTTCGAAACATTTAAATTTACTTGGATTTAAATAAGAAGATAATTTGTTTTTCTCATCTCTTTTATTTTATAAATCATCTTAGTATGATTGTTTTTGGAAAAAGATTATAATTAAGCCCAATGTCTAGCTAGTAGATTCCGGGAGTAAAGCTAAACGGCTGGAAGATTCTCAGACGCTTCCAAGCGAGGCCTTCAAGAAAATTCAGAGTTGCTGGCTGACCGGGTTTGTGAGAGAACCAAATTTCGTTTCAACCACAACTTGGCAATTCAAACTTTTTGAACAGGAAAAACAACCGTGGAACATTATGCTTGTTTGGTCCACAGTAAAGGATGCGGCGGCGCCTATAACACTATTGTCAACGGGAATAATATGTTACCGTTTGCCAATACCTAGATGTGCAAGTGCCATTTATTCTATGTCACACACATAATATAATTAATCTGATGGTAGCTGTCGAGTCAACCGTACACGTGCTAGACGGCGATGGCAGTAATTGGAGCGTCGAACCTTGAACGAAATTGCAGGTCGTAGGCTATTTTTTTCCAAACTGGGCTGAGTATGCATGGAAATCCAGCTGTTTCAATCACCTTTGGTCCACGTTTTCTGTTAGAAGACCAACTTCTACAAAATTGTAGTTTCCTGGAATATTCTACACTTCAGCACGTAACAAAGAAGCGTGACTCGATCGACCATTTTCATCGTCCCGTTTATCCTTTCTCCTATACACGCGCATGTAGCTTTCACTTCACACTGTTAAATTTGAATCATGTGTTGTTAAATTTGAATCATGTGCTTGAACACTTGGAGATTAAGGCTCTAGGTTGGGTGGCAATTACCCCGGTCGATATTAAGGCTTCTGGAGCGGCTCGATATATATGGGCAGACTTTGAAATATTGAACGTACGAAGACTGCAAACTACGAAGAAGCGACATTGGGCAATGCCTCTCTCCATGACCAGTAATCCAGGAGTTCTTCGCATTGTGTGTAATATGAACACGTGCGGCATGATTGGCTGTGGAAATATTTGACTCCACCATCTCCATCACTTTCGAAAAGGGCATGGATCGGACGCAGTTTGAAGTTTGAACGTTATTTGCGACCTGGAACGATTTTTGTTTGCATCTTCCTCACGTCAACTTATCACAAGAACATGAAGAGTTCTGCGGAAATTTGCATAAAATGGACAATTCTCGATTGAATCTTGTACCGTGTGACTTCCGAGGCATGTCGCTCTCTCTAACAGCCTATAAATTCGACAAGAACACCGCCATGCATACCAGGCACACCTTGAGGCAAGTCGCACATACAAGTCGGCATATTTCGATAAAGACATAGTACAAGTCGATCGGCATGGAGAAGAAGAGCGTGGTAATCATCGGCGCCGGCGTGAGCGGCCTGGCGGCGTGCAAGCACCTGCTGGAGCGTGGCTGCCGGCCCGTCGTCTTCGAGGCGGACGCCGTGGTTGGCGGCGTATGGCCGCACGCGCCGGCGTGCACTAAGCTTCAGACGCCACGGAACATGTACCAGTACTCCGACTTCCCGTGGCCTGACTCGGTGACCGAGGAGTTCCCAAACCGCCGGCAGGTCGCGGACTACCTCGACGCCTACGCGCGCCACTTCGGCGTCCTCGACCACGTCCGGTTCGGGCATCGCGTGCTCGGGATGGAATACGTTGGCGTCGACGAGGAGGAGGTGGTGGCGTGGGACGAGTGGACCGGGTGCGGCGAGGCGTTTGGCTCCGGCGATGGACAGTGGCACCTCACGGTGGCCGACTCCCAGGGTCACGTAGAGGTAAGGGTACAACAAGTTCTGCACAAACTTCCAAGTTGTGTCGCTTGGATAAGGAATTGGGGATGAGGCTTGGTAGTTGGTACGAACATGGTGGGGATTAGGTTTCACTTCACACATCTAGGTATTGGCAAACGGTAACGCTGGTTTAGAATAGAAATTTTCTATTTGTTGGGCTGGGTCTCGCCTAAATGGTGGGGTTTTAGTGGTCTGCCTATTTATTTCGGGCAAATCGGGTACCAGGATTACAAATTCGAGTTTTCTGTAATAAATTCGGGTTTTTCAAACTGCTAGCCGATGCAGATCTCGGGTTTGTCGGGTTTGGGTTTTTTGGGTTCTGGCTCGGGTTTTTCGGGTTCGAGATTCAGATATCGGGTTTATGCCCACCCTGACTTCCAATGTACACATATGGCATTGGCTTGATGACTTTGAGCCACACAATTCCAGAAGTTGTTTTTTTTCTAATCAAACTTCCAACATACATTTGATACTTGCACTCGTTGTTTTGCCTCTTTAATCCTACAAAGTCAGAGTGAAAGTGAATATGTTGCCCTGCAAGATAGGTTGTCTACTTGTTAACTTTGTTCATGTGATTTTTGATAAACATGTTTTCCTTTATCAAGGTACACAAGGCAGACTTTGTGATTCTTTGCATCGGAAGGTTCAGCGGTGTGCCCAACGTACCTACATTCCCTGCTGGTAGAGGCCAAGAAGCATTTGATGGGAAAGTGATCCACTCTGTGGACTACTCCAAACTGGCCACCGAGAAAGCTAAGGAGATGATCAAGGGCAAGCATGTGACTGTTGTTGGCTACGAAAGATCAGCCCTTGACATTGCTAATGAATGTGCGAAAGTCAATGGTAAAAACATTACGTGCCTTCATTTTATGAGAAAACAACATATGCCCGTATATGTTACATATAAAGTATGTAAATAGAGCATTATATAGCGACATCTCAGCATCATTTCAGGTTTCTTACTGTTGCGTATATATAAAAACTAATTGGGATTTTGTACTTCTCCAGGTGTCGAGAAACCATGCACAATGATAGTCCGAACCAAGCGTTGGATCGCACCAGACTCAAATGCTTGGGGTGTCGACATATCAAATTTTTATTTCACTCGCTTCGCTGAACTTCTCCTACACAAACCTGGTCAAGGCTTCCTTCTTGGAATGTTGGCTACAATTTTGACTCCATTGGTAGTGCAACATATCACCCTTATTTTATATTAAATCCTAAACTTTATATTGCTGAAGCTTTAATTGTTTACACTAAATCAAGAGAAGTATTTTATATTTTTCTTTAATTTTTTCCGTATGAATAGAGGTGGATATTTTCGAAGCTTGTTGAGCGCTACTACTCCATTACGATGAAGAAGTACGACATGGTACCTGAGCATAGCTTCTTTGACGGGATAGTGGCATGTGTGGTTGCCATTGCACCCGATGGTTATTACAACAAACTAGAGGAAGGCAGCGTTGTTATTAGGAAGTCAAAGACCTTCGGCTTTTGCAAAGAAGGAGTGCTTGTTGAAGGTGACTCCACACCGGTAAAGAGCGACATAGTTATTTTCGCAACAGGATACAAGGGTGACCAGAAGATCAAGGACATGTTCAAATCTCAACACTTTCGGAACATTGTGGTTGGCTCAGCATCCACAACCGTACCACTCTATAGGTCAGTGATTTACTATGCATAAATTCACATTTCAGTTATGTGTTGAGGGGTTTGTTGATTTGTTTGAGTTTTTACAGGGAGTGCATACATCCTAAGATTCCACAGCTCGCGGTCATCGGGTACTCCGAGAGTTTCGCAAATCTGTACACTTCTGAAATACGAGCCAAGTGGCTGGCTCATTTCATGGATGGCGGATTCAGATTACCGTCCGTTAAAGCCATGCAAAGCAATGTCCTCGAATGGGAGAAGTTCATGAAGCGTTACACTCGTGGCCATTTCCGTATGTCATGCGTTGGAATTGTTCAGACGTGGTACAATGATCAACTATGCCGGGACATGGGATGCAACCCGAGAAGGAAGAATGGTATTTTCGCCGAATTATTTGAGCCCTACGGCCCCACTGATTATATTAACCTTCACCCAAAGTAGGACAATGTGTTCCGTGGTACTCATGTACGGGACTTAGGTGTACCATTCTTTGCTTGATCATTTCTTTGGTTTGAACTCGGTGTGTAACTTGTACGTTCCTTGTCTATGGTGTCTGAGAGCTTTGTAACTTTGGTGAGAAAGGGAAAGCGACCATGACGATGACGGAGGCGCTTAACTATGAATCTATGATCTAGGATTCAAGGGACAAGATGAACCAGCATTTTGTAGGGCGTCATATATACATTCTGTCTCAGTCTGTCAGATGCACTGTATTTACATGAATAAGGATTTTTTAACTGCTCAGTGTGATGTGCGTCGAGTAGTACCGCTATTTTCTGAACTTGTGAATTAGCGTGTGATGCAGATGACACTGCTACAGGCACGAAATTTCTTCTCCTATGACCTATACGAATATTTCAACATATATATAGTTCGATGAAATATTCTCTTCCCCAAGGTGATTCTAGCTACAACCTGCTACACTAAGCACGAAACCCGTAGAAAGGGCTGCTGCGCTACCAAAAATGTTGCTTTCGTCTGGAGAAATCCCATGCTTTCTCCTTCCCTCCACTCCATTCCATTCCTCACACTTCCCTTCTAACCTTGTGTCCCCTACCTTTTTCCTTTCCCGCTCCTAGTACAAAACCACACCCTGCTTCCATCCCCAGCTCCAGACGAGAGCTCATACTCTCCGAGCTTCAAGCCCCAACCAAAACAGAGGTGCAGAAAGCCATACATACATCGGTGGTGACGATGTCGTCGGAGGCGGCGCCGGTGGTGAACGCGGAGTACATCGTGGAGATCGAGAAAGCCCGGCGGGACCTCCGCGCGCTCATCGCCGGCAAGAGCTGCGCACCCATCATGCTTCGCCTCGCGTACGATGCTGACCGAACCTCTCGTGTGCACGTATTACATAGCCGTTTCTTGCCTAACGATGGTGACCGTGGTGGTGCAGATGGCATGATGCCGGCACCTACGATAAGAACACCAACACCGGAGGCCCCAACGGCTCGATCAGGTTCCCGGAGGAGCTCCGTCACGCGGCCAATGCAGGGCTCAAGATCGCTGTGGACCTTCTCGGTAAGCACAGCCCTCGCTTCTTATTCTGTTACAGGATTTCTTTTTTTCTGATCCGGTTAGGTAAATCTAACTGTCTCAAATATAACTGGTGGCGTGGATCTCTATAATGCAGAACCGATTAAGCAGAAGCACCCCAAGATCACGTACGCCGACCTGTACCAGCTCGCCGGAGTTGTTGCCGTTGAAGTCACCGGTGGACCTACCATAGATTTCATCCCTGGCAGGAAGGTGAGTTAATGAGATCGAAGAGCAACATGCGTTCATTCACAAGCTCTTGTGGGGTGATTTGAACTACTTGGCACTGTGGTCATATTAATTAAAGCTTCCATTATCGAAGAAAATATAGGTTCAGTACCAAAGTAAGCATCTCGTCACACTGTATCTTTTCGTGACTGTATGTATTTCAGGATTCTTCAGTTTGCCCGGAGGAAGGACGCTTGCCAGATGCTAAGCAAGGTAACCAACTTATACAACTAGCTATGTGGATTCTTTTGACAGAAATCATTGGTAGTTTGGTACTTAATGAGATGTCGGATATAAATGATTGCTATTGTGGTATCCAAAATAGTTTCAATTGTTGCACTTTGAATTATAGTTTGCTTATGACAGTCATGTGATTAAAATGGCAAGACACAAAACATTGATGTTATTATGTCATCAGGTGCTTCGCACCTGAGGGATGTCTTCTACCGGATGGGCTTGACTGACAAGGACATAGTAGCTCTCTCGGGTGGCCATACTCTGGTAGTGCAAACAACACCTTCCTTCTCGTGTCAAAATAATTATTCACCAATCATTTCTGTTTTGAGAAAAGTTCTTGTTTCGCGTCATATATTCTTAGGGAAAAGCTCGCCCGGACAGATCAGGATTCAATGGTGCTTGGACAAAAGATCCTCTAAAGTTCGACAACTCCTACTTCATGTAAGCTCAATCATTCCATATTCACAGATTGCCCATTAGCTTAGGATCGTATACTTCTAATGCCACCCATCACTTCAGTCATCTTCTGTATATGCTGCAGAGAGCTTCTGAAAGGGGACTCTGACGGGCTCCTGAAGCTGCCTACCGACAAGGTTCTCGTGGACCATCCGGCTTTCCGTCCCTACGTCGAATTATACGCAAAGGTAAATCAGAGTAGAATTCATAATTTCTCACATCCATCTGCTACATACAATTTTTCACAAGCTCGTTGGATGTATTTGGCGACTTCTTTTACGCAGGAGGAGGACGCGTTCTTCAGGGACTACGCGGAGTCGCACAAGAAGCTTTCCGAGCTCGGGTTCACACCTTCTCGCGCTTCTGTGCTGGCGTGGAGGTCCAGAGACAAGGCGAAGAGGGTGGTAACGACAACTACAGCGGTCTTTGCAGTTGCTGTTGCTGTCATCGCCCGTGCTTACATCTGCGAAACCAAGAGGAAGCTTGGCTAATTGCCATCTTCGTATATCATTGCTACATCTGCTCTGCTTTAAGACGGCTGCTGGGGACAGGAAGGTTGTTGTGCACTTGTATCTGAAAACTGAACTCGTTCAGAATTACAGTGACGGTAAATGCTAGTACTGTAAATGTTACCTTCTCAAGTTGTACATAGAATGAAATAATGAGCTTGCGGTACTTGCCCATTGTGCGAGTTTCTACAGTAGCTCCTCAGAGTTAATTACCTAGTGGCTCCCCACTGGTGCGATCGTCTCCATGGTTGTCTTTTTTTTTACGCGTAACCGGCAAGAGCTCTGCCGTTTCATTTATAGGAGAAAGAATATCCATGGTTGTCGACCACCCAGGTGGCAAATCGGAAATAAATCACTGCAGTCTCCATGGTTGTCGACCACCCATCGTGTCCCTCGTTGCGGCTCTCTCCAGTCCCGGTGTGATGCAGTGACGTGTTGGGTAGTTTGGCCAATCAACATCGTGTTTCTCTTGTTACATGAGAAACCTTTGGAAGCGCTGGTTTGACAACAAATTATTTGTACCTTTGCAACAATGACAGTTAAACGGTAAAATCAGAAGCCTTCCACAACAGAAAAAACCCGGATGGCGTTGCAACAAAAATAGTATATTGGATTTGATGGCCAAAGTTATTCAAAACGATGAATGCTTTTATTCCAAGATAACCCAAAATGATTAACGTGATCATTGGTCCTACGACTAGAAATTGTCTAACTTTAGACCCACAGTGTTGCCACAATCGATAGCCAACAAGTGTAGTTAGCGTAATATGAGTATAATTTCAGTCAACCATGAAGGCACGACCCACCCCGAGAATCATATCTTGTCAATTTTAAAGTTGTTCCCGAGCTGGCGGTCGTCTCCGTTTTTATTATTTTTGAAGTTTATCTTAGTTATCGATTATTGGAAAACTCTCAATACAAAAGAGTCGTGTCTAGTCAATATCTTTAAACACCATATCAGTTCCTTTGTTTCGATGAGCGGGTTGAAAATAATGCCCAAAACAGTCCACGAAACTAAAACTTTGGAAAACGAAATTGTATGTATTTATGCTGCTCTTAAACAGGTATCAACATTATAAATTGTGCCTAGATACTTCCCAACGGCGTATCATTTGCATCAATCCGATGAACGGTTCGAAAATAGATGCAAACTTAACAAGGTTCCGACTTTTTGTATATTTATTTATTTTAAATAAGTACAACTTAGTCCACACAAATTGCCACGTACATCGACTAACACAAAGATAATGTCTACTAATCCTTTAAGCCATGGAGCTTTTGAGATTTTTTTTTGACGCGTGAGCTTTTGACATTGATGAAATAACTACTAACTAATCCGCAATGCAAGCAGTTACCAGCTTAAACCTCATGCACGCTCCACGCTCGTGCACCACAACTTTGGAAAACCACCAACAACAACGAGAGAGAGTAGAGCTGAACAAAGATAACCCAGCGGAAAAAAGTCTATTTTAAACCCTGAATTTATAGAGGTCGGCCGGTTTAAACCCTAAACTCCGAATCCATGTCGTTTGCACCCTGAACTAGCTAATCCCGGTTAAAATTGAACCCTATACATGTTTGGCACACCGGGAAACGGAAAATCCCGACCATAAATATTAACTGTCTCACTGACTGGATGGTCCCGCATGTCATATTCGTCTCCTATCTCAATGACTCAATCCCCCTCTCTCATGTCTCAAATCGAGTTGGTCGCGACGACGGTATCGACTGTAACGGCGGCGCCGGCGTGGGAGGAGCTGATGTAGCACGGGAGGGGCTGGTTGCGTGAGCGGCGTCTCACCTCAGCTGGTCGCGCGAGCGGCACAGCTCGCATGCGACCGGCGCGGCCGGCGCGCGGGCACGGCTGTCGGCCCGCAGCGTTGGTAGTCCGATCGGCGCGGCGCGCGAACAAGACGCCTGGCACGCAACGCAACAGGTCAGCCGGACCCCATTTCTACGACGGCCCCAGCCAGACAAGTTGAGCTAGAGTGCTAAACAGAGATGATAAAAAATTACGGAGCATGATGTGCTGCACGATGCATCTTTGCTGCTGGCCAGCACAGTGGCAGAGGAGCAAATCGAACCAGCTACGTTGATTTGGACGCCGGAATTAAAACGCGACTCGGGGACTATGCGCGGGCTTCGCCGTGCCCGTGGATTTGAATTTTTTCGAATATGTTTTTTAAAAAATCATGTTGAAATTTGAATATTATTTGAACTCGGAAAGTTTGCGCTTAGAAGATTGTTGAGATTGTGAAGGTTTGACGTATTGAAATGTATTCATACTTGTATTCTTTTAATGTTTACGAAAAATGATCAGATTTGGAAGGTAGTTGAAATTCTGGAAATATGTAAATTTGAAATTTGAGGTGAAATGTTCAAATGTAGATCTTAGGAACTGAACAATTTGGAGTTTGTTGAAATTCGATTTTTCGCTTTAATGTTTACGAAATGAGTAGGTTTGGAAGTCGTATGACACGTCAAAATATTTGAATTTGTAATTTGGGTTTGAATGCTCACATATGATTGTTTTTCCCATGTCTAAATGTAGGCCAATTTGAATTTTAAAAACTTATTTGTTTTGTGTGAAAATAGGTGACAATTTTTTCCCTAACATTTTGATATATTTTCTTATATTTTGTTGGTGTGCAATTTAAAATTTTCAAGTTTTGCAATAATTTGGAAAAGGTTGCAAAGTATATGTAATGATTATTTTGATTCTTACATATTTGAATTTGCAAAACTTTTTTGTTTTGTGTGTGAAAATAAAATGTAGGCCAATTTGAATTTTCAAAACTTATTTGTTTTGTGTGAAAATAGCTGACAATTTTTTCCCTAGCATTTTGATATTTTCTTATATTTTGTTGGTGTGCAGTTTAAAATTTTCAAGTTTTGCAATAATTTGGAAAAGGATGCAAAGTATATGTAATGATTATTTTGATTGTTACATATTTGAATTTGCAAAACTTATTTGTTTTGTGTGAAAAATAGTTGACAATTTTTCCGTAGCATTTTGATATTTTTTTATATTTTGTTTCTGTGTATTTTAAAATTTCCAAGTTTTTCAATAATCTAGAAAAGGTTCCATAAATTTTAAATTTGGTTTGAATTGAATTTGAAATGAATTTGAAAAGTTACATAAGTCCGCCTGTGGGCTAAAATTTTGAATTATGTAATCGCAAAATTGTTAAAATTCAAAAGTTGTGTAACTTGAGAAGTTGTTCAATTTTTTTTAAATGGTCGAATTGAAGAGTTATTCATATTTGAATTGTTTTCACGTTTATTAAATGTGCAGATTTGAACATCGTCTACAAATCGGCCGTGAGCTAAAATTTTGAATTATGTAATCGCAAAATTGTTAAAATTCAAAAGTTGTGTAGCTTGAGAAGTTGTTCAATTTTTTTTAAATGGTCGAATTGAAGAGTTATTCATATTTGAATTGTTTTCACGTTTATTAAATGTGCAGATTTGAACATCGTCTAAAAATCTGATCAGGTAGGTGTATTTTTTTCGTGTACATGTTGATATATATATCGTATCTAAATTTGATTATATTTGCTGGTTCGAAACATATAAAAGTTATTAGGGAAAAAAGCAGAATAAAAAGAAAAGGGAAAGAAGAAAAAAGAAAAAGGAAAGGGAAAAAAAAACCCGAGCCGGCCGACGAACAGGCGGCCCAGCCCACGTACGGCCCACGTAGCGGCCCGGCAGGCAGGTGACGCCCACCGTCACGTCACCGGCCGGGCGAACCACCGCGGCGGCGCGGACGATGCCGGCGGCGCGCTACGGCGTCCTGGGACGCGGGGTTGGGCGCGTTGGACGCGCCCTGTCGCGGGCTGGCCCTAGGTGGCGGCGCCGCCCCCAAATAGTCGCCGGAGCGGCCGCTGGCGGCGGGACAACGCGGCGGATGCCCGCGGGCACCGCGGCGGCGATTGCCATGCCTGTGCGGCGCGCCGGCAAGCGGCGCTTGGCGAGGAGGGAGCGGCGCGGACGGCGGAGCCGCCCGTACCCGTCGATCTGGCGGGGGAGGTTCGTGGCAAGGGGGATAACAGTAATGGGGGATAGTAAGCACCCGTTGTAATTAAAAATGCTGAAATCTGTTGGAATTTATCGTTTAGGGTATGTCGAAGTACTTAGAAGTTTGTAGTGGTTAAATATGTTTGTATTTTGGCATGAATGTGTAATTTAACTTCATAAATTGAACTGATCAAATATGTCCGTATTTTGCCGTAAATATGTAATTGAACTTCTTAGTTGGATGAAATATGTTGTATTAGCGTTTATTAAATTTAATCCATATTTAGAGGAAATGAATTTGTGGTTTCTTGAAACATTCATATAATCAAGCATTATTTAAATTTAACTACATAATTAGAGAGAGTTAAGTTCAATTTGAGCATTCATTAAATTGAATTGCATAATTGGAGAGAGTTCAGTTATATTATCTCTAAGTATCAACCTATTTGAATTGATATAATATGTTTGTATTTTGCCTTAATTATTTAATTTAACTCTATAATCGGAGGGAATACATTTTATGAGCATTTATTAAATTTAATTTAAATTCAATCCATAATTAGAGGAATTTAATTTGCATTTTCTCCAAATTTTCATCTAATAAAGTATTTGAAAATTTAGCTGCGTAATTAGAGAGAGTTAAGTTTTATTACTTCCAAATATGTTAAATAAATTGAAATGATCAAATATGGTTCCATGTTGCCATAATTTTTTTATTTAACACCATAATCAGAGGAAATATATTATGGTTATCTCCAAATATTAGCCAATTTGAGCATTTATTAAATTTATCTGCACCCGTGTGTCTGAAATGTGAAATTTGTAGGTAGACGAAGGGGAAGGCAAAGAAAAAGATAAGAGAATAGAAAAAATGAAAACACATAAAGGAAAAGAAGCAATTTGTTATTTCGAGTATCTCCAGATATATTTAGCAAATTGAAATGTTCAGATATGGTTGTATTTTACCGTAAATTTTTATTCCAACTCCATAATTAGGGAGGATGCAATATGTGAGCATTTATCAAATTTGACTCAACGTAATTAGGGGAAAATACATTTAGATTATGTTGATATATTTTAGAGTATATCAAATTGTTTAGCAAATTGAAATGTTCAAATGTGTTACAATTTTTTTTGAGCATTTTGATGTATTTTAGTGTATTTCGAAATATTTAGCAAATTGAATTGTTCAAATGAGTTTGTATTTAAAGCTATTGATTTTTAAAAAATTAGCATTTTATGGAATTTGTTTAGGGAAAAAGGTCCCACATGTCAGGAGTTTATAGTATTTTCTGGAAATGGTTCTAAAAAGAAGAAAAAAACTGACAGGCGGGGCCATTGCGACGTCATGGTGATGTCAGCAATGGCCACCGCTGCCGTGCCGACGACAACACTTTTTGCCAATTTGTGATAGGCGTGGTGAGCTTGTGTCTGCACACTTCTACAAAGTGCAGCATGCCACGTTTCCAACCAAGTCATTCGATGGAGCCAATATGGTGTGATATTAAGCAACACCGGTAAGAATGGTTGTTTTTTCTTCTCAACATCCTACAGGTACTGATCTGATAGATATGGTCACATAAGCATGTGCAAACACATAACACACATAGTTTTGCATTGCATAGACTAAGATCAGTTATTAAGTCCGTCTAATTATACAACCTGTACGTCTACTCAAAAAGAACATGTGGAGCAGTATCCTGTAAGTGCGTATCCTAGTCATTCTGCCATACACTCTCATCCTGAAGTTCATCTTCAGCAAAGCACTCAAAGATAAGGCAAATGTAGTGAGAATCAATGCAGTTCTATTGACAAATTAGCAACCAGAGAGAGTTTCAGCAGGCGCTAGCAGACCTTTTTGTCATCCTCGCCGGTGCAACACCCGGCAACTTATAACATGAAACAAATATGAGGGAAAAGTAGAACAACGCCCAGCAGGAGCATCAAAGGGTACAGAGGTTTTTCCTCTCTTTTTTTCCTTTTCTCCTCGATCGGTTTTCTTGTCACTGCCAATAGCGTCTTTCACATAGATTTCCTAAAACAAACAGACAACCTAAAAATGATCCAGAAGAGCAGACGGTAGGTAGTGACCCTATAAGAAGGCGATGCACAATCAGCACCGACCCAGCCCATCGGCCACCAGCTTCTAGCAAATAACGGGAATGTATTAGCTAATGACAATTTGAGAACAGGCAAAAATTTGTACCTCAGCAGACAACCAAGTCGTATCTGTTCTTCTCACCTCAAAGCAGCAAAGTCACTCACCATTCAGAAACACATGTACAATGATCTCTCCAAATCAAATTAGTAATCAAGTGTGTATTCTCATGGATAACTAAAAGGTATATAGAATTTGAGTTTTCTAATGTATTTGAGCAGAACTCAGCAAATGAAATACAGTAAGTTAGATAATTTCAACAATCTACAAATACAGTTTAAAAATATCATCTTATGCTCAATATGAACCTGCATATGCACATGTTGGAAGGCTACTGCATGAAGAACCTTTTTTCTTGATTGAGGATGAACAGACCAAAATTTCAGGTACACCAACTTAGCACACCCACAGAATTTTTTACTATCTGGTGGCATGCACATAAAAATCGTACATATGGCTAGCTACAACATAAGGGTAGTTTCATGAAATATCCTCAATGATATATATTGGATCCTAAGAAAAAACTTTTTAAGAACATGCGGCCCTTGCACTGGGCAAACAATACGCAAATGCCTGAAACTGATATAAGTATTGGTTGGAGATAAAGATAGTGGTCCATTTCCATGTAAACTCCACATGATCAATCAACTCAATCTATGTTAGGTAAATATGTTCATGTTCGAAGATTCTAAGTGAACAACTTCCATTTTTGGAAAGCTTAAAAATACAATTCGCATGTATATCTAGACATAACCACTGTCCATTATTAGATAATTACAGCAGATTTTTCATGAAAGAGTTGATCACCTAGCCACTGCATTTGGTAACACACTGAATTCTTATGTATGATTTAGTAAGTTAACTTGAAGCCCTTTTTTCCTATAATGTCTAGAACTGAAGCTCATAATGGAACTTCAGAGCCGAACGTAGAAACTTATATTAGAGTTGCAGCACCTGGCAACAAACAGGAACTTCAGAGCCGAACGTACACCAAAAGACCATGCAAACCTGCATATTTGTGGAATCTGACTGAATAGCAGGTTCGGAACTGTGTCTAAGGCGATCACATAACCCTGTGGTTGTCCTCTACCAGGTTAGAAAACTGAAAAAGAAAGTGTAAAATTACCTATGTCACGAAACATCTTGACTGGAATTGAAATAGCATTAATATATCTAATTATTGTACGTAAACTCTCATTATATAGAACTGTTAAAGTTTGATTAAGAGCAATAATATTACAGGGTTGGCTACATGATTGACTAATCTGATACATACATGTAAACAATCTTGTACTCAGGGTTGGCTACAGAGTAGATCCTACGTCTGCCTCAGTTTGATTTATGAATCAACTTCACTGATGGATTATTTTTTGAGGCCAGATGGTTGTATCTGTATTTCTGGTATGCACATCACAACTATGTATCCAATTTATCGCCATGTAACCAAATGATAAAACATCAGCATGATCACAACTGAGAAATGCCACCTATGCTGCAACCATCACAACGTTTTTTATTTCCTTTGCCCGGAAAAACAATTGCGAGTTTGCAACAATGATACAGTACCATCACAACTCAGGGTACTATAGAGAAAACCAGTACCGAAGGTCCCGCATCACCTTCTTGCAAACTGCGTTTTCCTGTAGATGAGCCGTGAGCGTATGGCCTTAGAAAAATCAGCAGGGAACAATCTCTTCAGCTAAAGAACGGTAAGAGTATGAAACCAACCTGCATTTGAAGTGGTATTCACCAAGAGTCTCATGATCCTCTCCCAATTTCCCTCTATAGGAAGGTCATGTTTGAAGTTGTAGAGATAATTGCCTCGTTGGTCAAGACAATGGTAGGTTACAGGCACTTTTTTTTTCTCCAAACATTCTTGTGCTTCATGCCTAGCTGAACCAAACAAAAAAAGACATGTTATTGTTAGTGAAAAGGGATGTACAGAAAAACTTCAAGAGATAACTGCTCATTTATCTTATCACCTCGTTGGCCAAGACATTGGCAAGTCAGGCACATATTATTTTGCTCAAACATTCTAGTGCTTCATGCCTAGCTGAACCAAACAAAGTGAAAAGGGATAGAAGTATAGAACACACGGTCATATGAAATCTCTCTTCTTAACATCCTAGTACCTTAATTGGAAGATTGCAAATAGCTAGATGGAGCATAAATATTAAGCAATCATAGCTAGGATCTCCATCAAACACCTTATAAGCATGTATAAAACGGATCTGCACATAGATGATTTTGTCCATGGCTTAAATTAAACAGGAGGAGTTTGGCTCCACTTTTAGCTCAACCTTGAAGCGGGGGAGGAGCAGCACTGGTGCAAGCGGCGACCAGCTCACTTCCCGGTGATGAAAGACGGTGCTCCCAACTGCTAGAGGCGGCGGAGGAGGACAGGCCGCTGCACTGCTGGCCGGCGTCTTCAGAGATGACGACCTCGAACAGGACGATGGCCCGGCGTGCCGCCCGCCCTGAGAAGAGCCTCATCCACGCCGGCGGCATCACAAGGAACGCCGGAAGACGTGCACGCCGACGGCCACAGCAGCGACGAAGGCCACCAACAGTCCTTGCCTGAGTAGGCCAACGATGACGGTGCACGGATGCGCTCCTCCACGAACTTCACCTTCACCTCATCCTCGCCCTTCTTGGCATGGGGAAAGGCCATCACCCACCTCTCCTTCGTAGGCGGCAAGGGTGGGGCGAGTTCCTCCGGTGAGCTGGATCCCGGGGTGGGAGCCGCCGGAAGAGAGAAGAGATCGGGAGAGGGAGGCGATGGAGCGGATGGGGCTCGGTGGCGGCCGCCGGCCGCAAACTCTAGAACGCAGAAAGGCATGGAGCTCTTTTTTTCGGCGGTGGAATGCGGGCAGCTCGGGCGCGGATGCGACGCCGGCGGCGAGAAAACGCGGCGGTCGGAGGGAGGCCACGGCGGCGACGATTCCGCGGACTTCGGCCGCCCCAGCACACGACAGTGGACGGAGATGGAGAGGACGCGGTGGCCGAGCTCCCCGTGTGCGTCGATTTGTCCGGGGAGCAGTGGTGCGGCGGCTGCCGGCGCGCGCGGAGAGAGAAAGGGGAGGGGATTCTGCGGATCATTTTGCGAAAAAGACCCTTCGTTTCGTAGGAATTACAGTTTGGTCCTTTGCGGGCGTTTTTTTTGCAAAAGTGTTGCGCCAAAGATCGTGCACACGGGCGACCGGGAGTGACCGGGGGTGACCGGGGCAACGTGGCGCGCCCCTATTGGCCAAAAATAGGTTACTACAGTGCTGGGCGAGTTTGGGGGTGACGTGGACGCATCTCGGCCGTCCGTCACGGCGATCTGACGGGTGTGGTTTGCCTGCGACGTGGACGAATGACAGACAGTGTATTCCTCCGTCCTTTGTATATAGTACAAATATAGTAGAATTTGGTGTGGGATTGTTTGAGAAATTTTACATCATGGCCGATGGTGCTCTCCATCCTGCTCTGCGCCGTATTTAGGGCTAGGCCCGCTCGTTTGCCGCCGCCATTGAAATTGCTGATTAGAAAATGGAAGAGGAAGGGAGCAGTACTACTAAAAGATGCTCGATTGGACATGAGGAGCGGATATTATCAAGACAATTTCAGGTGAGAAGAGGTTGAAGATGAATATGACAAGTGGGCCATGGGTGTTGGTGAGAGTAGCAAATTATCTAGTTTTTTTTCTTTAGTGAAAACTGGTATAAGGTTTAATATAGACTGGGATTCAATAGTTCAGGGTGCAAACGACAGGGATTCGGAGTTCAGGGTTTAAACCGGCCGACCTCTATGACTTCAGGGTTTAAAATAGACTTCTTCCTAACCCAGCCGTGCAAACTTGTAGATGACGACAAGCAATTAAACATCAGTTGTGCAATGGCTGCCATTCACCGTGAAGGCACGCATCCTCACAACATACTCTTCTATGTGCTGCTATTTGTTTTTCTTGCCAGGGAGGCTATGCTTCCGAAGAGGGCCCCCCATCCCCATTTGAGCGGCAACTAACGACCACAATGCTCACAAGTTGAGGCATATCAATATGACGTGCACGGTTAAATGTGCGGAACAGACGCTGAGAGATATTTGGTGTTCTATTGTTTCCTGTTGCCACCCAAGCCCTGTAGCTAGGGCTGGACTAACGAGCTGCTCGGCTCGTTAAGGCTCGGCTCGTTAAGACTTGTGATTGTTAAGGCTCGAATCATTAAGCTCGTTGCTAACGAGCTAAATATAAAGCTCGGCTCGGTTCGTTAAGTGTTCGCGAGCAGCTCGCGAGCATCTCGTTAAGAAAATAAATCTAAATATAGAGATGACGAGGTAATTGATGATTAACAGGAAGTAAAAGGGATTCGATGTTTCCTACATTGGTTGACCATAGATCTCGGTTGTGATATGGGCTTGCTAAAAAAAAGTTGAGTCGTCACTTGTTAGGTTGCTAGTTAGATGAGATCTATCCTTAAAAGGACATGGGATCCAAATTAACGAGCTTAACGATCTGCTCGCGAGCCTCGTTAGCTCGCTCATTTAGCTCATTAGCAATAACGAGCCAAAATCATTGCTCGGCTCTGTTCGTTAGCATAACGAGCCGAGCTAAACGAGTCGACCAAACGAGTGCTCGTTGAGCTTGTCGAGCATCGAGCTTTATGTCCAGCCCTACCTGTAGCTAGTTTCCACACATATGGAGTATGGGGTCATGCTATTGCCAACATGAAAATAAGATGTGGTATTCATACTATCCATAATTGGAAAGAAAAACCCCTGCTAGATGTCAGTGCTTGTCGCACTTAGTCTGCATATTATTTGTAGGGGTGCATTCTGTTTGCAACTAGGCAACCAGGAGAGTAATTTCTTCCAATATATCACTCCTTTTACTTTTAATATCCATCTGGTGGTCGTTGAACTTTAACTAAGATGACTCTCACTGATGCATTATGGTACATCATTGCTCTGAAAAGTTGTAACTGAAGATTATGACATATTGTGGCATATCAATTCAGGTCACAAGGGAGGAACACTTGTGACTTGGCCGGTCCGGCGGCGGCGAGGAGATGGAGGGGACGGGGGAGAGGCCGGAGAGGTGGCGGCGGAGGGAGGGTTCCGGCTGCTCGCGAGAGCAGCACGGAAACCCTAGGTATTTTTTTCTGGAGTAGCTCGTGTGACCCACTTGTATGGGCAAAGTAATCCTCACTGGGGTGATGATCCTTATACTGGTGGGGTGTGATGGGTTTCATGTGAATCGGCTGGCATTGTTGATTTTGGCAATGATCAGCGAAACTGCAGCGGTGGTGGTGGTGAAATGTTTGGTTCCTACCATGGGGGACCAATTTTCTGTTACGTGCATCCAAAAATTCTAAAATTATATCACACATACATCTTTGAGTTCAGGTTATACGGAGGCCGTTTGTGAATTCTATACTTCTTTTGCCTTGATGCAAACTCTCAAGTTTCATTAAGTGTCTTTATAGACAAACATACATCTTGGCGGCTAAGAGTGTCTTAGTATGCAGAACATTTGTTTGGATGCAAACTTAACAAGGCGCCACCTTTTTGTCTATGTGCCTATTTGTAAGTAGGTACAACATAGTCCACCAAAACCACGACGGACATCTACTAACAAAGAGATAATGTCTACTAATCTTTTCGAGCCATAGAGCTTTTGAGATTTACGAAGTAACTAATCCGCAATGCAAATAATTGCCTGCCTAAACCTCTTACGCGTTCATGCACCACGACCATGGAAAACCTCGGCCAACAACGACAGAGAGTACAGCCGAACAAAGATAACTGAGCCATGCTGCTCCGCAGAGGGCGACAAGTCAACATCAGTTGTGAAATGGCTGCCATTGACTGTGAAGCCACACATCACACCGCGCCACCAGGACAACATACTCTTCTATGCGCTGCTATTGAGAAGTTTTGCTTCTGAAGCGGGACCCCCATTTGGGAGAGGAAATTAACCAACACAATGCTAAAATTTTGAGGCGCATCAACATGTCGTGCGTAGCTGAATGTGCGTAACAGACGCTGGGATATGCCTAGTGTTGTTTTGTTTCCTGTTGCCACCCAAGCCCCGTAGCTTTTCGACGCATGTAGAAAGATCTGGGGTCATGCTAACATTTTTTTTAGAAATGGGGTGTCCCGGCCTCTGCATCGAGTGATGCACACAGCCATTTATTGATCAAACATCCAAGTATAGCTTATTACAAACTCATGGGTCACATAAGGTTGAGACATGTATCAACAGGGCCGGGCCAGCTAAATTCGGAGCCCTGTGCTAAAATCTAAAACGAGGCCCTATCTTACACAAAAAATTGAACTAATAAATAATTGTAATGTATATGACAGAAAAATTAGGTAACAACTGAATATATTGAGAATCATACCTATATAACTCGAAGTTGTATAACATTTATTTGAACATCATTATTCTTGTTGTGTTCTTTGAGATGAACTCTTCAATCATATCCTCATAATCAATCTTCCCCAACACTTCGCCCTCAAGCACTATTGTGGCCAAATCATTGAGTCTTTCTTGTGTCATTGTAGTACGCATATAGGATTTCAATAGCTTCAACTTAGAAAAGCTTCGTTCCGCCGATGCAACCGTCACGGGAATGGTCAACAAAACTCTATATGCAATACTTGCATTGGGAAAACAATCATGCCGCTTTATAAACTTCAACACTTCAACAGGCCCAACATTTTCTTTTGGCATGGATTTTTGGAGAAACTTCAGCTCAACAAATAGATCATTGGCATCAATATCAGATTTGTCATCCTTTTTAAGGGCAGACTCAAGATGATCACAAGAGGATTTCAGACTATCATAATCCAATGAGCGCAATGCTTCAGAGGTAAATAAGAAACCAAAAAATTTCTGGTAACCCTGATATGGGTCAAATCTTCTTGTGAGTGATGAAATTGCTTGATCAACAAGAGGTATAAAATAGCTGATTCGAAATGATTCTTCTGCAGACTGTGTGGCAATATTTGTTTCATCTGGGTTCTCATCAAACTGTCTCTTTCTTTTAATTTGCCTCCTTGTACGAAATGTTGTACCAATATCTATCTCAATTGCAATTCCTTTGGCTATCTGGAATGCTTCTACAAAACCAGTTTCCCTGTACCCCTTGAAGAAAGATATAAGCCCTTGCACTTTCTCAATAGCAACATCTATAAGCATATCCTTTGTTTGCAAATTTTTGCTTACTAAATTAACAGCATACAATACATCATACCAAATGACAATTGCCACTATAAATTCGTACTCGCCAAGTTCATTTTTTGCCAAACCTAGAGCCTCACTGTTTGTCTTTGGATCACTATCACTTTCGGATACCTGAAATTAAAAGAAAGATCATAAATATTGTATCTGGATCTAGCCAAAGCGTAATGGAATGCATCATTATAAATATAAACATATTGGTTACCTGAAGTAGAGCCTCCCGAATGTCTGAACATTGGAATCTAATAGCTTTGACACTTTCAACATGACTCTCCCAACGTGTAGCTGACACAGACTTGAGAGTCCATCCTGATATGTTCTCTAACAAAATTTGCCACTTCTTAGTAGAATTAGCAAAAGTTGTATAGATGAGTTGTATGATTCTAAAGAAGTCTTTAGCTCTACCATCTGTCTTGGCCATATCACAAAGTGTTAAATTAAGACTATGGCAACCACACGCGGAATAGAAAGCTCTAGGATTTACATCCAAAAGTTTCTTCTGTACCCCTTGATGCTTTCCTTTCATATTGGACCCATTATCATAACCTTGTCCTCTAACATCATTTATATCAAGACCAAGAAGCTTTAGCTCATTCTCTAGCACATCAAAAAGTCCTTGGCCAGTCGTATCATTTACATGTAGAAATCCTATAAAGGATTCTTCTATGCAAACATCACTTGAAGATGAATCCACATATCTTATAATTAAAGACATTTGCTCTTGGTGACTTGCATCAGGGGTACAATCAAGTATGACAGAGAAATACTTTGAACTCTTTATTTTCTGAAGAATTTCGGACCTAATAGCATAAGAAAGCAAGTGCAACAGTTCATTCTGAATCTTATGATCAAGATAATGAGCATGAGTTTCATCATTTGTAATACGACGAACATGCTCCTGAATAACAGGGTCAAATTCAGCCAACATCTCTACCAAACCCAAGAAATTACCATTGCTATCTTCATATAGCTTGCCATTACTACCACGGAATGCTAGATTATGCTTGGCAAGAAATGTTACAATGCAAACAATTCTGAATAATACCTTTCTCCAATGGTCCTTCTCTTTCTCAAGCTGTCGTTGAGCAACTTTATCAATAGTTTGATGTTTTTCCAATCTACTACGCAGCTCATACCAATGAGCCATACACGAAACATGATCTGCACTTGTCTCATGATATTGTAGTTTCTTTTTCATATGTGACCAATCATTAGAGCCCTCACTTGCAAGATGACCTTTTCGATGACCTTTTGTAAATAATTTACAACCAAAGCAAAACACTTTATCAAGTTCCTTAGAATAGACAAGCCAATCCCTATCACAGTGCTCCCCATTTGATAGAGTTCTAGTATAGAACTTTGCAATAAACCTTTTATGATATATATCCTTAGGACCTTTCTTAATTGATAAATCTCTTCTTGGACCCTTTAGTGCTAAAATATCAATCTGTTTAGAATCAATTTCTGTTCTTTTTCTTTTCTCTTACGCTTCTGAGCACCGGATTCATATTTCCCCATGATGAATCGAACCTGTATTATTTTTAACACAAGATACAAAGGATGAAGAAAATAAAATTTAGGTAAGGATGTGAGCAGAAATTGAGGAATCAACAAACAAACCTGGCTGTGCGTCGGTGGCTCGGTGCGTAACCCTGTCGTGCGTGCCCTACGTGCGTCACGGGATCACTGCGTCGGCAGGATTGGCCGCAGCCGCAAACGGCGTCACCGCGTCGGTGAGGGCCTCCGCGTCGGCGAGAAGGCTAGGAGCCTAGGACGGATCTGTTCCGCCCTCGCCCCTCGGTCGTTCCGTATTCGCTGCAACGCGGGACTGGGAAACGATCGATCAATGCATACGAGTAGGAAACGAATCGATCGCACCAGGGCCCAGGGTCACACGTGAGGCCAACCAAGGGAGACTAACGCGCAGGCTGCTAGACGGGCCTGCTAGGCTGCTTCATGGGCCAATTCAAAAATTCCTGCTATATATATACAAAGGCATAATTTTTTTGGGGCCCCTAGAAATGATGGGCCCTGTGCGGGCCGCACCACTTAGAACCATAGTGGGCCCGACCCTGTGTATCAACCATCGAAATAGCAACATAGTTTATTACAAACTCATGGGGTCATGCTAACATGGAAAGCAAATGTGGGATTAATACTATCCATGGCTCCATGCAGAACTGGAAAGAAAAACCCTTGCTAGATGTATCTGCTTGTGCCACGTACTCTGCAATTTATTTACAGAAGTTGCAACCGGGCAAGCAGAAGAGTAATTTCTTCCAAAACGTCACCTCCAGTTACCTTTTATGTCTATCTGGTGTGGTTGAACTTTAATTAAGATGGTTCTCATCGATGCATCATGGTATATCGTTTATCTGAACCGAAAATTATGACATATCATGGCATATCAATTCGGATCAACAAAAGGACATGTGTGACTCGGCCAGTTCAGTTTTTTGCGCCTGCAAGGATCCAGATCCTGGCATTTGTCTTTGATGCGCTGGAAAAGCATGGATGGCTGAATTTGTTGTAGTAGGAGATATGATAGGTAGGAAGTAAAGGGGAAAGAGGTTGCTCTGATGGTCTTTCGATGTTGCATATACTTCCATGCAGGATTGAGCTTTATAAATGCACAGAAGTCTGTGCTAGATGGAAAACACACCTAGATCGAGTAGCTAGCAAGGGCTTTTCGTTTCCTTGATTCCTTGCTTTGGATTGTAACATCAAAAATATGTTAGAGCAAACTAGTTAGGCTTGGGAGGTAAGAGGGAACTAAGTCACACATGACGTGGTGACGCGTCTGTTATGCACATTCAGCCACACACGACAGTTGACGTGGTGACGCGTCTGTTATGCACATTCAGCCACACACGACAGTTTTAGACACTAGACATTTTGAACATTATGTGAGCTGATTTCTGCCCCAATGACGACCTTTGTTAAAAACTCAACCATGGACATAGAAAAGAGCACTAGAGGGTTTAGAAGCGATCGATGTCCTGTCCCGGTGATGACACTTGCCTTCAGAACTTATGGATCGTGATTCTCGACCAGTTGTTGCGTGACACCTTCTAGGGAGCTACAACCATCTTATACATGGCAACTCATCTGTAAATGGCTTGAAGACATTTCCCGAATGTAACCCAAGAAACCTTTATGAGTACATCTGCTTCATGTTCAGTTTTATCAAAAAAAAATTTTGGAATGTTACAAAAATTGATTGATGGTCATGCTTGCTTGCTTTTCTTCAGGCCAAATCCCGAACAAACCTCAAAAGCGCTGGATGTTGCCCTTGTTCAACATATACGTTGGTCTCATCATACCTTCAAATAGAAAAGAGGATGATTCTTGGATTGAACAGTATAGACCCATTTATTTGCATAATGTTAGCTTCAAAGTTGTCACCAAAGTTGGCACTATCTGAGAAAATTTTACTCATAAAATAGTTCGGCCAACTCAATCATCTTTCATTTTCTTTCACATTCTAAAGGGGTTGTCTTTCTTCATGGAATTCATTATAGTCTTTGAGAAGTCTTATGTTAAAATTAAATGGTCTTGTTGCAACAGGCCTTGCAAATAAAGAGATTTGCTCCAAAATGGTGTGCATGGATTGCCCAGTTTGTGCATGTGGTAGTGTTGAAATTTGGTTCAGTGATGGTATTGGCCACTATTTTCTAACTATTAAAAGTTGAATGAAAGAAGACCCTTTGTCTCATATGTTTTTTTAACATTATGCTCGATATGTTGGCAATCCTCGTTGCTAGGGCTAAAGAACATGGTAAAGTAGGATGACTCATACCCCCATTTAGTGGAACGGAGAGTTTATATATTGCAATTAATATGTCAATGATACTAATTAGTTTATGTAGCAAGACTTAGAAAACGCACATGAACATGAAACTAATTATGTCCATATTTGAACAGTTATTCGGTCTTAAGATCAACTTACATAGAAGTGAAAATTTATGTTTCTGCAGCACTTAAGAATGTACTCCCTCCGTCTTAGTTTATAAGTCTTACGCTTATCCCTAGGTCGTGAATTTGACCAAGATAATGCGAGAAATAAATTATAAAAAAATATATCATTGGAAAATTCAGATGTTCTATTTTCTAATACTACAATTTATGATGTATAAAATATTTTCTAATACTAAAATTCAGAACCAAGAAATACGTGGAGGACTCATAAACTGGGACGGAGGGAGTATTTGGCCCTGATACCGGTTTCCTCATTTTATATATCTTGAAGCTTCATATCCACTAAAAAGTGGTTCATAATGAATGGAAAGTGGTAGAGGACCATTATGAGAGAAAGTTGGGTCGTTTGTTAAGCATATGCTCTCACACGGAGATCGGCTTTTATTAATAAATTCTGGTCTTAATAGTCTTCTGATGTTCATGTTATCTTTCTTATAGTACATGGGTTAGCAAAGATTGGATTTTACCGGTCACATTTCTTTTGCAAAGTGACAAACTTAAGTAACAAATATGGATTCATGAAATGGAACAAAACAATTATTTACTCAAAAAATGATTGTTTAAATTGCGATTGTTTAAATTTCTTCATTAGGACAGGGTTGCTCCCTAATAATTTTATAGGTGGGGAACCTTTATAACAATTACATGCCAAACCTATATATGGACTCACCCTGTTGAAAGGGTTCATGAAAGTTAAAGGGACTTCTTCAATCGAGGCTCTTTCGTCATAGGTGATGGATTGATTACTCAGGTTTAACAACATTCTTAGTTAGGCAAAACTCGATTCTCTCAGCAATACACATTACTTGAATTTTTTTGAAAAAAATGCGCAAGATAAACATATTACCGTTTGTCATGTTCCGTCTGAAGCTCATCTAAATGTCGGTTGAAGGTCGACTTCATCGAGAATAAGTGGAATGTGTTGCTACATCTGGTTGAGAGTTTACGGGGGATCCATCTTTGTAATGAGCTGGCTACTTTTAAATGGAGTTTGACTACGTCACGGTTGCTTACGATGCAATTTATGTATGCGGACATTATGAAAGGTAGTACATCCGAATCTCGTAAGACTAGCCATAGTGGGGAGTAACTTCAACTAGTAACATACACATATTACTAGACTATGTTACTACCCTCATAGTGAAAGTAACAAAAATGTGGTGTCATATATGCTCTCATTTATTACTTTATAGACTCATTTTTTCTTGAAAAGTGTGATGTTACTAGTGTTACAAGTAACTAGCTAAGTTACTCTATTTGCATCTCTCCTCATTAATTACATGCCACATAGGATTTTTTGCTTATGTGGCATCTATGTTATTAGTGAAGTTACTCCCACTATGAGTAGTCTAACTCTATGTGGTTCCTACGTAAGAAAATTGTAGTTACCAAGGACAATGGAATGGCTGTAAAACATTACTGGATTTTGTAAAACTAATCATGGGCAATGTGAATTTCAGTTCAGAACGTGGATCGATCTCGTCTTTCGATCTTGATTGGAGCGCAGACACATAGGCAACGTCACTGGATCTGAATCCTTTGCTTCTATAATACGAACATTATATGGCTCGGAATTTAATTTTATTCTGTAGAAATAGTTCAAATTCAACTATTCAATATCTATTTGAAAGAAAAAAATCATATGGCAGCTGTCCTGTATGCTTCTGTAACCATTCGGTAACTAAAACCTGCACAGTTACCTTGTGATGTGATCAACGAAGTGGTCCAGTGCATGCACTCATGCCGCGTCTTCCCCGGCGTGTTCGCGCTCGCGTCCAGCACCGGGTTGAGTGGCCCGACCGCGAAGAGCTTCTGGTCCTTGAACTCTGGCAGCTGGGCGATGGCGTCGATGAACTCGCCCTCCAGCGCGCGGCACGTGTTCATGACGATCCCTGTGGCGGAGGCCACGCCTCGGCCTCCCACGTCCGCCATTGTCCGGACCAAGTACTCCACAAATTCCTTGGACATGGAAACGTCCATGGGGACGTAGTGGAGGCCGTTGTCTCGCAGGAGGCGGTGCGCGGCGTCCATCCACCCCAACTGGTACGAGATGGCCACGCACTGCAGCCCATACGCTTCGCCGTTGCCCAGCCGCGCCGCCTCCACCGCGGCGAAGGAGTTTACGCGTCGTAGACGACCACCACGCGGCGGTGGATGGCAGAGAGGCTCCGGAGAAGGACAGCGAGAGGGGCACTCGCAGTCACGGCGAAGGCCTCCCACATTGGCAGCAGGTGGTTGGGAAATGGAGACGAGGCGTTCGGGTCGGGCGCCGGGGACTCGTAGGCGGCAACGTCGAGGTCGTGGAAGTGGATGGAGCCGAGGGCGTTGGGGTCCCAGCCGTGCAGGCGCGACCGCGCCTGCCGGACGTGTGCGGCCGGCGTCGCGTAGTGCACCGACAGCCCCCGCGAGGCGACCAGCAGGGACAGGTGCATCAGCTGGTTCAGGTGGCCTTGCGCAGGGAACGGCACCGCGACCAAGGCCACCGATCCCGTCGACTCAGACGCCATTGGTTATCCACTGTGTTTGACAGTGAGATTGACAGGCAAACGCTATATGTAATCGACGAGAGGATCTCTGCAGCAAGAGACGGCCGGATATCAGGATCTGGGATGATAGACTAGTGGCCAACATGGGAGCCCAATTGGTGAAAGAGGTCGCATACTACTGCCTAGGATTCTGTGACATGGTACGATATGGTGCGAGTGGACTGATTCGAAATCAGCCAATGCAGTGACGGCACAACTTGTATTTTCCCAACTTGTAATGAAGCTGTGTGTGCACTCTCCAACTTGTATTTTTTCCTCGAAAGCTCCCCGGGATCGCTCTGCTAGGTCAGGTACCTAGGTCAGTTTAAATTAGTTTGGATGAAGCACTATAAAGGCAAGTCTTTTGCCTTTTCTTTCAAAAATGATCGAATCGACAACTGCAGTTTGTTAATTAAATTATTACTTGGATCGGGAACCCGAGTTGGCTTTAGTCAGCTAGCAGCTCATAACTAAAGTTCTGAAGGCGAGACAGATGAGGTGCAGTTGTTCTGAATGTTGAAACTTCCCGCAACAACTGGTCTAGACTCATCAGCCACAAGTTCTTAGGCCAGCTTCCTCGTTCGTCTAGGACACTGATTCCCAACGTTCTCGTGCTCTTTTCCGTGTAGCTTGTTTAGTTTTGAAGAAAGGCCGGCATTTGACAGGAAATCAGCTGACATAATGTTCAAACACTCGAATGTGCAAAACAGTCATGCTTGGCTGAATGAGCGAGCAGGAGCACGTCGGTGGCATGTGTCCCTTGATTCCCTATTGCCTCTTAAGCCTAGCTAGCTTGCTCTAACGTATATGTGGAGTTAATAATTAGTGCGACGGCATGGCCAGCATGGAAAGAAAATACGATCTAGCTACGTTTATCAAGATTGCTTAAATTCCAAACCAGGCATCAGCGAAAAGAAAATCCCTTGCAAGCAACTCTACACTTGTTTCCGTAGCACAGACAGTGTGCTCTGAATTTATAGAGCTCCATCCTGCATGGAAGTATATCCGACCATGCATGCAGAAGCTAGTACAGGAATCACTTCCATTATGTAAAAACCCATCCCATTACTTCCTATCTACCGTGTGTCCTTCTATTTTACCACGACTCTCACAGCTACATGATGCCAATGTCATTTCTCCGAAAAGTTTTAATAAAGTAGTTTGGTAACAAGAAGTATCAATTCAGATCAACGATACTGAAGAGTCAAGAGGGCATTTGCATTCACTGGTTCGTAGGGTTTTCCCCGCACTTTTTACTTTTCACTGTATAGAGTGCATGAATAGAAAAGGAACACAATCATGTGGGTCGCGATCTAGAGATGGTAGAACTTTGCCGTGAATAATCCCCTGCCATGAGACCGGATGCCATATAATTATGTGTTGTGTGTGTATCCCAAAATTCTAAAAATAAAAGTCATTCCATGGAATATTAATTCATTTAAATTTAAATTAGGAGTGTCTGTCATTTTTATATTTGTAACAACCCTGAATTTTACAGAAAATCGTTTTGCTAATTAGATTTCCTCCTTCCTTTCTCTTGCTCTATCTCTCTTGCAGCCCATTGGTCTCTCTAGGCCTAATTCCTTTCCATCTCTTTCCGCTGGCCCAAGAACTCAAGACTGACCTGAAGGCTGAAGCACCTACACAATACTGAAATCAGGGTATTTCCAAAAACAAAATCTAAATCTGAACAATTCTTAAATCTGAAAACATTTCAGTTATAATTTATGGTAAATCTAAGTAATTTTCAAAATTAACATATTTCAAAATCATTTAAAAAGAAAAAATAAACGAAAGAAAGAATAAAACACACTTATAAATTAAAAAAAAACATAAAGAAAATTCGAAACTGGAGCCAGCAGGCCCGTATAGGATTTGTGACCCTGAAGCACCTACACAATACCGTACGCGGGATACACAATCAGTAGTTTGATCTGTCCATCGTTGTGTGGGCCGCCCAAATTCACCGTGTAGTTTTATTTACGAGCAAAAAAAAGCTTCGCTACGATTTTTTTTACTCCGTACTTGGTTTTCTTAATTGTAGTTACAGTAAATGACGAACCGATCATTCAAAGACATACAAATGCGTAAAATAACATCGTGGTTGCTCTAGCTACCTGGAACACGACAAGCTCTGCCCGGTAAGTAGTCCTGGCCATGGGAAGCCCGGCCCGAGGCCCGGCCCGAAAAACACGGGCTTGGGTCTTAAATTTAGGCTCGACAGCCGGGCCGGGCCTGGGCTTTCGTTCTTGCACATTTTCAGGAAGAAGCCTGGCCCGC
This sequence comes from Poa pratensis, assembly GCA_947311845.1. Taxonomy (NCBI): domain Eukaryota; kingdom Viridiplantae; phylum Streptophyta; class Magnoliopsida; order Poales; family Poaceae; genus Poa; species Poa pratensis. The sequence goes on from CAMZMU010000052.1 coordinate 43,413,991, forward strand.
GGCCCGAGGCCCGTCGGGCTTTCGGGCTTTTTGACAGGGCCGGGCATGGGCCTGGGTTTTCTGTGTCGGGCTTTTCTAGGCCTGGCCCGGTGCTGCTATGTTGTAACTAGTTTCATATATGTGCAGTAATCTTGCATCGGGCACTAGCCATGCTTCTAGGTCGAATTACACTTATTTCCACAATATGTTGGGTAGACATAACTTCGTGTAGATGTACGTAACGATATGGTTTTCCTTGTCCCGGGTTATATGGTAATCTCCATGCGAATAACATATGGTCTGTCTTGTTTTGAACATGTAAAGCTAAAAGCCTAAAACTGAAGGGTTAATCTTATTTATTTAAAATTGCCTTATAGCCAATTGTTAATGCATTGGTGTATATTCCAGAACGTGCAATGTTCCCACGTTTGAAATGTGGGAGCTTGGGTTAGGATAAAACTTCTTGGAACATCTATAGGTTGACGATGGCGCATAGGAGCGATGCTTTTGTTCATTCCTTGTGATACTTATGGATGCAATGTTAGTGATTTGTATATTCTTGCTTAGCAGGTGATTGTGCTTTGACTGTTGATTGAGTTGTGAGGTCACTCCATCAGGCGGTAAAAGGCAAGTGCATGTGGGATTGTAATCACAGTGTGATCTCCCATCCCTAACTATTCCCTTATCACTAAATATGCATTCTTTTGGGTTGTGATTATTTAGTCCCTTGTGTTGATATGTTGAATTTCCAAGCCTTTTGTGCTGACGATAAATTCTGATGATTTTTATTGGATAGCTAAGTGTGCCATATAGGCGTATTATCCTTGGTTCCGAGTTTTAAGGTGAAATGGGATAAAACATGTCAATGTAAATGGAAAACATTTATTGAGACCTTCAATGATGGGTTGCGATCCACATTGGAGGCACTCTCCAAATTTGGAGTGAGTAGATGTCGACGGGCATCTACTCGGCTATACCGGTAAAAGTAATGAGATGAGATGCTAGCAATAGAAACCTTGAGACCTTCAATGTCGGGTTGCGATCCGCATTGGAGGCACTCTCCACAAGTTGGAGTGAGTGGATCCCGACGGGTATCACTCAAACTTTACCGGTATCAGCAATGAGATGGGATGAAACGAAAAAGTTAATCGAATGAGATGAAAATGAATAGTACAATGAAAAGACATTACTTATGCGAATATCATCATTAATGTGTTGCCTTGGACTGTGGTGAGATACACATGCCTTTGTCTTGACTTTCTACTGCACCAACCATTGGTGGTTTTGTGAGATTGGCTTGCTTGCTTGCTAACGAGAGGAGAAATGTGTGAGAGATATTTGTGTGGTATTGAGTGGTGTCATGTATGCTTACCCTTTATGCTGAAAGTTTGATTGTTCAGGAGTGAGTTGCAGGTTTGGGTAAGGATTTACTCATGATTATTTTGTTAAGATCAATATCTCTTATTAGTAAACTATAGAAGCAAATATCATCTGAGAATAACCATGCAGATCTGATACCAAAGTGACCACGAAACCTATGTTTATTTTATAGGACCCGTGTGTCCCATGTTCGGCTCTCTAGAGTTGAGTTTCTGCTTGTGGAGCCTTCTGTTGATACAATCTAGTTATGTAGGAAGTAAAACAATTGATACTTGGTTATGCTCCTTCACTTGAGATGTGGTATTACTCTGTTTCTTTACCATTCCACTGTGCTTGTTGAGCTGGTGAGCTCACCCTTGTTGTCACCAAACCTTTCGGGTGTTCGACGAAGTTGGCATGCATGGGCTTGGGAGTAGATCAATCAGCATCAGAGACCCACACTTGCAAATGTTTAGAACGGCTTCCCTGTATTGTTAGAAGTTCCAGTCTACAATATATAAGTTTAGATTTTTAAGCCATGTACTTTTAGTATGGATTTGTTGAGTTTCGTTAATGAAAATCATCTGGATCTCAAACAGTTAATTTCTTTAAAGAATGTTGTGTTGGTTATCCTTTTGATCTTGATAGTTATTTTGGTATTATATTCGAATCGTGCAAATATATCTGGAAGTTTAGGATTAAAATTCCTATGCAAAAGCATGTGGTAGCATTCTGGTCTTAGTTCTAGACCGGGGTGTTACACAATCCGTATATACATCAACGTCCACAACTAAGGGTATAGACCCAAAGCTACTGAAGCACATCGTTGGCGCCAACAAGCATACTAGGAGCAGCCGGAAGGTCCGCGGATAGCTAGAAGTTCGTAAAGATCTTGCCAATACTGCCATGGAATATGATGCACAACTTCTTGGGAAGCAATTAAAATAAACTTAATGCAAGAACCATGCAATGCTCACACTAACTGGTGCTCTAGATCAAATCAAACCAACGCATAGATCGGCTCTGATACCACTATTGGGTTGCGGGGAAAACTTTAAAAATTTATCCGTAACCTTACCGCCAAGATCTATTCTATGAAGGTACGTTGCACCCCATAATGCGATGATCCAGAATACTTACAAACACGCTTGCGGAAGATCTTGTGATTGTCGAAGTAGATGTCGGTGAAGCCTGATGAAGAATCTCTCGTCCACGCCGGGAGGTGAGATTGTTGTCGTACGTCGTCGTTGATGTAGACCTTGATGAAGTTGCTCCGTTGTCCAAGGAACCTACTTGCGCAAATCCCGCTCTAGCGGTATCCACACATACACTGTGTCAACCCACCCCGTGCGTTCACCGCCTAGCTACTAGCACGTGGTGAAGAGAATTAGCCTTGCGGCATAGTTTAGGTGGTAGATCTAATCAACTAGATTAGATCTATATGAGAAGATTAGAGACGTCTAATTCTCAACACATGAGACCTACAAGAGAGAGAGAACTTGCACGGAGGCAAACTTGTATGTTAAACCCTAGGGGCTTGGGGCTGCTTATAAAGGAGGCCAAGGGGTGGAGGGACTTGGGGAAAGGGCCGAGCCCTTCCCCTTTGGGCCGGCCGGCCAAGGAAGGGAGGGACGAGTTCCTCCCCTTCCCAACTCGGATTGGGGGGAGGAGTATGACTCCTCCCTCCAAACCTGCCTTTCCTAAACAAGGAAGGGGGAGGTTTCCTCCCCCTCCTCCAACTCGTACCAAGGAAGGAAGGGAGATGGGAAGGAAACCTTCCCCTCCCCAACTCGGATTGGGAGGGGAGGTCCCTCCCACCCGCCTCCTGCCATGTGGGGCCCGCCCTGGGCCGCCGCCCCATGTGGGGCCCACCCTAGGCCGCCGCCCTTGGAGCCGGGGAGGGGGAGTCCCCCCAACTCGGACTCGGCCCTCCCCCACATACCATGTGGGTGCGGCTACCTTGTGGGCCCCATGGGCCCACTTGGTAGCCCCCTTTTATTGGGCTCCAAATAAAATCCTTTATTTATATTTTTCCAATATAATTAATTAAGTAAATAATTAATTGTTTCGTCTAATTAATTCCTAAATGAATATTTCCTTTTACAGAAAATTCCCGGAATTAATTACTTATCATATAACTCATATTTATATGAACCGGGATACCTAGTATCCGCCGACAAAACATCGGAACAATATTTCCTTCTTTATAAGCACTCGGATTAAATCCGCTGATGATAGAAACCATTCCTATCATCCCGGGACATTAGATGTTCTCTTTCTCTCTATCTTATAATTCACCGGAACAAGTTCCAGTGACATCGGAGCTACTCCGACACAATCTCATTCCCACTAAAACTACATTTTTACTCTCGATTAAAGATTGACCTACAGCTTAAGCGTGTGACCCGAAAGGTTCATCAATCACAATGTATTGTTTGGGAGCTTACTAAATAATAACCAGCAGTGGGTTAGGCATTCGTACTGGCACCCTTGTGTTGTGAATGAACGTTAACCATTACGCTTAATTCTCTTACGTACACGATACCAATGATATCTCGAGATTGAGACAATGTGCTCTAGTGTGATCAAACCCTTTGACCATAACACATATTATTCTCGTACCAATATCATTCTCTTTTCTCATTCCGTATATATATGTTGTCCCAGGATAAATCACGCTTGTGTTTGGCCAGACGATTGGGTGACAACAATAATACTTGTGATGGCCTAGAGGATGTATCTCTCCATCGTCTGGAGGAGTAAGTACCATTCTTGAACGATCTCTGTTCCAATACATATTCTAGTTCAAGCCCAAAAGCCACCTATCATAGTCCCATGTTACTGCAAGACGTTTGATGAAAATCAAATCTCGAATGTCGAATAAGCGGTCACAAGATATTCTCATAGCATAGAGATCCAGCTAATGATAACTAGATAGATGATCAATTGCTATTTCATCGTCGACGATTTGTCTCATAGCAAGATCATACGGTGGGTCGGTTCAGTGCGATTATCATTCCGATAATCCACTCCTATAGTTGAATGACTTATACAAAGTCCATGATCAGGAAAACACGATCATCGAGCAACAAGATAGGCTAGTCTTAGAGACAAGACCAGGAACTCTTTTTCCGTTCATATCTCTACACGTGTATCGGAGGTTTTCCTCTTGCATACGTTGTATTTGCTATACAAGTACCCAATACAGTTGTAGCATAAAGATACAAACATTAATAATAAACATGGAGATAAATAATAAACTTAATTATTATTGTCTCTAGGGCATATCTCCAACAGTGGTGGCGCGACTCTTTACAACCTCTTCTGAAGCCAAATTTGTACAACCAGGAGAGGAAGGACCAGCCGGTAGAGTTCACCGTCCTAGTGTAGTGGTGGCGCGACTCTTTACAACCTCTTCACAGTGCAATGGCGCAGATTCTCTGCTTGTTTGCATCCGTAAGGGCACCTCCAACGGCCCAGCGCATACGGACAGCCAAAGCGGACCGATTCTGTCCGCTTTGTGCGGACCGTGGACAAAATTTGGGCCTTTGTCTGCTTTGGGCTGGGGGTGCCTCCAACGGCCGGGCGCAAAATTTGGGCCTTTGTCCGTTCTGAAAAAAAAAACAGATTGACTCATTATCAAATTTGAAACAAATACGATAGCACAACAACATTCAAATAATAATATGACAATATATGTCAAACAAGCATAACATAGACATGTTGGAAACAATTAAATGATCCATAGTTCAAAATACAAATGATAGAAACTAGTTTGACAAAGAAACAAGATGCAAATCAAACATCGCCACGGTCACGAATGATTTTTTACTTCTTGAGCACCCAAGCTCTTGTCTCCGGGTCCATGATGGTCAAGTCGGCCATCATGATCCGGTTCTCCTCGGCCATCACCGCGAGCTTGTTGCGCTCCGCCTCGTTCTTGATTCGGTCGGCCTCTATCTCAAGCTTCTTCTTTTGCATTGCAAGATAGCATGCCATGGCCTCCTCCTTATCTTTACGTTTCTCGACATACCTTGCGGCGATGGTAGATTGGTTGTTTTTGAGTAACCCCTTCAACGTCGCCTCCAATTTGGCCGCGGCCTCCTCGCGCTTGGCATCTTGGGCCGTGGACTTGTGTCCTCTCGGCCGCACCGCCCGGCCATTGGAGCCTTGGCCGAGCTCAACCTCTTCATCACCTTCATTCGCCCTTTTCTTCGATCCATTCTTCAAAGAGTTGTATAGCTCGATCCACTTGGGGCATCCTTTGATCATCTCCCAACAATGCACCAAACTGAACTTGGTTTTGTACACCTTCTTGAAGAAGTCCATTGCTTGAAAGCCAAGGACATCAATGCCAACCCCACTCACCTTCCGGGCCTTCATACGATCATAGGAGGTTTGAAATTTGCTACATTCCGTTTGAATGTGTGCCCACCTCTTGCTAAGCGACCCCTCATTCCGGTCACTCTCAATTTGGTAAGGGCGCAACTTCCTTATCTCATGGAAGTGCTTGTGAACCCGAATCCAAAACATTGTGCCCTTTTGTTGAGCACCAATGGTGGCATTTTGGCTCACCGTCATCCACGTCTCACAAACGACTTTATCCTCCATGTCCGTGTATGACGCCGTGCGGGCATTCCTCTTCTTGAGGTTGGCGACGAGGGCAGCGTGCTCCTCATCAAAGTCGAGAGGCTCTTCGTCAATTGAGACACCCTCGGCCGGTTGGGTCTCACCAAGGCCGGTTGGGTCTTGTGTCTCGGCTTCTTCGTGGTTGACAAAGCTTGGGCCGGTGAAGATCATGTTGTCCATGAAACAATCACCGTCCTCCTCGTTGAAGAAGGCCGGGTCGGACGGCGTCAAGGGTGGCTCCTCAAAGTCGAGCACCCGAGGCTCGGGTACGGCGCCCGCCGCCAACATCGACCGGCTCTTCGGCTTGACGCGCTCGCGGCTGGCATGACGTTGAGGTCGATGGGCGCCACAGGGGCTGCGGGGACGGGGACATGTGTGCCCATCTCCGGTGACGCCTCGCTGGACCCGAGCCGCGAAATGCCAGCCGTGGTAGGGTGCCCTGCCGGCGAGGCCGTAGAGAGCACGGGGGACGCTGACCTTGGCGGCTTCCCTTTGGCGGACGAGGCCGAACTCGCCGCCGAGGCCACGAGTTCGGGGACAGCGGATGGGATGAGCCCGCCGAGAAGAAGCACCGCCCGGGCCGCGGCCTGCGTGGCTATGAGGTCGTTGGCAGCGCGGGCCTCGATGGCGGCAATCCGCTCCTTCTCCTCGGCCGACGCCACGGCCGCCATGGCCGCGAGGTCCTTCAGCCGCTTCTTCTCCCTCCGCTCTGCCCTCTTGTCCGACGCCGGCAGCCTCTCCTTCTTCACCTTCAATAGGGCGGCGCCGGAAGCGGCCGTGGCCGCCGAAAGTCCGTCCTCCATCGTGGGCGGCAGTGGTAGCTAGGGCGGCGGCGCTGGGGCGGCGGCAGCGGAGGGTGGGAGCAGGGAGAGGGTTTGTGGAATGGGAATTGTTTGGCTGCCACTGGGCCAGGCGCGGACAAGGGAGGACAAGAGGTTGTCCGTTTTCTCCCCAAACCTGGACCAGGTTTGGGGCCGAAAACCTGTCCGCGCGGACAGTTGTCCCTATGCGCCGGCCCGTTGGAGAGGCTCCTCTGTCCGGAAGAACAGATTAGGACAAGCCCTGTCCATATGCGCTGGGCCGTTGGAGGTGCCCTAAGCTTGATTTCTCTCGTGGTGCGCAAACTAGTACAAAACAAACTGTATTGGCGGTTGGTGGTTTAGGCATCCATACCGTAGTTTCCAAACCACTCGCCGGAAAACGCACACGACCACTCTATGGAAAGCCAAGGACGATACCTACAAGTTTACTTGTGCATCTATACCCAGATTTTGCACGGTTAAAGAGCAGTTTGGATTTACCGGTCCTGCACAAAATATATCAAGTAAAATATGCATCTACTAATTACAGAATAGCTCACCTGTCCCTCTACCTCAACCACGAAAATATGAATAAGTGCTAGAGTCATACGGTGTTACTATAACTCAGGATCTCATGTGCTAGCAGATCAATCTTACAAGAGTCAGTTGATTTCGACCATTACCCTGGACACGCAGATGGCGTTGACCGGATGAAGACGGCATCGTCGACATCCTCGAGCTGACTCTTCCTCTCCTTTCTTCCCCGGTTGTGTCTCTCTAAATCTCTCTCGTTGTCTCGTTCATACGGAAGATGAGATGGCGAAGAGACAATCAGATTGGACAGAGATGGCACCGGCGATTGCCGTCCGCGCCGCGGCGCAGGCAGGGGCGCGCATCAAAGGTTACTTGCAGATTGAGAGGCGGGAGGCAGATGTGTGGCGGCGTGCTGCTAGGGTTTGGGAGCCAGGTGCATGCGTTTGGGTGCAGGAGCAGCAGAAGTTACAGGGATGGGCCGATATCTGTTATTGCCTTGACAGCTCCCCTGATTTGGTCTAACAAACAAATCTTTGGACGTACACTTAAAACAAAACTAGCCCAGAACCTCTTGGTTGATGGATATGTCTACAGACTAGTAGTAGTACATGTTGGGTTCGTACCAAGCCTAGCATTTTCTACCTTATCTATTTTTTAATGACAAATACTAGATGATCATACAAAGATGATTAACGAAACTTGACAGTGATTTAGTTATAAATTCGAACTCACGTACCATACCGCTATGATAAAACGTCCTCCCTTTAGTTATTTTTAAGTTAGAAACAATTGTATAAAGTGTGGCAAATTTGGGGTATTACAGATTGGGCCTGAGGGTTGGACGCCTCACGGGGGTCACGCGCACATGTGATCGTTTAGATTGGGGTTCTGCAACGTTTTCGTAATGTTGGGATCTCAATCACCCCGCAATGTTAATCTAGCAACTAGCTTAAACGTGCTTCAATACGTAGGTAGTGACGGTAATTTCGTAGAGCCTACAAAGCCATGTAAAACTTGCAAACAAAGCGTTAGATACGTCTAACTTGGTTTTGCAGGATTGTGTGCATGTGTTTTGGTATAGCTATTTTGTTACAGTGTCTTAACATGATGGTGGGAGCCAAAACAATTGATCGAGTTCGTCATCGACAATCAAGCGAAGAAGAGTTCATCGTGGAGACCGGGAGGAGGCGCCGGCATTGGATCGGCGACGTGTACTTGGCGAGTTTTCGGATATGGTAATTTTCCTTCGGGAATTTTGCCATGACCGGAAACAATGAAGATGGTGATCCTCAAGGACGAGCGCCAAGGACTTCCAAGGAATAACAAAGGCTATACCAAAGCACATGAATTATTATTAATTGCCTGTGATGTTTATCATTTGTTGTTTGCACCTTGATTGTGCAGTTGTCGTTTATTAGGGTGAATCCTCAAATAAAATCAAGGAGGTCGTGTTCTTACCAATCGTGGCACCGTCAAACCGGATGCTTGTTACCGTGCGACCTGTATCCAGGAGTAATGTGTACCAAGGGTTCGGGAGGCGGGCGCGAACCGTTCCAGCATCAAGTGTCGGTTGGTTGTCTTGACGTCCAAGCATAACACAACCATGAGTTCGGAACACATCCGTCGAAAGATGAACAGGAGTTGTAGCTGCTGCAACTAGCATAGTGCTTACCGGTTGGCCGACGGACATGACATGTATCCATGCTTGCTTCGTAGGGCAATCGGGTCCTGAATCACTTAGTGCCAATCAAGAGGATTATTAGACTTAGTGGGAGCATATCTTAGATTCATGTTTGATTGAATTAAAGTAGTGCATTAAAATTAGTAATAAACTAAAAGTCTAAATAAACTTGTTTTGTTGTAGATTATGGACCACTTTGAAAAGTTCCATTTCAATCAGATGTTGAGTTGTACACCATTAGCTGCAAATGGAAACAACTTTGGAGAATGGTTTCACCACATGGTGGGTGCTCTCAAGAGCGCAGGAAATATTGATGTTCTGACTCCCATGGATTCACATGATAAAAATCATGGTGGACCTCACATGTTCTGTGATGAGTGCATTGTCAAGGAGCTCATGCATGCATGTATTGAACCACAGCTGGGTGGTCTTTTCGAAGACATGCGCCCCTTCCGGTAGATGGAAGTATTGAAAGCAAGGTTAATACATCAAGTACGTGCTGAGCGTTACAATCTAAGAAGGGAACTGATAAACAATCATCTTGAGTTGGGTAAACCCATTCAAATGTTTGAAATCAGAGTTACCAAATTAGAGGAGAAACTTAGACAAATTGGATCTCCAGTTGGTCATGAGTTTCTCTGTGACATTGTACTAGCGGCACTACCACCTGCATATCATGCCTTCGTGGCGATGTACAATCGCATGGTGGATGAGTGGCCAGTTCAGATGCTCTTTGCCTTGCTTAAGGAAGCAGAAGCTGATATTCAGAATGGGGATCTTAACTGGACCAAGACAGGTATAAGAGTTATACATATTGACATAATTTTGTGAGGGTCCCACTCTCTCAAATCAGAATGGGGATCTTAAGGAAGCAAAAGTGAGGGAGTGAAAAAGTTAACAATGTTAGCCACCAAATCTGATTTGAGAGAGTTTCGTGAGGATCCTACTCTAGTACCCATTGTGCTTATGTGCAAGGGGAAATTTTTGTTTCTAACGACATGACTCCTCTCTCTATTGGTGTTTCTGATATTTTGCAGGAATTTGGTGACGTGTTTCCGAAGGAAGTGCCCGCGGGTTTGCCACCAATGCGGGGTATTGAGCATCAAATTGATTTGATTCCAGGAGCTACACTTCCCAATCGAGCTCCCTATAGGACCAACCCCGATGAGACAAAGGAGATACAACGACAAGTACAAGAGCTTCTTGACAAAGGGTATGTGCTTGTGAGCTTAAGCCCTTGTGTTGTTCCTGTTATTTTGGTCCCTAAGAAAGATGGTACTTGGCGCATGTGCGTAGATTGTAGAGCGATTAATAACATCACTATTCGATATAGACATCCTATTCCCCGTTTGGATGATATGCTAGATGAACTTAGTGGTGATGTTATTTTCTCTAAAATTGATTTGCGTAGTGGATATCATCAAATTAGGATGAATGAAGGAGATGAATGGAAAACTGCTTTCAAAACAAAATTTGGGTTATATGAGTGGTTAGTGATGCCTTTTGGTTTAACTAATGCTCCTAGTACTTTCATGCGATTGATGAATCATGTTTTGAGCCATTTCATTGGTAAATTTGTGGTAGTCTATTTTGATGATATTTTGATCTTTGAGAGAGGCGATTTGGTAGTCATGGTGGTAGCTACACACCATGACATTACACGGCAATGTAAGCCGTATATACCTGTTTTAGATTCATATTGTAGTAGAGTATGGAATTCTGGTGTACAAAACTGGTTTCAGAATTTCGAAAAAATATTTTTTGGTCCTCTTTTTGTAGGGTTGACTTTTCCGTTGACTTTTTTCGTTGAATTTTAAAAATAATCATTACACCCGGAATATGACTTGAAAAAATTTCAAAATACTTTTGAATAATCCTAGCAACTCTAATGTTGAGATCCCCCACTCTCTTGAGTATTCTATTTTTTTCTGTGACGCATACGGGTCGGTCAAACTAGGGGTGTGTAGCTACCACCATGACTAGCGGCTATTTTTCCTTTGATCTATAGCCACAATGAATCTGAACATTCTGATCATATTCGACAAGTTTTGCAAGTGTTGTGTGATAATAAGCTGTATGGTAATCTTGCTAAGTGCACTTTTTGCAAAGATAAGGTCATATTTCTGGGATTTGTTGTTTCTAAGCATGGTGTAGAGGTCGATGAATCTAAAATTGACGCAATTAAAGATTGGCCTACCCCCATGAATCTAAGTCAAATACGAAGTTTTCTTGGACTTGCTGGTTTTTATCGGCGTTTTGTGAAAGATTTCAGTACTATTGCTGCACCTTTGAATGATCTTACTAAGAAAGGTGTTGCGTTTGTGTGGGGCGCAACCCAAGATGCTGCTTTTGACGAGCTGAAACGCCGTTTGATTTCTGCACCGTTATGCTTCCTAATTTCAATAAGCAATTCGATATTGAATGTGATGCTAGTGGAATTGGAATAGGAGGTGTGTTGATGCAAGAGGGTAAACCAATTGCATATTTTTTTGAAAAATTGAATGGTGCACAATTGAACTATCCTGTTTATGATAAAGAATTGTATGCTCTTGTTCGTGTTCTTGAGGTTTGGCAACATTATTTGTGGCCAAATGAATTTATCATACATTCTGATCATGAAGCTTTGAAATATTTGAAGTGCCAATCTAACTTGAATAAGCGTCATGCTAAGTGGGTTGAGTTCATTGAATCCTTCCCATACATTATTAAGTATAAGAAAGGCAAAGAGAATGTGGTTGATGATGCACTCTCTAGGAAAAGCATGTTTTTGACACACTTAGATGTTCAAGTTCCTGGATTAGAGAGTTTGCGCGATTTATATGCTAATGATACTGATTTTTCCATGCCTTTTGCCAAGTGTTCTGCTGTGAAAGCGTGGGGAAAATACCATATACATGATGGATATTTATTTCGAGCTAACAAATTATGTGTGCCCGAGTCGTCCGTGCGTTTGCTATTGTTGCAGGAATCACATAGTGGCGGTTTGATGGGACACTTTGGACGTGAGAAGACGTTGCTGATGTTGGCTGATCACTTTTATTGGCCACACATGAGGCGTTATGTGGACAGGTTTGTGAAGCATTGCATCACTTGCAATAAGGCAAAGTCCAAACTGAGGCCTTATGGTTTGTATACTCCTCTTCCTGCACCTACTACACCTTGGGCAGATATAAGCTTGGATTTTGTATTAGGATTGCCTAGAACCAGTAGAGGACATGATTCTATTTTTGTGGTAGTGGATCGATTTTCTAAGATGGCTCGTTTTATTGCCTGCCACAAAAGCGACGGTGCGTCGCATATTGCTAACATGTTTTTCAAGAAGATCGTGCGCATACATGGAGTACCTAAGACGATCGTTTCTGACCGTGATGTGAAGTTCATGAGCTACTTCTGGAAAACACTTTGGGGCAAGCTGGGAACGAAGTTGCTGTTTAGTACCACTTGTCATCCCCAAACTAATGGGCAGACGGAGGTGGTGAACCGCACACTTTTGGCGTTGCTACGAACAATGATCAAGAAGAACCTGTGTGTGTGGGAGGAGTGTTTGCCACATGTGGAGTTTGCATATAATAGGGCGGTACACTCGACCACGCAATTGTGTCCGTTTGAGGTGGTTTATGGTTTTAAACCCATCACACCACTTGAGTTGCTGCCGCTTCCAATTCAAGAACATGTCAACATGGAGGCATCGAAGGTGCAGATTTTGTGAGGAAGATACATGAGAAGACTAAAGAAGCTATAGAGAAGAAAGGCAAGTACAATGCTGCTCGTGTTAATAAGAAATGCAAGGAGGTGATCTTTCAGCCCGACGACATGGTTTGGGTGCACTTTCGCAAGGACAGATTTCCTGTTCAGCGCAAGTCTAAATTGATGCCACGTGGTGATGGTCCTTTCAAGGTTCTTGCCAAGATAAATGATAATGCATACAAGATAGATCTTCCAACAACTGAATTTGGTGTGAGCAATACGTTCAATGTTGTTGATTTGACGCCATTTGCTCAAGAAGACCTTGACGCGTCGAGGACGACGCCTTTTCAAGGGGGGAGGATGATGAGGACATCCCTAGTTACTTACCATCTTCTCCTATTGATGATGTTGCTGCTCAAGATAAGCCTAATGAAGTGAGGATTGGACCACGTTTAAAGATAAACCCTAGATTGGATCTAAACATTCATCTATAGAATTCCTCTTTGTTTCGATCGGGAATTCAACCCCTCCACTTTGTTGTGATCTGGAGGTTCTTGTTGCCAAAATTAGAGTGTGATCTGTTGTTCCATTGGAATTAGTAGATTGCAAAACCGCTTCGTGGTCGGCGGCTACGTTGCATCGGTGTGAGGCGTCGTGAATATCCATTGGGTTGAAGAGCTGTTACATTGGCAACAGGGGAGTAGCCGGAGAGTTCGTCGGATTATCGCAAGTTATCCTTCATCATCATCCATCCACCCGCAGCTCACTGAGAAGATCGGGCCACCCCTTATCACCGGCCCCTCGTCGGAACACAGGAAAGCCCCGGCGTCACGGCCGAGAACGTCGGTTGCGAGGGTGAGCAGCGACGCGCGGCGAGCAGCGTCCCCGGGGAGATGGCCTCGCATGGGCACACCGCCGGCAGCACCAGCATCCGTCGACACGGCCTCGCTCTACGCTCGTGCGGTGGCATCATCTTCCGTCGTACGATCGGGCAAACCAACAGAATAAAATGGCAGGCACAGCTGACTGCCGCCGGGCGTAGGTTAACGGCGTTAGTGGTGGGTCCATCACCACCATGTCAGCGAACCGTTGGAATAGTCAATACCGCTGAAAATCCTCTTCAAAACCGCCCAAATTCACACAAAACCACTACTAGGGTGTGATTTATCCGGTTTATCACAATCCAGGGTATAAATTATCCGGGTTTCAAGATTGGGGTGAATTTGATCTGAAAGATGACATTTCAAGGTGAAATCTATACTTTTTCCAATCCTTGACCGAGCCCAAACACCACCTCACGTGGGCTAAAAAAATCAGAAGTTGGTCCACCAATGTGTCCGCCGCCAAAATTCTCCGTTCTGTAACCATGCGCATACTCCTTTAGATCATAAAAATGGGTCGCGCCTCGTACTGGGATTTGTATGTATACCCAGTTTTCTTTTCACGCCAATTTTTACGATCGGAGGTAGTAGTATTTGTTCACATGGCCCAAGCTTCCAAAAACAAGTTGGGGGCAAACTCATCTTAGTTTTGGTTCGAATTGCTTACATTAAATGGTCCTTTGCCGGATTAGGAATTTGGTCACTAAACTTACGTTATGTTATGCGTTGATTACGTAGCTGCCAATAGAAGCATACGGTCCAGCGTATTGACTGCCTTAATGATAGGGGGACCGTAGTTTTGCAAGAAAAAAACCCGGAAGAAACCAAATTCATTACTTCAGTCTTGTACTACGCTAGATAACCCTGAACAAAATCAGTGTGTCTCTCTAGCTACCTCTGGTTTTTTGTTGCTCATTCTATGACTGGTGATGTAGTTATAAAGTACTTTCTCTATATCGAATTACAATATATTTTGAAAACTTTAATGTGAACTATTGGACTACATGTAAATTGGAGTGTGGCAACATATACACTAAAATACATTTATATGCACGTGATTCAGAATAAATTAGCAGATGTTATACCCCATCCGTCTCAAAATAAGTGTCTGAAATTTGCACAAAAGTGGATGTATGTATACATGTTTCAAGTCTACATATATACATCTACTTTTTGACAAATCTAAGACAATTATTTGTGGACGGAAAGAGTATTTCAGAATGGAGCGAGTAGTACACAATTTACTCGAAGAGAATTTCTCCAACCAATGTGGAGGTGCTGCGAACTAAGACGCTAAACACATGGAAAATTCCCGGTTGTATTTAGGAGTATTTCTTAACTTTAGTTACACATGCATATCAGACATACAAAGGCGCGTGCGCGGTGCGCCCACACACAAAAAAACATGGTTGGATCCTCTAGTTAAGCTAGGAGAACTGCTTGGAGGTTCCGAAGGTCTGGCCGAACCCCCATCCAGCGGGAGCGACGTTGGGGAAGGTGATCGTCTGGCCGTCGGTGCTGGTGACCTGGAAGGAGAGGCTCTGCCTGGTGAGCAGGGCGTTGGACTGCCAGTTGACGCCCCAATTCCTGGACATGGCCATCCACCCGCTCTTCGACCCCTTGATGGACACGGCTCGCACGGACCCGGGCCCGCCGACGTTGGTGACGAGGACGAGCTCGAAGTAGTCGTGGCCGGAGACGGTGAACCTGACGCCACCCTTCTTGACGCAGGGCACGCGCTGGTAGAGCACCGGGACGATGCCGCCGCGGTAGATGCCGATGTTGAGCCAGGCCGGCTCTGCCATGTCGAAGTGCTGCCGGGGCGGGTTGCACCAGCCGCCGTCGTCGTTGGGGAGCGCGTAGTTGGGAGGGCAGAGGTTGGTGGCAGTGATGGTGACGGACTTGCCGCGGAGGCAGAAGCGAGGGTCCGCCGCGTAGTCGCAGGTAAGCCGGTAGCACTGCCCGCAGGAGGCGCCGTCGTTGAAGAGCGCGGTGCTGAGCGCCGCCGTGTTCGTGCCGTAGCCCGTGGAGTACAGGTTCCCGTATCCGCATGCTCCACCTACACATAGAACGAGCGGATCATCGACCAGTTATTAAATTATGAGTTAAAGACCTTACAATGATCGAAGACGTTGAAAGAAGATTTGAATAACTTTGTTACTTACCCATGGTTCCAGACGCGTCACTGCCGCCGTAGAAGGTGGCGAAGGCTTTGATGACGCCGGAGGACGTGAAGCAGGAAGCCTTGCTCCAGAGGAGGCATGTCACAACCGCAAACAACGCAAGGAACCGAGCAGATGATGTGTCCATGTTGGAGCGAGAGAGATCAACAAGGTGAAAGGCTAGCTGCCAAACATGAGAAGAAGAGAGGGCAGTTTAAGTAGCCATGAACCGAGAGGAGCTCCATGGAAGCTGGCATGCCGTGATTGGGCCAGAAAGGCACCGTGCATGCATGTGGGTGTTCTTGCACATAGGCATGCTGCAGGGCTGGGCGCTTTCGGGAGCTGACAGGGGAGCTCGATCGGTAATGGTAGCGATAGTATTATTCGTCTAGATCGATGCATGATGCATGGAGGCTCGTGGGAGATTCTTCTATCTATCGGGACAGCGCTTGCCCATGTTCGCGTCAATAAACTGCTGGGTGTGTCGGTGACCTCTGTCGGGGTCGAGGTAAGATGCAGCGTTTAATTTCCATCTGTCGGCGCCACTCCGTGTAGATCTGTGTATTCTTCGGCTGTGCATGCACAGGGCAATTCGGCGCTTGTTTTGCGCGTGGTACACTTGTAGGAAGTGGCGCCTTGGATTTGTTGAGGTGTAATAATTAATAATGCCCAATTCATTTTTTGAAGTAGACAATAATAGAAGATACTCTTCATGCAATGGCTAATTATTGATTTTGTGTAAATGGCTATGCAAAATGAAAGATTTGGAGGGGACACGCAGGAACTACCGTCAAAGAAATAATGAAAAAATTGACGGTGTTGGTTGATTGTATCAGTATCTTACTTTCAAGTTTTTTAAATTTGGCCTTGGGCCATGTTGTGTTTGCTTCTCCTATATCATTATAAAAGGCAAAGGTTTTGCCCCATTTCAAAAAAAAAAAACAAAGAAATAATGAAAAAGGTTTTGAAGATGATCAAGTCGGCCCTGTGCGATATCTTCCCCCACCTCTCAGGATTGGCCTCTAACGGTGGCGAGGTTGACGATGTGAAACGGAGTGCTCTTAACCTCCTTATCTAGTTAAGTCCTACCAAAAAATATTATACAAACTACACTAGGCTTAACTAATAAAGAGTGAGCTTTGGCTTAACGAGAGTGCCGCCTTGGATTTGTTGAGGAGTAAGAGAAGACAATAAAAGAAGATACTCTTGATGCAATTGCTAAATAGTGGCTTTGTGTAAATGGCTATGGGAAATGGAAAATTTGGAGTGGACTCACAGGAACTGCCGTCAAAGAAATGATGAAGAAGGTTTTGAAGATGATAAAGTTGGCCCTGTGCGAAATATTCCCTGTCTATGAGGATTGGCAGTGGCGAGGCTGACGATCTGAAACCGGAGTGCTCTTAACCTCCTTATCAGGTTAAGTACTACCAAAAAATATTATACAATCTACATTAGTCTTAACTAATAATGAGCGAGCTTTGGTCTAACCGGAGTGCCGCCTTGGATTTGTTGAGCAGTAAGAGAAGAAATAAAAGAAGATACTCTTGATGCAATGGCTAAATAATGTCTTTGTGTAAATGGCTATCGAAAATGGAAAATTTGGAGTGGACTCGCAGGAACTACCGTCAAAGAAATAATGAAGAAGGTTTTGAAGACAAGTTGGCCCTGTGCAAAATCTTCCCTATCTCTCAGGATTGGCCCCTGACGGTGGCGAGTCTCACAATCTGAAACCGTAGTGCTCTTAACCTCCTTATCTGTCCTTTGGTCTGAAATTTAAGATTGTGTCTTGACATTTGACTCCTTCTTGCCGATATCCTATGTGAGTTAGCATGGATTATGAATGTAAATAGACAGACACCTTACCTATAATTTCCCAAAAAATAATTTTACCTATTTTACTCCCTAAAAAATTAATAGCTATTTTACACCACTTTGATTCACACAATAAGCTTTCAGCTCCCCTCTTCTCCTGGCTCTACCTTGTTCACTCTTTGGCATCTTGGTTGTCTGCCACCGGTGTAAGGGGTGGCGAGCCCGAAAATACGTAGTGACTCACTCTCAGGTACGCAAAATGTCACGAAGTAACATTAATTGGAAAAAAAGACACTATATACACGCTATATTCGTGAGAGCTTTGTCTTTTTGCTCACAAGTCAACGAAAAAATATTTTGTAGCCAAATTATTTATACAAGTAGAATAATTGGTATTCTTCGAGAGTAATTTCTTTTGAATGCTTTCTGATTTTTTTTCTAAATTTGTTTCCATATTTCATTGCGCTTGCCGCTCAAACCCCTCAATCTGATTAATGCCGGCAATTAGCGCACACAAACTTATCCGAAAAATAATACAAGGGCTGCCTACGTTGCTCAGCACGGCCCAACTTATTAACTACTAGCCCAGAGGCCACACAATCGATGTGCACTCCTACACGTTTTAACCCACGGGCCGGCCAATCCATCCATCACTATCGACACACGGGATTTACACATACCCTGTTTTGTCCTCCGTTCCGGTTCCGCCGCCGACGACATCTCCGATCGATGGAGATCATCACCGTTGGTCAGGTGACTGCCTTGACTGACGAAGGTGCGGGCGCAGGCCTACGAACAGCCGATCGATCTGCCGAATGCCAAACTCTCCACTTCTCCGGTCGGCTTACAGGTCAGTCTCTGGACCGGTTTTCTTCCCATTCGCCTTTCAGTGGGTTGGACCGAATTTACCTTGATAGTGAAGCATGGTACAATTGATAACTTGAAACCTCATAGCTTATTTCATATAAATTTCCGATATTTCGATGACATTTTACAAACACTCACCCACCTGAACATTTCTCTTCCCATTTTACCGATTGGATGCGAGAAGAATATTCTTCTATATATGCTTATCTATCTTGTCAATGAAATTTTGTGCAACAAGAGCCTAGATAGATATATTGATAAGTGATACAAGAAAACACGAATGACTTAGCAGCATCCCCAATCCACACATCAATCATCTATTATATAATTAAAACACAAGATAATCAATGGCCCAGATAAAACAGTAATCAAGGAACGGCTCAGATTGAGTTAGAAAAGTAACGTGTGTGGCAAAGTAATCGTGCGCGGATCGGACTGGAACAGGAAACGTCCGGAACTGAAGGTGTCCAAATAGATCACGACTCATAACGATCAAAATAAGGACAAAGCAAGGACATCTAAAAAAACAAGCAGAGATATCACCCTAAAATAAGAAAGGAAACAATGTGACCGTCTTCCGAAAAACAGAAAAGTCAGATCGATTTCTCCGGCGGGCCTCCGCCTTCCTCCTCGATTTGGTGACGATGACGAGTTGAATCTGCCAACAATGTGAGCGTTTACCCTTCTTCCGATTGGCTCAGAAATAAGTTGGAGAAGCGGCCGCTGCATCCCCATGGCGTCTTCACCGCATCGAATAGATTTCATGGCTCAGCGATGGCAGCACAACAAAGTCATCTTCCGACAATAACTACGATCTTCAGGTAACACCTTCAATCTTCGTGTGTGTGTTTAGATCTTCCCATCATGCAGTTTTCTTAAGAAGAAACTGCTTTTCATGTATCATGGCACGCCATCATCAACTCTTGCTTGCATTGGAAAATCGACGGCATGGCCGAGCAGCAGCACGCAAGCACATCAAAGGCACGCCATCGACTTGAGGAATAACTCCAATCTTCAGGTACCCTGCAATTTTCGTTGTGTGTTGATCACACCCTCCCAACATGCAGTTTTCTGACATAGAACATGCTTTCATGTATCAAAAGGCACGCCATCGGCAACTCTTGCTTGCATCGGCAAATCGACGGCACAACATGGCAGCAGGATGCAAAGCACATCAAAGGTACATCATCAAATTTAGGCAATAGTTGCAATCTTCGGTTAACCCCCGCAATCTTCGTGTGTGTTTAAATCTTCGCCTGCCAACATGTAGTTTTCTTACAAAGAACCTGTTTTCACGTGAATTATTGGTCAGCTAGATCACTTATCATGGATGAAAATTAATAATCTTTATATTGTTTGCTTCCTATAGACAATCAGTTCCCACTGTGCAATATCAATATTTAGTTAGATTACTTATTTCAGATTAAAGTATCAAATTTTATATGTACCTGTGAATAAAATAACTATTTCTAAAATTGTAAAGAAGGCAAGAACTCAACTGAGCTAACCACAAGTGGGCAAGCATGTAACTTCAAAGTCAAAGTAATAAGAATGCGGGATTCCATCTGACTGGAGAAGCATGGACATGATCTTGAAGGACGAACAGGTATTGTTTTTACATATTTAACAATGGATTTCTTCTATTGCCTAAACTACTGCCGAGATTTTATTTTCCTTTTGTTTTTAAATTTCAACGGTGATATGATACGCTATATGGAAGAGTATTGTATATGTTATCAGCAACTTTAAAGTTGTACAATCGACAAAATATCGCCATATCAGTAACGAAATTAAAATTACTTTTGCATACAATACAAAGGTAACGGAGGTGAAGGGAGCATCAGATAACTTTCCAGATTGCTACTTTGAGTTTTCTACCAAGTGTACCCTACAAGAGCGGAAGAAAAAGACAAACAATGCTCCGGTATGTTGATAGTCGTACTTCTGCCTTCTAAATGGTTAATCTTTGAATATTCACGCATAGGTTGATTAATCATTCCAATTTTTAAGTCGTGATCTTTCATTTACAGATGTCATTGGATTGGATTACTTACCCATATGAAGCCGATAGAATCAAAGATAACAAAGAGGAACAACTACGCACATCCTGCGAGTGGTGAGAAATACTATCTAAGGATGCTTCTAAAGACAGTGAAAGGATGCACATCATTTGAGAATATTAGGACTGTTGATGGAGTCAAATCACCCAATATACAAATCAGCATGCCACACTCGGATTTCTTGACGACGAAAATGAAAGGATTTATTGTATCAATGAAGCATCAAGTTGGGCATCTGGAACACAACTGCATCAGCTCTACACCACCACTCCCATTGTGAAGTAACAAGCCCAAAGATGTTTTCAGATTCAACGTGAGAGGCAATGTGCAAAGATATGCAGTACAAAAGAAGAACTATCCAACGCTCTAAGGTTCACAAAAACAGCGACGAAAATCCATTAGGTGGAATGAAGGTGGCACCGGGAGGTGACTTCAGACAAATCCTACCAGTTATAACAAAGGAGAGATGAGATCAGATAGTTAGTGCTTCAATGAAGCGGTCGTAACTATGGAAGCATAGAAATATTTCAGCTAACACAAAGCATGTGGTGAAGTGTTTGTCAGATGATCCGATACAAAAACAAAAGGTCGCTGAATATGCAGAGTGGATACTACAATTAGTAGATGAAGGAGAAAAATACCAAACGATCTACTGCTACAGAAAGGAAAAAAACGCAAAAGAAGAATAGTCCAAAGCACATACCCTAACTTGCTGCGAAATACAATGAGCTGGAATTTCTAGAAGAAAGAGCTATACTATTTTCTCGGAATGAAACAGTAAGGGAGATAAAAGAGTACATTATGAACTATATAAAGGCTGAAGAACTTACATGCCGAAGTCTCCATACCGTGTGCAAGGCAACAACAAACTACATCAGAATGGAAAACATGAGTCCTACTGAGTTCCTCAACAACTTGAAGTTCCCATGAATCCCAGGCCAACTGCTAAAACTCAAGGTAGATTTGCCTGTGCTCTGACAAAACATCAACCAAGCTGCAGGTTTAAGAATTAATAGTACAGGAATCACAATATTTCAACTTGGCAACAAGCACGTAGAGGAAAAAAATTACAGGAACGCACGTTGGTGAAAAAGTATACATACCTTGGATCATCATGTCACCCAGTGAATCAAAATGGCCATTCAAGCTGAAACGAAGGCAGTATCCTTTATCAGTCTGCTTCGCAAGGACCATAAATAAGAGCCAAGGTCAATCCTTTATGAACAAGGCAGAAATTTATTTTAATTTGAATAAGCAAGTATTCTGCTATGGGCAATTATATGTGGCACTATCAAGGGTCACAATAAAGAAGGGTTGAAGCTGCTGATCTATGACAATGAGTGTCAAGGTGAAGACAACGCAAACAATATTTGTCTATAAGGAGATATATATTAATTTGTAGAGGAGTAGAAGACATTTAAAATCATGGATTCCTGATGGAAAACAAAGAGTAAACAATCCAGATTTTTTTTGAAAGCTTACATGCTTATCGATAGAAAAATTGATATAAACAATTTCTCAATTCAGCAAATATGGTCCTGCTTGCTTACATGCTTCACATGACGTGATTCTTTTTTCATAGCTATGTACTCACCAAATCTCTCTCATGCAAAAGACCTCATGAAGCGAAAATCTGAAATAACATCTCCATGGATAGTCCCAACTTCTCATCTCTATTATATAAAACTCTAAAAAAATGTGGTACCCTGAAGAGAGGATGATGGGATTAGTTACGTGTGCCTCCTCATGCACCAAAGCTAATACAAACGTAATCATATAAACATGCTCTATTAATCACGTTATATTGCACTATGTGGCTAATTTCAGAACGAACACAAACTTAAATTACCGCTGAAATAGAATCAAATGCTACAATCAATGAAAAGAAAATATGAACCATCATGTATTCTCAATTGGGGAAAAGCACAAATTTAAGTCTAGAAGTGGAAAACTCAAATTTCCTGGTCTGCGGTGCGGAGCTGCCAATCAATCATCGCCGGTGTCATCATGGAACTTGGGTCCGTGGAGGTTCAGACTGGAGCAGCAGAGCGCGCACCCCCTGCCTTCCGGATGCTGGATGCAGCTGCCGCCAAACCACTACAAATCGATGAGTGAGACGCGGCCGCCGGAGTCGAGCGCCGAGTCGGGATCTTGGGTAGAGTGCGCTGGCGGCAACACCATATCTGTGTCTATAGCCTTGGTCAATCCGCTCCGGGCATGGCCTCAAGATTTGGAGATGCACGGGAAAGCCAATATATTGGGACATGGGTAGAGATGACTATGGCTGCTCCGTGATTTATACTCTTATAGTTGTCGAATAGTGACAACAGTATTACCCGGTGGGATATGAGCATTTTCCAGAAATGAGAAAAAATGGTTGGATAAAATACAGGTATTATGTAGTATGATTTTTTCGAAATAAAATAATAGTGATCTATAAAAAAATAAAATTGAGTGCATAGAGCTATTTCCATAAATGAAAGTCAAATTGTGAGTTGAATAAAACTCGGTTCAGTGAACTGTAAAGACGAGGAAAAAGAAGCAAAGACGATGGAGAAAATAGAAAAATAGTTAAAGGAATCAACATAATATTTTGTTGGATGCAACTTCAGTTACAACAATAATCTACATAAATAAATCTCAAGTATGAGAAAGGAGTAACAAAGAGCTTACTCTGCATTCCGACATATGTCAGAATTGTTTTTAATGTTCCAGTAAATCTAACAGTTCAAATGCGTGTATTACATAAGATTGAAAATTTAAAGTATTATTTCTATAAAAATAATAAAGGTAATAAAAATTGTGACGATAAAATATAAACTAATAGTCTAGCCGCGCAATTGCGCGGGCCACCCCGCTAGTTCTGAGTAAATTAGCATCCAAAAACAGTAGTCAGTTTTTGTAGAGAATAGGTCAGATGAATTCATTAGTATTTGGAAGAGTCCAACCTTTTAAAACCATTGGACTGATTTATTAGAAGGGAGGGAAAGGAGATGATGTAACTGAAAAAATAAAAATGCAGACGACTGTAGTAACACAACAGGAATCTATTGTCTTACTGGTAAGTAGACACTTGAATTTGTGCTGATATTAAGGAGCATCATAGCTGATCAGAGGATAGAAAGACACAGACCAAGGATTTTGCATAAGTAAACATTCCCATCAATCGATAGCAAGAGCTACTGAGGATTTTATATATAAATACATCGGGAAGTAACATAATATATGTATATGTTCTTATGTGTAGCCGGTTATAGAATTCACATATGAGCTCTTCAGCTTAGGCTGGTAGGTACATACATACATGCATTCGTACGCATTAACAATCATATGGAACGCAAATAAACTCTGAAGCAGAGTCATCGACAAAAGTATATAGCAGCCGTGGTTTCATATAGTGGCCGCTGTTTCAGCTGGTAGCTTAGGCCTTGCCGGACTCCTCGCAGCCCGGAGGCTTGAAGGCGATGAAGCTGACGCACTGCACCTGACGGATGTTGTCGAAGCCGATGATGCGGACATAGGCGTCAGGGTACTCCTTCTTCACCTCCTCCACCTCGTTGATGACCTGCGAGGCATCGGTGCAGCCGAACATGGGTAGCTTCCACATTGTCCAGTACCGGCCGTCATAGTATCCGGGGGTGCTGCCGTGCTCGCGGAAGATGAACCCAACCTTGCTGAACTCCAGGCAGGGAACCCACTTGGAGCGGATCAGGAAGTCGACCTGCTTCAGAAGGGCCTCCGTGGAGAGTGGTGGCAAGTATGAGAGGGTCTCGAACTTCTTGATGCCCTCAATCGGCCACACCTGAATTGTTAATAGAATGGACAAATGCATATATACATTAGTTGTTGCTCAGCTGAACAATTTAGTGCTAAGTGAATTGGATCGACTGACAAGAGTTTAAAGATGTTCACCTGCATGCACCTGATCCTTCCACCGTTGCTGACGCTGCCGAGGCTGGCGGCGCTACGGCGGCTGACGGGGAGGCCAGCGGTGGACTTGAGGCCCTGGAAGGGTGCCACGGAGGTGGCCGACGAAGCCATCACGGCGGGGGCCATGGTACCTGGTACAGCTGCCGCTGTGCTTGCTAAGGATGGGATGAGTTTGCTTGTCTACACTTGAGGCCCCCCAGTGCAGCAGTGATGGGTTGCAGCATTAGTATATATCGCCATATGTTCAGCCCCGGTTCTTTCTTACAAGATGTGGAAGGGGTGGCTGGCATTCGCCTGATGCCGGGTTTTCTTATCCCTCCGGATCAGTGGATGGCCATCGGATGCATTGCGTTTGCTTTGCTAGTGAGGAAAAAAATTCAGTTCTGTCAACAGTAATAAATATTCGGACGGATATATAAAATGTCATTCCAGCCGCGTGTAAGAGCATCTCCAGGAAGGCCCTCAACTAGGGGGTGTAAATTGATCGAATTTTCCCTTTACCATATCCTCTGCCATAATCTTTTTATCGGTTTCGGATCGAAACAGATAATGATCGGTTGCGGATTCAAATATAGCGGATATATCAGAACGGAAATGAAGCTGATTCAGGGCGCAAATAACCTTAATCGGATTTGTACAAACATAAGTAGACCATCAAACCATCCAATAAAAAATAGCTGATAGGAAGAAATCAACAAGACACTCATAGAATATTGATACCCGTAAAATAAGTATATATCTATACAAGAACATGAACACAATTGCTAAGTTACCCTCCACACATGATTAAATAGCTTGATGATCTAACAAAATTGTAATTGATAGTCGGTGCAATGACTCAATAAGTGAGTTGATGATTAACGTACAACTCGAAAACTCAGTAAGTACTAACTATGTTATATTAGATAGCCTTTTCGGTAAAATATCAAATTATTCGGTTAAAAACAATCAGATTATCCTAACTATTTTTTGGATAATTCGATTCGTATGCTATTTTACATACCATTTCCTATACCGTATTCGGGTGTTAATTCGGAGTCAAGCATTCTTATCTGTCGAATTTCTTCAAACCGGATATGGATTCTATAAAATGGATTTGACAATGGAAATGTACGGCGCGCAGCGTGGATGAGGAAATTCGACGGATAAGAATACGTACTTTGGCCGGATACACCCTTACATTTGAGGCAAAAGAACGCGCAACCTAATATGTCTCAAACGTATCTATAATTTTTAATTATTGTGCATGTTTTATATCAATCCTACATGTTCTTATTATAGTTTTATATCATTTTAGGGCATTTTATGGAATTAACCTATTAACAAGATGCCAGTGCTAATTCCTGTTTTTTGTTCCAGAAAAAGTTACTAAGGAAATATTTTCGGAAAGATCTGAAAATTTACGGACATTATTTTTACATCAAACGAAGACGGAGTCAAAAGGCAGCCATAGGGGCCCACGTGGCTGCCCCCTCGCCCTAGTTGAAGGGTGTTGATCCGTCGGATGATAGAATGCTCACCATAGGACTCGAATGACACTAGGAAATCAAACAACCGGTAGAGACTCTAAGAACGACCACCACTACTAGGAAAACCCTTGTAGGAGAAGCAATATCAGTGGAGCACTTGTTTTCTTAGGCGCCACTGCTAAAACTTGTAACGCACAGCAAATCTTGTGTGCCACGGGTATAACATTATCAGTGGCGTACAACAAAATATGTGCGCCGCTGGTATGGATTCCATGGGTGCATGAGAGAGGATACCGGTGGTGCACACAAAAATATGTGGGCCACTGGTACGATAATACCAGTGGCGCACATATTTTCCGTGCGCCAATGGTATTTGCCTCATTTGGCCTACAGCAGGAAAACTAGCAGTGGCACACTGTTTTTGGAGTGCGCCACTGGTAAAAAAGAAAAGAAAACCAGCCGCCCCGGCCAACCCTATCCACTAACTGCATGCCACACACACGCACGCATACGCCCCCACCTCCCACCTGCCGCCACCCCGCGCTCGCCTTCCCTATCTCCCACCTGCCTTAACCCTGCGCCGTCGCTCCCCGCCCCGCTACCGTGCCCCCCTCTCTCCTCTCGCCATTGGTGTCATCCCCTCTCTGCCGACGCCCGCATCGTCGCCTCCCCGTGCCGCCAGGCCCCACCCCGCTGCCTCGCCCCCCCCCCCCCCTCTCCCCTCGCCGTGACTCTGCCCGAGCACCTCGCCCGTCCGCGCCCGTCCCTGAGCACCTTGTCGACAGCCCGTCCGCGCCCGTGCCTCCCTCCCTCGTGTCACCGAGATGCCTGTGACGCCGCCTCTCTACCTCCCCTGCCATTCCCAACCGCCGCTGAGACGCCCGTCCACGCCCGTCCTCCTCCATGTCACGCGCCGCCCAGACCTCTACGCTGCCCTTCCCTCCCCTGCATGAGGTACTGCCCTGCCTCTCCCCTCCCCTGCCCTGCCCGAGCACCTCGCAGGAAATGCTAGCCAAGTTAGTTGCTGCTGCTAGGTGCTTTAAATAATTATTTTGTCTTAGGAATTAAAAACTGTAAAAAATTCTAAGTTATGGTCGTTGTTTAAATATGCCTTAAAAAGGATTTGTATTAAGGTGTTAGAAATTTTCAAAAAATTATTTCTGAGGTTGATCACGAAGTACTAACTCAGTAGAAGAGATCCATGAAGGTAAATTGTACATAGGATCAAGATTTGATAATTTGGGACGCCTCCACATTTGATACTTTTTAACAGAATTGAAGATATGTTAAGACTAGTACTCGATCATGTGCAACCAGGTTTTATTCTGGTTACGGTTTATACGATCGACATATATATGCTAGTCCTTTTGTAGCTACTCGAGTACTACTTGCTTGGGAAAAATGTTGTCTTACCGCAATTCCTTTTAGGCTTGTCGTTTGCAATCCAATTAGCTGCATAGTTTTCGGCATACGCAAGTTTTTTAGTTTGCATTCTGTTGTAGATTTAGTTTTTTAGTTCTAATGAGTATTCTTTAATTATGTTTTAGTTTCCAACAAATGGATAAGTATATTGGGGTGAGGGAGTGTTTTAGGAAGAGGGTTGGAAGGATCATGTTTGGGTGTCAGATCCACATCGACGGGAGGAAGCCACTAGTAGAAATATGCCTACCACCGGCGGACGGAATTGTGCTACCGCTGGTGAACAGGCGCCCGCCAGCGATGCATACGCCAGTGGTAGTTTGGTTGGTCTGTGGCCGACCGTGGAGCAGGTGGCGTGCACCTACGAGTACTTTGTTGTTCACGGGTACGTGAAGAATGACAAGAAGATCAACTTTCCCGAGCATCGCTACCGCATGGACGAACGTGCGCCACCTGGGATGAGACAGGTTACCATGGAGACGGAGAGGGAGCACTAAAAGGCCGAGGCGTAGATCGAACCAACGCAACATCCGTCCCCATGACGACCAATTGGTGAGGCAGCTCCTGCAACAGGAGCTGGATCTGGTGGTGTACCAGAAGTTTGGTGCGGCCTCATCCCACGTCGCCGGTCCTTCCCACATTGCCGGTCCTTTCCAGGAGGACCGCACTCACTGGTGTTCTGGGAGGAGGAGAAGCAGCAGCAGAGGCAGCAGCAACATGTGTTCGTGTCAGGCGTCGGGGACACTTTAGCCGGCCCGTAGACTTACCACGAGACCCCAGGTACTGGATCGAGTTAGACAGGCAGAACGGCTAGACTCCGTTCCACACTCTTTCAGGTCAGCCGTTTGGGAGTGAGGATACTGATGACATGTGAGACCCGATGTTCTGGGCTCAGCTTATGAGGGACCCGTAGAGCGACACGTCTACTAGGGTGGCTAGATGTTCAGTATATCGCAATCGAGTTTACTACTTCATGTTTTGTTTAGACTGTTTTAGATCCCAGGTTGTAGGCCCAGTTCCCTGACAGCCCGTAGATCTACTTGTACTGAGTTGATGTTTAGACTACTTCATGCTTAATGTACTCTCTCTTATGTTTAGATTGTTATATATTTAACGGACTTTTTCATGTCTCTTTTATGTATTTTTTTATGTTTAATATGCATCCAACTTCTTGTGTTAGCTAGGTTGTCTAAATGGATCGCATGTGGGCCAAGTGTGGCGACAAGAGGCTAAGCGACTGCTCTCATATGGTTCGATACCCTGAGTTCACCATGCTAAGGGACCACTCTAGACTCTTCTACATAGAGTAAGGTTGTCTAATTCAACATTGTGCTAACCTTTTCTATTTTTTATAATTTTGCTCAGTGCAGCCCCTGCCTCGCAAGGCATGAAGTGCTAACGCATCTCAACATTGGCATGGACGAGGAGACCACAGCTGTGGCCGAGCTGACCATGTCAAATGGACTGGTCTACAAGATTCCAGTCAGAAATGAAGCCGATATTTGCTTTTTCGATGCCCCTTGTTGGAGAGAAATGGCGGAGGCGGAAGGGTTTCAAAGTGGCCATGCAGAGCTGATGTCGATGTGTTTTGCTGGTAGTGCTAATAAGTTCACGGCGAGCTACACCGTGCACCATAGTTCTTGATGTTTCTTAATAAACCTAGATGACAACCTCCTAATTAACTAGCTACAGACTCGGTCGAGTTGTATTCGTGTGTAATAACTACTCACTCTTGTCTATTGGGGAACGTTCAAATGTGATGAACTTTGATTTGGCCACTTCTCTAATTTATACCGCACTTGTACCAAATTGTGTATTGCCTGTGTATTTATACTACCTATACTGTATTCATACACATACAAATATGAAATACGATATATGAAAAAAATACCAGTGGCGCACAAATATGTGTGCCACCGGTAAGGGAGATACCGGAGGCGCACATATTTGTGCGCGCAGTTGCGCACACGTGTGCGCCACCGGTAGCTGTTTTATGTTTGCCACTGGTAGGGCTTTCCCTAGTAGTGCACTATTGTGTGGAATACCACATCGAGGGCAACACCGCTAAAGTCTACAAATTTAACTGGCAGCGACCAACTAAAAGAAGACACCGTCCTTGCCCGATCAGGCAGATTGGAACATGGGTTTTCAATCGGAGATAGAAAGGTTGAGGGGCACAACTGTACAACCAACAATGATGCCTTCAAGGAGGGGAGTGGTGCGCATGAGAATTGTCCTCACTGTCATTGACCCTGTCAGGTCAAGCTTTCACCCGCGAACCATTTTTCATCTTTGGTTATTGGTCCATGACGTCCGTTGTTCTAGCTATTCTAGCCGAAACAGATGTTGCTGCTGCATTCCAAGATGCAGTTGATATAGTTGGACATGAAACAGAGAAAACATATAATATTATCACAAAAACACGCCAAGAGATAGAGGAATTGAAGAATAGAAAACTCTTGACTTACCATCAACTTAAAAAATCTCATCAGCAGCTCTCATGTCAAGCCAGTTGTTACCTATCTGCCATGCAATTTTCATAAAAAGAACCAGTCAAAATATCAATTCTGTTCAGCAGTACAGTGAAAGTCGGTGACGCCTGTTCCTGTCCAATTGTCGATGTTCTGTAATCATTTTGAAAAGTCTCCATTTGATGTACTTGATGTAAATTGGTTTGTTTAGATATTTTTTGCATCACTGTAATTCTTGCTTTTCTGTTCTAGATAATGCCTTGTTAGCGCTAGCCCCGAATGAGCATGCGGTATTAGTCATAATTAAGCAATATTTGTTTAAATAACTATAACTACTCCTCGGCCTCCGCCTTCTCCTGCTCGTATGCGAGGACAGCCGCGTAGTCGTCCGTGTCGTCGCGCGGCTCCTCGCCGACGATGTCATCGCCGTCCGTGCGCCCCTCTCACATCTCGTCGTCGTCGTAGGCAGGATCGTCGCAGCTCCGGCGGGAGGAGCCGGCGGCTCTGAAGCAGCTCAACTCTTTCTGGCGGCATAGGCACCGACGCGCGGTTGAGGTGCCAGCCACCGGGTAGCTGAACCTTTGACCATGGCACTGGCCTCCTATATTGCCAGTGCCGCTCCGCGACGGCCTGCCCGACGATGACGCGGTTCCATCCAGGCGACCGCGGACGAGCGTCTCTCCGCCACGGCGAGCGGCTGCGGTCGCGGGTGCCCGAGGATCCCGCGTCCTCTTCCGGCGGCATAGGCACCCTCCTGTGGTTGACGCGCCAGCCAGCGGGGAAGCTAACATTTGACCAGGGCACTGGCCTCCTATATTGCCAGTGCCTCTGCGCGACGGCCTCCGGCACAGCGACGCGGTTCCAATTCAGCGAAAGCGGGAAACTGCTGCGGCGAACGCCCGAGGAGTTGCTAGGAGTATCCATGGCTGCGGCGAAGTGGCGTACTGAGATAGCAGGGAGATCATGGGTTTTTAAGGAGTAGTGGGCGGTGCCGCGGCGTCACTATGCCACTACGCCATAGCAGTTACTCTGCTCGCATCGAGTTCGACGAAGATGGAACGTGTCCACATTGCACACGGACACACAAAAGTCTCCGTTGCTATAGAGGCACATATCGGAAACGGAGGCATAATTAAGACCGTTGCCAATAATATGGGTAACAGAGTTAATACTTTCTCCGTTACCTATGTTGACGGGCCAGCCACGGCCCAGGTCAGGTTTGTACGCACTGGCCACGCGGAAAGCGCGATTCTCCGTCGCCTAACGCCTGCCGTTTCCATAGAGGGGTATCCGATGTGTCATTTTGTACTAGTGAGACAGAGTTTAGCAACCCCGCACCCTCAAACCCTAGCCGCCCTTTCCCGAGCCCGCGCAGCGTGGTGATAGGAGCTTCACGGACCCATTCGGTTCTGGCTAGGCCTTTGGTGCTGATGGGGCAGCGGTGGCGTCAGCCTACGTGCAGCAGCGTGGCGACGAAGACTTCACGGGCCAATCTAGGTCCCGGCCGAGCCTGCCCGATGGCGGTGGAGGATGTCCTCCAAGCGGCTGTGCTGCTGCCGCCCTCCGGCTCCATGGTGGCCTGGTGTGCTCTTGTCGGTTGCGTCCGGTCGGCTACCGCCTAGGGCGGTGGAGGATGTTCCCTCCCACGTGGTTGTAGTTCTACCGCTCCTAGTCTATGGCGTGTGCTTCTCAGTTCGGCCAGTCGCGCGGTGCTTACCTTGGTGATACGACGAGGGGACTTCAATTCCGTGCTGGCGTCTGTTGGTGGGTGGCAAGATGGGTAGAGCACTACGGATTGTCTAGGGATGTGGTTTTTTGGGGTCAGGAGAAATCCTTGTCATCTTGACACCGAGGCAGTGACGCTTGTGGGTGTCGCTTCTCCTTCCTGAAGGGCGTCGGACGTACCTCTGATGACCCACAAGTATAGGGGGTATATCGTAGTACCTGCGATAAATAAGAGAGTCGCACCCAACGAAGAGCAGAAGGTGTTGACAAGCAGTTTTGATTAGCAATTCAATGCAAATACTAGCAGACAAGTTCTTAGGGATTTTTGATATAGCAGATAAATAAAGTACAAGTAAATAAAGGACAATAATAATTGCAGCAAGTGGCGCAATCTTTTCTAGAGCAAAGGACAAGCCGGTAGGTTTACTTATGATGACCAAACGTTCTTGAGGACACACGGGAATTACGTCTAGTGCTTTCGCTTCATATAGCTGATTAATCTTTATTGTTTTGATAAGTGTTGTGTGGGTGAACCTATGCTAATGCACCGCTGATACGTCTCCAGCGTATCTATAATTTCTGATGTTCCATGCTTATAGTATGCCAATTGCTACATGTTTTATTTACACTTTATAGCATTTTTATGCATTTTCTGGGACTAACCTATTAACAAGATGCCACTGTGCCAGTTCTTGTTTTCTGCTGTTTTTTGTTTCAGAAAAGTTGTTCTGGAAATATTCTCAGAATTGGACGAAACAAAAGCCCTGGTCCCTATTTTTCTGTCACGTACACGGAGTCCGAAGGAGACACGAAGGGGTCCGAGGAGGCGGCCACACCATGTGGCGGCGCGGCCCCACCTTCTGCCGCGCCGTGACGTGGTGTGGGCCCCTCGGGTCTCCACCGACATCGCCCCTTCGCCTATAAATTGTTGTTTTCGGGAAACCCTAAGTACTCGAGTCATATTCCACGAAAAGTTCCAGAGCCGCCGTCGTCGTCAACCCAAACTCGGGAGGGTTCTGAAGCTCTTCCCGGCACCCTGCCGGAGAGGGGAATCATCACCGGAGGGCTCTACGTCGCCATGCCTGCCTCCGGAGTGATGTGTGAGTAGTTCATCCTTGGAGTATGGGTCCATAGCAGTAGCTAGATGGTTGTCTTCTCCTCTTGTGCCATCATGTTTAGATCTTGTGAGCTGCCTATCATGATCAGGATCATCTTATTGTAATGCTACATGTTGTGTTTGCTGGGATCCGATGAATATTGATACTATGTCAAGTTGAATACTGAATTATCATGTCGATGTTATTTATGATCTTGCATGCTCTCCGTTGCTTGTTGATACTCTAGCCAAGTTGATGCTTGTGACTCCAAGAGGGAGTATTTATGCTAGATAGTGGGTTCATGCCTCCATTTAATCTGGGACAGTAACAGAAAGTTCTAAGGTTGTGGATGTGTTGTTGCCACTAGGGGTAAAATAGTGATGCTTTGTCTAAGGATAATTGTGTTGCTTTTTACATTATGCATTTTACTTAATGCAATAGTCTGTTGCTTGCAACTCAATACTGAAAGGGGTACGGATGTTAACCTGAAGGTGGACTATTTAGGCACAGATGCATGCTGGATAGCGGTCTGTGTACCATGTTGTAATGCCCAATTAAATCTCATAGTAGACACTACTTGCACATGCATTGTTATTATGCACTTTCAATATTGTCAATTGTCCAGCTGTAATTTGTTTACCCAGCATGTTAGTTATCTTTATGGAGAGACACCACTAATGAACTATGGACCCTGGTCCATTCTTTTACATCTGATAATACAACCCACTGCAATCATTATTTTCTTTCATTCTCTGCAAACAAACATCATTTTCCACACTATACGTCTAATCCTTTGTTTTTAGCAAGCCGGTGAGATTGACAACCTCACTGTTAAGTTGGGGCAAAGTATTTTGGTTGTGTTGTGTGCAGGTTCCACGTCAACCGCCAGGACCTCCCCTTCGACACCGAACTCTTTCTGGCACCATTGCTAGGAAGAGGAAGCACTCCACCAACACCACTTTTTCTGGCGCCGTTGACACCTTCAGAAGTGTCTTCATCTCCTACTGGTTCGATAAGCTCGGTTTCATACTGAGAAAAAACTTGCTGCTGCACTCATCATACCTTCCTCTTGGGGTTCCCAACGAACGTGTGTATTTCACGTCATCAACCGTCCTTCCTAGGACTAATACATACTTGTGATTATATCCCTTGCAAGCATCCGCAAATACAAGAAAATAATTAAGATAAATCTAACCATAGCATTAAACTCTGAGATCCTGCTATCCTCATGCATCGATATATCACTACAAAACTTTTGGAGATCCGCAACGTTGAAATTACGTCGCGTCTAAGGCCAAAACGTCGCTACCGTCACTACCGCGACGTTTCATGCGAAGAAACGATAACGTCAACGATCGATAGTCACAGATGCGCTTATGACGTTTACGGTGCGCCCGGCGAACGTCGTATTGCACGCGACGTCCGAAATACGTCGCTGGGCTGGCTGGTAGACGGCATAGGCCCAATAAGGTGTCGACGTTTTATTTCGTCCCGCTTTGGACTACTAGGTGACGTCAGCGCCGGCAGCTGATGTCATTTTCCGGTGAGCTGACGTCAGCGTCTGAGACGTTATTTTCCGTCGTGGGTGAAGTCACGTGAGTACATTTGTCGGTGCTGTTATGATGTCATAGGATAAACGCGACGTAATGTTTTTGTCGCGTAATGAATAATACCGTCGTATCGCCTTGCAACCAGTTACTGACACGTTGACCAATCACGCGAAGCCACGGTGACAAGTCCTGGCGACGTAATATGGCGTCGCGGCATAGATGCAAACCGTCCCCGATATGGCGTCGGTTTTAATCCGTCGACTCTTATCGCAAATAGGAAGTCACCACGTGGGACGCTCAATCGCGGCCACGTGGTGGTGCGCGTGACGGTTTATATCCGTCGCTATTGGTCGGTGACATTATCGCTCTGGAGACGCTCATTTTCGTCCTAGAATTGGGCCACGTGGACCAACCATTTGTAGCCGCGTGTCCGTATCTACAACGAACTGGTTTCATCGCGTTTATCTGATGACGTCGTCGTCCCCATGCCCAAACGATTACGTCGCGGATACGTGATTAGGTCACCGTTATGAATTGGCCGTAATTATGCAAATTCTTATGTAGGAATTCATTTTTAACATTAAAGCAAATACAGAAATGATGTTTTCAGAAACACCACATTGCTAAGTTTCAATATCTAGCTGTCTTGGCCAGAATCTCAGCTAGGGTTTCATTAACCCGATTTTGACACATTGCTAAGTGGTCTCGATCCTTCCGCATTGCCTCCAGATCTTTTATGAACTTGAGGCTTGCTTGCTCCGATTCTTTTTTGCTTTCTTCACCTCTTCAGAACAACCATATGGCGTTACAATTTGTTCCATCTCAGAATAGAACAGATCTTCAAGATGATATGGTCGAATCTCAGAACGCACACGTTTTTTCGTCGGCATAGCAAGCTGTTCACTCTCCAGCCTCGGCACTATATCAACAGTTTTGACGACATCTTTTGAACCAGATGGCGCCATCTTGCTTTTCTTCCTTGCCTAACAAGCATGTAAAGAAAAGATGAACTAGCAGATGACAAGTGTGCATTTACATGACAAAGAACATTGTCGGAGACTGGTCCCAGGAACTAGGGGTGTCTCTCAAGTGCCAGGAAACGAGTAAGGGGCTGAACACAACGTCAAACAAATCCTCAACAACCTCGGCGCTGGTGCTTGTCGAGCTCGGTGAGGAACATCACGGCAGAGAGGTAACACGAGCCGCTACCCAGGTTCAGGCCCACCGAGAGGTGTAAAAGCCCTACGTCCTGCTAAGATGTATTGCACTGCTTGGAGAGGTTCACAGTACAGGGGTGCTTGCCGAGGGCACTGCTATGGCTATGGTGGACTATGGTGGAATGAGCTCCGTCTTCTTCTCAGACATAGCTCCTTGGTTGTGGAATGTGTTGGTGAATGCGCGATCCCCCTCCTAGGTCGTACACTGGCTCCTTATATACCGAGCTTGGTCCTCTTCCCCGAAAATCTCCGGCGGGAAGGGATACCACAATGCCGCCGAGTTGGAGCACAGCGCACAGCGTCAGGGGCGTCTATGGACACGGTCCATGGCAGGGAGCACGTCGTCTTGGCAGAAAAAGCCACCGTCCAACCAAGACGGTGGGTCGGCGCTGCAGGGCTTTGGGGCGCGCCCCACGGTGACGTCGCAGTTGGAGGTTAGCGGCGGCCGGCCGCTTTATCACCAATTTGGCAAGTCTTGGAGTCCGCTTTGTTTGCCGCAGCTCCTTTGACCACTTTATACACGAGAATGGCAACTGCGGCGTCTTCGTCATCGCGCGCAGGCGCGCGCGTCACTCTGCGGCGGGCGCAGAGCCCACGTGCGCCCTGCAGCGGTGCAGGAGCTTGCTTCCACTTGAAGGAACCCCGCGAGGCCAGAACCCTCGCCGAGGTTTTGCAGTCGTTGACTTCTCGCGAGGGAAAACCTCCCGAGGGTGGTGCGGAGACGCGCCAGGGTCTGGAGATCTTCTAGGAGAGGCCTTCCCGAGGCAGAGGTCCCTCTCGAGGCCTCCAAGCCGATCGTTTGGTCCTTAGCAGAAATGCATGGTCGAGCAAATAAGCCCTCGCGAGGGAAATTGCCTCGTGAGGCTCGCCAGGCTGAAAGCCTGGTCCTTAGCAGAAATTCCTGCGGAGCATTCGAGGGCTGTGGCAGGCCGGCCCAGGATACCCTGGTTTCCATTGGGCCGACAGTAGCCCCCGGGCCCGTGATGGGCACGCTGGAGCTCCTCGGGCGAAGGCGAATCGTCGTGGGCCCAAAGGAGCCTGCGAAGCCCGAGACACGTCGAGCGTCATGGCTGGGCATGATCCCACGATCTCCTCTGAAGTAACGGGCGTGGTGGTGAGTCCCGCCACATCCCTGTAACGGCTCGATGAGCCGATATAAGGCGAAGAGCTCGGCGCAGGCGGCCATTACTCCACTCGTTCCCCTTTCGCCTCCTTCTTCCCAGTGCTCAATCCCCAATCTCCTCCTTCGCGATCTGGCTGCAATGGCGCCCAAGAAAGCCACCGCTGCCTCGAAGGGCAAGGCAGTGGCGCAGGGCGGCGAGTCCGCTGAGGCGCAGCGGGACGGCGACTTCGAGCCGGCTCTGAGCGGCTCCCACTTCGAGACAGAGGCGCAGCTGGACAAGGTGCGCCACATGGCGGCTTCGAAGTCCAACGAGCACGGCGTCACGGTGCTCAAGCGCGCGGGCAAATCCACGGCAGATTCTACCCCATCTTCATGCACTCTCTCTTCGCCGGGCTCGTTCCTCCCTTCTCCGATTTTTTCCTGGCAGTCTTGGAGCGCTACCATATCCAGGTTCTCCATCTCCATCCCAACTCCATCCTCGTTCTCGCCATCTTCGCCTACCTCTGCGAGGCGTACATCGGCATTCCGCCTTCGGTGGACCTCTTCCGGAGCTTCTACGCGCTCCGGTTCACGGCGAACAAGGAGCGGTCGGGGTGCGTGTCCTTCCGCATCACCGAGGGCATGAAAGGCGTCTACATCCCCATCGCGCGGAACGGCGAGAACATCATGACCAGCATGACAAAGAAGGTGGAGGACTTCCGCAAGCGCTGGTTCCTCATGCAGTTCGGGAGCCAGAGCGCCTTCTTCGAGCTGCCTGAAGCGCCTCCGACGAAGAGGGCGAGCTGGTCCTCCAAGGGGCTCAAGGGCGCGATGCTTGACCCTGTGGTGAGGCGCTTGAGGGACCTCCGCGAGGCCGGCCTCACCGGGAAGATGGTGGCCAAGGACTTCGTGAGGCGCCGCATTGCTCCGCTCCAGAAGCACGCGGACGCGATGTGGCTGTACTCCAACCAGGGGGACAAGATGCGCCTGAGGACTACCCTCTACACGAGGGAGGAGTTGCACGCCCTCATGGAGACTCTCTTCACGTCCCCAGACATCTCCGCGCCCACTGACCAGACTGTGCCGCTTCATCGGATCGATCTCGGGCGGCGCGTCTCGCATGTGCAGGCGATGCCAAAGTTCGACCAGTGGGGCCTGGTGCCTAAGGGGCACGTTGGGCCTCGCGAGGACCCGGAGTCTGCGGCGCAGGGGGCGCCAGTTGAGGGCGATGAAGAGACGACGGAGACGCCCGCAGAGTCCGATGCGGGTGCGACCGGCGCCTCGGGAGACGTCGCTTTCTCGGCGGGGAATTCGAGCGCCTCAAAGAGTGCGGCGCCTGAAGCTGAGGTCCACGAGATCTCCTCAGGCAGCGGCGACGAGTTCGTGGTTACCCCCTCGCGGCGTGTTGAGGGGAAGGAGGCGAGCGACGATGATGATGCTTCATCGGGCCACTGCGAGCCTCGCTCCAAGGCGATCCACGACAGGAACGCCGGGGCCCAGGAAGAGAAAGAGGCACGGACGAGCGCGGAGCCCAGTGCTCCGCCCGTGAAGCGGAAGAAGAGGAAGTGGGTTGACACCGCGGCGTAAGTTTTTGTACTCCCTTTCCTGTTTTGATGTTGTTCTTGGTGTATGCCTCTCGAGGGGTTTCTAAGTCTTTTCCTCTCTAGACGCACTGAGGAGCCAAAGAGGCAGAGGCTCCGGAGACTTGGAGAGATCTCCGACTCTGCCGCGGCGTCCGTGACGCCCACAACTGAAGAGGTGCACCACGAGGCCACCGCTTCCTCTCTCGCGGCTGCGACACCACCTCCTGGGGCGGAGGAGCGCCACGAGGAGAGGGAGGAGGAGGCTGAGGTGGCGACGCCGCCGCCTTCGTGGCCTGACGCTTCTCCCGCGCAACAAGAGAAGACGCCGGAGATGGACGTGGCAAGGACCACGCCGCCGGCGAAGGAGGGCACGGCGGGAACAGCTGCGTCTACCGAGACGCACGTTGACATCGACATGGAGGACACCACAGTGTCGTCGCCTCCACCGAGCTCGGGCCTTGGAGGGCCTTCGGTGGGCGCTGCGGCTGCCACGGGGACGGCCTCAGCAGAGAAGGCCAACTCTGCTCCTGAGGAGGAGGAGGGCAGAACTTGATGCCCGCGAGACCGAGCTACGCAAGCGCGAGGAACAGGTCGAACAGATCGAGAAGGATCAGTCTGCGCAGCGGGAGCACCTGGAGTCTCGCGAGAGCAAAGTCACTCAAGACGAGGCGTTCTACCAGAAGCGCCTCGCGCTGACCAACGAGAACCTCCGCAAGAAGGAGGAGCAGCTGGCGGAGGAGTCCGCGACCAAGGAGCAGCTCTTCCGCGACAATTGCAGGAAGGACTTCGCGGACAAGGCCAAGAAGCAGGAGGCGCGCTTCACGAAGAGACGCAACGAGCTCGAGGCCCGCATCAGGGAGCTTGAGGCTCAGAAGAAGCGATTCGACTCCCGCCTTCATGACGCTGTGGAGGCTCGGAAGCACGCGGAGCAGGACCTTGCCTCCTTGACGCAGGACATGAACGAGATGCAGCAGCAGGTGGGGCCTGTTGTGGAACTCGTCGAGGAAGCTCGGCGGAGCGCTCTGACTGCGCAGGTCTTGTCGCGCCAGCGGGAGCGCATGTTTGCTTCCTTGGTGAGGCGTGCGCGGCCGTTGCGGGCCGCCTGGGGACCGAAGCCCCCAGGCTCTCTGTCGAGGGGAACTCCGACGTCGCCACTACCTTGGCTTCTTCGAGCAGCTCCTCACCAAGTTGAAGAGGTCGTGACGAACCTCGACGACTTGGTCGACACCGAGAGCCGCGAGCTCCTTGGCGTCGCGATCGGCCAAGTCTTCGCCAACCTTGCACACCTCCACCCCGGCTTCGATTTCGCGTCTGTGATGGAGCCTCTGGAGAAGGAGCTCGCCTCGAAGCTGGACGCCTCGGTGTGGGACGACGTGGAGAAGTACACTCAACGCTTCAAGAGGGTCGAGGTCGAGGAGAGCGACGACGAGGCTGGTGCTGAGGAGGTGGATGACGAGGACGTCGACGGCGACGACGACAACCCCGCTGCTTAGGTTGCCCCTGTAGAGAGATGTGCCAAGGGCACTAGTTATCTTAAGACTTGTTGCTTTTATTTCGTGCTGGTTTGTAAAGACACTTTTATTTGTGCAAGTGTGAGTGCCCCTCGGGAGGCCTTTTATCTGTTCCCTCATGTCTTTTTCGCTCTACGTCGTTAGGACCCTGCTCTTAGCGCAAATAGCACCGCCGCTTCGGTATGCCGGAGTCAGGGCTCGACAAGGCCGGGGGGTGCGTAAGGCTTAGAGAGGTAAGAGCCCTCGAGGCGCGATGCTCAGGGGCTCCCCTTTGACGTGCAAGCAGCCCATGAGGCGTAAGAGAGAAAAGAGAGGCTCGAGGGGCGACAAAACCAGCGAGAGGGAAAAAGAGCTCATGAGGCGTAAGTTCTGGACTTAGCTCTGGCGAGACGCCTGCTTTGTAGAGGGTGTTGTGTTCCTGGTGAGGTGTTCTCCCTCTCGAGGCTGCCTGAGGCTGGCTTGGAGCTTTTGGAGCCCTGCAAGGCGTCTTGTTCCCTGTGTTGGAGAGAGAGAGGCGAACCCACAAGCAAAGCATAGTTGTACAACTCATGCGCGCTCATAGATTTCCTCATGGGTATCTCACGAGGAGAATAAGCACCAAGGTCCTTGGTGAGGTGACGTGCATGGGAGCTAACCCACGAGTCAGAGCTCTTTGGTGAGATAACGGTCGTGGGCGGAGAGCCACGAGTTAGAGCTCGGATCCTTTGGATTTTACGATGCTGCTGGGATGCTCCCGAGACACAGGCACCGTGCTCAGCCCCCGCTCGCGAGGTGCGCATGGGGAAAAATGTGAGCGCGAATGAAATGTAAGAAAAAACTCACCAAGCAATATTACATAACGGCGCCGAAGCGCAATAGGTTCATGATGACCTGAAATTGTTCATTACACTTGGCGAGGCCAAGACAAAGTCCGCCATGTCTGGGCATGGGGTTCCACATGGAGTGGCTGAGGCTTCCCGCGGCCCGTGGCGACGCGTTGTAGGAAACTCTCAGTGGAGATGGCCCTCGTGAAGGGAAAGCTTGGTGAAGCTGGGAGGTGAAGACGCGTGCTTCCCTCTTGAGACAAAAAATGCCTGCCGCGACGTGATCACGGGTAGAACTTGCGTAGGTGCTCGATGTTCCATGGATTTTTGATCGGATCGCCGTCTTCCGTCTCGAGCCGCACCGCGCCAGGCCTGGCGATGTGCGCGACCCTGTAGGGGCCTTCCCACATGGGTGAGAGCTTGTGGAGGCCTTCTCTGGAGAGGATCCTCCTGAGGACGAGATCGCCTGTCTCGAGGGTGCGCGGCCGTATGTGGCGGCTGTGGTAGCGGCGTAGGTCTTGCTGGTACTTCGCCGCTCGGAGGGCGGCACGGCGGCGTAGTCCATCGAGCAGCAGCAAGTCGTCGTTGTGGAGCTCCTCTTGGTTGTCCTCGTTGAAAGCAAGGATCCGTGGGGACCCATGCTTGATCTCGGTGGGGAGGACTGCTTCAGCGCCATAGACGAGAGCGAACGGCGTTTCTCCAGTGGGCTTCGTGGCGGTGGTGCGGATGGACCAGAGCACGGAGGGGAGCTCTTCATCCAGTTCTTGCCGTGGGCCTTGAGGCGATTGAAGCTTCTTGTCTTGAGGCCTTGAGCACTTCTGCGTTCGCCCGCTCAGCCTGCCCGTTGCTTCGTGGATGAGCCACCGAGGCGAAGCAGAGCCGTGTGCCGAGACTCTCGCAGTAGGCCCTGAAGATGCCGCTGGTGAACTGCGAGCCGTTGTCGGTGATGATGCGATTTGGCACGCCGAAGCGACAGGCCAGGCCTCTGATGAATTTCACCGCTGATCTCGCCGGGATGGTGCGCACCGCTTCAACCTCCGCCCATTTGGTGAACTTGTCGATGGCGACGTAGAGGTAGCGGTAGCCCCCGCTGGAGCGTGGGAAAGGTCCCAGGATGTCCAGCCCCCAGACCGCGAAGGGCCAGGAGAGAGGGATGGTCTGGAGCCCCAGTGCGGGCTGGTGGACTTGCTTGGCGTGGAACTGGCATGCCTCGCAAGCCTGGACAACGGGGTTGCATCTTGAAGCACTGAGGGCCAATAGAAACCACTCCTGAAGACTTTCCCTGCGAGGGTGCGTGATGATGAGTGGTGGCCACATTCTCCACTGTGTATGTCCTTGATCAGCTGGCGGCCTTCTTCAGGGGGGACGCATTTTAGTGCAACTCCATTTGGACGCTTGCGGTACAGGTCTCCCTCGTGAAGGCAGTATGACTTGGCCTGGCGAGCAACTCTCTCTGCTTCTGCGTCCTCTTCAGGGAGGACTCCGTCCCTGAGGTACTCCTTGAGCTCATCGATCCAGCCCGTCTCTTGGTGTGTCATGGCCAGCAGCAGGCGTTCCCCTGTGGGTGGACCGCAGCTCGGCGCTCCAGATGTTGGTGGTGGTGGGAGCTCTTCGTCCGTGTTCATTCGACGCTTCTTTTGGCTGTTTCACCGATGCCCTGGTGAGCCTCTCCTCGAACACGCCCGCCTGCTGGGCTTCTCTGCGTGATGCTCGCCTGGCGATGTCGTCGGCCTCCTGGTTCTCCCTTCGTGGGATGTGCCTGAGCTCCATCCCCTTGAAGTGTTTCTCGAGCTTGCGGACCTCCTCGAGGTAAGCGGCCATATGGCCGTCCTTAGGCGTGTAGCTCTTGTTGGAGAAGTTGACGAGGAGCTGGGAGTCGCCCTTGATGAGTAAGCGCTTGATGCCGAGGGCGATTGCGGCTCTGAGCCCGGCGAGGAGGCCCTCGTACTCGGCGATGTTGTTGGAGACCTTGTCTGTCGTGAAGCACAGCTGGACGGCGTAGTAGAGCTTGTCGCCCTTGGGTGAGGTCAGGACGACGCCAGCCCCAGCGTTCTGGCATGCGAATGCTCCGTCGAAGTGCATGGTCCAGTGGCTTGGCACCGTGTCTCCTGCTGGCGTGGATTCTGCCTCATGAGGCTCTTCTTGCTGGTGTCTGTCCACTCGGCGACGAAGTCAGCCAATGCTCTCCCCTTGATGACCCTGGTGGTGTCGAAGCGCAGGCCAAAAGGTTGCAGCTCAATGTTCCACCCTGCGACGCGGTCAGTGGCGTTTGGATTGCGCAGGATCTGCTCCAGAGGGAATGATGTGACCACCGTGATGGGGTGGCCCTGGAAGTAGTGGCGCAGCTTCCTGGAAGCGATGAGGAGCGCGAGGAGGAGCTTCTGCTGCATAGTGTACCGCTCGCGAGCATCTCGCAGCACAGTGCTGACGAAGTAGACGGGATGCTCGACGAGGGTGTCGATGGTGACGCAGCGCTGGGTTCCTCGGGAGCCTTGTCGAGCCTCTCGAGAGGTGGACCCTCGACGAGGGTGCCTTCTGGTTGCGCGGGCTCGGCATGGGGCTCAGGGCCTGAAGAGGATGTTTCCTTGTCGGGGGGATCTGGGCTTGGCGTGGCGGTGTCCTTCTTGGCGAGGACTGGCTCTTCCCTTTCTGCCACCAAGGCTGCGCTCACTGTTTGTGGAGTGGCTGATAGGTACAGCTTCAGATGCTCGCCGGCCTTGGGGCAACCATGACAGGTGGGCTAGCCAAGTACTTCTTCAGGTCTTCAAATGCCTTGTCCGCCTCAGGCGTCCACTTGAACGTGCCAGACCGCTTCATGAGCTTGAAAAATGGCAGCGCCCTCTCGCCGAACTTGGAGATGAAACGGCCGAGGCTGGCCATGCATCCCGCGAGGCGCTGCATGTCCTTAAGGCGACGAGGTGGCTGCATCTCTTCTATGGCTTTGATCTTGTCAGGATTCGCTTCTATGCCGCGGTGAGACACTAGGAACCCGAGGAGTTTGCCTGACGGTACCCCGAAGACGCACTTGGCGGGGTTCAGCTTGATGCTTACTTTGCGCAGGCTGGCAAAGGTCTCCTCGAGGTCCTCCATGAGGGTGTGCTCTTCGCGAGTCTTGACCACGATGTCGTCGACGTAGGCTTCTGCATTTCTTCCCATCTGAGCCCCCAAGGCCTTCCTCATGAGCCTCTGGAAGGTGGCGCCGGCGTTCTTCAGCCAAAGGGCATGCAGACGTAGCAATACACACCACAAGGGGTGAGGAATGCTGTCTTCTCCTCATCCTCCTTCGCCATCTTGATCTGGTGGTAGCCTGAGAAGGCATCCAGAAAACAGAGGAGGTCGCAGCCGGCGGTGGAGTCCACGATCTGGTCTATCCGAGGCATGGGGTACGGGTCCTTGGGGCAGGCCTTGTTGAGGTCGGTGTAGTCGATGCAGAGCCTGCCGCCCCCGGTGTGCTTGGGAACGACCACCGTGTTGGAGAGCCATGTGGGGTGTGGAACTTCTCTGATGATGTGCGC
The DNA here is from genome assembly GCA_947311845.1 of Poa pratensis. Classification (NCBI taxonomy): domain Eukaryota; kingdom Viridiplantae; phylum Streptophyta; class Magnoliopsida; order Poales; family Poaceae; genus Poa; species Poa pratensis. The sequence goes on from CAMZMU010000052.1 coordinate 43,457,834, forward strand.
TTCTTTTAACTTCTCTACTTCCTTGATGATGAACTCTTGCTTCTCTGGCGCCTGGCGCCGTGCTTTCTGCTTCACGGGGCGTGCGTTTGGACACACGGCTAAGTGGTGCTCGATCACCTCCCTCGGTACTCCGGACATCTCTGACGGTGTCCATGCGAACATGTCAGAGTTTGCCCTGAGGAAGGCGACGAGCGCGCTTTCCTATTTGGGAGGCAAGCCAGCGCCTATGGTGACGCTAGCCCCCGAGCCGCTGGCGTCCAGTGACACCTTCTTCGTGGCTGCCTGCTCCTGTGAGAACAGCTGCTTCTTCTTCGCGGGCCTCTCGAGGGGCTCCATGTCCTCATCAGCGGGGAATGCCACGGCAGCGGCCTTGTAGGCGGTCTCGACAGAGCGCATTGCGTCCTGGACTTGACCGTGGATGGCGATGGTGCCGCCGCTGCCTGGAAGCTTGACGATGTTGTAGGCATGGTGAGTGACGCCATGAACTTCGCGAGGGCGGGGTAGCCGAGGATGGCGTTGTAGGGCAGGCCAATGTGTGCGACGTCGAAGTCGATCTGCTCGGTGCGGTAGTTCTGCGGCGTGCCGAAGGTGACCGCGAGCCTCACCTGCCCCAGAGGTGTGGTGAGCCACTTGTCACCCCCGTGAAGGGCCTAGAGGGCATGAGCCACTCGTAGGGCACTTGAAGCTGCTCGAAGGTCTCGACAGAGATGACGTTCAAGCCCGCACCCCCATCTATAAGCGTCTTGGCGACGGCGATGTTGTTGATGATGGGGGTGCACACCAGTGGGATGGTGCCTACTGCCTTGGTCGACTTGGGGTGGTCCTTGGAGTCGAAGGCGATGGTGTACTGTGACCACTTGAGGGGCTGGGAAGCCTCAAGCCCTGGAAGCGCTGCGCTGACCTCGCGAGAGAATTGCTTGAAGTGGTTGTTGGACTTGGGCGCTGGGACCCGCCGAGGATGCAGGCTATTGCCCCCTGAGGGGCCTGGTAGCCCCCAGGGTTCTCGTCGGGGAGGTTGCCGTTTTGCCCAGCGTTATTCCCCCGAGCCCTGTGCTGGAAGTTGTGGCGTCCACCTCCGCGGCCACCACGGCCTCCGCCGCGGCCGCCGCGGCCCTGGTTCTTCTCCCGCTCCTTGCTGAGCTGCTTGAGCTCCCAGCAGTCTCAGTGGCGTGGTTGTGCCTGTTGTGGTAGATGCAGTATGGGCGATTGTCCGCCTTTTTCTCTTCAGCCGCCGGAGAGGCCTCGCGAGGCTGCTTTGCGTCAGGCTCTGCCGCGAGGATGGCGGTGGTCTTGCGCTTCTCGCAGGCTTCTTCTTGCTCCTGGACCCCTCTGGAGGGTCCTCCTCCACTTCCTTCTTGACGAAGAGGAGGCCCTCTTCAGCCTTGGCGCACTTGTCAGCCAGATCAAAGAGCTTCACCACAGAGGAGAGGGTGTCGTGGATGCCGAGCTTCTCGAGCATCCTGTGGTTCGTGACGCCCTCCCTGAAGGCGGAGATGACGTGCGAGTCCGGGATGTTCGGAATCTTGTTGCGGACCTGGCTGAAGCGCTGGATGTATCTGCGGAGGGTCTCGTCAGGCTTCTGGCGCACCGCGCGAAGGTCGTTGTAGGTGAGCGCGCGTTCGTAGGTGCCCTTGAAGTTGGCGACGAAGACCTTGCAGAGGTCCTCCCACGTGTCGATGGTGTTCTCGGGGAGGTTCATGAGCCACGAGAGCGCGGAGTCCTTGAGCGCCATGGAGAGCCAGTTGGCCATCACCTTGTCGTCGCCTCCTGCAGCTGGATGGAGACGGTGTAGAGCTGCAGGAACTCCAGAGGGTTGGTCCTGCCGTCGTAGCGTGGAGGGAGGTCTGGCTTGAACTTCACAGGCCAGACGACGCGGCGCAGGTTGCGGGTGAAGGCGGTGCAGCCCGTGGCGTATGTCACGGCGCCACCAGCGAGTACGCCGCGGTTCTGGCGACCTGCAGCGGCAATCTCCTGCACGACGCGGTTGTGGCGGTCCCTCTGGCGCTCGATCTCCACGCGGGCATCCGCCGGAGTCCGCTGCACAATCTGGCAGTCGTGCGGCGAGGATGCGTGCGACGCGGCGCGGTGGTTTGCTGCCGGAGCTGCAGCTGGAGGAGGTGGCGGAGGCGGAGGGGGAGGAGGAGCGCCGTGCGCTATGTTCCCCTCGCGTCCGGAGTGGCGCACCAGCGAGCGAGAGGGTGCTGGTGCTGCAGTGGTGGCGGCAGGAACGGCGGCGGCGTTGATGAGCTCCTCGAGACGCCCAAGCCAGTTGTCGTGGCCCGCCTGCGTGGGACGGTAGCGCAGCAGCTCTTGCGCCATCAGCAGCGCGGTGGCTGGACTGGGCGCTGCTCGGCCCATCGTGGAGGCGCTCTCGCGCCTGGATGGGTGCAAGGAGGAAGCTCCCTCGTCCTCGCCGTCGATGCCGCCGTCGTTGCCGCTGCCGCCGTCGTCCTCAGGGTGCTCGACGCGCGGCTCGGCGTTGCGCTCTGAAGCGCGGTTGGCGCGTGGGCGACCACGCGGGTTGTGGTTGGCGGCGGGCTCGGTGTTGGCCCTGCCGGACGTCCGTCGCGCGAGACGCGCAGCTCGCGTGTCAGTCATGGCGCGGAGAGGTTGAAGAAGTTGAAGACGCGCCTCAGCCCCCTACCTGGCGCGCCAAATGTCGGAGACTAGTCCCAGGAACTAGGGGTGTCTCTCAAGTGCCAGGAAACGAGTAAGGGGCTGAACACAACGTCAAACAAATCCTCAACAACCTCGGCGACGGTGCTCGTCGAGCTCGGTGAGGAACATCACGGCAGAGAGGTAACACGAGCCGCTACCCAGGTTCAGGCCCACCGTGAGGTGTAAAAGCCCTACGTCCTGCTAAGATGTATTGCACTGCTTGGAGAGGTTCACAGTACAAGGTGCTTGCCGAGGGCACTGCTATGGCTATGGTGGACTATGGTGGAATGAGCTCCGTCTTCTTCTCAGACGTAGCTCCTTGGTTGTGGAATGTGTTGGTGAATGCGGGATCCCCCTCCTAGGTCGTACACTGGCTCCTTATATACTGGGCTTGGTCCTCTTCCCCGAAAATCTCCGGCGGGAAGGGATACCACAATGCCGCCGAGTTGGAGCACAGCGCACAGCGTCGGGGGCGTCCATGGACACGGTCCATGGCAGGGAGCACGTCGTCTTGGCAGAAAAAGCCACCGTCCAACCAGGACGGTGGGCTGGCGCTGCAGAGCTTTGGGGCGCGCCCCACGGTGACGTCGCAGTTGGAGCGTAGCGGCGGCCGGCCGCTTTATCACCAATTTGGCAAGTCTTGGAGTCCGCTTTGCTTGCCGCAGCTCCTTTGACCACTTTATACACGAGAATGGCAACTGCGGCGTCTTCGTCATCGCGCGCAGGCGCGCGCGTCACTCTGCGGCGGGCGCAGAGCCCATGTGCGCTCTGCAGCGGTGCAGGAGCTTGCTTCCACTTGAAGGAACCCCGCGAGGCCTGAACCCTCGCCGAGGTTTTGTAGCCGTTGACTTCTCGCGAGGGAAAACCTCCCGAGGGTGGCGCGGAGACGCGCCAGGGCCTGAAGATCTTCTAGGAGAGGCCTTCCCGAGGCAGAGGTCCCTCTCGAGGCCTCCAGGCCGATCGTTTGGTCCTTAGCAGAAATGCTCGGTCGAGCAAAAAGCCCTCGCGAGGGAAAATGCCTCGCGAGGCTCGCCAGGCTGAAAGCCTGGTCCTTAGCAGAAATTCCTGCGGAGCGTTCGAGGGCTGTGGCAGGCCGGCCCAGGATACCCTGGTTTCCATTGGGCCGACAAATATACTGATGCATGTAAAATGCATACATGAACTTTGCACTATATCACACATATTCCAATCATATTTGCATCATATAAGGGTTATATTACTGTTATTTAATGATTTTAGGAAATAAATCAATTGTTTCCTATTTTATGGAATTAACCCTGCGCAGGCAGAAAACCCTATTTCTTTCCTTTTATGTTTCAGGGACCCAAACGTCGTCATAAAATTCTAGAAAAATACAGAGGTCGCTATTTTGGAAGGAAGAAGACGTAGGAGCGAAGGAATCAAGCAAACGGAGCCCGCAAGGTGAAAAGGGGGTGGCCCACGTGGCCAGGTACTGTGGCCGTGGGGCCCACTCGTTTGGGCCTTGTGGCTCTGCTTCCGTCGATCTTTCGTCCACCGACTCCGTCTTGACCTAAAAACGCCTATAAAAAAGGTCCCCTGGCGTTTCGTGAACAGAGAACCGCAAAAACACAGAAAAACCGAAACGGAGATCGGGAGCTGCAGATTGGAGGGGAAAACTCTGGCGGGGCGCTGCCGAGGTGGTCTCCACCTTCTCCATCGACATCTCCACCGTCTCCATGATGAAGAGGGAGTAGTCCACCTCTGGACTATGGGTTTGTGGAAGTAACTTATGCATCTCTCCTCTCTTGAGCTTCACTAATTAGTACCGTATGAGCTGCTGAACATGATTACGGTCATATTGTAATACCTATGTGGTGGATCTTTCTATGAGTTAATATATGTTTGAGATTGCAATGTTTGTTTCAGTTATGAGTATAGATGCATATTATGTACCCCGTTCTTGTCTACTTGTTATCATCAAGCATGTTTATGAGAGCGTGTGTGGGGTGATGTGTGCATTAGTTGGAGTAACGGGGAGTGGTGAGTGCGGTAAGCTGACAACTTAATATCGCGATCTACTTGGGTGTTTACCTTACTTTGTTACCTCACTAGGGATAAACTAAAATACCATGCTGCAAGGGTTGAGGGTGACCAAGCTTCTTCCTGTGACTAGATCCAGCATGTTCTTATTTCCACTTCATGTCATGAAACTTATTGCTATACTCTGAGTCTTCTTAATTACTGAGGTGTTATGATTTGGTTCGCATCTTGGTGGAGTATAAGAGAGACTAATAACCAAAAGGTCTCTATGTTAGGACGTGATGCCCATATATCTAAGTAACTTGTTATCAAACTTTGTGTTGCAATCTCATATGTTAACTCTGTGTGTGTTCCATTTCTGCCACTTTATAAAGAGAGAGTGCATTTGTGAAACCATGAACCCCGGTCCATTTTTAATCATAAGAAACACCTTTCCAACACCATATACCACTTTTCCATTTTCAGCCGTCATTAAATCCGAAAATACAAAAATACTTTTCATCTTGCATACATCATTAAAAACCCAAAAATATCATTTACCATTGCATCCACCACCATTGCATATTTACTTCCTGTTTGCATTGCATAACTATCTTGATATCATTTTTACACCTTGTGCTTGACAACCACAGGTGAGGTTGAGGACCAAAACATTTAACTTTGTTTTGTAGGTAAACAAAAGAAGGATAAGAAGATATATCTTCACTACTGATTCCCCGAGAGGTCGATATTAAACCCTCGAGTCACCCTCGTGGGGAAAACACGTCTTCCACTACTACACACTCTGCACTTGGAGTCTCAACCTAACCCATTTACTTTTACGCAGGTAACTACGCACCGGAGATCAACTTAGCGCAGCAAAGTGTTTTCTGGCGTCGTAGATCAACCTCTTCAAGGGCCATCAAGACTGTTTTCTGGCGTAGTTGCCGGGGAATCATAGCTGAGAGATTTATCCAAGGGTGTGCATCATTGCATTCATCTCACAACGAAGTCAACTTCACCAACTTGTGCTAACACCTAAGCTTGGGGAGGTTGCACCTACGTGAGCACCATCTTATCCATCTTTACTTACAAAGCAATTTATTTGTTTTGTTAGTGTCATTGCATATCATATTCCGCTTGCATATTTATTTTCAGTTTTGCATAAAAAATAAAAAAATACAAAAAAAACCTTGCTAAAATGAATCCTAGTGCTGAAATGAACAACTTTGGTCAATACTATGGAGAGTCGTTAATGGATGCTTGGTATAGAATTAAGGACACTAGTAAAAATGGTGTCATTAAATATACTCCTGCCACTGTGATAAGAAACTTCTATAAAGGTATAGATGGTTGGTCAAAACTCATTGACTTGTGGAAAATTTGCTTCTGGAAATCCCTCACATGCCAATAACTTGATGGAAAATTTATTTGGGAATTCTATAGAATCCAAAGATGAAACTGAGATCAAACAACTAAAAGCTTCTATGGATAGGTCAACATTATGTCTACAAACTTATATGGAGGATTATCCTACTAAAAATGAGATGCATTCATTTATCCTTCATACCAAATCTAGGATGAAAAAGACAAATAACACTCTTTCTGGAATCTCTTTAAAAATGGAAACGATATTGAACTATGCTAAGTCTAAAAAGAAGTTGACTAGGGAATTAAATGAAAGAATATCTTCTATGTTGGAACCTTTGGACAGGGATATTAAGAATCATGTTGAAGAGGAGAATTACCTCCAAATAGCCTTGAATCCTGCTTTAAGAAAAAGGAATGAGAATCTTGCTTGGGTAGAAATTGAGGAAGTTAAAATGCTTAGTGAAGTCAAGGATCCTTTGCTTGACTTAGAAAATTGTAGCTTGCATGAATTAATATCTATCTTACAAAAACTTGCAAGTGATCCTTCCATCAACACTAATCAAGCTGGCTTTGGTTCTTATATTGCTAATCATGTCTTGAAAGAAAAGATTGCTAGGTACAACCAAGAGGCTATGATACCACCTAAGCTTGGGGATATGTGGATTCCTAAGGTACTAGTAACTATTGGAAAAGAGACATACCATGCTATACTTGATCTAGTATCTAGTGTCTCTGTTTTATCTAAAGAACTATATGAAGTGCTTGAATTGAAAAATCTTGAAAAATGCTCCATTGAACTTGCACTTGCTGATGACTCTATTAAACATGCTTTAGGAAAAGTAAGTGATGTTATGGTGAGTTACATATGACTTTTGTGCCTGTGGATTTTCTAATCATGGATATGGGGAATAAAACCTCTAGTCCTATTATTGGAAGACCTTTTCTTCGTACCACAGGTGCCATCATTGATTCAAAAGAAGGGAATGTGAAGTTTCAGTTCCACACAAGAAGTGCATGGAACACTTCCCAAGGAAGAGGGAACCACCAAAGTTCAAGCTCCCTCATGAGCTTCGTCCACAATAAACAACAAGTAAGAAGCCTAGCTATATGGCTATAAAGAAAGCGCTTTGCGGGAGGCAACCCGGTTATTTTTGTGTGATTTTCTTTGTGTCCTCTTGCTGTAACAAGAGACTTTGTGTCTATTTTAGGTTCTGGAATTTTCAATAAAGTGCCAAGTTTTACCCTTTTTGGTTTGAAAAAGTTGCTTATAGCGTTCGGAGATTTTATTCCTGCACGAATCAGTGCACGGTATGATTTTTAATTCTTATTCTGTAACTCCGAATGAGCTCATATTTGAACTGTAGTTGCAACTTTTCATCCTCTGTATGCATGAATTTTTCGGAATTTTTGAGAAAGTTTGGTAGGGTAGAAAAATACGTTTTGCTGCTGCTGTTTTTCTGGACAGATTCTGTCCCATTTTGTTTGATGCATGCTTTGAGCTTTTAAGTTGAATCTTTTTGATCCAATTGAGTTTATGAGTAGGCATACAACATTATACACTTTCTGGACATCTCATATGAATTTTTGTTCAAGGATTATATGCAGCAAGAAACTATTTGTTTATCACTATTAATGCACCCCACAGAAAAGAAATGGGAGAAACGGTGTTTTGAAGTTTTTTCACAGGGATTGGAGGAGATGCACCAAGAGTTATCCAAGGATGGTGAAGACCATAAGCTTGGGGATGTGAAGACAACCCCGCTGGACCTACACACTCTCGGTTTGCGCACGTCCAACTTCTGTTTTTCGATCGAAACACTTTATCGCATAAACTTGGAGCGTCTTTTGTTTTGTGTTTTGGTTTGATTTGTTTTGAGAGACCACCACACTATCATTTATATATGGGAGAGCTACTGGAAATATGGGTTGAAATATGTTGGATGCTTTTATAAGATTGGGAAAAGGGATGTTTGAGTTGATTTTTAATGATACATATAGTTGCATGATTCATGAGCTTGTTTATGAGTAATAGTTTGCAAATCCTTTTTCAGAGCTATAACTTATTCATGTTTTGGTGCTGATTGTTATTTTACTTGGTTTAACATGGATTAGTTAGTTCTATGGACACTCATGCATGCATCTAGATGGTCAACTTTCTCCCTTTTGCTAGCCCAAACATTCCAACAAGTCAAAACTTGTTTCCAACACCTTCAACCAAAGTTATTCCAGTGAGTCCACCATATCTACCTACTAGCTATATGCTATTCCGAGTATGTTCATCATGATATTTGTGTTATCTATACCTCTGAATGAAAATGATTATGTTATTGATTGCCATGGGAAAAGTTGGTTATATAGCTCTCATGAACTTGATGCACATTTTTACTATCATTGCTATAAATAAAACATGACCCATTGTGATTAAGATTATGATGCTAGTGGCTTGATAAATGTCCGAGGTTGGGAGTTAGCCCATATGTGCTGTCACATGCAAAGCTTTCAACATGCTCCATTTAGTTGATATCATGTGCTTTTGTCTATGGATGCCTATCATGGTGAAATAAGGGGAAAATATTTAGTTTGAATGAGTTTGTATAAATGGTTAGAGAGACGCCTGGGCCGCTAATCTAAGCCATGCATTATTCATGGTGGAAATTTACTTACATGCTATGGTGAATTATCTATGACACACCTTACAATAAAAAGCTATTCCAATGGTAAATAAAAAGGGTGTTGAGGTGGTTCATCTTGTTTGTTTGTCTTGTCATTTTGATATGGGCTTGTTCCATATCCTGGGACAAGAGGTACCCCAGTTGACGCTCTTGATGATACTATTATTACTTACAATGATAGATAACTTGAACTTGCTTTTCCCAAGTTGAGTAACTCATGGTGTAGGTACTTGTATTCAAGGGGCATGAGACATCCAACCTTTACTTTGTCAAGCACACTACTCATATTTGCTCTCACATTAAACTATAATCATTCAAGATGCTATGATAGGGGAATGAGAGCTTGACACCAAGTATTACCACATTGCAATCATTAACTTAAGTAGAGAGTTTGGAGGTTAGATGAAACTTATGCATGCTTTACCTCTACTCACTTATTCATCTTTCCAAAGTGTCCACCAAACATATTCAGATTTTCATCATCACTCTATGGACCACATGTATGCAAAAGTAAGAATGTCCATACTACTATCTGTTATGTTACACTTTGTGAACTATCATTGAACATCCTTGCATTGAATACTTGATATCACTTCATAAACTATTTTGCATATTGATACTCCTTTGAAGAATGAATCATTTGACTCTATGTAGCAGTAGCAATCATCTTTGATATCCATTGTTAGTGCTATATTGCAAAGCCCATGTTAGTTTTATCACCTTCATACTCGAGGACGAGTATTGGTTAAGCTTGGGGATGTTGATGCATGTAAAATGCATACATGAACTTTGCACTATATCACACATATTTCAATCATATTTGCATCATATAAGGGTTATATTACTGTTATTTAATGATTTTAGGAAATAAATCAATTGTTTCCTATTTTTATGGAATTAACCCTGCGCAGTCAGAAAACCCTATTTCTTTCCTTTTATGTTTCAGGGACCCAAACGTCGTCATAAAATCTGGAAAAATACAGAGGTCGTTATTTTGGAAGGAAGAAGACGTAGGAGCGAAGGAATCAAGAAAACGGAGCCCGCAAGGCGAAAAGGGGGTGGCCCACGCGGCCAGGTACTGTGGCCGTGTGGGGCCCACTCGTTTGGGCCTCGTGGCTCCGCTTCCGTCGATCTTTCGTCCACCTACTCCGTCTTGACCTAAAAACGCCTATAAAAAAGTCCCCTGGCGTTTCGCGAACAGAGCGCCGCAAAAACACAGAAACACCGAAACGGAGATCAGGAGCTGCAGATTGGAGGGGGAAAACTCTGGCGGGGCGCTGCCGGGGTGGTCTCCACCTTCTCCATCGACATCTCCACCGTCTCCATGATGAAGAGGTAGTAGTCCACCTCTGGACTATGGGTTTGTGGAAGTAACTTATGTATCTCTCCTCTCTTGAGCTTCACTAATTAGTACCGTATGAGCTGCTGAACATGATTACGGTCATATTTGTAATACCTATGTGGTGGATCTTTCTATGAGTTAATATATGTTTGAGATTGCAATGTTTGTTTCAGTTATGAGTATAGATGCATATTATGTACCCCGTTCTTGTCTACTTTTTATCATCAAGCATGTTTATGAGAGCGTGTGTGGGGTGATGTGTGCATTAGTTGGAGTAACGAGGAGTGGTGAGTGCGGTAAGCTGATAACTTAATATCGCGATCCACTTGGGTGTTTACCTTACTTTGTTACCTCACTAGGGATAAACTAAAATACCATGCTGCAAGGGTTGAGGGTGACCAAGCTTCTTCCTGTGACTAGATCCAGCATGTTCTTATTTTCACTTCATGTCATGAAACTTATTGCTATACTCTGAGTCATCTTAATTACAGAGGTGTTATGATTTGGTTCGCATCTTGGTGGAGTATAAGAGAGACTAATAATCAAAAGGTCTCTATGTTAGGACGTGATGTCCATATATCTAAGTAACTTGTTACCAAACTTTGTGTTGCAATCTCATATGTTAACTCTGTGTGTGTTCTATTGTCTGCCACTTTATAAAGAGATAGTGCATTTGTGAAACCATAAACCCGGTCCATCTATTATATAATTAAAACACAGGATAACCAACGGTTAGGATGCATCCGTTTTAAGCTAGAGCGTATCAAGGGATGAGATTAAAAAACATGGATCTAATTCGCATGGAAAAAGGCATCCGTGGATTCCACTTCGTCATCTTCCATATTTCTTGGACACTGTGCAACTTGTATTACGACTAAACGTATGATGGCAGGACTAGATGTAGGAATTGATTCGTATTCTAATTAGAGTCCACCACATCACGTACGAAATAAAATAAGATGCTTAGCAAAACTGAACACGTTCTCTTCTGCCATATCGGCCGTCATTGGTGTAACTTCCCTAGGATCAACAGGGATAGCGATCTCAGACCGCAGGCGTACAACGGACGCCGCGTGCAGCACCAGCAGCAATCAACGACGTACGTTGTGTGATCTGAAGACGGCAACTAGCATCCTGGCCCAGCATAAATCCTCCGATCTTTGATCTCGAAGCGACAATGTCGATCTCGCTGTCTGATGAAGCTTTCTAGGCGTGCCAAGGATGATGACGAACACACAAGGTACCCTGGATCTCTCTCAAGCTTTTCGACGAGTACGTATGGCGAATTAGCTACGTCAATCAGGTGTAAATCTACGACTGATGAAAGCCAGCAGGCAACGTTGGGATGATGGCGATCCAAAGAGGCAAACACATGTGGAACGCCAACGGTATTAGAGGAATTGGTGATCGACCATGCGGACGTCGACTCAAGCAAATTTGCTATGATAAAGTACAATCACCCGGAGATGCAAGCGGTGTTGTCCGCGCGTGGCCGGCCGCAGCTCTCCGCGGTAGCCGAAAGCGCAACTGCGCAAGCGGCTCTTTCTGTGATACACCCGATGGAAGATGCGTAGCACGCACAATCAATCAGATACTTGGTCCTTCAAGAAGCACATATTTATTGGTTCGACGTACCGCCGGCCGGAGAAGCCATCAAATTAAGCAATCCAATCACCATGTATGCCGTGTGGTGGTACAACCTGGAGTGCAGATCCGTCTGCAATGCTCGCGACGACTAGATACCAACAATTTAAATCAGGAACTACCTCCCGTCAACAAACCCAAGTTGTTCTCCTTGGACACAAGGTGGTCCTACCGGTGCAAAGATAATTTACTTTGGCCGTGGTTACACGCTGATTTTTTCGTACGGATCTTTGTCGGCGAAGTTAGAGTTTCAAGGGCTTCGTAAAAATCGAGCTTGAAGATACCAACACTGATGTTTTGGGCTCTCTGCAGGTTTTTAACCCTAGGCTACGCCAATGGAGGTGCAACACGGTCCAAGTGGGCTGCCGGCCGGAGAGGCAACAACGACGAGGTGGAAGGCTCCGACGAGATCCTTGGCAGTGGTCATAGAGGTGCAAGTGTAACACGGTCCAAGTGGGCTGCCAGTGGGAGCGTCGCTGCAAGCTGCACACCTACGACGAGATTCTAGGCCACGGAAAGTCGCCAATGGAGGTGCAGCACGATCCTAGCGGCCTGACAGGAGGAGCGGGCACAATGGCGACCTGCACGGACCTAACCTGTGCTTCCTATCAATCCTACTGAATGGCCCCTCCACGTCCTCTACCTCCTGTCCATGCCGGGCGGCAGCCACAACCCGGCCAGCATGCAACGGCCCAACAACAGCGAATTGCCTCCTCAATTAACTGTCTAATCGATTTTATCGCCACTTTCTCCGACGTGTCTACCTTTCCTACTTGCCAAAATTAGACAGGAAATTTCTCCAATATATGAAGTCATGTCCTGATTAATATCTCTTCGTTCATCTTTCTTGGCATAAATTTAGCTTCATGAGATAGCATGCAGTGATGCAGGTATCTTCAATACGTAAAGTCATAACCAAGACAAATTTGTTTTTGCTGAAGCTCAGATCTCTTCTAGGGAAGCCAACGTCCAGATTCTCTCTGCTAATCAAGCGCGCCTTATATCTTGCATCAGGTTGAAATTTTATACCTCCGGTAAGACGGCCTACCCATCAACTATTTGCTATTTTCCCACGAAATAGCTAGGCATGTAAATTTTACTTATACAGCAAACTACAGGACGTGCAGACTGAAGTTATGGTTTCGATGTTTATGCACAACAAACGTTTGATAAACTGCTTGAAGAAGCTCAATGGAGTTTTTGGTTGCATGTTCGAACCAGGTAAATTATATTAGTTGTAGAAATCACTCTTTATCACCCTGTATCCCTTTCATGTGTGAAGGTGTGTACAAAATATACGGTGGTCATGGAGCTTGAAAATTAGTGAAGCCAGTACTGATGCCTTCATGTTGATAGACAAATCGGCAAGCATATATAAGTATGAGAACATCAATGTGAAATACGCACGTTCAACAGTACTGATTATTTGCACCATTGATAAGCAATTTATACCGGCGTAGATGATGAATCAAATTCTACAACTCTTTATTAGTTTAACACATCGGACAAGTCTAATTTGGAGATTCATTATGATAGAAAAATGGGATGATTATTTCCCGTATGGAATCAAAACAAAAATGACACAAAATTTATTAGTTTGGTTCCATGAGAATCGCAGATAAAATCCAAGAAATAGCCAATTTTCTGAATAAATTAGTTATGGAAATTAGTAGTATGACTTGGCAGTCCAACTCTATTAGTCTCATTACCATCTTGTTACCTATAAATGACAGTGCTAACTTCATAAGCTTATTTTTATTATAGGCTGATATGAAAGTGGATTTGCTCGATAATGGTACTAAGCTCTTGTTTGTACTTAATGCAGATATAAAAGGGTCTTGCTGGATAGTGGTCATGCAGTGCACCTCGGTTAATAGGTACAATTTAGCAAAAAATAACATGTCTTTTAGTTGATGGTTGACGCACATCTAGAATGAAATGTTCTAAATGATGCCAACCCAATATCTTTTGTTTTCTTGCAAATCGTGTGTGGAAAAGCCGGCTTTCCAGTTGTCTTGATTTTGAGTAGTCCTTGACATGGCCTAATTTATAGTAGCATACATACTTTGCTTTGTATTTTGTTCTGCGGTTGACCTAGAATCTAGATGGATGTCTTGCCCCAATGGGCTTGATCTGTGGCATCAACCTGCATTTATTCTGTTTTATTTTTGTGACAGTTCCTATTGTTAGAAATTAAGTTTCGATTAATCCATTGCTCCATTCCATTAATTTTATAACACTGTTTGTTGTACTACAAAGATAGCAGTGCCTTGATTGAAAGTGATGTTCTCCTTCACAGGTGCAGCAAGGTGTGATATCTTCCATGAGGAATGGGTCCGTAATATCTTTCTAGGTTTAAAGGGCTGCTTGATTGAACCTATGCAAGATTACATTCATTAATTATGTTGAGGAATGAGCTATTTGCGGAAAGGTTGTTCCTAGAAAAGATTTGATATAACTGCAATGCATGAATCAATTATTTCATCCGGCTGTTAAAAGTGAGTCATGGAAGTGTACACTAAATGTTCTGTTGTTAAACTCTATTTTCTATAGTTGGATGCTAGCTGCTGGCCTTTGGAGGTTAGCTCATTTGATTAAAATAGTTGCTGATGTTCCCCTTTTAGCTGACCAGATCATTGGAATACTAGGTTAGTCTCCTAGCTATTGCTATAAGACTAATGCTCTGTTAGTATATGGCCGCTTATTGGCTGTTTGTTGATGGCTATTTTAGTTGCACTTTGAAGTGTCACAATGGCTTGCTCCCTTTATGGAATCTCACTACACCATCTGTACTCTACTATGTCCAGGGTATAATAACACAGGAAGATGCAGACACCAATCGAGATGACAGTCCTTTTAATAGGAGAAATATCGAATTGGCTCACCAAGCCCTATGTGAGTAAGCTTGATTGAAATGCATTGATGTCGTAGACTGTTTTCTAACCTTTTGTTGGAAAATATTATATTCGTGAGCTTCTGAGCAGATTTATTTTTTATGTGTACATCCCCATCTAGGTCAGAGCTGAGGGCGGTGTGTTCGTTAGCAATGCATTTTGACTTAATGTTCGTTTTTGGTGTCGACTCTCCCTAGGCAACTCGAAGAATATGCCTTGACATGTTCTATATTTTTGCCTTTTCATCGAATTTTGTGGCGCTTTTTGTTGTCTCTGCTGTTTAAGACTTGGTCTTTTTCTTGAGATCCTTTGTATTTTTTCCTTGGTTACCAATGTAGAGATCGTATTGCCTGGATCACAAGTTATAGGTTATGTCGGCATGATTCAGTTTCAAATGGTTTACATTTTCTTCTGCTTATCTTAAATAGAACTGGTTGTCTGAGGTGTAGAATCTCAATGCTTCTTGTTCCATTTTGGTAGCCTGTAGCCATGATAAATCTAAATTCAAGAGTAGCAGGTGTTCTGTGTCGCTTTCTTTTAAGGTCGAAATGGTTTGTCTCTGGATTGATTCTGTATTTATATATGAGGTATGATCCATGTTAGTTTACTTGAATTCTCCTTATGATTGAGCCTTTTTTTCTTCTAAAGAGGAATCATGGTGTTCTCTTTTCTTTTCGTAGCTCATATATGTTCAACATAGATGTCTCCCAGATTGTTGCCTTGATCGTCCATCTCCATAGTCATGCAAGTAAATTGTCATGCCTACTTCTGTTCTCATCTTTGTTCCAAAGGCCCAAAGGTCTACTCTGCTTGTCTGAGCCACCTGTTAGTTGATTCTGGCCATTTTGTGTGTACCAGTTTCGCTATTATTTTCTTGGATTTGATAATTCCAAATATTTCCACCTATTCTTTTCATTTGAAATTGTGCACAACTGGGATTGCCAGATAATCTATTTCTATATGGATTTTGTGTTGTAGGCCGATATAAGTTCTTGTCCCTTGAGATATTAAACATCACAATCTGTAGCGCTGGCTTTAAAAACCCTTGGTATACGCTAGAGCAAATCAAGCGGGTCAAAAACTGGGTCGCAAAACAGAAAAACGCACTCATACTCTCTTCTTATTTTGGCACTTCAGTTAATGTTCAGCTGATTACCGTGAAAATCAAAAGGAAGGAAATTGTGCAGGTGTTATTGCTTTTACTTCTTGCTGTGATAGGAGCTCCTAACTGGCTAACTGATTATGAACATTCCAATGGAGGTGAGAATATTGCTCTGAGAGGTCCGCCAACATATTTTCCAGTTAGTAGATACTGCTCTGAAATTTAACCAACGATAGCTATCTAGCCGTCTACTCTTCTGGATATCACCAATTGTTACATGCTACAGAAGGTAACTGCGATGCTCAACACTAGCCTAGGACCTTGATGTGTCATCCTGATGTAATTTGACTATGTTGTTGTGTTTCTCTTTTTTGTGTGGGGATGTTCTTGTGTTTCTCGGTGCAGCAACTCTTCATATGAGTGTGCACCTCCTGTCCCAATCTTCTGAATATTTCATTAAATTCATGGATGCAAATTTGGTTCACTTGGATATTGTTTGGGTATTCTAGCTGTTGATGTAGTTCATGGAGTTAACTATTATAATGCCCCTGCATGTTGTCGATTCTCTGTTTAGCTCCAGGTTGCAAGGTAATTTTTCTGGGCAATATGTTTTGGGTTGTTCAATGATGGCTTATTATGTTTAGTGCATGTTAGTGGGTCAAAGAGAGGAGCTAACTACAATTTGTTTGTTAAAGAATCAATGAACTTCCTTAGAGTACATGATGTAAATATAGTCGATCTGAGATTCCAAGGGTTGTATGGTACTCGCGAAATAACTCTATATTCCTTCAGAAAGGATTTTATCACCTTCGAAAATGTTGAAATTTCTTAGCATGATTCATACTTTGTCATCTATGTTCTTAATTGGTTTCTCCCTACAAACTACCTCCTTTTCCTTTTCGTCTACTAAGCATGATTCATTCCGAATTTGTCCTTTGTTTAACTCTTTTTTCCATCTTTTCTCTACAAGAGCATTTCCTTTCTTTAGCTCACTATGCTCTCCTCATGTCATCTACCATGATAATTATAAATTGGTCACCAATCAGGCAATCCAGTACATGGTATATAAAATGAAACAAGATGCTCCTAAAAGTATTGGGTTAGTGTACTTGATGATATTTAATTCATGCGTACATATCTCGCAATTATCTGAGAACGCCCGGGGAGCAAGTTTTGTCAGGCGGTGTTTTTTCACTGATGTTACCATGTTTGAAACATGTAGGTAGTCTTCTAATGTTTTGTGCCTCCTGAATGGTGTCTGCAATCAAGAATCTTGTGACGATCCTATTTAATCTCAAGGTAAACCGCCGTTGTTGGCTGGAATCGAGAATTATCACCAAGCTTCTGAATATTGTATTGTCGACAACATGTATTATGACTTTCTAATTTTTTATTGCTATGGGAATTAACTTGCCACCGATGAATTACCCCTTCATATATGATATTTGTATCTAAATTCGCAAAATATTAAATTACTGAGTAGCGGTGTCATCCTCGGCAGAAATTATTGCATCAGAGGTGGACTTGAATGATGCTACTGTTTGCCTTATGTATATGTTCTTATGTGAAAATGGTAAAAGTACTTAAAAGGGAAATGGACTCTGAGTAATAGTTGCCTTATCTGCATTTTTTATTGGCCTAATCATCTAATAGAATGATTCCTGCTGCAGTTCAACAGTGTGCTGCTGATAAGTATATCACCAAACAAAAAATAGTTATGGAAGTGGTATCGGCTATCAGGTGCCATTATTATTCAGTTCTTCGGTTTTAGCTCCTGTTGTGTACAATTTTTTTTCTTTTTTTCGCCTTTTTGGTGACTGCCTTTGTTGAGCTCTGAATTTGACTACTGCCTTTGTTTGAACAATGAATTTGACTACTGCCTTTGCTTAATCTCTTGTGAAGCAGACACTAGACAGTTATACCGTTTCTGAAATAATAATATTGCATGCTTGTTAATTGTTATGTTGGAGGCGGTATTTACTTGTGTGCACATCATGCATCCAAACCTGTTACTTTCATTCTCCATATATGTGATAGGTAGTATATATACATCATATATATTCAATCTATGTCAGATTGCTGCTGGTGATCCTCCCAGCCAATTTTTCTCCGGTTAGCACTTGATGTATTGCAACGCTGTGTCAATAGAATTGCTCTGTTTCTTGACAGATGTATCAAATCTGGGAGGAACCTGGTCCAAAATCTTAGCGGAAATCACCACTTGAT
The DNA here is from genome assembly GCA_947311845.1 of Poa pratensis. Classification (NCBI taxonomy): domain Eukaryota; kingdom Viridiplantae; phylum Streptophyta; class Magnoliopsida; order Poales; family Poaceae; genus Poa; species Poa pratensis. The sequence goes on from CAMZMU010000052.1 coordinate 43,475,723, forward strand.
GTGAAGATGAGTGTTCTTGGTTTCCTGATGCTGCAATCAAAATTTCAATACTCACGCATATGTAGTACTCACATGCTTATTAAAATTGTTGGCATGTGGTTTGAACTTCCTGTTGTAGCTTAAATTACCTATTGTAGCTTAAATTATAATATTTGTGCACCTAAGATGACACCGATTGTGTATTTAGCTGCAGCTGTTAAAGGACCATGTAATCGCACCTGTATGTACTTTATTTGCCTGCTAATGCTACTTTAGAGTTCGAACAATTGGAATCCTAAATTATGTGTTAACTGATGCAAGCTGACTTAAGCGCGTCTTACCTTTTCGTAAATTATGTATTAACTGATGAAAACTTGGTGGTGCCATCTATTTTTAAGATATAGTGTGCCATATCGAACTGAATATGACAGCTACCTGAAACCGGCTTAATTTCAAAATCAAAGGATGGATAGCGAAACAAAGAGAGCCTATGAAAATAAAGTAATACAGTATTGTTTCTGGTGGTTGAGCAGTTGTGCAACATGACTTGCATTTTCCTTTAAATATTTGCATCTCTAAAAGGTAAATAAAATAATAGCAACAATTCAAGAGATAACACCACATGAAACACGCATTTGCATTATAGATTAAACCACAAATGTGGCCAAGTTTAGTAAGTCCAAAACCTGAAACCTTAATCAAATTATAGTAAGCAAATCAAAAAAAGCGTATGACAACAATGTAGTCTTTGCATCCGGTAGTTGCGCAGTCGCGCAACGGGTCATCCATCATCCAGTAGTTCAATTGGTGTGGGAAACTGAGGCTTCCCAGGGCACCTCCCCGACGAATGCGTTCTGGGCCGTCCGATCGAGCGCGTGGACGGCTCGGATCCTTTCTGGAGCTGTTTCGCGGCACCTGGGTCTTTTTTCACGCGGTCCCTCATGAGTGTACGCGGCTGATGGGTGGGGACGCGTTTAAACGGGCCCCATCGGGCAGCAGCTGTGGCGGCGCGCCCTCACGTACTGCCGTACTGGTGCCCACGCGACGCGGTGGCAGGGGATGTAATTCCGTCTCCCGGGCAGGCCCAGTTTCGGACTTTCGCGTCAAGACGAGGGCGACGCGACGGCGACCGTACGTGCGTGGCGGAACGGGGGTCGCCGCCGGGTACGGGGAGCTACAGCTGCTGCCTGCCTCGCCCCTGCCCTCCATGCCCGGCAAGCCTCCATCGCTGCCCCATATGCCTCCTCCCCTTTTCGCTGTACACCCTTGCCTCTTTTTCTCGATCTGCTAGGGTTTCTTCTCGCCGACCGACGCACAGCCGCCACCGTCGAAGAAGACCATGTGGTACGCTGCCATTCAGTGCACCGCACGCCGGCGACGCTTCGTCTCTATGCGACCAGGTGCGCTCTCTTGATTTTGCGTACCTGGGCTTCTTCATCTTCTTCCGCTGTTCTCTGTTCTCACCGCCCTTGTTCTGCAGTACAAAATCACGTCGCCGGTGCCTGCCGTGATGAGGTCTGCTTGCTGGGTTGCAGTTGAGGTGGGGGGTAATTTCGATCTGTGTTTTGCCACGATTATTTGGTGTATTCTTCTCCCTATTCACCTATTTCGTATTTGCAAGCTCGGTTCGTGTTTGTCCGATCTGGCCTACGTCTATATTTATAGGTAAGGTGAGGGTTAATTTCTTTTGACAGATCGATCAGGGGTGGAGCAATTAAACCTGTTGCATTTTAGGTCACCAGGGTACATTTTATCATGATTAGAGTGGTGTACACATTATTTCTAAGCCAATTTCTCAAGAGATGCTACCTGATATGAGATGCTAGCTCAAATATGAATGGTAGTTTTGTCTACAAAATATGATATGAGTTGCGGCATATACAAAAAATGGGTCCTTCTGTTCGTCTGATCATTTTGCCTTCTTCACAGGTTCCTTTCTATGGTTTTGGCTTGCATCCCTGCGCCGCAGAGAACATTTGTGGGCTGGAAGCCGCGGTTACAGGTTTGTTCTTCCCGCCACTTTACTTTTCGTCTGCATAAAACGATATGTCTAATTGCGTTTATGGGTCATGCTGTTTGTTGGTGTGTGTGCGTGCTTTCATTTTTCTGACCATTACTTATTGAACTTTCTATATATGCATTTCCCCACCTCATATTTTTTATCTGGGTTAGTAAGCACTAAACATACTGTTTAGTCTTATGTGTCCAATATTGCTTGAATCTAGGATGGCTACACTGTCAAATATATCTCTGATAACATGATTTCGTTTCTCCAGCTTTCTTATGGTTATCAGGATTGATTATTCACTAATAAAATCCCTGGAGTTGAGGCATTCAAAAAAGATGGGCACTGTTTCTATGTCAGGTACTGGTGAAAATCGCAGTGCCTAGGTAAAGTGCAATATTGCAATGCTACTGAACCATTTTGAGTTCATGTGTGCTTTCTTGTGACTTCGTTTATTTCCTAGCAACCGAAGACGAGTTGGTGCGGTTCCTCCGCACATGCAGTCGTGCTTGTGGGGGAGGGGAGCAATGGGCGTGGGGTAAAACGTGCTCGCGGATATTGGGAGGCGTTCAAGAACTGGAGCTTGCGCACATTGGGACATTCGGCCACTGGCGTCAAGCAAAAGGTACAACCTTCTACCGAATCTTATGGTTGTTTTGTTTGTTGAATGAACTACCATAGTACAAGGGGTCAAGACCGTGGCTACTATAGAACGACAACTTGATACACCTACTTGATGGAATATATCTACCTAAAGAGTTTACTTGGTTGAATTGTATATAAATCGATGGGCTGGACATTGGGGACAGTAGCTCACTCTGTTTTGCTGGCTGTGGAGATTTGTAAATGTTCATCTAACTATCTGGCCCATGTTTCGGCACATTTTCCTTTTAATTGTATGATTTGAACAAACTATTGCAACACCCCCAGCAGCCTAACATTTTCTCACGGCACTATTTAGTTGGGGTTAGTTTTCTGTCATGTAGTAAAACTTATGGATTACTTTTGGTACATTAACCTGTCAAGATTTTGTGTTCACTGACTTCAACAATCAATTCATCCAGGCTGGTATTTCACCATTGCTTCAGAAGCAACTAGAAGATCTGACCAAAAGGAATGTAAATGGTAATAGCAGTAACAACGAGAATAAAGGGTTTCGATTTGTTATTATTGGCATGATCTTGTGGAACCCTTGCAAGCTCTTCAGGATTCTGGGCAAGAGGTGAGTTTTTCTGTCTTTACGTTACGTATAACCAGAATAAAGTTTGTAATTTGTGAGTGTAGTTCGTACATTAGTTGCTTTCGTTTCTATCTTCTTCCAGCACTTCTCTTATCTATTATTGCTTTTATGCTGTCAGATCTGTATGAATGTGGACAAGCAAAGAGAGAAGAGAAGACTCAGCTAAAAATTGAAGCGGAAGAAACATGAAGAGAAGAAAAGTAATTTTCTGCCATCCTTAATTCGTCCCACTTGCAGTCATGCATTGCTATTGGTTGCGACATTGCAACTTTTCATTTCTGAATATTTAAAACAATTGCAAGAAGCCTGCCTTTTACTTTCTTTGAACAATCACATTATCACACTTCATTGATTTGGTGATTTGATGAAGATGACCTTTGTAATATATTGTTTCTCTACCCTTCTGCTATCTTCTATTACTGTATACCTATATGTATATATTTGCTTTGCTTCAAGTATTAGACTGAACATTTATGTTTAGAAGCTTATCTACTAGGAGACCTGAGACCTACAGAAGGAAGGTAATCAGTACAATTTCTTCATAAAAGTTATCCTATAGCTATACTTGGTCCAAATTTGAAACAAATACACATACGGGTGAGCAAGATCATGCAAGTTTAAACTGGTTAACACATTTTTGCATTAGAACCTTACTAAACTTAAACAACTTTATATAGATATTGTGTTTTGTTCATTACTTTTAGGTGTTATCTCTATTTAGGTACATGTCATTCTTTTGCTTCTGCTTTTCTTATGATCATGTAACTATTATTTGACTTTGCTAAATGTAATATTGCTTCCACACTACCAGGACGTTCAGATTTTTGAGCTATAAAAGGGGTAATGACTACACTATGAAGAAATTCAGAAGTACCATCCCATTTTGTTTCTCTAAGGTTAAAGTTTTTAGTTCAGTCATAGTAGTCGGGTATTTTTATTGTGCGGGAATTTTCCTGCCCTGCATACCCCAGGAACTTACTGTGCCTAACAAGTAAATAAATGCCTTTTTCATAAATATATGAACTGTTAGCCACAGACAGTGTCTCCTATCTTGCTGGATGTAAAGACTCTTTGTTTCACTGGCTGGCAATATGCATGACTTGGTTGCACTGATTGCATCGTCTTTAAATATTTTGCTGGATGTAAAGGCTATTTTTTTATAGTTAGACAGTTAGTTGAGTGCACTTGTTTACTTAAAAAACTCTACTTATGAATAATTGTAAGCTATTGATGAAAACTTCGAGGCTTCTATTTTTTCTGATAGTTGAGGCAAGATATATTCCATTTACCCTTTGTTTATTAAGTTTGCAACGAAAGCTTTTAATTTTGGAGAAATTGTAGCCAACATATGCACTGGTGTTCCTCTTCACAGCAGTAATAATATGCTGGACTGTGAGACATTCTATGGAAATTTCTTTTACAGCTGGAAAAGCTATTGAATCTGCATGTATGGTGGCTCCGGTCTATCTACAGACTGAAAATTTAGTCATTGTAGACGATGCAAATTTAGCTAAACTTAGGAACTTTGAGAGAAATCTATTAGAAGCAAAATCATGGGCCGACCGACAGGTGCTCTCGATTTCTCTTGTTGCCCCACGGCGACGTGGGCTGATCCACTGAGCATGGATGATGGCGAAATCGAAGACCACTGGTTATTGAGATCTACATCTTCGGTGACCAGCTACAGAACTACGGTTAGTTTTGGTCTCCCTGCATGATTTCATCCCCTGTCTTTTGCCTGACTCCAGGCTTGTTCTTATAGTTATGGACGTGTGATTTTAGATTCAGCTGCATATCTGCTTACTAAACATTATTTCTCTTTATACTGATGAACTTAGTTGGCCAGTTCTAATTTTGGTATTTAAATCAGTTCTGATTAGTTCACTGCCTCAATAGTCCAGAAGAATGTAATGCTAAGATATCATACTCGGTCTGTTGCTAATACTCTGTTTTATTCTGTGTTATTACAGAGAACCACAAGGATGATTAGGATCCCATGTAGACATCTGCTTGATCTGATGCTGGAAGAGTTGGGATTCCAAAAGCTGAATACCTTCGTACAATAGATAATCATAATAGAGCTTGCGGGACAGTACAATTTTATGCATGTTCGCTTGTCCGGATGAAAAGAACTGAAGTCCATTCAGTAGATAATGAGATAGCAGAAGACACTACTGTTGTTGAAGCCATCAGGTACATCGAAAATACAACCAACAAGGTGATCAAAGATCTGAACTTCGACAGGCTAAAACAGCTAGAAGAGGCGGATCATTGTCTAAAACTTAAGCTTGAAGGATCACAAGACAGCAAGAACAAATTTGCTAGACGCTGGTTACTCGCTATGAGGTTCATGCACTCGTTCTCTGAACAAATCAAGGAACACAACAAATGTTAATTTCTCTCGCGGATGGAGCATTATAGATGACATGATAAACACGCCTCTTCTCAAAGATTGCGGAGCTAGGTCATAGGTTCGAGTGTAGGAGCATTCGACTAGAAAACATCTGGGAAAAAGAAGATTCCTAACAGTCTAGGAAACCACACAAGTGTTACTTCTCACTTTTGTATCTATGTATTCATAACCTCTTATGTAGCTTAAGGCCATCTTCTTTTCTGTTTTTGTAATGACTTCTATATGTCTTGAGTCCGATGTTACCTACCATTTGGAATACAGGGGGTTTGGAAGAATGTGAGATCTGTCTCGCGCGGCAAGCCGCGCTTCCTACCTAGTTGATATAATTCACAACAACAACAAAAACTTGGTACACCAAGAAAGGCAAATAGTGTATTCTTGGATGAGGAGTGAAATCATAAATCTATGAACAATAATTTTGCCTACCATATAGTAGTTGCGTAGTCGACTAACACTGTAACACTTCACACGAGACTAAGTAACTTGCGCTGAGAACAACATTTATAAATTTCCACTCAACAACACATCAACATCTCAGATTTAATACAAAAATACATGTCGTGGAATATCTAGCCGCGCAAATGCGCGGGTCACCCAGCTAGTTTTTAATTATAAGAAACACCTTTCCAACACCATATACCACTTTTCCATTTTCAGCCATCATTAAATCTGAAAATACAAAAACAAACTTTTCATCTTGCATACATCATTAAAAACCCAAAAATATCATTTACCATTGCATCCACCACCATTGCATATTTATTTCCTGTTTGCATTGCATAACTATCTTGATATCATTCTTACACCTTGTGCTTGACAACCACAGGTGAGGTTGATGACCAAAACATTTAACTTTGTTTTGTAGTTAACCAAAAGAAGGATAAGAAGATATATCTTCACTACTGATTCCCCGAGAGTTCGATATTAAACCCTCGTGGGGAAAACACGTCTTCCACTACTACACACTCTGCACTTGGACAGCTTTAATTACAATAAAACCGTTTGGACAACTTTAATTACCTAGCCAAAACTTCTATAGTATGAAACAATGAAGTAGAACATATATTTCGCACAACAGTCAGCTTACAGTCCTACATAAGAGTGGCACAGACAGTACGCAAATAATTCAACAGATATGTAAGCTGCACCCTCGTTATTAAGATAACATGAAAGGATGTGGAGTTACTAGATCAAGGGATAACCTGCAGCTCATTGTCCTCGCTGACAAGTATTGGATATAACGTGTTTCCAGTGTTTTCCATCTTGATATTTTTGATCAGCTCTACATTCATGGGTTGTACTTCTGATCCTATCATGAATAAAGAACTAAAAATAAGCTACAAATATAAACAGGCCATTGGATCAAGCATAGAAGTAATGACAGGCCATCGAAATGATGTAAACATGTCATAATTATAAAGAGAAACAATTTAGATAGATAAACAGGGCAACGATGATGCTTCTAAATTCTCTTTAACATTATCAAGGATAGGATAATTGTTATCCTGCTTTTGTATAAGTATGATTGATGCTTCACAAGACTAACTGAATCAAACTGCATCAAACTTACCAGTATAATGGTGAAGAATCAAGCAAACAATTAAATAGGCCATAATTGTGACAGACAAACAATCATATAACTAAATAGACAAACAATGTAGAGAGATAAATTGCATCATTCATTACCAGTATAATGATACTGAATTGATCAAAGAATAAACTGGCCAATAATTGGTCACAAGACTAATTGCATAAAACAAAAGCATGATAATAAAGAAGCATCCATCATAGTATCATGCAATTAAACAGGCAAACAGTTTAAGAAGCATCAAGCACACAACTAAACAGGCAAACAATTTAGAGAGATTATTTGCCTTGGCCTTTGGAGACTTCTTTCTGATGGATTTCCCCGCAGGGAACTTTTGCTTTTAACATCGACAATCTAGCTCTTGCCAGCGCCCCTGGTCTTATTTTTGGTGGCATCGAGGTGGCAGACCTTGACGTCGATGATGCGGCGAGGTTGAAGCAGAGGTGGCAGACCTTGATGGCGGAATTGCGGCGAGGTAGGAGACAGGTGACTGGCCTTGACGGCGAGGTTTGAGACGAGGTGGCAGATCTGGACGTATGGGAGGTGACAGATCTGGACGGCGAGCTTGTCGGCGAGGTGGTAGATCTGGACGGCGCACTGCGCGGCGCGGCCTCAGACCTTGGAAGCGAGCTATACGGACGATTTGGAGACCTGGCCGGCGAGAAGAGGCTAGGGTTTGGTAAGACAGGAGGAGGAGGAGGAGGAGGAGGAGGAGGAGGAGGGGAATAATTTCAAAAAGGAGGAGGAGGAGGAGGGGCGAGGGGATAAGGAGGGGTTCGCCGAAATCCCAATTTTGAATCGGCAGGCCTGGCGCGAAAATTTCGGAGACCGCCCGAAATTTTGGTGTTTGTGCGGGAAACTTTGGTCGCCGTCGGCGAGGAGATTAAAAATAATGGTGTAATTTACCTGCCGTTTTAACGAAATATGTTTAGTTCGTAAAGCTTGAATGAAATTAGTTACTTCTCATTAATGTCTTAATTTACCGATAGTTTGAATTCCGAGTACAAGTTTTTTTCACTCGGTGCCCATGACGTCTACAACTTCTACTGACGTGGGTCCATGGCGTCTACAACTTCTACTGGCGGGTGCCACATGTTATCAGAAGGTCTTAACCAATCTTCCAGTACAAAGTAACTAAATAACTAATTAAGTAGTTGTTGAGATGGATGCTGTTGCGACTACTGATGCTGCAAACGACGTCTCGACGGCACGGTGCATGCCGCGCCCGGCGCTCAGTGGTCGTCCTCGTCGGCCATGCTTTCCTCCCAGTCTTCCGGCACCATGCAGTCGGGCGGCAGTGGGATGCCTTTCGTCCCGAGGAAGTGCGCCTCTTCGAGAGTCAGCAGACGGAGGGGGTCTGGCGGCGGGCGCAGGCGCGGTCCAGGCAGTCAGAATAACTGGCCACGGTAACTCATAATACGCGGCCGGGCGGGGTCCCGTCCGGCCCGGCATTCCGAGAGGACTTCCTCGATCGTGCGCCCGCTCCAGAAGCGCCACCTCTCCTGGATGTTCTTTGGGCCACGAGGACGAACATCGCCATCAGCATCACCATGCTCGATCTCTTTCCCCCGCTCCGCCGCCAAGATGGCAGGCCAGCAAGGGCTGAGCGTCCCGAACATCGGATCGGATTTTAGGGCGGCAGGAAGCTGGCTCCGCCTGTCGTGGATGAGATTCACCATCGCATCGGAGCCGGCATCGGGAAGCGGGTAGACGACCAGCCCGTACAGGCTGATGTCCCATAAAGAAGAGGTCAGAGAAAAAGAGTGATTAATATTGCTATGAGTTGTATTTTGGTGAGATGTATTTTCGTCGAACACCTTAAGTGCGCACTCTGGACGCGCCCTGGACGCGCCATGGCGTACTCTGGACGCGCTCTGAGCGAGCCATGGCGTGTTCTGGGCGCGCACTGGCACCCATTTGTGTAAAAATTGGGCGCGAACTAAGCCTAGACCATTCTTAGTCTCTTCTAAATGATACTTTCGTGAGAATTTTGAAATTATCACATTGCAAATCCAAAAAAAACCTCTCTTCAACCTTGAGTTCATACGACGTAGTATGAGAAATCACAAAAGATACTGAATGTATATATACCTTGTTTATAGACATGAATCGTTAGTATATGACATAAGAAGACTATAACCGCAGGATTTCCCTTTTTTTGATTTGTTTTGAACTTTTTGAGCTCGTTTCAAATATCGGTCAAACCTAACTTTAACCAACACTTAAACAAGTTTAAAACATGTAGATGAAAAACTAAGCCTGGATCCTTCTTAGTAACTCCAAAATGAATCTTTGGTGAGGTTTTTGAATTTTAAATCTTGCAAATCCAAAACACCTTCTCTTCACCCTTGACTTCATGCGCCATAGTTTGAGATATATCACAATAGATACATGAAATTTTGGTATGAATGTATATAGACCTTGTTCATCACCATGTAGATTAAAAACTAAGTCTGGATCCTTCTTAGTAACTCCAAAATGAATCTTTGGTGAGGTTTTTGAATTTTAAATCTCGCAAATCCAAAACACCTTGTCTTCACCCTTGACTTCATGCGCCATAGTATGAGATATATCACAATAGATACATGAAATTTTGGTATGAATGTATATAGGCCTTGGTCATCACCATGTAGATGAAAAACTAAGCCTGGATCCTTCTTAGTAACTCCAAAATGAATCTTTGGTGAGGTTTTTGAATTTTAAATCTTGCAAATCCAAAACACCTTCTCTTCACCCTTGACTTCATGCGCCATAGTTTGAGATATATCACAATATATACATGAAATTTTGGTATGAATGTATATAGACCTTGTTTATCACCATGTAGATGAAAAACTAAGCCTGGATCCTTCTTAGTAACTCCAAATGAATCTTTGGTGAGGTTTTTGAATTTTAAATCTTGCAAATCCAAAACACCTTCTCTTCACCCTAGACTTCATGCGCCATAGTTTGAGATATATCACAATAGGTACATGAAATTTTGGTATGAATGTATATATACCTTGTTCATCAGCATGTAGATGAAAAACTAAGCCTGGATCCTTCTTAGTAACTCCAAAATGAATCTTTGGTGAGGTTTTTGAATTTTAAATCTTGCAAATCCAAAACACCTTCTCTTCACCCTTGACTTGATGCGCCATAGTTTGAGATATATCACAATAGATACATGAAATTTTGGTATGAATGTATATAGACATTGTTCATCACCATGTAGATTAAAAACTAAGTCTGGATCCTTCTTAGTAACTCCAAAATGAATCTTTGGTGAGGTTTTTGAATTTTAAATCTTGCAAATCCAAAACACCTTGTCTTCATCCTTGACTTCATGCGCCATAGTTTGAGATATATCACAATAGATACATGAAATTTTGGTATGAATGTATATAGACCTTGTTCATCACCATGTAGATGAAAAACTAAGCCTGGATCCTTCTTAGTAACTCCAAAATGAATCTTTGGTGAGGTTTTTGAATTTTAAACCTTGCAAATCCAAATCACTTTCTCTTCACCCTTGACTTCATGGGACATAGTTTGAGATATATCACAATAGGTACATGAAATTTTGGAAGGAATGTATATAGACCTTGTTCATCACCATGTAGATGAAAAACTAAGCCTGGATCCTTCTTAGTAACTCCAAAATGAATCTTTTGTGAGGTTTTTGAATTTTAAATCTTGCAAATCCAAAACACCTTCTCTTCACCCTTGACTTCATGCGCCATAGTTTGAGATATATCACAATAGATACATGAAATTTTGGTATGAATGTATATAGACCTTGTTCATCACCATGTAGATGAAAAACTAAGCATGGATCCTTCTTAGTAACTCCAAAATGAATCTTTGGTGAGGTTTTTGAATTTTAAATCTTGCAAATCCAAAACACCTTCTCTTCACCCTTGACTTCATGCGCCATAGTTTGAGATATATCACAATGGATACATGAAATTTTAGTATGAATGTATATAGACCTTGTTTATCGACTTGAATCGTTAGTATATGACATAAGAAGACTATAACCGCAGGATTTCCCTTTTTTTGATTGTTTTGAATTTTTTGAGCTCATTTCAAATATTGGTCAAACCTAACTTTAACCAACACTTAAGCAAGTTTAAAACATGTAAATGAAAAACTAAGCCTAGATCATTCTTAGTAACTCCAAAATGAATCTTTGGTGAGGTTTTTGAATTTTAAATCTTGCAAATCCAAAACACCTTCTCTTCACCCTTGACTTCATGCGCCATAGTTTGAGATATATCACAATGGATACATGAAATTTTGGTATGAATGTATATAGACCTTGTTTATCGACTTGACTCGTTAGTATATGACATAAGAAGACTATAACCGCAGGATTTCCCTTTTTTTGATTGTTTTGAATTTTTTGAGCTCATTTCAAATATCGGTCAAACCTAACTTTAACCAACACTTAAACAAGTTTAAAACATGTAAATGAAAAACTAAGCCTGGATCATTCTTAGTAACTCCAAAATGAATCTTTGGTGAGGTTTTCGAATTTTAAATCTTGCAAATCCAAAACACCTTCTCTTCACCCTTGACTTCATGCGCCATATATAGTTTGAGATATATCACAATAGATACATGGATCATATCAAGTGGTCATCGTCACTGCCTGCTACATTATTCAGTCGTTCTAGAACTGCATCCAGTATTACAATGCTACATTCATTTCTAACACCTACTACACGCTGCTACATTCAGTTCTAACACTGCATACAGTGTTCACTTGTTCAGAAATAGCACAACACAGCCCACTTCTGCAAGCACAAGGCACTGCCTGCTACATTATTCAGTCGTTCTAACACTACACGCTGGTACATTCAGTTCTAATTCTGCTACACTGCTACATTCTGTTCTAACACTGCATACAGTGCTCACTTCTTCAGAAATAGCACAACACAGCCCACTTCTGCAAGCACAAGGCAACCAAATACAATCTTCTGAAGGAGATTTGCATGTTTCAACAGCAGCAAAACCTCTTTAAGCATGTTTATCACCAGCTGATCTTGTCTAGGAACGGTAGCTCGACGTTCCGCCTCCCTTAGGAGCAGTTCTTCCCTCCTCTCCCCTGCCCATTCAGTTGCTTGATATGCATCATTTCCTGTCAGTTGGTTCTTCTCGATCAAGTAGAGCACATATTCGAGCTCCTAGTGGAAGAAGTTGCACGCATGCTATGAATTGAACAAACAATGTACAGTTAAACACTAACCAGCGGACAGTGATAGAGACAAAATTAAGAAGAGAAGACCAAGAAATCACACCAAAAGCTTCATGGTTTGAACACCTACCTCCGGCGGTTTAATCCCATGCCTCTCGCACTTGTAGAAGACCCAGCCCTTGTGCTCATTAGTGCCAGAGGTCTTGACAATGACGGTTTGACCACATTGGGGGCAGGCAATGCGTGGGATGAAGGGGCAGCGGCGGCGCACAACAGAGCGGGATGAGCTTGCGGTCGACATGGCGCAGCAGATCTACGGTGGCGGAGGCTCAGCGAATGCGACGGCGACGAACCTACGGCGGCGATGGCGGGGCAGTTGCTTTTTCTCTAAAAAATAAATGAGATAGCTCTGGCTGGGGTTCGAAAGAAGGGAGGGGATGGCACAAACAGGTAGACCCTTCTGTATAAAACAGAACAGTGGATTCCAGACAACAACGGCTCGATTTTCTCAGCCAAACACGGCCGTAGATACAACACTGAACTTAATAGACTCTTTCGGTTCACTAACTAGACTAATTAAGGAAAAACACTTAACTTAACCATCACTCAGATGGAGCGTCATTAAAGTACACATGTATTTTGATCGGATGGACGCAGCGCGGCGTCGGCATCGATCGAGGGTCGTCAGAGTCGGCGAGGGGTTCTGACACCACGATGTAGTGGACCCTTGGTATAGTGCAGCCGTCATTGATCCACGCTATGACGTCGATGGAGCTGTCCGTGACCGCCAGCATCTCCACCATCTCCCCGCCGATGCTGTTGACGATACGTTTCATCGCCTCATGCTCCATGGAGTCCAAAGGGAGGCCTTCGAAACTTAACCTACAAATATGGCCCATGTCCCACGGGCCATTAAGCTCACCATAGCATTGATCCCAACGCGTTAGTCTGATCGCCAAGCCACCGCACACGAATGATGGCGAGATGTCGAAGACGCGTTCGCAGTCGCCGGCGGAGACGAACTTCACGAAGTAATCGGCCGGCGGCGTGCACTTCTTGACGTCGAATTCACTCAGCTCGATGGAGCATCGAGTGCTAATCTCATGCCAGAGATCTGTCACCGAGACTGAAGGCGGCAAGTGTCCAGGCCGTGTCTCTCGCACTCTGGCGACGAGGACGTGGCCACGAAAATGTTGCGCCCTGGTAGCCATGCCAGGGGTGCGATGCAAGAGGCACGACCCGTAAGCCGGTCGATTCTCCACATCCGCCCTAATCCACATCACCTCCCCCGATCGTCTGTACTCGTATGGCATCTCTCTCTGGTGAAACCTTTGTTGATAATATTCGCTCACTGAACTAGATGCGGTGGAAAAGGGGAAGCGCGCATGGGGAAGAATTAATAGGCAATGGCGTGAGCTCAAACGGCTAGCTCAACGGATATGTCCGACGAGTTGTGTAGCAGGAGAATTCGTGGCGGCCAGTCAGCGAGCAACGCCACGTCGAAGCGGCCAGTGAGCGAAGGCCACGGCGGAGAACCTACGGGGCTACGATTAGAGTTATAGGTGTATGGTTGCAGGTCATGGGAGGCGCCCGTTCACCGTGCCTATACGCACACGGACGTGGATACCATAACAAAGGCAATGCTATCACAGAGTCACTGACAGGTGGATCCCCGAAGATGCGGGACCTACATGTCATTGACCAATTGTGTTCAAATGGTCGTTGTGTTGGCACATACGTGCACATAGCTATTTGCTAAGAAAATTCAGAAATTTGAAATTTTTGCAGAGATTAGTACCACAATTCGCAAACTAGTGCGTACACGTACAAAAGCGTATCCACTTTTGTACACGTATACTATGAGGAGAGGCATGCATGCATTTGTTGCATATACACATGTTGAGACCCATGTGTCAGTGGGAGTGGGAGACTGGGAGCTCGAGACGACACCCTCTCTGACTATATCCACCCCCATCCCATTCACCTCTTTCTCCAAATCGCAAAAAAGCTCACAGTGCAAACCCCACTCTGCTCCGGCCGAAATTTGCTCCATCCTTCATAGTAGCATGAGAGTTCGTGGCGGTCAGTCAGCGAGCAACGCCACGTCGAAGCGGCCAGTGAGCGAAGGCCACGGCGGAAAACCTACGGGGATATGGTTAGAGTTATAGATGTATGGTTGCAGGTCATGGTAGGCGCCCGTTCACCGTCTATACGCACACGGACGTGGATACCATAACAAAGGCAATGCTACCACAGAGTCACTGACAGGTGGATCCCCGAAGATGCGGGACCTACATGTCATTGACCAATTGCGTTCAAATGGTCGCTGTGTTGGCACATACGTGCACATAGCTATTTGCTAAGAAAATTAAGAAATTTGAAAATTTTGCAGAGATTAGTACCACATTTCGCAAACTATGGCGTACACGTACAAAAGCGTATCCACTTTTGTACACGTATACTACGAGGAGAGGCATGCATGCATCTGTTGCATATACACATGTTGTGACCCATGTGTCAGTGGGAGTGGGAGACTGGGAGCTCGAGACGACGCCCTCTCTGACTATATCCACCACTAGTACATAACGACACATCGGAAACGGGCCGAAAACCCCTTCGAAAACGGAGAAAGGGTCCGTGTCCCCACTTCCGATACTGATGTGAAGGCCCTCATCGGCAACGGTGGTGGAACACTGTTTCCGATGTGAGAAAATTTCGGCATCAAAGCCTCCGGCCCTCCGTTACCAATGTGTGACCATTTCGGCAACGGAGGGTTTTGTCCTCCGTTACCAGTGTGGTATCATGTCGGCAACGGCTATTCTGTTTGCCCGTTGCCGATGTCTAATTGCAAGCTAATAGTAATTAGCTGCGCTTGGACGCCCGTGCTACAGAAATTATTTAACAGACATTCAGCAATACAAGTTTACAACAATCAGATATGAACACAAAGTTTACAGCAAATGTTGGAATACAAGTTCACAGCTATTGCTACAAATACAAAGTTTTCAGCCATTGTTCGGAAAAAAGTGGACACAATTTAAAGAAGTTACATCACAATGGTGACAACAATTGTTTTGGAAAAATCTATAGTCTCACCGGCGAGAATGCCGGTATGGACAGGTGAACAAATGCCGAATAGGATCTCATGATCATGGAATAGGGACGCGTAGTTTTCCCTCCTTGCTTATGACGTGTGTAAGGACGAACCCAGCAAACTTGCCTCTCAGCTGCGTAAGAACATCCTCCTTCAAAGGTGCACGTCCCATTCCACCTATAAGCTGCAGGTAGATTCTTAGTTAGGTATCTTTCATCATGTATGTCTACAAATATTGTTAGGAAACATGAATTGTTGATGATGTCGTGGATTACTAACCGAATCGAGGCTTGGCAGACTTTTCGAGGTGGGAACGACTTTCAATATTGCATTGCACACATAATACCCACAAAGATTTGTACCAGATGGTTGCTGAGGGCACTGTAATGTTGGTGACAAAATCGCACACTCAGTTTGGTTTGCTAGCAGGTATTTGTGAAAACTAGGAATAAAGTAGCAACTGTTACCGGGTCAACTGTTACGTCACTCAATATGTCCTCCTCTCCTCTCTTGGGCAACGGTCTCTTGGTTGTCGTCAGGTATTTTTCGAACACACTACAAAAGTAATGCGTTGGCGGATAGAGAAAACAACACGTGAAAGTTAAATCATAAAGTAAACTAGGGAACGATGTAACACCTGTTCAAGAATTTCTTCAAGATTGTATAATCCACCCTTCCAAGTAGGGAATCTATATACAATACCTTGTTCTGTTTAGGAATGATGACAGCTAAGATCTAGTGAAAACTGCAAAGGAAAATAACAAACTTACGCCTGATGGTAAGGAAGCAGGATGTACAGATAATTTTTGTCTTCATAAACTTACTCCTGATTGTAAGGAAGCAGGATCAACTCTTTGTCTTGATAATGAGTCAACGCCTACACAGCATAGTCGAATGTAGTTTCGTATTGATTGATGCAGAGGTTCGGGTAAGCGGTAATAGCCGGGTCAAGGAAACCAACCGGTTCTTTCCTGCGGTTGCACTCGAATACCTGGCTCCTAAGTACAAGAAAGAGAATAGTTAGCATGTACTGAACAGAAGAAAGCTATTAAAATGTGAAAAGTATTTGTAAGGTACATACAATGTGAACAAACGCATGAACATGCCATCAACAGTATCCAGGTTGAAAACTTGGAACATCTCTGAAAACTCCCAGCCATAACGAACGCCATCTTGGACGCCGTAAAAATCCTCTTTCCTGATACTGAAGTTAATCATATCCTCATTCTCTTCACAATATTGGAGGTACTTTTCATGAAGCTTCTGGCAAGCCACGCCTAATCTTTGTAATCCATCTTTAGTCAACAATGGCTGTCCACGCACGTATTTGGGGCAACTTTGCACCTCTGCATCGTATTTCTTACCCAATTCTTCGTCATCTAGGTATTGGTCCTCATAAATCGGTGCAGTACTTTTTTTATTTTTAGTGGTCTTGGGCTTGGGCTTGGACTTGGGCTTGGGCTTGGGCTTGGGCTTGGGCTTCATCGGGGTTCTATTTATCGGGGCCATCTTGGCATTGTCCTTCGCCCGGATGGGTATGGTGTCTCTACGCATCCGAAGAAGTTGGGGCGGAGGCGGCAGATGAGCCTGCTGTGGCTGAGGAGGCAGGGACGGCAGTTGAGCCTGCTGTGACTGAGGCGGAGGCGGCAGATAAGCCTGCTGTGGCTGAGGTGGAGGCGTGGGCAGTGTTGGTGTAGCTTCAACCAAGTTGGTGGTGTTGTTCACCACAAGGGCAGTAGGTGAGTTACCATCGACAGGCGGTGTTGGTGTAGCTTCAACCAAGTTGGTGGTGTTGTTCACCACAAGGGCAATAGGTGAGTTACCATCGACAGGCGGTGTTGGTGTGGCTTCACAATTCTATGCAACCGTTGTATCTTCAACTGCTTGTTCTCTGGAAGGCTGTTTGGCCCCAATATCAAGGAGGAGCTGTGCTGAACGGAGTAGGCCTTCAGACGACGCCATCTGTCGAGAAGTTGTTGAGGTGGATGGCAGGGCACTGAGAAGAGAAATCTCCTTCTTGGGCCACTGTACGTATCTCAGACTAGCCTGGCCCAAGCATTGTACGTTTGCATCGACGCGGGTGTTAAATAGCAAGATGCCTTCGAAGCCAGGCATGATCTTGTCCAGAAAGCACATTGCAAAACCTGGCTTTAAGGGCACACCATCCACTTGAGGTACCACATCGGTAGGTGGCTGAACCATACCTAGTGCTGCCACCAGGAGAAGCACATTTGCCAGTGTCTACAAGACCATCAACCGACAATGATCCACAACTACTCCTGGCTGTAGGGCACTCCCCCTGGTGGGGATCAATTAGGTGACCGTCTCAAATATGCTTAACGATATTGGCTGTAATATTTGTCTCTAGTGCTTTCATTTGAGCGTCATGTCTGGCCTTTTTCATTGCATGCCTTTCAGCCTGGTCTATTGCGAAAGCCTTCTTGTGGCCAACATGGGTGCCGTACGTCCGAGCCCAACCAGAGGCCTCAAGCATAGCCAAAGCTTTTGAGAGAATGTCATATTTCCCTCGTGCCACAATATCTCCGCTGTCCCTTTTATTTTTCAGCTCCAACTGGAGATAAGACAAGTAGTACACTGAATTCAGTACACATGGAAATATTGTGTCAGTTAAGCTGGAAACAACTTAGGTTATATATGGTTATTACCATTGTTTTATGTAACTTTTTGGGTCTCGGGGTGAGTTATAACAAGTTCACCAACTTCGTTTGTTTTAGACCTCGCCCTCAAGAAGTCTCGTGCCCGTTCACCTTCAAGATCAGAGTAAGCAACCGTGCCCCCTGAAGCAAATGCTTCTTCATCCTGTTTTCTCCATATGGGCTTCGAACCAGCATATCCAAGAACCCCCATATTGTGGGGATGCTTGTTTTTACTGATGAGGGCGCTGCCGGCTTTACTCTTTGTTAGGAACTCCTCCGTCCTCCTATACTTCTTGAACTCCTTCCAGTCGTCAGGTTTAATGAAGGGGTATACAAGTGTCGCATCCCGATTTTTCTTCTGGAATTTGGAGTACAGACGGTGCCTGAAGTTACGGAACGAATCCTTTGCTTTAGAAAGAGCAGCAGCTTGAACTGCAGGCTTCCATTCCTCATTTGCGAGCTGGAACTGGCTCATTATGGTGTTGACGATGAAACTCTTTTCTTCTGGAGTGACTTGACTCCAGTCGTCAACCGTAATGGGGACCTTTTCCTTGACTACACACCCACACAATGTCTTAAATTTCCTATGTGCCTTGACTAGTTTCAACGGGGCACCAGTTTTCTTGTCAATCATCTCCACTGTAAATGTTCCTCTCGGCTTTAGGGATGATTTTCTAATTCCTCGACCCCTTTGTTTCATGATAAACTGATCCTGCTGCGAGGATGAGCTCGAGGACCCTTCATCACCCGACGACAGCTCTGAATAACAGGTGAATAATAGAAGGTGGATCTCAGCGCTAATTAAAACTAAAATGTCCGACTTTACAGTGTGTAATACAGTTAATCAGCACAACTAACCTGTCCCAAGTGTGTCTCTGGCATGTATGAGGTCGCCGATGTCCGCCCCTTCCTCTATTGCGGGCAAATCTGTGGCGACAGCAGCTCCGGGAGCCAAATCAGTGGAGACGGCGGCCAAATCTGTGGCGGCCGCATCTCCGGGAGCCAAATCAGTGGAGCCGGCGGCCAAATCTATGGCGGCCGCATCTCCGGGAGCCCGAGGGGGGTATAGAGCCCACCCTCTGGGCGTCTTCGCTAACCACGGCGTCGGCGCGACGCCGTCGTAGCCTGGAGCTGCCCCGCGGCGTGGGTTGGGGGACGGCCAGGGAAGCCGTCTGCGCCGCAAGGGCGGCCCGAGTAGTCCGCATAATGAACTCAGCTGAGAGGGTGGATTGGGGGACGGCCAGGGAAGCCGTCTGCGCCGCAAGGGCGGCCCGAGTAGTCCGCATAATGAACTCAGCTGAGCGCGAGTACGCCGCCGGGGGTGGTTTGAAGACGGTGAGTGGGGGGGAATGCGAGGGGTGGTAGGTTGGTCGCCATAGTCTAAATCTGGAAGTACGGTTCTGTCACATCGGCAACGGTGCATTCAAAAAACCATTGCCGATGTGGTATAAATAATTTATATTTCGGAATTTGAATAAACGTAGCATTTACGGTTGAAAATTAATTAAGAAATAAAAACAGCACATTACTTTGCCAATTAAGAAATACAATTATCACTTTAGGGTACAAATTAATTTGCTCATTCTTCGTCCTCCTCTAGTAAAACTGGATCAACCTGGATATTTCCTTTGTAAATTGCCCCATCGGAGTGATCATCTCTTGTGTAAAAGCCATCTCCAGGAGCCTGTCGGTCATTGATCTGTATGCGTTCTCCAGTTGCTGGCAAGTCCTCATACTGGTTGTACTCTTCTTCATCAGTAACGTCATCCACCCCAACAATCTTCCTTTCCCATTCATCACAACATGGCAATTTTTATGTAGTAGGTCTTTGACATAGAAGATCTGGGTGGCTTGGGTAGCTAAAACGAAAGGTTCATCTTTGTATCCCAATTCGTTGAGATTGACATATGTATTGCCGTACTGGTCAACTTTCGCATGACCCAGTTTGACCCATTTGCATTTAAACAATGGAACCGTGAGTAATGTATCGTACTCAAGCTCCCAAATCTCCTCAATTACTCCATAGTACCAATCCTTCCTCCCATTCGGATCTACCGCTTCCACTTTAATAGAGCTATTCTGATACATGGTCTTGTTGTCTCTATTCTTTGTATAAAAGGTGTAGCCATTCAGGTCATATGCTTCCCATTTATGAACCGTAAAGTTTGGCTTTCTTGCCAAACTTTTTAAAGTCTCATCATCATCTCTGACACAATTCGTCATCAGCCAATCAGCGAATCTCTGGTTGTGCAGTTTCAAGACTTGTGCTTCCTTCTGATTCTCTGTCAATCCTCGGCCTCCTAGCTCAATTCTAAGTAGATCCTTGCGAGCATCCACATATGGTGTAACGACTGCAAGGTGCTGCAATACGTACAAATGTGCTTTCTCAAATAATTCACACTCTGGCCAACATGATTTATCTTTCATTAACCCTTTTCCATCTAGCCTCCCTCATGCCTGGACACATGCAAAGGATGTACACTGTCTTCCTTGAATTCGGCAGCCAAAGACTTTTTGTTCTCTCTTTACAAGTGACACATGCAAAGGATCCCTTCAAACTCTGCCCTGACAAGTTCGCAAGCGCAGGATAATCTTGAATGGTGAGAAACAACATTGCTCTGAGATCAAACTGTTCTCTCTTGAACGCATCATACATTCTTACCCCATCCCACAGTACTTGTAGTTCTTTGACAAGTAAACTCAAGTAAACATCAATGTCATTCCCAGGTTGTTTTGGTCCTTGAATAAGCATCGACATCATGATATACCTCTTCTTCATGCACAACCAAGGAGGAAGGTTATACATTGCTAAAAGAACTGGCCAAGTGCTATGTCTGCTGCTCATGCTGCCAAAAGGATTCATTCCATCTATACTTAGTGCAAACCTTACATTTCTGGGGTCCCTGCCAAAGACTGGGAACTCATAATCGATAAGCCTCCACTGTGGTTCATCAGCTGGGTGTCTGAGCAGTCCATCATTTTTCCTTTTATCGGCATGCCAACGCATCAGCTCTGACTGCTTTGGATCTGCATACATACGCTTCAATCTGGGTATTATTGGAAAATGCCACACAACCTTGTAAGGGACTCCCGTTGTGACCTCATCCTCGCCCTTGTCTCTGTCTTTTGCTAGGTTGCGTTTGTAACGAGGAAAGTTACATATGGGACAACGCCACATATTTTCATTTTCCCCTCGGTAGAGAATACAATCATTCTTACAAGCATGTATCTTCACGTACTCAGCTGGAATGGGGCAGATCACCCTCTTGGCATGGTATGTGTTCGCTGGCAAGTCATTTCCAGGTGGAAGTAATAATGCGACAAGTTTTAACAGCTTTGTGAAGCTCACATCAGATATACTACTCTCTGCCTTATATTTCAACAATTCTAGTGTCGCATCCAACTTGCTGAGCTTGCATTCCGGATACAGAGGTTTCTTCGAGTCCGCCGACTGACAGAGGAAATTCTTTATCTCATCATTACCTTCCATATTATTCTCCAAATCATTGATCATCTGTTCTAGGTTTTTTTGTGGACCATCGGCTCTGGTTTCATCTGGATGCACATCATCATCAGCGTTACCCAAACCATCTCTGGCATTGACTTCATGATTATCGTTGCTCAAATCATCACGGTTGTCGGCAAAGATTGCTGGTTGTTGTTCACCGTGTTTTGACCAACATGTGTACGATTCCATAAATCCCTTCACAATTATGTGTTCTTCTATCGTTTGTCTTCTAGGCCACAAGACTTCATTCTTACAGATAATACAAGGACAAAACATTTTCGATTCATTACTTTCTAGCATGTGTTGCGAAGCCATGTCCAAGAATTCAACCACACCTTGTCAGAATTCAGAACTCGTGCGACAACCGTACATCCATGCTCGATCAAGATTCATCTAGTAAGATGGCAAACTACATATGTAAGATTTATACTCCGCGCTCCTAAATCAAAATAATTAAAAAAAATAAGTAATAGGTTTTCGGGTTATACCACCGCCCCAGTAGCTGTGGAATCGGGCCCAAGCTTCCCTGCGCTGCCTCTCGACGCCGGCAACCAACGCGCTGCCTCTCGACGCCGGCAACCACCACGCTGCCTCTCGACGCCGGCAACCACCGCGCGCGTATCGACGCCCGCAGCACAGATGTAAGATCTAGACTCCGCCTCCGCCCTCGCCTCCGCCCTCGCCGCCGCCGCTCCTATCTTTCAGTCTTATGGGAATTTCCGCAGCTGGCTAACTCGACACCACGCATAGCGTTAGGTCTGGATGGAATCATCGGATATAGTCATCCATATTAACCGTTTACACTAATGAAAATAATGCATACGGACACGAAAATATGTCCGTTGCTCATATAAAGCAAACGGTTGCGGAAAGCACAACCGTTGCCGACGTATCACGGGTCGCGGGAGGATAGCCCTCGCGGGTGGCTTTTTTCGCGCGGAAGGCTCGATTCTCCGTCGCCTAACTCCTGCCGTTTCCATAGAGGGGTATCTGATGTGTCGTTCTGTACTAGTGCACCTCTATCCCGTTCACCTCTTTCCCCAAATCGCAAAACAGCTCACAGTGCAAACCCCACTCTGCTCCGGCCGAAATTTGCTCCATCCTTCACAGTAGCAGGAGAGTTCGTGGCGGCCAGTCAGCGAGCAACGCCACGTCGAAGCGGCCTGTGAGCGAAGGCCACGGCGGAGAACCTACGGGGCTACTGTTAGAGTTATAGGTGTATGGTTGCAGGTCATGGTAGGCGCCCGTTCACCGTCTATACGCACACGGACGTGGATACCATAACAAAGGCAATGCTACCACAGAGTCACTGACAGGTGGATCCCCGAAGATGCGGGACCTACATGTCATTGACCAATTGCGTTCAAATGGTCGCTGTGTTGGCACATACGTGCACATAGCTATTTGCTAAGAAAATTAAGAAATTGAAAATTTTGCAGAGATTAGTACCACATTTCGCAAACTAGTGTGTACACGAACAAAAGCGTATCCACTTTTGTACACGTATACTACAAGGAGAGGCATGCATGCATCTGTTGCATATACACATGTTGTGACCCATGTGTCAGAGGGAGTGGGAGACTGGGAGCTCGAGACGACGCCCTCTCTAACTATATCCACCCCCATCCTGTTCACCTCTTTCCCCAAATCGCAAAAAAGCTCACAGTGCAAACCCCACTCTACTCCGGCCGAAATTTGCTCCATCCTTCTCTCCGCCGCCGAAATCTCTCTGCCGCTGCGCACAGTAGCCGCTAAGAATCGAGGGATGACAGATTCTATGCAGCTGCAGGACGCCGTCACGGCATCCGATGTCGTCCCTGCATCTGCGCCCGGCCAGGGCGGTTCCAGTCCACGGCCTTCTCCTGCCGCCATGCCTTCAGATGGTTTCGCCGCGCCTTCGGATACCGTCGCCGCTACTTTGGATGCCATCGGCGCATCTCCGGATGCCCTTGCCGCTCCTTGGAATGGTCATGGTAGTCCTACCCCGGCTGTTGCCGCCGCGGTGGAGGTGTTGGAGTCCCCCCACGGGGTGTAGGCGCCGTTCGAGGAGATCGTCTCCGACGAGTATTGTGAGGTGATTCCCTATAACCAATCGAATAGCCGGCTAGTTGATTATTGAAGATTATAGCTAGGGTTTTGTAGATCCTGCTGTGTGTGAGGCTGAGCGTCTGGTTACCATATGCAACTTGTTTACTTTATTTTTTGTCATTCAGACACATTCTTTACACATCTCGAAATTACATTTGTTGCATGTTCAGGCCATTTACTAAATGCATTTTGTAAACTAGTGTTACTACATATGCTCTAATTATTTGCTTGATAAAGTGTACACAAATAGTTATAGATGAAGAACGAGTTTCGTATGTTTCATTGATCATGTTTCAGAACGAGTTATGCATGATGTTATGACTTTTTTGGTAATTACAGCGTTGAAGTAACGTTATTTATTTTATTGCTAATGTGCAGCAAGATGATGAGGACGTCCAGAATGACAAGGAGTCCATGGATGTGAAGAGCAGATATGTTCGGCGGAGGTTGGAGTCGGGTTCTATCGTGTTACGTAGTGGTGACAGTTTGATCTGCCCTGAAGTGTTCTGGTCATCCCTCCCCAACGAGCTCGTCCGGCGTATCGCGGACACATTTCTCGCCACCAACGACATCGACTGGTACATGAACCTCCGTGCCATCTGCCACGACTGGCGTCACAGCACTGACGACCCACGAAGCAAGCTTGCCGATCCTCGCTTCCAACCCCTGGGATGGGTCCTGCTCGAGACACCTGCTGCAGAATACAATGGTGACTCCCGCCGTTGTACCTTCGTCAATGTCAACAACGACCGTTTCGTGACGAAGCAACTTCCGGTATCCCGAAGAATTGGCCTCCTCGTCTTCGAAGAATTTGACAGTATCACCAAGAAGGGTACTGTCTTCTTGTGCAACCCCTTCACTCCCGGTAAGACAGGCTGTCTCTATGAATCATTCAGTGATTATCGGGTACGAGCATGAGATGAACTCGTGGTAGTTTTTGGGAAGAATCATAGCCTCCTCTATATTCTGTCCAAATTGACATTTTCCTGTTGGAGAGGAGCTTGTATGTACTACTGGGTAGGCAAGGCACACGGCCTTGATGAGTTGGTAAGCGCAGTAGAATTCCAAGGCCAAGCATATCTCGCTGACGTTGATTGAACTGTGGCTGTCTTGGATGATGTCCCCGCTTCAGATCCCGTGATCATTGTCCGTGGTAACTTGGAGAAGGACGACATGCAATCCATCCACCTCGTCAACAATGGTGACCAGCTTCTCCTACTGCGAATTAGGGAGACTTTGGCACTGTGGAATTCTGCAAGGTCGATCTTGAACACAAGGTTCTCGAGAAGGTCAAGTCCATTTGCAACCGTGCAATCTTCCTGGGCGCTCGTCGCCACATTTCCGGCAAAGCAGACATGTTTCATGCTGGCATTGAGGGAGCATTGAGGGAGACTCCCTCTACATGGATGATTGGTGGCGCTTGGACAATGAACCTCATCATCGCATCATCGTCAGGATCAACAAGTTGGGCATACACCATAGGGGTTTGGCCAACATACTTGGGAAGGGTCACCAGGGCCCCGAATCCTTGGAGAATTACATGGTAAGAATGTGTCATGTGGCCTATCAGATGTGTTGAGCTAGTTTAGGTCCTGCAACATGAAGTTGATATCCAGGAAGAGGAGGTGAACTTTTAGGTTTAGTTAATGAACTGTTCTGTTGATGATTTTAATGTGGGCCTTTTGTTGATGGTCTGAAGTGTGCTGAACCTATTTTGTAATGAAAATATTTTCTGCAGTTGATGGTTTAGTTAATGAACTGTTCTGTTGTTCTGTTTGTGGTTTAAATCTGCTTGATGATTTGAATGTGAACATTTAATTGGCTGATGATGTGAACCTTTAATTTCCATTAATATATATAGGCAAACAGACATGCACGGTAGTACACCACTTTGTTCGCACACACACCAGAATACAAATAAAAATACTTAGTATTGAAACCCTAAAATCACTTAGCAAACTAGTAAATTCTCCTCTTGCGGCTTCTGTGTGAAGTTCCCTCTCCGTCGTCGTCCTTCTTCTTGCACAAGGGGAGGAGCATGTCTAGCCATGCTGGACCTAGACTATCCTTCATGGTTTGGATCCTACTATATAGCTCGTAGCTTACATACCCGTCCACTGCTGCATATTCGAAGCTTTTCTTAGGAAGCGACATCCGATCCCAGCAATGGTGCAGCCATGGTGGGAAGTTGTCCTTCATCTTGTGGTAGGAAGTGTCGATCATCTCCCCCGCTAGAGTAGCCATGCCAATGTTGCTTGGGAATAGCGATTGGATGTCAATGTGTTGCTCCGGTGGTGTGAAGCCCGACTCGATAAGAACCCTCGTGTCGCCCGTCATGTCGACGCTTGCGAACTTGATCCCCTTATTCGAAAAGAAAGCATGGAGCAGATCGCGTCCATGCTGTGTCTGCGAGGACCTGCACCAGTGGAACAGGAGGACGTGCTTGTACATGGCGATTTGCACGAGGGCGACGGCATGGCGTTTGTTGTGAGGATTTGTAGGGGTGTACTCCAGATCGAGGCCCACGAACCTGTGCTTCTCAGTTGCAAGCCATTCCTCGTACATGGCGAGGACACGCTCCAAGATACGATCGTCGTTGGTGTACAGCACCCGCAACATGGTGCCGGTAGGGGCACGGACGTCTTCAGTCTTCGTTATTATTGGAATTCCGGCGGCCATGGTGACTGCTCTCGGCGGGCAGGGGATCGACGTGGGATCGATAGGAGATGAGGAACTGAACGAGTGGAACACCGGTGGAAATGGCAACTGCCTCTTAATATACACTGATCGAACAATCGTGTGAAACAAAGGTGTGTGAAATGCATGCGGGGAAGATGAACGCGGGAACTGATTTCGGCCGCGATTGCCATACGAAGCAGCGCGACATTTCCCTCGACCGTACACACTTTCGTTGTAGCAAAATGGGCCCAATTTGGATGGGACGACAATCCACGACGTTGTTCTCGACATGGGTTCAGATACGTCGTGACAAACTGGGCCCTACTTGACGATGGACGAAGATCCGCGACGTTCGTGTCGACCAAGTTCAGTTCCGCACCCAATATCTGGGCTCAGCCTGCGCTAATGGGCCGGCGACGGAGATCTGCGACGTCCATTACTAGCGAAAGTGCACCGCGACGACCCAAAAATAAACTTCGCATGAAAAGTTGTCCTTTCCGACCGGCGCAACGGTTTGCGGGGATGTAATGCAATCGTCCCTACCAAAACGTTGCGGATCTCCAATAGTTTTGTAGTGTACCAACGGGGGTTTAGGTTTCTGTCACTCCGGCAACCCCACAATTAATATTCGAATACACAATGCATTCCCTAAGCCCATAAAGGTGAAGTATCATGTAGTCGACGTTCACATGACACCACTAGAAGAATAGCACCACAACTTAAATATCAAACCATTAAATATTACTCAACATAATTCACTACTAACATCAAGACTTCTCCCATGTCCTCAAGAACTAAACGAACTACTCACAAGACATCATATGGATCATGATCAGAGGTGATATAATGATGAATAACAATCTGGATATAAACCTTAATTCAACGGTTTCACTCAATAGCATCAACCACAAGGAGTAATTAACACCGGGAAAGTTTCCCCTATGAACTAGACAAGATTCAACCCTAGCTGTTACAGCGGAACGGAGTGGAGCGGCAGAGATGATGGTGTCGGCGGTGGAGATGATGACGATGATGATCCCAATGAAGTTCAGCTCGATGACGGTAATGATGGCGATGATTTCCCCCCTCCGGGAAGGAATTTCCCCGGCAGATTTCTCCCTGCCGGAGAGCTTTTTTTCTCTCTGGGGTTTTCCGCCTCGTGGAGGCGGCGGAATATTTCCTCGACCACTCCCCGTGTGTTAGGGTTTCCTGGGGATGATGTATGCAAAGGGGCACTGGCAGAGGTGGGCCTGGGCCTCCTCACCACGTGGCGGCGCGACAGCAAGGGGGGCCGCGCCACGGCATGGTGAGGGCCCATGGTGGCCCACCTTGGCCTCCCCTTTTGGCTGCCTCCGGCATCTGACAAAATACGAACTTCTGGTATTTTCTGTTAATTGTTGATCTTCAGAAATATGGTGTCTTAACGGTCCTTTTTCCAGCAGAATCCTGACTCCGGTGATTAATTCTCCAATGATCACCAAACATTCAAAATAGGTAAAATAACATAAGTATCATATCTAAATATGAAATATATTAATGAATAATAGTAAATTATGATATAAAATAGTGATGCAAAATGGACGTATCAACCTCTTCCCCACTACCTGTAGCATGCCGGGGGAAACCCTAGGATCAGTCTGGGTAGCAGCGTCGTTGCTTTCCTTTTTGGAGGTGCTGCTTGGTACGCGGCGATTCAGAGTGCTAGGATCGTGGTGGGAATTCTCCGAAGAGAATGCAGAGGTTGTGAGTCTTTTCGTTTTCGTTGATCCACCAGTGTCGCATTGTTTTCTTTTTCTTTTCTTCTGGGTTTTGATTGTGTTGTTTGCCCCAGCAGTGAACTCTTTGTAAGGTGAGGTTGCTATATTTCTATAGCGGGCGAAAGCCTATTTCTTCACCTTACGGGCACCTATGCCCTGTGGGCACGGTCGATTTTCCGACAGCCCACGGTTGTCGTTTAGCCATCGGAAGCGGGAGGTAGAAGAAGACCGGAACGGGAGAACACTGAAGGGGAAAAATCCATCGTTGCCGACGTCGCTCTCTTGTTACAACCGCCATTGCCGGACTCACGATCTGTTTCGCCTCCGCCGCGACCACCGGCCGAGCCGCCTATCGCCGCCACCCTCGACCGGCGGCGCTTCCGCGACCGCCTCACCCTGCTCAAATCTCCACCTCCGCCGGTCCTCCGCCACCCCGGCCATCCCTATGGTCGGCACACCCACACCCTGGTGGCCGATGACATACTTGATTTCTTCGAATACATGGATGCCTCCTTGTGGGCGCACCTACATGCTTGCCGCCTTATATGTGTTGATGTCCGTGCTAGGCATTCTTTGACATGTATGCTTTACTGCAACTGCTAGCGTTGTTAAGAGAACAATATCTGATGTGAGCCGTTAGAATAATTATTGTTGAGATTAGATTCGTCAATCTATTGTCGTTTCCTATCTATTTTGTCATATATTTGAACAATGGCGTGTCTTATAGCGTGAGTTCTTTGAATCAGAACTAGTGTTCCATGTGATTGTGTTTTCCTTTTTTTCAACTTCCATTTTCTTATAGGGTGAGTTCTTTGAATCAAAACACTAGCGTTGAGTTGTTGCTAGCATAACTCTTGCTCAAGGACTCCCGTCAACCGTCTTCGTCATCCGAGTCTGGACTTGGTACACCGTCATGAGCAGGCGGGGACAGGCTCGCATCCATCACCCACTTGGAGCCCTGCTAGCTTGTGTGCGTCGATCACTCGATCAATTTAAGTAGAGGAGGAGGGGAATCCCTGACCGATCTCTGAATCGGAGTAGGAGTTGCTGATCGAACCAGTATCACTAGTGGAAACAGGGCCACTGGTCCCGGGTCGTAAGGGCCTCTAGTACCGGGTGTCCACCCGGGACTAGCAAGGCGACACTAGAGGCCCCCCCCTCTAGTACCGGGTCCGTTACGACCCGGAACAACAGGCTCCCACGTGGCCGCCGAGGCGCGGGCGTGGTGGAGGACCTCTAGTCCCGATTGGTCATACGACCCGGGACCAAGGACCTCACACGTGGCAGCCTGTAATTTTTTGTTTTTCCTCCCAATTTAATATTGAAATGGTGCAAAAAAATATGCGTTTAATTAATTAAAAACAGAAACTACATATAACATATCAAAATGTTCATAAATAAAAATATGTTCACGTCTATCCGGTTACATGGAGGTGCTCATAACCGGGACTAGAGCCCGTCTATTCGATTACACGTGTGTGGAGATCATAACCGGGACTAGAGCCCGTCTATTCGGTTACACGGGAGATCATAACCGGGACTTCACCGCTATTCTCCATTGTATTTTCCTTTTGTAGGTATGACTTCGCTGAGCAGAAACCCCGCAAGTTCCTCTGCTAGTGCTTGAAAGCGCTTCTTTAGTGGCATACTCTCGCGCAATGGCTCTGCCTATAAAAGAAGGAGATCAATACGAATATTAATCATGACTATCAAAAATTATGAATGACACTGGAGATCAATTGATGAATATGATTGTTCACGTACGTCTAAAAATTTCTTTGGGTCCCGCTCAGTGACCGAACGACGAATCCACTCGCAAACGAAATATCCACAGAAATTGGTCCCCTGTGGTTGCCTCTCGATCCACTTTACGAGAATAGAATTCAATCAAATCATAGTCAACATATAGTGGTATTGAAAACTATAAATAAAGAGATGCGCGAACCTAGCTAGACCGTACTACCTACCTGTGGGTGAACAAAAGTCAGCTGTTCTTCAAATGAACCTGAACCCTTTGTCCTCGCTTTGAATTGTTTCCAAACCCTGCCGGCCAAAAAAAAGAATAAATGAGTTATTAGTTGCTTGATATCTCTGAAATCAATAAGAGAGACTGATATAGTGCGATAATGTTTGAAATTACCTTTGGAGCGTATCTAGAATGCTTTGGTACCTCTCCTCAGGCCAGTCCAATGAGTCGTAGACTTGAACTCTTGATCTATCAACTTCAATGACTAGCAGAATGTAATGATCGCTGCGCATGATTATATACACGTCAGTAACTCATCAGTTACACTTAATTTGTACAAGCGAGTAACA
Organism: Poa pratensis; assembly: GCA_947311845.1. NCBI lineage: Eukaryota > Viridiplantae > Streptophyta > Magnoliopsida > Poales > Poaceae > Poa > Poa pratensis. Next base: position 43,506,226 of record CAMZMU010000052.1, read on the forward strand.
CTCTCTTACCTGAAGAAGTAAGGAAACATTATCTCCGTGTTGAAATGTTGCTTCATTAGGGCATTTAGCAAGTTCTTCTCCGTGTCCTTCACGTGGTTTTTTAGTGTCCTTGCATTAACTCGTACTGGGTTAACGAACCCAAAGCCATAGATGCCCTTTCTACCACATTCATCACTCTTCATTCTGCATAATACCGTAGTGAGCATAATTAGCGATGGCAATGAACGAGCTGAGAGCTAAAGACTTTATCTTTTTTGGAAATAAATGAATTGAATCACTTACAGACAGTAGGCACCGACGAGAGCCAAGTCGAGGGAGTCAAGGTTGTATAAGTACCAGAGTTCTTCGAGCTGAATTGTGAACATGTCTTCACCCGCGAAATGATTTTTTGTAACTTTCACACAGATCAAAAAGTCATCAAATTCCTTTGTGGTTTTCATGTACCAACTATGGAGTTGTCGCATACATGTCGGTAGACACTTTATCTGATCACCTCGCAGCAGGGACCTCCCCCATTTCCATTTCCATGAATCATCTACATCAGACGGAAAGAGATTTTCGTTGTCCAGTTGAGCAAGAGTAATACCAGCATCTGCAGCAAAGTCCTTCTTCAAGGATAAAGTAGGAATTAGGTCCGTCACGGAGCCATGACCACTGGGTATAACTACGAGCGGGGCTATCGACTGGTTTGCCTGTTGTCCGAGCTGGGCAACGTCTCTTTTCCCTCTGGCACTACTACTTCTCGTCTTGGGAGAGCTACTACTTTTACTCAGAGCTCGTAAATAGTTATCTGGCTTATTTTTCTCATATTGCGATGGTTCCGTGATGAATCCAATAGCCCACTTGTTTTCCTTTGCAGTAAATGTTTGCTTTTCCTCGGGCTTTTTCCGTGCAAGCTGTCTTTTTGTGTCTGCATCCACCCACGCATCCAATTGCTCTTTAGTCATGTCGCAAGCTCTGAGGTCGTCAAGGCTTTTGGGTACTTTTGGGAGGGGCGAACGTCGGGGGTCTCGCCCGAATCCCATGGACGACGAAGTGGCGCCCTTCCTATGTCGGGGCTCAGGAGTCGGCTCATGCGGCGGTGGAGTCGGCTCATGCGGCGGCGGAGTGGGCTGACGCGGCGGTGGAGTCGGCTCACGCGGCGGTGGAGTCGGCGCACGCGGCGGCGGAGACGACTGATGCAGAGGCGACTGATGGTTGTCGTCCCCTTCATCGTCATCAGGTGGTGAATCGTGAATTGGCGGAGACGATGGTGGCCTTGGCGCCCAGCCTTCAAACTTGATGTATTTCTTCCGCCATAGAATTAGACCACCCACGACGTCCCCTAGCACCGACTCATCATCAGCTCTTGGGAACTCAAGGTTCAGTGATTCATATCCTTGTACAACTTGATCCACGCCGACACGAGCAAATCCATCTGGAATGGCATTGCCAAGCCACGATGCTGTAGAGTCAATGGAGAATGCATAGCCGTCCGCCGCCTTCATGGATAAGTTAAATACTGGGACATGCAGCTCACAAGTTGTTTTCTCCGTGATATAATCCACGGGGTAACTTGTCTCATCATCACCGACCATAACCGAGGAAGCCACGCTGCTTCTGCGATGCGATGGGCCGCCTTGACTCGCTTGTTCCAGCTGAAGAGTTGGCGCCCCTTGCTCGCGCATTTGATCTATTTGCTTCTGCTGCTCCTTATAGAGAGCAACCATCTGGTCATGATTTCTTTCTAAGATCATCAACCGGTCTGATTCCTGCTGCTCCTTCCTCCTCTTTGCTCTCAATCGGCTTCTATAAGAGGCACGGTCCTCGGGAAACCCTTCAATCCACGGCACTTCTCCTAAGCCTCGTGTTGATCCTCCTTTTTCTTTGGTCCCGAGGGCCTCTGACAGCTCGTCCTTCTCTCTGTCGGAAATAAACTTTCCCTCTTTAGACTTGGCAATTAAGTCAATAATTTTTTTTGGGCTCCGTTGACTACTTTGCTTTCATCAATTATTAACTCCCCTGTTTCCATGTCATACTCCCCTCCATGCGCAAGTAGCCAATTCCTTATCCTTCTGTCCCATTCCTCTGTGACCGGGGTGAGCCCTTTTGCACGCAACTCGGACTCAATTTTTTCCCACTTAGGCTCGGCAACTCGGTAGCCACCTGGCCCCATCTTATGGTGATACTTCTTTTTCGCTGCATTATTCTTATTCGTTTGCGACCTTTTCTTAGCTCGTTCTGATTTCTTGTACTCCAGAAATGCAGGCCAGTGAGGCCGCTGCCTCTCTCGTGTGCCGGTGAAATCCGGAAGTTTCCCATCTTCTTCCCACTCACGGAATAATTTGTTCTTGTAGTTATTGAATTGTTGAGCCATCTTCTTAAGAGCGAAATGCTTGACTTTGTCCGTCATTTTTTTGTCTTCACCTCATCTTCCAAGACCGGTAGGGTGAAATGTGCAATGAGCTTGTTCCAAAGCACATCTTTGGTTCTCTTGTCGACGTAACTAACTCCCTCTAACTTTGGCTTAATCCATTCCTGAGTGCTGATATAAACGTTGTCCCTGACAGTGACTCCGCATTGATGCACAAACTTAACTGCGTTCGGCACGGGTGCCAGTGGTTGGCCAGTAGTTGCATTCACCTCGTCAATTGTGAGATGCTCATCTTTGCCCATCCCTTGGGCATGGCCTCGTTTAGTGGATTGGTTCGATGCGGAGGTCTAAAAATATGAAACATGTGTGAATACATATATATGCACAAATCAGTTATTGCATCTGCTCAACATAGGCTTAATATACCTCGCCAGACGGCGTGGGTCCACCAATTTCCGAGTCCTCATCTTCAGCTCCTTCCGCGGGATGCCGAAATTCACCGGGTTCCAAAATGTAGGAAAGTATCTCTTCTTCCCCTTCTCTCGTTACGAAGGGAGCATCGACATCCATTGTTTAACTAATACAAAAAAAAGATAAAACAATAATAGCATTAGTACAATAATTCAAAGGAGGGAACTATACAAATATGCAACAAAAACAATTTAATATTGCATCTAAAGAAAAAAATCTTTCAAAAAAAACATAGGCTGTCCCAATCCCAGCCCAGCCCAAATTTGGGCCAGAACCTGGTCAAAGGTGGCCACCGTGGTCATCGCTGGCCCACCTGCCAGCGCCTACCCGCCCCACCGCCACGTGTGACCGCCCACTGGCCACGCGTGGTCAATGCTGGCCCACCTGCCAGCGACCCAGTTCTGACCCCGCCGCCCTGCCTCGTGTTCCCGCCCCGCCTCGTCTTCACCTCCCCGCCTCGTGTTCCCACCCGGCCGCCTCGCCTTCACCCCCGTGGTCAATGCGGAGCCCAACAGCCCCCGCCCACCCGGAGTCAATGCTCCTGGCCCACTTGCCAGCGACGGTTCCTGGTCTTTAAAAAGGGACGTGCCCGTGCGGATGTGGACACTCCACTCCGCTCCCACGGTTCCCTCCGCCCGACGGTTCCCCTCCGCCCGTCCAGTGCCCTCGCGCCATGTCGCGCTGGTTCGGGAAGTCCCCGAAGAACGAGACCGGCGAGTCCTCCAACCGTCGCCGCGCTTCTCCACCGCCTCCACCGCCGGCGGCCTTGGGCGTCGTTCCGCAGGGCGTGCGGAGGACCGCGCCACCGGTGCGGGTCGCCCACGCACCGACGCGCCGTCACGAACCACCACCACCACCGCCGGAGGGAGGAGGATCCGGCGCCGGCGCTACGTGCCGGAGCCGGAGTGCCAGTGGCACTGGGAGAACGCCGCCACGCTGGAGTGGAACGACGTCCACCTCCCCGAGGGCTGGCACCTGAACCCGCAGAGGATTCCGGTGCCGGCGGTCCCGCTCCCTGGGAGGCAACTGGATAGGGAGATCGCGAGCCGGCGCCGCCTCCTCCCTCCGGCGCTCCGCAACGACCCCGCCTACGCGGCGGACTCCCCTCACTGGGAGCAGTGGCTCAAGGACGAGCACGAGGACCGCCGCCACTCCTACTTCGCCCCGGCGCCCCGCGCCGTCCAATCCGCCTACCCAGCGCTGCCCGACGCGCTGTGGTTCGAGGAGGAGGTCCCCGAGGACGACGATGACCCGGACATGCAGGCCGCCTACGAGGCCTCCAACCGCACCCTCGTCGAGGACGAGATCAAGCGGTGGGAGAAGGTGATGGCCCAGGTCCAGGCTGATGCGGCAGCGGCCCTGATGCCGCCGCGCCACCGCAGTACTACGACCCCGACGAGGTCGAGCCGTGGCACTACGCCATGGAACGCGAGCAGCAGCAGGACCTTCCGCCGCCTCCTCTGCCTCCCGGCCTCGTTGGCCAGTCCTGGGTCTTTACGGGCGGGAGCTGGTCGGCGGCTCAGGACCAGGAGCAGGAGGCGCCACCGAAGCAGCAGGAGGCGCCACCGCAGCAGCAGGCGCCACCGGAGCACCTCTGGACCCCGCCGCCCTTCATCGTCCTCGACGACTAGGCGGCACCGCACCGACGACGACCCCCCTCCCCCCTCCAATGTAATGGCCTATTAATGGCCTCCCCCCCAATGTAATCGGCCGTTTGTGGCCTAATTATAATGAAATCGGCCCTTAGGCCCTAAAAATCTGTTCTAGTTTGCCAACTCCGGCGCCGGCCCCGTGGTTAGGGCCCGCCGCCACCGCGCACTAGATCTGAGAGAGGGGAGAGTAGTTGGTCAGGGGGACGAGCTCAGAGTGGGTCGGGGGCGAGCTTTGCTCGGGGGAAGAGCGGGACGGCCGCGCCCGGAGCAGGAGCAGGACGGCGACCCACGGTGAGGGTGGCAGCGGCGCGGGGACGAAATCCGGCAGCCTGGCAGCGCAGGGGGCGGCGTCGTCTGGAGCCCGGAGGTGGAGCGTCGATTTGCTAGACTTGGGCAAATTTTCGTGCCGAGCCAGTAGAAGTAGCGCCAAAAAGGCCTCTAGTACCGGGCCGTGGCTCCACCCGGTACTAGAGACCCTCTAGTACCGGGCTGTGTTACCACCCGGTACTAGAGGTCCCTCAGGGCCGCGAAAATTTGCGCGCCAAGCCTAGTGGACCTGTAGTACCGGGTGGACGCACGGCCCGGTACTAGAGGTTAATTTTTTTAATTTTCTGGTTTCTTACTTTTTTTATATCTTTTGATTTACTTGTCTAAATTAAGTAAAAATTGCTTTCATTTTCCTGTTTTCTGTTTTGGTTTAAAATGAAGTATCACATGCGCTTGGTATTAAATTAAGTACTACATAAGCTTAATTTAAAATCAATTCAAAAATTTATAAATCAAGTACTACATGTGGATCATTTCACGTCACAAAGTTTGATGCTACATCAAAAATTTATAAATTAAGTACTACATTCCGCCACCGCCATATGCTTGATTTCATTGACATGTCTGTCTTGTCCTCCATACTATAAATTATATAAAAGTTTAATTAATTATTACACATGATGAACAACATCCCTATTTAGTCTTCGCTTTTTCTTTTTGTGAGACCCTTTCCTCTGATCGCTCCGTAACCATGGACAAGGGTCTGCATATAACTTGAGACTTGGGTCAGTGGTCACTTTGAAGGGCGGAATTTCATGAAATGGGAGTTTCCACCTAGAAGAAATGGGTTAATACACGAAATGGGAGTTTCCACCTAGAAGAAATGGGTTATAGCTAGGGAACCCGAATGTTTTGCGTTTGAGCGCCACTTCGATCCAAGCAGCGGTAAGACGTCTCTAATGATCTACAACCGTCCGGCAAGACATCTCTGATGATCTGCAACCGTTTGGAACGGTCGCAGGTCATCAGAGACGTCTTGCCGCTAGTTGCCCAAAGATGCCTCTCCGAGTGACGCTGGAATGTTTTGTGCGAGTGAGTAACCTGTCTGAGGAGGGGGGCTATATATAGGGTACGTGTGCTTCTTTAGTCCCGGTTGGTAACACCAACCAGGTCATGTGGCTCACGAAGTGGTCGTGATACTGCTGATCCAACAGCTCACAATCCCTCAAAAGAAACACACCCCTGATCCAACATCTCACAAGCGCTTGAAAGAAACACACGATCCGTGTGCTTCTTTAGTCCCGGTTGGTAACACCAACCGGGACTAAGGGCGGGCTTTGTGGTCACGACACGTGTCCTCCCCCAGCGCTGCCCTAGAGGTCTTTATATATTGTCGCCGACGGGGTAAACTCTAATCCAACATTCCTAGCCACGAACGCATCGTCTCCACGAGATGAATCCGCCACGCCCGCCGCAGTGCCTTCTGGATGAGGTCGAGCGTGCTCGGCAGAGCGCGCTTGGGCGCAACCACGGGAGCCTATCCCGCCGTATGCCCACGAGCCCGGCGTGGAGAGGAATGCCCAGCTACCGGCCTCCTGCTCCACCAGGTGCCGCCACACCTCCACCTGGCGCCGCTGCACCTCCACCAGGCACCGCCGCTCCTCCCGCGGAGGAGGAGGAGGACGACGACTTCGACTGGAGCGACGACGGGGAAGAGGGTTGTGGGTTGCAGATACAGGAGGCCATGGTAGCCTCCTTCCAGTCTGTCCGCGACTACCCTGTCCAGCGAGCCAAGACTTCCTACCAGCTCACGGCGAAGGAGGCTTCCGAGCTGGATTGGACGCTGAAAGACTCATCCTCCATGGATCTTACCCTCCGCCGCAAACGTGCGCGCGAGAACTGGGCGGCCGCCCACGGGGCTGGCTCCTCCCGTCGTTCCCCCTAATCCTACGGCCTTTGAGCCAGCAAGTCCGTTTATGTAGAATAATGTTGGTGATGTTGGATCAGGGGTGTGTTTCTTTCAAGCGCTTGTGAGACGTTGGATCATGTGTAATAATGTACTAGAGGTTAATTTTTTTTAATTTTCTGGTTTCTTACTTGCGCTTGTGAGACGTTGGATCATGTGTAATAATGAAGTATCACATGCGCTTGGTTTCAAATTAAGTACTACATACGCTTAATTTAAAATCAATTCAAAAAAATTAAATCAAGTACTACATTCCGCCACCGCCATACGCTTGATTTCATTGACATGTCTGTCTTGTCCTCCATACTATAAATTATATAAAAGTTTAATAAATTATTACACATCATGAACAACATCCCTATTTAGTCTTCGCTTTTTCTTTTTGTGAGACCCTTTCTTCTGATCGCTCCGTAACCATGGACAAGGGTCTGCATATAACTTGAGACTTGGGTCAGTGGTCACTTTGAAGGGCGGAATTTCATGAAACTTGTCGTAATCTTCTGACATGTCTGTCTTGTCCTCCACTCCCACGATGGTTCTTTTCCCTGAAAGAACTATGTGGCGCTTTGGCTCATCGGCTGATGTATTCACTTCCTTATCTTTTTTTTTTTGGCTTGGTAGACATGTCCTTCACATAGAAAACCTGAGCCACATCCTTGGCTAGAACGAATGGTTCGTTGTCGTACGCAACATTCGTGAGATCCACTGTAGTCATTCCGTACAATGGGTCTTCCTTTACCCCGCCGCCTCTCAGGTTGAACCATTTGCACCAGAACAAAGGGACCTTCAAAGAAGGTCCATAGTCAAGTTCCCATATCTGCTCTATGCAACCATAATATGTGACCGTGGCCTCATTCGTGCTCTTATCATCAAAGCGGACACCACTATTTTGGTTGGTGCTCTTTTTATCTTGGGCAAAATGCCCGTTTATCTCATACCCTTGGAAAGTCCAAATAGTCGAAGATGGCCCCTTAGACAACAAGAACAGCTCATCTGAGACTGTGTTGTTGTTGTTCAGATGCGTTTCCAACCAACCGCCAAAATTCTCCATGTGTTCCTTTGCAATGGCGGAGTCATCCATCCCCGGGTTGTTAGAGCGTACAATATCCTTGTGCATCTGGATATACGGAGCCACCAAAGTGGAATTATGCAGAACTGTGTAGTGTGCTTTTGTGAAAGAATACCCGTCCCTGCATATGTATGATTTCTTTCCTAGAGTGCCTTCTCCACTTAGTCTCCCCTCATGTCGCGATTCAGGAAGACCAATCGACTTAATGCCGGGAATAAAGTCAACACAAAACTCAATGACCTCCTCTGTTCCATACCCTTTGGAGATGCTTCCTTCTGGCCTAGCACGGTTATGAACATACTTCTTCAACACTCCCATGAACCTCTCAAAGGGGAACATATTGTGTAGAAATACAGGACCCAGAATGTGAATCTCGTCGACCAGGTGTACTAGGAGATGTGTCATAATAGTGAAGAAGGATGGTGGGAACACCAACTCAAAACTAACGAGACATTGAGCCACATCCTTCTGTAACCTTAATAGAGTGGTTGGGCTGATTGACTTCTGCGAAATTGCATTGAGGAACGCACATAGCTGAACAATGGATACTCGAACATTTTCCGGTAGAAGCCCCCGCAATGCAACCGGAAGCAGTTGAGTCATCAGCACGTGGCAGTCATGAGACTTTAGGTTCTGGAACTTTTTCTCTGCCATATTTATTATTCCCTTTATATTCGACGAGAAGCCAGACGGGACCTTCATACTGCTCAGGACTTCAAAAAATATCTCCTTCTCTTCTTTGGTAAGAACGTAGCTAGCAGGACGTAGACGTCCTTTATCCGTCCTCATTGGATGCAGGTTCTTTGGGTCTTTCAAAAGTTGCTGGTCCTCTCGTGCTTCCGGAGTATCTTTTGCCTTCCCATACACGCCCAAGAAGCCTAGCAGGTTCACGCAAACATTCTTCGTCACGTGCATCACGTCGATTGCAGAGCGGACCTTTAGGATTTTCCAATAGGGTAGTTCCCAAAATATAGACTTCTTCTTCCACAGGGGAACGTGGTTGTTAGCGTCATTCGGAACAGACTGTCCGCCAGGACCCTTTCCAAAGATTACATCTAAATCCTTGACCGCATCATATATATCTTCACCACTTTGGAGGGGTGGCTTCGGCCGGCGATCTTCCTCACCTTTGAAATGCTGCTGCTTGCTTTTCTTTCTTAGGGGATGCTGAGTTGTAAGAAATCGACGATGACCCGGGTACACATTCTTGTTACCTACATATATACTTTCAGTGCTATCTAAACAGTGTGTGCATGCATTGTATCCCTTGTTCGACTGTCCTGAAATGTTACTAAGAGCAGGCCAATCATTGATGGTTACAAACAACAACCCTCGTAGGTTAAATTCCGCTTGTTTGTACTCATCCCACACAGGTACCCCTTCATCACGCCACAACTGTAAAAGTTCATCAACTAATGGCCTCAGGTAGACATCAATGTTGTTACCGGGTTGCTTCGGGCCTTGGATGAGCACTGGCATCATAATGAACTTCCGCTTCATGCACAACCAAGGAGGAAGGTTATAGATACATAGAGTCACAGGCCAGGTGCTATGACTGCTGCTCTGCTCCCCAAAAGGATTAAAGCCATCCGTGCTAAGACCAAACCTTAAGTTCCTTGGGTCACGTGCAAATTCCTTGTACTCTGTATCGATTTTTCTCCACTGCGACCCATCAGCCGGGTGTCTCAACATCTCGTCGCTCTTGCGGTCTTCTTTGTGCCATCGCAACAACTTGGCATGCTCTTTGTTTCTGAACAAACGTTTCAACCGTGGTATTATAGGAGCGTACCACATAACCTTGGCAGGAACCTTCTTCCTGGCGGGCAGGCCCTCAACATCGCCAGGGTCATCTGCTTGATCTTATACCGCAATGCACCGCATACCGGGCATTCATTCAAATTCTCATACTTCTCACCGCGGTAGAGGATGCAGTCATTAATGCATGCATGTATCTTCTGCACATCTAATCCTAGAGGGCAGATAATCTTCTTTGCTTCATACGCACTCTCGGGCAATTCGTTACCAGCCGGCAGCTTGTCCTTCACTATTTTCAGTAAACTCCCAAATCCCTTGTCAGATAAACCATTCGCTGCCTTCCATTGCAATAATTCCAGTGTGGTACCGAGCTTTGTGTTGCCATCTTCGCAAGTTGGGTACAACTTTGTTTTGTGATCCTCTAACATGCGCTCCAACTTCAACTTCTCAAGTGTAGTTTCTGCTAGGGTATGTGCATCAACGATGACCCCACGTAAATCATCATGTATGATGGGATCATCTGGTACCTCTTCATCATCAGCTTCCCCTGTTGGGTTACCAACATATTCAGGGTACATGTAGTTGTCATCGTTCTCTTCTTCTTCGTTATCTTCCATCATAACCCCTTTTTCTCCGTGCTTGGTCCAACAATTATAGCCGGGCATGAAACCAGAAGTTATCAGGTGGAGGTGAATTCTGTCTGTGTTAGGGTAATCCTTCTCATTCCGACATTTCTTGCATGGACAACACATAAAACCATTGGGCCCCTTGTTATCCTTAGCCACATTGAGAAAAGATTGCACGCCATCCATGTACTCTTTAGAGCGTCGGTCAGCGTACATCCACGGATGACTCATCTGCAAATCACCGCTAAAACCCATTACGATAAACCAACATAATAGGAAACATATCATATTCATTAATACAAGTTCATCACATTAAAACCAAAGTATAGTAGTGACCAAATGTAATACATAGTTCTCATAAAACATAAATTAATTGAAACTAGAATACAACTATCTAAAGAATTTAAATCCAACAACAAATGCGATCAGAATCGCAACTAAGGTAACTATTGAACCAACAGCATAATGATACCAAGCCTCTTGACTAATGACATATTTTCTAATCTTTCTAAGCTTCAAGCGCATTGCATCCATCTTCATCTCGTGAACAGCGACGACGTCGGTAAGCTCGACCCCGTGAGCATCAACGATGTCGGCAATCTTCAAGTCCAATACCATCTTCTCTTCTAGGCATTGGAGACGAAGATCTTCACTTATCTTCAATTTTGCTTTCAAATCGTTGTTTTCTTTTAAAAAACTCTACAATAGGGTCGGCTGGAATTTCCGGTTCAACTACCTCCTAAATAAAAATATATCTATGTCAATTTGGTCGGCATGATTGTTATAAACACGAAACAAAATAAATAGTGATAAAAATATACCACATCCGAATCATAGACCGGACGAGGGCCGACGGGGACGGATATCAAAACCATGACACTATACATAAAAAACATAAGAAAATTATACAAGAAAAATAATTATGCATTCAAATCATACAAGTAATTTTGTAAAATAACAGATAAAAGAAGAGGCTCACCGAGGTGGTGCCGGTCACGGGATGGCGGGGGCTATCGACGGCGGTGAGGACCGAGACGACACTAAAATCCACAAATAATAAATTAATTTGAGCTCAAAATACATAAAAAATGAACTACCTAGCTTAGGCATTTCATCAAACACCTAGGTAGCACTATAAAAATGAAATGAGCTAAACTTGTATGGAAATGGCTAAAATTCGGCCGCCGGGTGAAAGGATCAAGTGTTGCTAACCCTTGGAGAGATGGGTGCTGTCTATCTTGACAAATCTTGAAAAAAAATGGGGCCGTGGCTCTAGTACCGGGCCGTGGCTCCACCCGGTACTAGAGACCCTCTAGTACCGGGCTGTGTTACCACCCGGTACTAGAGGTCCCTCAGGGCCGCGAAAATTTGCGCGCCAAGCCCAGTGGACCTGTAGTACCGGGTGGTCGCACGGCCCGGTACTAGAGGTTAATTTTTTAAATTTTCTGGTTTCTTACTTTTTTTATATCTTTTGATTTACTTGTCTAAATTAAGTAAAAATTGCTTTCATTTTCCTGTTTTCTGTTTTGGTTTAAAATGAAGTATCACATGCGCTTGGTATTAAATTAAGTACTACATAAGCTTAATTTAAAATCAATTCAAAAATTTATAAATCAAGTACTACATGTGGATCATTTCACGTCACAAAGTTTGATGCTACATCAAAAATTTATAAATTAAGTACTACATTCCGCCACCGCCATATGCTTGATTTCATTGACATGTCTGTCTTGTCCTCCATACTATAAATTATATAAAAGTTTAATTAATTATTACACATGATGAACAACATCCCTATTTAGTCTTCGCTTTTTCTTTTTGTGAGACCCTTTCCTCTGATCGCTCCGTAACCATGGACAAGGGTCTGCATATAACTTGAGACTTGGGTCAGTGGTCACTTTGAAGGGCGGAATTTCATGAAATGGGAGTTTCCACCTAGAAGAAATGGGTTAATACACGAAATGGGAGTTTCCACCTAGAAGAAATGGGTTATAGCTAGGGAACCCGAATGTTTTGCGTTTGAGCGCCACTTCGATCCAAGCAGCGGTAAGACGTCTCTAATGATCTACAACCGTCCGGCAAGACATCTCTGATGATCTGCAACCGTTTGGAACGGTCGCAGGTCATCAGAGACGTCTTGCCGCTGGTTGCCCAAAGATGCCTCTCCGAGTGACGCTGGAATGTTTTGTGCGGGTGAGTAACCTGTCTGAGGAGGGGGGCTATATATAGGGTACGTGTGCTTCTTTAGTCCCGGTTGGTAACACCAACCGGGTCATGTGGCTCACGAAGTGGTCGTGATACTGCTGATCCAACAGCTCACAATCCCTCAAAAGAAACACACCCCTGATCCAACATCTCACAAGCGCTTGAAAGAAACACACGATCCGTGTGCTTCTTTAGTCCCGGTTGGTAACACCAACCGGGACTAAGGGCGGGCTTTGTGGTCACGACACGTGTCCTCCCCCAGCGCTGCCCTAGAGGTCTTTATATATTGTCGCCGACGGGGTAAACTCTAATCCAACATTCCTAGCCACGAACGCATCGTCTCCACGAGATGAATCCGCCACGCCCGCCGCAGTGCCTTCTGGATGAGGTCGAGCGTGCTCGGCAGAGCGCGCTTGGGCGCAACCGCGGGAGCCTATCCCGCCGTATGCCCACGAGCCCGGCGTGGAGAGGAATGCCCAGCTACCGGCCTCCTGCTCCACCAGGTGCCGCCGCACCTCCACCTGGCGCCGCTGCACCTCCACCAGGCACCGCCGCTCCTCCCGCGGAGGAGGAGGAGGACGACGACTTCGACTGGAGCGACGACGGGGAAGAGGGTTGTGGGTTGCAGATACAGGAGGCCATGGAAGCCTCCTTCCAGTCTGTCCGCGACTACCCTGTCCAGCGAGCCAAGACTTCCTACCAGCTCACGGCGAAGGAGGCTTCCGAGCTGGATTGGACGCTGAAAGACTCATCCTCCATGGATCTTACCCTCCGCCGCAAACGTGCGCGCGAGAACTGGGCGGCCGCCCACGGGGCTAGCTCCTCCCGTCGTTCCCCCTAATCCTACGGCCTTTGAGCCAGCAAGTCCGTTTATGTAGAATAATGTTGGTGATGTTGGATCAGGGGTGTGTTTCTTTCAAGCGCTTGTGAGACGTTGGATCATGTGTAATAATGTACTAGAGGTTAATTTTTTTTAATTTTCTGGTTTCTTACTTGCGCTTGTGAGACGTTGGATCATGTGTAATAATGAAGTATCACATGCGCTTGGTTTCAAATTAAGTACTACATACGCTTAATTTAAAATCAATTCAAAAAAATTAAATCAAGTACTACATTCCGCCACCGCCATACGCTTGATTTCATTGACATGTCTGTCTTGTCCTCCATACTATAAATTATATAAAAGTTTAATAAATTATTACACATCATGAACAACATCCCTATTTAGTCTTCGCTTTTTCTTTTTGTGAGACCCTTTCTTCTGATCGCTCCGTAACCATGGACAAGGGTCTGCATACAACTTGAGACTTGGGTCAGTGGTCACTTTGAAGGGCGGAATTTCATGAAACTTGTCGTAATCTTCTGACATGTCTGTCTTGTCCTCCACTCCCACGATGGTTCTTTTCCCTGAAAGAACTATGTGGCGCTTTGGCTCATCGGCTGATGTATTCACTTCCTTATCTTTTTTTTTTGGCTTGGTAGACATGTCCTTCACATAGAAAACCTGAGCCACATCCTTGGCTAGAACGAATGGTTCGTTGTCGTACGCAACATTCGTGAGATCCACTGTAGTCATTCCGTACAATGGGTCTTCCTTTACCCCGCCGCCTCTCAGGTTGAACCATTTGCACCAGAACAAAGGGACCTTCAAAGAAGGTCCATAGTCAAGTTCCCATATCTGCTCTATGCAACCATAATATGTGACCGTGGCCTCATTCGTGCTCTTATCATCAAAGCGGACACCACTATTTTGGTTGGTGCTCTTTTTATCTTGGGCAAAATGCCCGTTTATCTCATACCCTTGGAAAGTCCAAATAGTCGAAGATGGCCCCTTAGACAACAAGAACAGCTCATCTGAGACTGTGTTGTTGTTGTTCAGATGCGTTTCCAACCAACCGCCAAAATTCTCCATGTGTTCCTTTGCAATGGCGGAGTCATCCATCCCCGGGTTGTTAGAGCGTACAATATCCTTGTGCATCTGGATATACGGAGCCACCAAAGTGGAATTATGCAGAACTGTGTAGTGTGCTTTTGTGAAAGAATACCCGTCCCTGCATATGTATGATTTCTTTCCTAGAGTGCCTTCTCCACTTAGTCTCCCCTCATGTCGCGATTCAGGAAGACCAATCGACTTAATGCCGGGAATAAAGTCAACACAAAACTCAATGACCTCCTCTGTTCCATACCCTTTGGAGATGCTTCCTTCTGGCCTAGCACGGTTATGAACATACTTCTTCAACACTCCCATGAACCTCTCAAAGGGGAACATATTGTGTAGAAATACAGGACCCAGAATGTGAATCTCGTCGACCAGGTGTACTAGGAGATGTGTCATAATAGTGAAGAAGGATGGTGGGAACACCAACTCAAAACTAACGAGACATTGAGCCACATCCTTCTGTAACCTTAATAGAGTGGTTGGGCTGATTGACTTCTGCGAAATTGCATTGAGGAACGCACATAGCTGAACAATGGATACTCGAACATTTTCCGGTAGAAGCCCCCGCAATGCAACCGGAAGCAGTTGAGTCATCAGCACGTGGCAGTCATGAGACTTTAGGTTCTGGAACTTTTTCTCTGCCATATTTATTATTCCCTTTATATTCGACGAGAAGCCAGACGGGACCTTCATACTGCTCAGGACTTCAAAAAATATCTCCTTCTCTTCTTTGGTAAGAACGTAGCTAGCAGGACGTAGACGTCCTTTATCCGTCCTCATTGGATGCAGGTTCTTTGGGTCTTTCAAAAGTTGCTGGTCCTCTCGTGCTTCGGAGTATCTTTTGCCTTCCCATACACGCCCAAGAAGCCTAGCAGGTTCACGCAAACATTCTTCGTCACGTGCATCACGTCGATTGCAGAGCGGACCTTTAGGATTTTCCAATAGGGTAGTTCCCAAAATATAGACTTCTTCTTCCACAGGGGAACGTGGTTGTTAGCGTCATTCGGAACAGACTGTCCGCCAGGACCCTTTCCAAAGATTACATCTAAATCCTTGACCGCATCATATATATCTTCACCACTTTGGAGGGGTGGCTTCGGCCGGCGATCTTCCTCACCTTTGAAATGCTGCTGCTTGCTTTTCTTTCTTAGGGGATGCTGAGTTGTAAGAAATCGACGATGACCCGGGTACACATTCTTGTTACCTACATATATACTTTCAGTGCTATCTAAACAGTGTGTGCATGCATTGTATCCCTTGTTCGACTGTCCTGAAATGTTACTAAGAGCAGGCCAATCATTGATGGTTACAAACAACAACCCTCGTAGGTTAAATTCCGCTTGTTTGTACTCATCCCACACAGGTACCCCTTCATCACGCCACAACTGTAAAAGTTCATCAACTAATGGCCTCAGGTAGACATCAATGTTGTTACCGGGTTGCTTCGGGCCTTGGATGAGCACTGGCATCATAATGAACTTCCGCTTCATGCACAACCAAGGAGGAAGGTTATAGATACATAGAGTCACAGGCCAGGTGCTATGACTGCTGCTCTGCTCCCCAAAAGGATTAAAGCCATCCGTGCTAAGACCAAACCTTAAGTTCCTTGGGTCACGTGCAAATTCCTTGTACTCTGTATCGATTTTTCTCCACTGCGACCCATCAGCCGGGTGTCTCAACATCTCGTCGCTCTTGCGGTCTTCTTTGTGCCATCGCAACAACTTGGCATGCTCTTTGTTTCTGAACAAACGTTTCAACCGTGGTATTATAGGAGCGTACCACATAACCTTGGCAGGAACCTTCTTCCTGGCGGGCAGGCCCTCAACATCGCCAGGGTCATCTGCTTGATCTTATACCGCAATGCACCGCATACCGGGCATTCATTCAAATTCTCATACTTCTCACCGCGGTAGAGGATGCAGTCATTAATGCATGCATGTATCTTCTGCACATCTAATCCTAGAGGGCAGATAATCTTCTTTGCTTCATACGCACTCTCGGGCAATTCGTTACCAGCCGGCAGCTTGTCCTTCACTATTTTCAGTAAACTCCCAAATCCCTTGTCAGATAAACCATTCGCTGCCTTCCATTGCAATAATTCCAGTGTGGTACCGAGCTTTGTGTTGCCATCTTCGCAAGTTGGGTACAACTTTGTTTTGTGATCCTCTAACATGCGCTCCAACTTCAACTTCTCAAGTGTAGTTTCTGCTAGGGTATGTGCATCAACGATGACCCCACGTAAATCATCATGTATGATGGGATCATCTGGTACCTCTTCATCATCAGCTTCCCCTGTTGGGTTACCAACATATTCAGGGTACATGTAGTTGTCATCGTTCTCTTCTTCTTCGTTATCTTCCATCATAACCCCTTTTTCTCCGTGCTTGGTCCAACAATTATAGCCGGGCATGAAACCAGAAGTTATCAGGTGGAGGTGAATTCTGTCTGTGTTAGGGTAATCCTTCTCATTCCGACATTTCTTGCATGGACAACACATAAAACCATTGGGCCCCTTGTTATCCTTAGCCACATTGAGAAAAGATTGCACGCCATCCATGTACTCTTTAGAGCGTCGGTCAGCGTACATCCACGGATGACTCATCTGCAAATCACCGCTAAAACCCATTACGATAAACCAACATAATAGGAAACATATCATATTCATTAATACAAGTTCATCACATTAAAACCAAAGTATAGTAGTGACCAAATGTAATACATAGTTCTCATAAAACATAAATTAATTGAAACTAGAATACAACTATCTAAAGAATTTAAATCCAACAACAAATGCGATCAGAATCGCAACTAAGGTAACTATTGAACCAACAGCATAATGATACCAAGCCTCTTGACTAATGACATATTTTCTAATCTTTCTAAGCTTCAAGCGCATTGCATCCATCTTCATCTCGTGAACAGCGACGACGTCGGTAAGCTCGACCCCGTGAGCATCAACGATGTCGGCAATCTTCAAGTCCAATACCATCTTCTCTTCTAGGCATTGGAGACGAAGATCTTCACTTATCTTCAATTTTGCTTTCAAATCGTTGTTTTCTTTTAAAAAACTCTACAATAGGGTCGGCTGGAATTTCCGGTTCAACTACCTCCTAAATAAAAATATATCTATGTCAATTTGGTCGGCATGATTGTTATAAACACGAAACAAAATAAATAGTGATAAAAATATACCACATCCGAATCATAGACCGGACGAGGGCCGACGGGGACGGATATCAAAACCATGACACTATACATAAAAAACATAAGAAAATTATACAAGAAAAATAATTATGCATTCAAATCATACAAGTAATTTTGTAAAATAACAGATAAAAGAAGAGGCTCACCGAGGTGGTGCCGGTCACGGGATGGCGGGGGCTATCGACGGCGGTGAGGACCGAGACGACACTAAAATCCACAAATAATAAATTAATTTGAGCTCAAAATACATAAAAAATGAACTACCTAGCTTAGGCATTTCATCAAACA
The DNA here is from genome assembly GCA_947311845.1 of Poa pratensis. Lineage (NCBI taxonomy): Eukaryota > Viridiplantae > Streptophyta > Magnoliopsida > Poales > Poaceae > Poa > Poa pratensis. Next base: position 43,524,021 of record CAMZMU010000052.1, read on the forward strand.
CCTAGGTAGCACTATAAAAATGAAATGAGCTAAACTTGTATGGAAATGGCTAAAATTCGGCCGCCGGGTGAAAGGATCAAGTGTTGCTAACCCTTGGAGAGATGGGTGCCGTCTATCTTGACAAATCTTGGAAAAAAATGGGGCTACACTTGATCTTGAGAGAGGAAACAATGGAGATGATCTTGAGAGTTCAAAAATGGTGGCTGGCCCGGGGTGGGAGATGATATAGCGGGACCTCTAGTCCCGGGCTGTACCACGGCCCGGGACGAAAGGTCCACCCTCCTGTCTCCACCCTGCCGCTGACTGCCTCGGTCCCGGGTGGTATCACGGCCCGGAACTAGAGGTGCCCTACAACCCGGGACCCGACCTGCGCAGCATCGGAGCAGCCGGCCCGGTACTAGTTCCCTCCTCTAGTCCGGGATCGAACCACGCCCGGGACTAGAGCCCAACACCCCTCTCCACCAAAGCCCCTATTTCCACTAGTGTATCCTCTTCCGTTCTGCGATCTCTCCGTTTCCGGCTCGTATATATTATCGGTAATTAAAAGCGGCGCCACGGATTAGCCACTAGCACAGAACTAGTCCGTCGATCGTCGTGTAAACTCGGTCATGGATCAGCTTCCTGGCGACGTTGCCGCCGGCAATCAAGTCGATGACAGCCACCTATCGTCGACGTAGGTTCCGAGTGCGCGCTGTGCATGGAGCCTCTCGAGTTGGTTGTCGCCGACGTTGCCGCCGGCAATCACGTCGATGATAGCCACGCCATCGTCGACGTAGGTTCCGAGTGCGCGGTGTGCATGGAGCCTCTCGTGTGGGTTGCCGCCGACGTTGCCGCCGATGATTACGTCGATGACAGCCGCGCCATCGTCGACGTAGGTCCCGAGTGCGCGGTGTGCATGGAGCCTCTCGAGTGGGTTGCCATCGGGCTGTGCGGCCACCACGAGGTCTGCTCCAAGTGCACGGTCCACATCCGCGTCTTCCACCGCGACCGCCGGTGCTGCATCTGCAGGCAAATCTGCCCCCCGTCGTCGTCACCAGGGCCGGCCGCGAGAGCGGAGTCTACATGGAGTTGGCGGACCGTGTCAACGTGGGGCAGCTGGCCTGGTGGGACTACTGGTACCACAGCATCTCGGCGGCGTACTTCGACGACGAGCAGCACTACGAGGCGACGAACGGGGTGTGCTCACACCTGGACGATCCAGACGAGGCCACGTCCAAGGACCCTCGTGTTATTCGCCGGGACCGTCATCCACCTGCGACACGCACTAGTAGAAAATGGGCCTATGGTCCCGGTTCGGTTGGGCCTTCAGTCCCGGTTGCCCAACCGGGACTGGCCAATCGGGACCAATGCTGGTCCCGGTTGGGCCACGAACCGGGACCAATGGTTGTCCACGTGGCCTGGTCTGGCTGCTCGTGGGGGGAGACTCATTGGTCCCGGTTCTTAATACGAACCGGGACCAATGAGTGCTTTTTTTTTTGGTATTTAGGGTTTAGGATTCGATCTCGCCGGTGCCCCTCTCCCTCTCTTCGGTGCCCCCTCTCGCCGGTGCCCCCTCTCGCCGGTGCCCCCTCTCCTTCTCGCCGGTGCCCCCTCTCCTTCTCGCCGGTGCCCCCTCTCCATATCGCCGGTGCCCCCTCTCGCCGGTGCCCCCTCTCCTTCTCGCCGGTGCCCCCTCTCACCGGTGCCCCCTCTCCTTCTCGCCGGTGCCTCTCCCTCTCGCCGGTGCCCCCTCTCCCTCTCGCCGGTGCCCCCTCTCGCCGGTGCCCCCTCTCGCCGGTGCCCCCTCTCCTTCTCGCCGGTGCCTCCTCTCCCTCTCGCCGGTGCCTCCTCTCCTCTCGCCGGTGTCCCCTCTCCCTCTCGCCAGTGCCTCCGTCGTCTACCCCTTCTTCGCATCGCCGACGTGCTCTCCATCGTTTCCGTACGCATATTATACGCTCTACTATATACACAGTACATGTTGATGCATATATAATTAATATTCGATCTCTTGCGAGAATACAACTATTTAATTACATGGAGATAGATCAAGCCATCAAGGCATATGTAGTTCATCGTCCGAAGCATAATGTTCTCCCCTTTCATCGATGACCTCCCTAAGCAGAAATCCCGCCAATTCCTCTTGAATTGCTCCTACGCGCAGTTGTGGGTCGATCTTCTCCCGCATTTTGCTGAAAGCAGTTGTTCTCCGCTCAGTGGTCAACTCGCGAATGAACTCGCAAACGTAGAATCCACATAAATTACTCCCCGGTGGCTGCTGCGGACTTTCACCGTTTTATAAGTTAGCTCATCTTTGAATGGACCTTCTACCTTCTGTTTGAAAATTGTCCAACACCTGCTTTGGCAAAGAAAATGAACAAAGGAGTTATTAATTACTTGACATCAGGGAACGAACGAAAGAGGGCGATATAATGCGATAATGATTGAAATTACTTGTTGAGCATTTCTTTCATGTCGGACCACAACGCTTGGTCCCAACTTAATGAGTCGTGGACTTCAACTGTGGACTTGTCAGGTTGAATGCTTAGCAGAATCCAGTGGAACCTGCGGACGTTTACATAAAGCAGACATGCATAGCTCATCAATTACACTTAACATCGAGAAAGCCAAATAAAAATATGTACAAGACAGAAACACTCACCTGAAGTTGTAAGGAAATAGTATTTCCGTACAGAAATGTTGCATGGTTAAAAAGGTGGTCAGGTCATGCTCCACGTCTTTGGGGTGATTGACTAACGTATGTGAATTCACGATATATGGGTCAACGAACCCAACCTCAAAAACTTTAGATCTTTTGCATTCCAGCATCTTCATTCTGCATAATAGCGTACAAAAGGATATATATAGGCAGGATAATATAATACAGGCAATGAACGAGCTGAGCTAGAGACTTAATTACGAAAATAAATCACTTACAGACAATAGCAAGAGAGGATAGATTTGTCGAGGGGCGCTTTTGGAATAACTGGAACAGTTCAGTCAGTTGAACCTGTATAGTGTAACGTTTGAAGAAATGCTCCACTCTAACGTCCAGCGGAAACCACTCTTTCGCGTCCTTCTTTGATGTGTGCACCAGTACCAGGTATGCAGATTTCGCATATGTGTTGATAGACCCGTCATCTCCTCATTACTGACCATAGGCTCCCCTTGGACATATTTCCGTGCCATCTCTAACATTGGCGCATGTTCATAGCCTAAAAGTTGACCAAGGCTCATACCCAAGGCGGTAGCCTGTTCCTTGGCCTGAGATACAGTGACACCAAGTTCTTTAGCAGCAGCTATGGCTCTGGGGTCCAATAATTCCAGGTCTTTATCCATAGCGACTCTGAAGTCCTTGTCGACATCGGAACACACTATGAGCGGGGGGACCGATTGATTTTTCTGCTGTCCGAGCTGGGCAATTTGTTTCCCGCTTTTTGCACTTCTTCCCTTGTTCTGCTCAGACTGGGCACGTGCTAGCTTAGTAAGTTCACGACCATAGTCAGATGGCTGATTCATCGATATCTGGGATGGCTGCTCAAGGAAGGACTTTCTCCACTTTTTGGATTTTTCATCGTATACCGGCTTCTGCTCGGGCTTTTTTGGTGCAAAAAAAGCCTTATTGTAGGCAGCCACCTCCGCGGCGTTTTCCGCTACAGTCCTGTCATAAGGTCTAATGGGAAGATTCTTATGAGGTACTGTTGGGAGGGGCGACCTTTTACGTTTCGGTGATCGCTTACCCCTCATAGTACGAGCGGTGGGCGGAGACGGCTGACGCGGCGGCGGAGACGGCTGCGCTGGAGACTGGTGAGGCGGTGAAGAGGACTGTTGCGCTGGAGAATGCTGAGGCGGTGAAGAGGACTGTTGCGCTGGAGACTGGTGAGGAGTCGATGGCCTTGGCTGCCAGTTCGGAAGCACGATGAATTCCTTTGGCCATAGAATGGTCGCTTTCTTGGCTTCTCCAAGTTCAAGCACCTCCCCATCTTCACCTGCAGGGTGTTGCAGCTTCAGCTCCTCATAATCTTTCATCACTTCATCCACCGCGACAACAGCGTAGCCATTTGGAACCGGAGAGAAATGGTAAGTTGGATTAGGTCCAATTGGTACGACATAGCCGACCGCCACCTTCACGGTTAAGTTAAAAACTTTCACATGCATCTCACAAGGTGTGCTCTCCGTGATATCATCCACTGGGTAGCGACGAAGTGGAGCCACTGCATCATCATTACCATCCTGGAGCTCCGTGGAAGCCACGCTGCTTTTCCGATTCGATGGGCCACCGGTACCATCGCATGCAGCTTCTACCATGTGCCGTTGAGATTGGCCGCTAGTACCTTGCTGGCTAAGCACGGCAATTTGTTCCTTCTGCAGCTTTAATTCTTCTTCTATATTAAGCAGCCGGTCTGCAGCAGCGCGTGCTTCCATTGCCTCCCTTTCCTTTCTCCTCTGATGGCTTCTATCAGGAAATTTCTTCCTGTGCTCGGGAATCGCAATTGTCTTGGGCTTGGAGCCAGGTACGCCTCGTAACCGTCCGTCGTGTTCCTTATTCCCAAGGGCGCGTGTGAGCTCGTCATCCTCTCTATCGGGAATGAACCGTCCCTCTTCAACATCCTTTACTGCTTTTCTAATTTCTTGGATGGGTAGTAGGGGATTATCTTTGTGTCTTCTGTTATATATGCACTTCCCTTCTGCGTCCAACGTGCCCCCATGCCCGTAAAACCAATTTCTTGCCCGTTCGATCCACTTGAGTGGCTCTGGAGTGATCCCATTAGCCAGCAGGTCCGCCTCAAGTTTCTCCCACTTAGGCATGCTACCAGCGTAGCCACCAGGCCCCATAGTATGGTGGTACATCTTTAGAGCAGCATTTGCCGCATTTTTTGCAGACTTTTCCAGAGCTTCCTCTGATTTCTTGTACGCCACAAATTCTTCCCAGTAGTCCTTTATCTTCTCATACCCTTTATCGAAGTCTGGAGTCTTATTTTTCTTGACAAACAGTTTGTTCAATCTTTTCTTCCAGTTCTTGAATAGCTCGGCCATCTTCTTAAGTGCCCAGTCCTTGACTTTTTGCTCCATGATTTTCCGGGCAATCTTTTCTGCCTCATCTGGATCCTCCTCATCTGAATCCACCTCTGGCGCCGGCAGGGTGAAATTAACCATGAGCTTTCTCCAAAGTCTTTCTTTGCCCTCATCGCTGACATATAGCTGTCCTTTCTCGTTTGGCCGATGCCATTCTCGAACGGTGATCGGGATGAAGTCCCTAACAAGAACTCCGCATTGCTTTACCATTTTATTTTTAACACCAGGGGGAGCAGTCGGTGTGCCGTCTTCAGCGACTCTTTCGATCGTGTACCTTTCTTGGTCGCCCAACTTTTTGGCTGGGCCTCGTTTTGTCCTTACAGAAGATTTGCTCGATCCGGAGGGCTAAAAGAAGAAAGAGCGTTAATATATGTATATAGACATCAGAGACTTAATTAATACAATCTTCGGCTTCATTAATATATGTATATGCACCTCGCCGGAGTTTAATGTTCCACCGGAGCCTTCGGCTTCTCCCTCGTCGGCTTCTCCCTCGCTGACTTCTCCCTCACCCCGGCCGTCGGGTTCTACCTCACCGGAGCCGTCTCTTCGGTTGAGAGACTCATCTCCCTCACCGGAGTTGTTCAAAAACTCCGTGGTGACATCGACAATATCTTCCGGCCCGCGGATTATATCCTGGAGGATATTTTCCTGATCTTCGTCTCGTTCCATAGTTTCTGCAAATTAAGAACAATGCACAAAACTTTAGTTGGGTAACTTGTTCCATATGTCAAGATACATCTACAATATCATAAACCCGTAAATCGTATCGTAAACCCGTAAACTCGTATCGTAAACTCGTAAACTCGTATCGTAAACCCGTAAACTCGTATCGTAAACCCGTAAACTCGTATCGTAAACCCGTAAACTCGTAAACTCGTATCGTAAACCCGTAAACTCGTATCGTAAACCCGTAAACTCGTATCGTAAACCCGTAAACTCGTAAACTCGTATCGTAAACCCGTAAACTCGTATCGTAAACCCGTAAACTCGTAAACTCGTATCGTATACATGGCATTGATGCAATGCGCAATATGTATGCATGATCAATTTAATGCATTGACATGGAACTCTAAATCATGTTTGAAATGTTATTGAATTAGGACAAGCACAAATTAGGACTAACAAAATTTTCCTATACAATGCTATTTCTACCAAAAAATCCTAACACTAACATTTTCCTAAAATTTTTTTTCCTAACACTAACATTTTCCTATACAAAATAAAAAAAATCCTAACACTAACATTTCCTATACAAAAAAAATCCTAAAATCCTAAAATTCTAACAATTCTAGAAAAATAGGGATAACTAACATTTTAAATTACTAAGCTAACAAAATTGACATCAAGTCATTTGAAGTTATAGAGCATCCAGGAAATTATTGGATTGGCCCGATGACATCAAGATGACATCATCAATGGAGCTATGCTCCTGGCCGAACTCGAATTCGACGAATTCAAACGAATTGAGACAAATTGGAAGGTGCACGAGATAGAGCAAGTCTAGGCGAAGCAAACGGTGGTGGCGCCGCTCCGGAAAGGTCGCCGGAGTAGCTCCGGCTACTCACAACCGCGGCGGCCGGAGTTGGCGTTCGGCGAACTTCAACCTCAGCGCAAATTGGACAAAGTGAAGTACATGAGGAGGAGCGTATGCTCACCACGAGAACGGCGGAGGCGAGTGCGGTGGATGGCGGAGCGTTGGCGGCGAGTCCCCCGACGTGCACGGGCGCGTGTGGAGGCCGGCGTACGTGCGGCCGGGCTCCTCTCCCTCTCTGCAGCACGGGCGGCGCGGCGTGGGCGTCGAGGGCACCGGCGTCGAGGGAGCGTCGAGGGGCGAGGTCGGGCAGCCTGACGGCGTAGTGTCGCTCCGCGTCGCCTCCGGTCTTCCTTCGTCAGTTTTGCGTGAATGAGGAAGAAGAAGGGGCCGGGGCAGAGTTATAGCAGGGGTCATTGGTCCCGGTTGCTGGCAAGAACCGGGACCAATGCCTCTTTGGTCCCGGTTCTTGCCAGCAACCGGGACCAATGAGTGGGCAGTTAATGCCAGATCAAGCGCGGGATCCACGGACTCATTGGTCCCGGTTCTTGGTAGAAACCGGGACCAAAGAGTCATTTTCAAAATTATTTCGAACTTTTCAGTTCTGAAATTTTGTTCCCGCCTTTTTTTTTCTTATTTAGGTGTTTGGATATGAATTTCAAATGGTTTTGAATCTGAAAAGACTTTCAACATGAAAAGTTATTAAATTTGAATAAATAATCCAAAACCATTTTCTGTTTTCTAAAATAATTATTCTAACTATACAAACTATTACCCATTTTGCCATTTTCAATTAAAAATGCATTAACTTTATTGCATATTTTGAATTGACAAAACTTTCAACATGAAAAGTGTTTGAATTTGTATAAATAATCCAAAATCAATTATACATTATTATTGTCATTTTCAATTTAATATGGATAAATTCATATCTTTAAATCCGTAAGTCAAAACTCGACTAATAATACGTATAAATCGATAAAAATTGATTAAGTAAGAATTATGATTAAGTAATAATAATTATTAATTCAGTTAATTCTATTTTTGGTGTTGTAAAATCCCATGGCAAGTAGAAGTAAATGCAGAACAATTTCAGAAAACCTATATTTGTAAGATGAATGTTTGGTGTTGTAAAATGCAGAAGAAAGCAGATAAAAATTATTAATACATTTATCTTAATGCATTACATAAAAGGTTTAATACATTATTACACATGATACAACGTCTCACAAGTGCTTGAAAGAAACACACCCCTGATGCAACATCACCAACATTATTCTACATAAACGGACTTGCTGGCTCGAAGGCCGTAGGATTAGGGGGAACGGCGGGAGGAGCCAGCCCCGTGGGCGGCCGCCCGGTTCTCGCGCGCACGTTTGCGGCGGAGGGCAAGATCCATGGAGGATGAGTCTTTCAGCGCCCAATCCAGATCGGAAGCCTCCTTCGCCTTGAGCTGGTAGGAAGTCTTGGCTCGCTGGACAGGGTAGTCGCGGACAGACTGGAAGGAGGCTTCCATGGCCTCCTGTATCTGCAACCCACAACCTTCTTCCCCGTCGTCGCTCCAGTCGAAGTCGTCGTCCTCCTCCTCCTCCGCGGGAGGAGCGGCGGCGCCTGGTGGAGGTGCAGCGGCGCCAGGTGGAGGTGCGGCGGCACCTGGTGGAGCAGGAGGCCGGTAGCTGGGCATTCCTCTCCACGCCGGGCTCGTGGGCATACGGCGGGATAGACTCCCGCGGTTGCGCCCAAGCGCGCTCTGCCGAGCACGCTCGACCTCGTCCAGAAGGCGCTGCGGCGGGCGTGGCGGATCCATCTCGTGGAGACGATGCGTTCGTGGCTAGGAATGGTGGATTAGGGTTTACCCCGTCGGCGACAATATATAAAGACCTCCAGGGCAGCGCTGGGGGAGGATAGGTGCCCAGGAAAGCGCTGGGGGAGGACACGTGTCGTGACCGCAAAGCCCGTCTTTAGTCCCGGTTGGTGTTACCAACCGGGACTAAAGAAGCACACAGATCGTGTGTTTCTTTCAATCGCTTGTGAGCCGTTGGATCAGGGGTGTGTTTCTTTTGAGGGATTGTGAGCTGTTGGATCAGCAGTATCACGACCACTTCGTGAGCCACATGACCCGGTTGGTGTTACCAACCGGGACTAAAGAAGCACACGGATCGTGTGTTTCTTTCAAGCGCTTGTGAGACGTTGGATCAGGGGTGTGTTTCTTTTGAGGGATTGTGAGCTGTTGGATCAGCAGTATCACGACCACTTCGTGAGCCACATGACCCGGTTGGTGTTACCAACCGGGACTAAAGAAGCACACGTACCCTATATATAGCCGCCCTCCTCAGACAGGTTACTCACTCACACAAAACATTCCAGCGTCACTCGGAGAGGCATCTTTGGGCAACCAGCGGCAAGACGTCTCTGATGACCTGCGACCGTTCCAAACGGTTGCAGATCATCAGAGATGTGTTGCCGGACGGTTGTAGATCATCAGAGACGTCTTGCCGCTGCTTGGATCGAAGTGGCGCTCAAACACAAAACATTCCAGCGTCACTCGGAGAGGCATCTTTGGGCAACCAGTGGCAAGACGTCTCTGATGACCTGCGACCGTTCCAAACGGTTGCAGATCATCAGAGATGTGTTGCCGGACGGTTGTAGATCATCAGAGACGTCTTGCCGCTGCTTGGATCGAAGTGGCGCTCAAACACAAAACATTCCAGCGTCACTCGGAGAGGCATCTTTGGGCAACCAGTGGCAAGACGTCTCTGATGACCTGCGACCGTTCCAAACGGTTGCAGATCATCAGAGACGTCTTGCCGGACGGTTGTAGATCATCAGAGACGTCTTACCGCTGCTTGGATCGAAGTGGCGCTCAAACTCACGAGCCACCGTCGGGCTGTATGCAGGGGGAACTGTGTTTGGACGGTCGAAGCTGAGGTTTGAGAGGTTCCCACGGGAGGTGTGGGAGCCGACAACCACCTACCACGCGTGTTTCACCGGTCGTCATGCAATTAATTAACAGAAAACAAAAAAGAAAACTCACTCGTGTATTATGGTTTTCACCACATAAAGGTTTAATACATTACTACACATCACATAAAGGTTTAATACATTACATTGATTTACATCGCTTCAGCCGTAACCATGGAGCATCTTCATTATTTAACGGGATGCTTGGGTCAGTTCTCACTGTGAAGGGCGGAATTTCATCAAACTTATCATAATCTGCTGACATGTCTGTCTTGCCCTCGACTCCCACGATGTTTCTTTTCCCTGAAAGAACTACGTGACGCTTTGGCTCATTGTCTGATGTATTCGTTTGCTTGTTTTTTCTTTTTTTCGGTCTGGAGGACATGTCCTTCACATAGAAAACCTGAGCCACATCATTGGCTAGGACGAATGGTTCGTTCTTGTAACAACCAAGATTCTTGAGATTCACTGTTGTCATCCCGTACAGCTGGTCTACCTTTATCCCTTCTCCATTCATGTTGACCCAACTGCACCGAAACAAAGGGACCTTAAAAGTAGGTCCATAGTCAAGTTCCCATATCTCCTCTATGCGACCATAGTATGTGTCCTTTTGCCCATCGTCGTTTGTTGCATCAAAGCGGACACCACTGTTCTGGTTGGTGCTCTTTTTATCTTGGGCGATCGTGTAAAATGTATTCCCATTTATCTCGTACCCTTGGAAATTCAATACAGTCGAAGATGGTGACGCGGCCAACAAGTAGAGCTGATCTCCGACAGTGGTGTCATTCATGAGCTGTAATCGCAACCAACTGCCGAAGGTCTCATGTGTTTTTCTTTAATCCAGGAGTCATCCTTCCCCGGGTTCTTGGAGCGTACATAATTCTTGTGTTCCTCGATATACGGAGCCACGAAGGTGGAACTTTGTAGAACTGTGTAGTGTGCTTGAGTTAAAGAATGCCCGTCCCTACATATCAGTGCTTTCTTTCCTAGCGTGCCTTTTCCACTCAGTCTCCCCTCATGTCGCGATTCAGGAACACCAATCGGCTTAAGGTCAGGAATAAAGTCAACACAGAACTCAATGACCTCTTCTGTTCCATAGCCCCTTGAGATGCTTCCTTCTGGCCTAGCACGGTTATGAACATATTTCTTCAAGACTCCCATGAACCTCTCGAAGGGGAACATATTGTGTAGAAATACAGGACCGAGAATGGCAATCTCGTCGCGTAGGTGAACCAGGAGATGCGTCATAATATTGAAGAATGATGGGGGGAACACCAACTCGAAGCTGACAAGACATTGGACCACAGCCTTCTGTAAACTTGGTAGAGTTACTGGATCGATGACCTTCTGAGATATTGCATTGAGGAATGCACATAGCTTCACAATGGGTACTCGAACATTTTCCGGTAGAAGCCCCCTCAATGCAACCGGAAGCAACTGCGTCATAATCACGTGGCAATCATGAGACTTCAGGTTCTGGAATTTTTTCTTTGCCATATTTATTATTCCCTTTATATTTGACGAGAAGCCAGCCGGGACCTTGATACTGCTCAGGCATTCAAAAAAGATTTCCTTCTCTGCTTTGGTAAGAGCGTAGCTGCTTAAGTATTGACGCCCTTTATCCGTCTGCTTGTTGTATGGGTCTTTCATACGTTGCTGGTCTGCCCGTGCTTCCGGTGTATCTTTTGTCTTCCCATACACGCCCAGGAAGCCTAGCAGGTTCACGCAAAGATTCTTCGTCACGTGCATCACGTCGATTGAAGACCGGACCTCTAGGACTTTCCAATAGGGTAGCTCCCAGAATATAGAGCACTTTTTCCACAAGGGTACGCGCTTGTTAGCGTCATTCGGAACAGATAGACTGCCAGGACCCTTTCCAAAGATTACTTCTAAATCCTTGACCTTGTCATATATAACATCACCATCAGGGAGGTTAGGCTTCTTCCGGCCATCTGCCTCACCGTTGAAATGCTTGCCGGGCTTTCTTACGGCATGACCGTTCGGAAGAAATCGACGATGCCCCAGGTACACATTCTTGTTTCCCAAATGTATACTTTCAGTCTTATCTAAACAGTGCGTGCATGCATTGTATCCCTTGTTTGACTGTCCTGAAATGTTACTAAGAGCAGGCCAATCATTGATGGTTACGAACAGCAACGCTCGTAGGTCAAATTCCTGTTGTTTGTGCTCATCCCACACACGTACACCTGGTTCGGACCACAACTGCAAAAGTTCATCAACTAATGGCCGTAGGTACACATCAATGTCGTTGCCGGGTTGCTTCGGGCCTTGGATGAGCACTGGCATCATAATGAACTTCCGCTTCATGCACAACCAAGGAGGAAGGTTGTAGATACATAGAGTCACGGGCCAAGTGCTATGACTGGAGCTCTGTTCCCCAAAAGGATTAAAGCCATCTGTACTTAGACCAAATCTTAAGTTCCTTGCGTCATCTGAAAATGTCGGGAACTCTCTGTCGATTTTTCTCCACTGGGACCCATCGGCGGGGTGTCTCAACTTCCCGTCTTTCTTACGCTCTTCTTTGTGCCATCGCAACAACCTGGCATGCTCTTTGTTTCTGAACAGACGTTTCAACCGTGGTATTATAGGAGCATACCACATCACCTTAGCAGGAACCCTCTTCCGGGGGGGCTCGTCATCGCCCTCAACATCACCAGGGTCATCTTGTCTTATCTTGTACCGCAGTGCATTGCATACCGGGCATTTATCCATGTTCTCGTACTCACCGCGGTACAGGATGCAGTCATTAATGCATGCATGTATCTTCTGCACATCTAATCCTAGAGGGCAGATAGCCTTCTTTGCTTCGTATGTAGTCTCGGGCAATTCGTTATCCTTTGGAAGCTTCGGCTTCATTATTTTCAGTAACTTCTCAAATCCCTTGTCAGAACAACCAGTCTCTGCCTTCCATTTCAGCAGTTCCAGTGTGGTACCGAGCTTTGTGCTGCCATCTTCGCAGTTTGGGTACAGCAACTTTTTGTGATCCTCAAGCATGGCCTCCAACTTTAGCTTCTCCTTTTCTGTATCGCATTCTCGCTTTGCATCAGAAATGACCCCACCAAGACCATCAGCGGGCTCATCTGATGCCCGATGTTCACCTCTTTCTTCTTCAACGTCTTCCATAACAGTATCACCGCATTCCTCAGGGAACATAGGATAGTTGTCATCATCCTCCTCTTCTTCATTGTCTTCCATCGTAACCCCTCTTTCTCCGTGCTTGGTCCAACAATTATAGCTGGGCATGAAACCTTTCCGAATCACGTGGTCTTGAATGGTTCTCGGGTCAGGGTACTCCCTGACGTTCCGACACTTCTCACATGGACAAGGCATAAAATTATTCACTTTGTTTGCCTCAGCCACATCGAGAAATTTATGCAGGCCTGCAATAAACTCGGAACTGCGTCGTTCGCCGTACATCCATCGCATCCGTGCATCCATCTGCATCATATATATAATTAAGTTTATCAAATACCATTACAATAACATCTTGAATAGTGAAATGACCACGGTGCGGGTCGGGCGTAGTTGCTAACCACGGTGCGGGTCGGGAATAGAGAAATTTATGCAGGCCTGCAATATTTCTGTATCTATTACAGATGAAAAGGATATAGTTGCTAACCTCGGTGCGGGTCGGGCATTTCATCGAACACATCTTGTGCGTGGCAAAGAGAAAAAAAACTAGCACCTCCACTTCCCACCAATCCAGGAAAAAAACAGAGGAGAGAGGGGGGCAACAATATATAGGCAGGGGAGGGGTATTGGTCCCGGTTCTTGGCACGAACCGGGACCAAAGCTCCGCGGCATGCCACGTGGTCCGCCTCTGGAGCTTTGGTCCCGGTTCTTGGCATGAACCGGGACCAATGCACCCAACCGAACCGGGACCAATGCCCCACGGGGCCATGGCAGCTCGAACCGGGACCAGTGCCAGGCACTGGTCCCGGTTTTTGCCTGAACCGGGGCTAATGGAAAACAGTACTCCGGACGAAAAGTTCTTTTTCTACTAGTGGGGACGAAGTCGCAGCAGATCTTTTTTCTCTATTTTTTCGAAAATGTGCAGGTGAAATATGTGTGCATATGTTTCTTTATTCACGGAGTAACATTGTGTATTTTGTTGTTAAATTTTAGCTAAGTGAATATTAATAAGGCACTGTTTAGTTGTAGTCATCGCTAATCACTTAATTAAGTGGTTCATGGACCTATTTTACATTTTGTTAAATAGACTGACGAACTTTTCGCAATAATGAGTGCAAGTTGCAGTGAAAAAATTAATTAACATGTAGCTCGGGTTTCAAGAAATTTCAATTCTGCTTTTTATGTTTTTCTAAATTCAAAACTAAAATTCTAGGTGGAGATAATATTGAGATCTACCACCGTGTAATTTTTTAAGCCAAAATTAAAATAATTTGGGTCACATAAAAATGACAAATCTGGCAAGATCTCAACGTTTTGAAACTGTGCAGTGTCCACCGATCCAAGTTGCGTGTTTGTCTTTTCTGCTCGGACCAAAATAGAACAAAATTTTCATTGACATTTTGTACAATGAATGATCTCGTCATCATCTACACCTATATTTTTTCGATTTTTTTGAGACACAAAAAATACAGATTCACTTTTTCGGACAATTGAGCTATATGTAGCCCGACCTCCATATCGCCGTGCTCCTCATCTATCCGGCTTTAAATAACATCAACCAAAGGCTATGGGTTTTGGCATGTTTGTCGAGTGTATCTCAAAACCTTATGTAGTACGTAGTTTATAAGATTTTGGTATTGCTCCGTCAAAAACATAACCAACCATGTGTAAATATCATTTTTCCTCCTAGTGAGAAAACAAGACCGATTGCTCGAAAAGAATTAGGCCCTCTTTGGTTGTAGGAATTGCATTAAAAATTGCCTTTTAATCTTTGAGTTTTTCTCTCTTCACTTCTCCACTTCCACTTCCACTATCCACTACTAATAAACAAGCAAACTTGGCAGGAAAATTAAATCTTGACCATCCATGTAAGCTCATCAACCAGCTCACAGTCATTTGTTCTCCCCACCCCTCTTCATTGCCCTTACACCACGCCTGCCATATATACACAGACTTTCTCTCACATCGCGCTTGCCACATATGCATATAATAAACTGCCCGCTTGATTGACGACCAACAAAACAAATGACACCAAACAGACACCGAAATTACGGGGAAACAATCGTTGTTGTTCATATGAGTCGATGAGATGAAGAGAAACGCCTTGTTTTTGCCTCCCGGTTTTCACGTACTCCTTTCAACCTATCCCCGCATTGGCTTGCTGGGACGATCACGTTGTGACCAACGTCACCCAAAAAAAACCAACGCCGCCGTGCGCACGGCGGCGGCCAGGAAGAACGACAGAGATCAGCGCTGAGCTGGACAAATACTTCCTCGAGGTAGCCAGAGTCCGCACCAGCGTAGGTGCGTGCATGAGGCCCTAACCTGCGATACACCGTCTGCCCGCCCCCACATAGACAATCCTAAAGACGTGCGAGTAGAGTAAGAGTAACTATATCTTCCCACGGTCACTGATTTCTGCAGGTCAAGTATGCTGGAGGTGGGGATGAGCAGACCGGCTTACTGATGACGAGCCTGAATCTGAAGGAAAGACTGGCCGTTCGAGCCTTCTGTGTGTTTTATGGTGATCCAAATTCATATCACGATATGGAGTGAGAGGCTAACTTCGGAGCGAAGCGGAGGCCCTTTGCGGGGGTGGCAGCCCCCGCGGTACGGTACGGATCGTGTCCGAGTCGGACTGTAGGCCGACTTAGAGTTTTGCCCACTATAAATACATCTTGTAAGCCGCCGGTTGGGGTAAGCCACATATTGTAAACCCACGGCGTTTGTAAACTCACCCCGATATAGTGAAGTATTGCTGGCTGGCACCCGTGGTTTTTTCTCACCTTTGTTTGGAGGGTTTTCCACATTAAATCTCGTGTCCCCGTTGGTTTGATCTTTCCGCTCTTCATCGTATTCGTGCTATCTTCTGTAACAAGTGGTATCAGAGCCCGTGTTTCAGATCTATTTTCAGATTAGGGTTTTGGATGGCATCGATGAAGTTCGATCTACCGTTGCTGGAGTACAAGACGAGATTTTCGTTATGGCAGGTCAAGATGTGTGTGATCCTCGCACAGTCCAATGATCTTGACGAAGCGCTGGAGAAATTCGGCGATAAGGCGGCGGCCGACTGGACCGCCAATGAGAAGAGAAAAAACCGTAAGGCTATGTCTCTTATTCAACTTCATCTATCTAATGATATCCTGCAAGAAGTGCTATAGGAGAAAACCGCAGCCATGTTGTGGGCTAAGCTGGAGTCGATCTGCATGTCCAAGGATCTCACCAGCAAGATGCATGTGAAGATGAATTTGTTCTCGCAAAAGCTGCAAGACGGTGGTTAGGTAATGAATCACATATCGATATTCAAGGAGATCGTTTCTAACCTAGTGTCAATGGAGGTAAAATATGAGGATGAAGATCTTGCACTTTTACTTCTAGTTTCGCTGCCAAATTCCTATGCAAATTTCCGTGATACCATACTGCTTAGCCGTGATGAACTAACCACTGCTGAGGTTTATGAGACCCTCATGACGAGGGAAAAGATGAAGGGTATGGTACAGAAGGAGGAGGAGTCATCCTCCAAGGGTGATGCTTTGGAGGTCCGAGGCAGGCCTCAGCAGCGAGACAACTACAACCACAACAACAGAGACAAGAGCAAGGGCGACAGAGGTCGCTCAAAGTCTAAAGGCCATGACAAGTTCTGCAGGTAATGTAAGAAGAGTAATCACAACATTGATGATTGCTGGAAGCTGCAGAACAAGGAGTGTTGGGGTCGTATCACAAGGGGGTACAACCAACATGGCGTAATCCGGCTAGTCCAGGGTGGCCCGCAGTGGTGGTAAGGCCTTTGGCCTACCGGCGGCCCAGATAGCTGACTTCTAAGGAAGCAAGATGCCGGCAAGGAGAAGCCCAAGGCCGAAAGCCCACGACGCCGACAAGTCCAAGACGGAAGGCGGTAAACTTGGCGGATAGGTTTAGGACTCCCAATACTTGCCGGACACGCAATATTCTTGTAACCCTAGGTCCGGCCGACTATATAAGCCGGACCAGGGAAGCCTTTAGGGCAGATTCGCAACGCTACATACAACTCATTGTAATCTGTAACACGGCAATCCGCGTTATAGTGAGTTATAGCAGCACGTAGAGCTCCGCCACTGCCGTGGAGCCTGAAGCTGGGTAAACCGCCGTGTTCGATCCCGTCCTTGACGACGTCCACCTTCTTCCCTACGATTCACCCTCGGCTAGAGGACCCCCATCTCCTGTCTCCAATGCCGATACTCCGATAGTTGGCGCCCACCGTGGGGCATAAGGCGTCAGGCGTCACGTTCCAGGCGGGAACACTTCCGGCTGTCCGCAGTTGGCGACTTCATCATCTTCATCGACAAGATCTGGCCGGTGCAATCTCCTTCGTCGCGGTCCGCATCAACATCATCGGCGGATTGATCTGGCCGGCTAAATCCGTCTTGCCGGCCCGCACGGGATCCTGCATCCTCGTGCAGATTGATTCAGCCAGCGCATCTTCATCAACATGGGGCTCGACGCCAGCGCTGGCCCGCTCACGCGGCGGATCGATCCGACAAGATTAAGATTATCCGGCTGCTTCCCGAAAGCAGCGTGGTGTGATCGGAAGCAACTCGGCGGCAGCGTTCCAATCCATACTGAGATTGCTAAAGCAGCCATCGTCTTAGCTAAATTCGGCTAGTTCGACTCGGGCCTGGATTCCGATCTAAGCTGCCGGCTCATCACGGAAAGCTGGCAGTATACCGTGCCGCGACCGGTGTCCACGACGGATCAAACTTGCTCCGATCCATGGCTGGTATGACGTGCATCAGTGCATGACGTATTAGCCCACGCATGGATTTTGTGCATGCACATGCTAAAGCACCATCACATACATGCCAGCACAAATAAATCACGCGCTTCAGGTCCAAGGAAAAAGAAGTCCATGATCTGGATCGATTTCCACGGAGCAACCTAAGTACGTAAGACTCAATTAGCGCATGGATTTTCCGGCGAGCGTGACAAGCAAACATCGCTCCGCGCGATTCAGCAGGTCCGCGTCATGTGCATCGCCGGACGTATGTCCAGGTCGTTAACACTGGCCGTGTGAGATCCCAAGGAATACACGGTAGCCTTATCCCTTCCCTCTCCCGTCACTGTTGAAGAGGCGAACAAGGCGATTTTTAGGCGACCTTCGCCGAGCCACCGCGTCCGTGCCGCGGAGACGCGGGATTCCTCCCCTCCGTCGGCCGCTTCGGCGGCGGGAGGGTGGGGGATCCCTGTCTCGGACCTGTACATATGGTAGGTTGGGGTGGAGTCCCCGTCGGCGGCGCCTTGGAGGTAGGGGTGCGGGCGGTGGAGGTTTTGGTGTCGACGCGGTCTTCTCCGGCGGAGGTGTTCTTCGGGGCCAGCCGTCGTCGCGCTCGACTTGTGGTGGCTCGAGGCCCGGCGTGGTGCTCGAGCCCATCATCTCCCGTCAGATCTGCGGTGACGGCGGAGCTGGCGGCGGGAAGGGAGGATTCAAGATGGCGGCTTCACAGGTATGTGGCAGGAAGGTGGAGGATCTGGGGCGCTGCCCCCGGATCTGGTGCAGTTTGAGCTCGGGGGCCTCCCCCGGCCGATGTTCGTTCTTCGCCTCCAAGTCCAGCTCCTCGGAGACGGCGATTATTGCGGCTCAACAACGCCCCAGGGCTAGGAGTTCTTCTGCTCCACGGGTGGTCGATCTTCTCGGCGGTGTCCTTCGTCGTCTCCGGCGTCGCAGGGTTCGGCGGGTGGTCGATCAAGAGGTTGAAGAAGGAGAGTGCGAGCTGTGTTGTCCTCTGTTTTCTCTGTTTCCTCCTCGTGTGTATGCTTGTCTGGATGTTGTACTCGTTTTCGTTTGAATACAAGTATGTACATTTCAAAAAAAAAAACACTGGCCGTGTCAGCAATGTCAGGCGGGACGCCGCCTTCATCGCTTCCGGCTTAGACGATCTCATCGTCATCCAGTGCCACGTCTGGTTCCGTTCCGACGTTCGGTCTGGACAAATTTATCACGAGATCGCTAACTGTTATTTTCCGATCGGGAAGACATCGATCGGTACAAAAACGGTCTAGCTTCGCGTTTTAGTTTAATTACTAACGTGGCACGTCGTCGCGTCACGACGCGGCACAACGCCTCTTCGGCATATTTATAGTCACGTTCCGATGTGACACGCCGCATGTCCGGCATATTTATTGTCGTGTTCTGACATGGCGCACCGCCTTTCCACAGTTGCCGACGCGTCAAGCACGGCGCGATCGAAAAGCTGTAGCGGGCATCACATAAGAACAACTAGGAAGCGCCGCCTTGCTGGAATAAGCCTGGGGCTGCCGCCTATATTCTGGGGCTGTCTTCTTTAGCCTGGGGCTGCCGTCTACATCCTGGGGCTATTTTATTCAGCCTCGGGCTGCCGTCTTCCGCGTCATCCTCCTCCTCGATATCAACATCAGCAAATATCAAACAGCTAAGTTATTTGTAACATTTAGTTAATTGTATGGTCATGAAATAAAAGTTTATGGTTTGCTCATTATGCTCCAAGACCATGTCGTCTTTTGTATTTTCATATGATCATATGCTCTTAGTATCAAAGTTATCCTAAATCTGCTATGTATTAAGTGGTTCAAACTTTTAGATACCTGCCGCCTCCGGGCCAAATTAAGCAATCATTTTGCACCGCCTAATACCATTATTCTGATTGTCTATATGTGGGTTACTTAGTAGTATGTTCTTAGCACCAACATGCCGGCTTTTGTCTCTGAGTTGGTACTAGCTCTGGTTGTCTCAGCCCAAGTAACTGTGTTGCGGTACTGCTAATATATGAAAAGTTAAGCATATAGGCCAGATAAATATTAAGGCGGGCCATATAAAATTTACAACCCATAAGTGTTTGTTCAATAAGTTGCCGGCTCAGGCCTTAAATTATCCGGTTTACATTAAAAGTACATCTTAATGCAGCTATGTTACTGTGCAGGATACTTCGCGCCTAGGGCTGCAATGCAGCACTTTCATCAAGTTTCGAGCCGCCTTTCCGTCAAGGCGGCACAAACCTCGGCAACTACAACCATTCGACTTACAACGCCACAAGTTCTTTTGAGCATCGAGCCGACTTACAAGTACGTCGACTCAATGCTCAGGGGCTGCACCTAGGCGGATCAAGAAAACTCTGGCGAACAAAACTCGGGGGCTCGACATCGACAATGCCTTCGCCCAATACTTAGGGCTGCACGACATGCAGCTCCATCATCAGGTCATGGCCGCCTTGTCGTTAGCGACACGGCCGTCTTTATTGTCAGCAACAAGGTAGCCTTCATGGCACGGCCGTCTTGTCGTCAGCGACACGGCCGCTTTGTTGTCAACGACATGCACGACGTGAACACCCACATGGTACGATTGCATTCGTGGTCCGGCTCGATTTCAGTGATCGTCCCTACGCATGCTCGTTTATCTCACCATCGTGTCATGTAACATGCAAAACCCAAGTCGGGCTGTTATTTCCTTACTTGCATGTAAAGGAGAAGCAAGGCACGATTCTTCACTAAACAAATTTCAGTTTAAGCGCATACAGCACGGGCCTCAGGACCAAAACTGA
Organism: Poa pratensis; assembly: GCA_947311845.1. Classification (NCBI taxonomy): domain Eukaryota; kingdom Viridiplantae; phylum Streptophyta; class Magnoliopsida; order Poales; family Poaceae; genus Poa; species Poa pratensis. The sequence continues at coordinate 43,544,271 of CAMZMU010000052.1, forward strand.
ATTGCGCTCCATGGAAAAACAACTCCATACATCAAGCATGTTCATGAATCCATCGGATCGAACAAAGCTGACTTCCAGTCACAAAACTTTATCCTTACCGTATCTGTAATGATAGGCGGGATGCCGCCATCATCGCGATCAGATTAGGCAAATTCATCACCACAATACTAGCTGTTATTTCTGATCGCCCGAACCTGGCCAGTTTGGGAAGACATCGATCCGCACAAAACAGTCTAGTTCCGCGTTTCAGCTTAATCGCTAACGTGGCACAATGCATCCGTGGCATGGCCGCCTTGTTGTCAGCGATACGGCCACCATCATCGCCTCCGTGGCACGGCAGAAAATGCCATTATGACGTCTCTCCATCTCTCCTTGAGTTCAAACTGTCGTGGACCCATAATGATATGGACACATCAATTTATGATTTGATCAGTCAAGTCGACAAGACATTGCGGGGAAGATTTCTGACAGGAGGTCAGGCCGTCTTACCCATGTTGGCGGCAATGTTCCGGCTACTTTTGTCGGATTGCCGCCTGATTCAACTTCAGAAGGATCCAAGCTGTTCAGAAACCGACAACATTTGCAGAATGAAGACAAGCTGGCAACTGAAGAACTCGGACCCTCCTGGGGCTAATGTTGGGGTCGTATCACAAGGGGGTACAACCAACATGTCGTAATCCGGCTAGTCTAGGGTGGCCCGCAGTGGTGGCAAGGCCCAGATAGCTGACGACTAAGGAAGCAAGATGCCGGCAAGGAGAAGCCCAAGGCCGAAAGCCCACGACGCCGACAAGTCCAAGACGGAAGGCGGTAGACTTGGCGGATAGGTTTAGGACTCCCAATACTTGCCGGACACGCAATATTCCTGTAACCCTAGGTCTGGCCGCCTATATAAGCCGGACCAGGGAAGTCTTTAGGGCAGATTCGCAACGCTACATACAACTCATTGTAATCTGTAACATGGCAATCCGCCTTATAGTGAGTTATAGCAGCACGTAGGGCTCCGCCACCGCCGTGGAGCCTGAAGCTGGGTAAACCGCTGTGTTCGATCCCGTCCTTGACGACGTCCACCTTCTTCCCTACGATTCACCCTCGGCTAGAGGACCCCCATCTCCTGTCTTCAATGCCGATACTCCGACAAGGAGAAAACAAAAGGTACTTACCAACCGAAAAATAATGAAGGTAATGATACCGGTGAGGCTGGTGTTGTTGATGGTAGTTCTGATGGTGAATGCCTAGCTGTTTTAGCTGCATGTGTTTCTCATCAAGATGAGTGGATTCTAGATACTGCATGTTCTTTTCATATTTGCTGTAACAAAGATTGGTTCAGTTCTTATGAGTTAGTGCAGACTGGAGACTTCGTGCATGTGGGAAACGACCAGCAATGCATCATTGCTGGCATTGGATCTGTTCAGATCAAGACACATGACGGCATGACACGCACGTTGACATGCGTGAAACACATACCAACCATGGCGAGAAATTTGATCTTGCTCAGTACCCTTGATTGTGACGGGTACAAGTATACCGGCGGAAACAGACTTTTGAAGGTATCAAAAGGTTTTCTCATTGTTATGCCTGGTGATATGAATTCTGCTAAGTTATATGTTCTTAGAGGTAGCTTTTTATCTAGTACTGTTGCTGTTGTTTCTCATGATGATTCAAGTAAAACTAACCTCTGGCATAAGCGTCTTTGACACATGAGTGAACTTGGTATGGCAGAATTGATCAAGAGAGAGTTGCTGCAAGACTGCAGTTTGGGAAAGATGCAATTCTGTGAACATTGCATATTCGGTAAGCACACAAGAGTTAAGTTCAATGCTTCCGTTTATACCACCAAATGTACACTTGATTATGTACATGCTGATGTTTGCGGGCCGTCACGTAAGCCCTCTTATGGTGGTGCTCGTTATATGCTTACTATTATTGATGATTACTCTAGAAGAGTTTGGCCTTATTTCATGAAAAATAAGGATGATTCGTTTGCTGCTTTTAAGGAATGGAAAGCTATGATAGAAAGGCAAACAGAGAGGAAGGTGAAAATACTTCGTACTGACAATGGTGGTGAATTTTGTTCGAATGCTTTTAATGCTTTTTGTAGAATAGAAGGAATTGTCGGGCACCTCACCATCCCATACACGCCTCAGCAGAATGGTGTAGCGGAGCGGATGAACAGGATAATAATGTCCAAGGCTCGCTGCATGATCTCCAACGCTCGCATGAGTAAGCGTTTCTCGGTTGAGGCGGCTGCCACCGCCTGTTACTTGATAAACAGGTCACAATCTATTCCCCTCGACAAGAAAACGCCTATGGAGGTATGGTCAGGTACTCCTGCTGATTATTCACAGCTTAAAGTTTTCGGTTGCACTGCTTATGCTCATGTTGATAATGGAAAGTTAGAGTCGATAGATGTTAAGTCTGTTTTCATTGGTTATGGTTCCGGTGTAAAAGGATATAAGTTGGGGAATCCCGAAACTAACAAGCATTCATGAGCAGGAGTGTTGTTTTCAATGAATCTGTTATGTACTTTGATAAGTTGTCCTCAGATGTTTCAGATAGTTCAGATGAGAAACGGATTCGTGTCGAGGTGGAGCACTCCACTGAAAAGGAAATTGTCACTGAAGACAATGATGGTGATGCGTCAGATAACTCTGATTCTGATAATGATAATATGCCTGATTCACCCCCTGTTATGCAGCAACAAAATCAGTCTATCGCTGCTGGTAGACAAAGGAGAAATTGTGGTCCTCGACCACGTTTAATTTAGGAGTGTAACATTGTTAATTATGCTCTGAGTTGTGCAGAACAGGTGGAGCATGGACATGAGCCGTCCACGTATACTGAAGCTATTGCTACAAGTGACCGTGAGAAGTGGATCTCCGCTATGCAAGAGGAGATGCAATCACTTGAGAAGAATGGCACATGTGATGTTGTGCGCTTGCCTAAGCAAAAGAATGGTGTCCGCTGTAAGTGGATCTTCAAGGGAAAGGGGGGTTTGTCTCCAAGTGAGCCTCCAAGATTTAAGGCAAGGTTAGTAGCAAAAGGCTTCAGTCAAATCCCAGTTATTGATTATAATGATGTTTTCTCTCCGGTTGTCAAGCATAGTTCTATTCGGACATTTTTCTCCATTGTTGCTATGCATGATCTTGAGCTTGAGCAGTTAGATGTTAAAACTGCGTTTCTGCATGGAGAGTTGGAGGAGGAGATATACATGGACCAGCCAGAAGGGTTCATAGTGCCGGGTAAGGAGGATCTTGTTTGCAAGTTGAAAAGGTCCCTATACGGTTTGAAACAATCTCCTCGTCAGTGGTATAAAAGGTTTGATTCATTTATGTTGTCACATGGCTTTAAGAGGTCTGAATTTGATAGCTGTGTGTACATTAAGTTTGTTGATGGATCGCCTATATACTTGTTGTTATATGTTGATGATATGTTGATTGCTGCCAAGAGCATGAAAGATGTCGCTGCTCTCAAGTCACAGTTGAGTAGCGAATTTGACATGAAGGATCTTGGTGCTGCTAAGAAAATCCTAGGTATGGAAATTACACGTGACAGAAAGTCTAGGTTCTTATTTCTTAGTCAGCAGAATTACATTAAGAAAGTTCTACATCATTTTAACATGCATGATGCAAAGTCTGTTAGTACTCCTATTGCTTCTCATTTTAAGTTGTCATCTACTCAATGTCCTACTACTGATGATGTTTTGGAGTACATGTCTCAAGTTCCATATTCTAGTGTTGTTGGTTCCTTGATGTATGTTATGGTCTGTTCACGTCCTGATTTGTCATATGCTATGAGCTTGGTGAGTAGATACATGGCTAGTCTTGGTAAAGAACATTGGAAAGCTGTTCAGTGGATTTTTAGGTACCTCCGTGGCACGTCTGATGCTTGCTTGAAGTTTGGCAGAGTTGGTGAGGGGCTCGTAGGCTATGTGGATTCAGATTTTGCTGCCGACTTGGATAAGAGGAGGTCCCTCATAGGTTATGTGTTCACCATTGGTAGTTGTGCTGTTAGTTGGAAGGCAACACTTCAGCCGGTTGTTGCCCAATCCACCACGGAGGCTGAATACATGGCCATTGCAGAAGCAGTTAAAGAAACTATTTGGTTGAAAGGTTTGTTTGCTGAGCTTTGTGTAGTTGATACTTGCATTAACCTGTTTTGTGATAGTCAGAGTACCATTTACCTTACTAAGGATCAGATGTTCCATGAGAGAACAAAGCACATTGACATCAAATACCATTATGTGCGTGATGTTGTTGCACAAGGTAAGCTGAAGGTATGCAAGATTAGTACTCATGATAATCCGGCTGATATGATGACAAAGCCGGTTCCTGTTACTAAGTTTGAGCTATGCTCAGGCTTAGTTGGTATCACTGTCTAGCGCAAGAGGCTATTTGGCGCCGAAAGTGTTCTCTTTGTTGTTTCAGGGGTGAAGGTTCTCGTTCATGCTACAAGATGGAATTTGTCTCAAGGTGGAGTGTTGTTTTATGGTGATCCAAATTCATATGACGATATGGAGTGAGAGGCTAACTTCCGAGCGAAGCGGAGGCCCGTCGCCGGGTGACGTGGGCCTACCCTTTGGGTGCCCCACTATGAAGATACCTGGTGCACGCCAAGCCTCGGTATCAACCACTTCAGGCCCGTGAAGGGCCCAACAAGGACAAACGTACGCCCCAAGGAAGTCGAAGACTAGGTCGGTAGAAACTTACCAAATCTTGTAAACCTAACCGACACCGATTTCCTGAGACCTAGCCTCCATATAAAGGCTGGGAGGGACCTCTGTCGAGGGTACGTCCATACTATCAACCAAAACCCCGGCGAGATCGCCATCTCGCCGAGGTCGCCATTGTAACCTTCGACTCCATCAATACAGATCAGACAAGCAGGAAGTAGGGTGTTATCCTCCGGGAGCCTGAACCTGGGTAAATCGCCTTGCTTGTCAGCCGTGGTAACTACCAGCACTCACAATCTTCTCCCCTTCAATCAACCCAGGTACTCGACCCTAGGATCTGTCGAGGTGACCCCTCGACATTTGGCGCTGTCTGTGGGAAAGACGAGTGGTGGAATCATGGTTGCACCGGCTCCATCGGCAATGAAGATCGACGCTCCAACCGTCGAGAAACCAATTTGCTTCGGCTCCTTCACCTACGATCCGCACCCGCCGACCTAGCGCTCGTTGTACGCCGATCTCTATGGAGGTATGTGTTTGTCCTTTGTAAACATGCAACTCCATGTGAACAAGTGGGGAGTCTTTCGACCCTCCACTCTCGCACCTCTGACGGTTGCGGGACTCGCGTCTCCGTCGACTACGGAGATCGCATCTGCATCATCGACCGCGTCTCCGTCGACTACGGAGATCGCATCTGCATCATCGACATCGACCACGTCTCCGTCGACTACGGAGATCGCATCTGCATCACCGACATCGACCGCATCTCCTTCGACTACGGAGATCACGTTCGCTTCCACAACATCAACTGCGAAGGTCGCGTCCGCGTCGACCCGACCCGCCGCACCTCCATCTACAACGGAGACAACAAATATCGTCGACTCTTCACCCGACGAGTTCTGCAACGACTGCGGCGTGTATCATGTCGCATCCATCTTCGACTCCGGGGACAACTCCGACAACAGCGATGCGCAGTCGACGGCCCAGTCGCGCCCAGCGCAAATCTTCATGATCGAAACCACGACTCCGAACAACAATCGTCGAGAAGAACCTCCGGCGTACCCGCTGGAGGTGATCATGCCAGATGGGGTGACGAAGCTCACCATCACCCGCGAGATGGGGATCAGAGCCCTGAAGCACATGGAGGAGTACACCATGCCCCCCGAAGATGCGACCAGGGAAGACATGATGGCATACCGGTACCTGATGTGGAAGGACACCGAGAAGATCCGCATGGAAAAAGCTGAGTTAGCCCGACGCAAGGAGATCGCTGACAACTCGAGTGCTCGACGCGCAGCTTTCTCCTTCGCCTCCTCTGAGACTGCAGTCTCACAAAGGCTCCATAGAACACGCATGAATCAGATGACAGACGCAGATAAAGCGGGAGCGCAACCTCGAGTCATCCTACGTGACAGAAGACGCGGAAGGGATTCCGATCCCAAAAACAACCTCTGCCACTCTGATGTCAATAGGCACATATCTGCAGCTGACCCAACCTCCGGAGGGTGACCCGCACGCCAATGTACACAAGCAGCAGATCAAGGCACTCAAGTTGGCGGAAGATGCTCTGCTCAAATCAGGCGCAGCCGATAAACCAACAGAAGATCCAGGTCGACGCGACCGCGAGCGTTCCGTGCACGTTGAGCAGCCCACGCGACACCTTCAAGAAGGAGAAGACGCGCGCAACAACATCACGCAGCGGCAGCTCGACCGCAACCGCGCCAAATGAGCGAGTAGCACTCAAGACCAAGAGCTCTACTCCAGTGGAAGCTATGAGCCATGCGGCGCCTCGTGCTTCACCCTCAGCATCCGCGACACAAGGATGCCGAAAGGCTTCAAGCTCACAGACGAAGCAGCTAAGTTCGACGGAACGCAAGACCCGAGGCTCTGGCTCGAAGACTACCTCATCGCCTGCAACTGTCAAGGAGGCAACACGACTACAACGATGCAGTATCTTCAGTTGATGCTCACTGGCTCTGTACGCGGGTGGCTCCAAACCATGCCCAAGAACTCCTTCAACTCGTGGGAGCAGTTCGAAGAAGCCTTCATCAACAACTTCCTCGGAACATACTCGCGACCCGACACCTTCGTCGAGCTACAGGCTTGTAAGCAAGGAAAGGAAGAATTGTTGCGCTCTTACATCTCACGATGGACCTTGCTGCGCAACAGCATCGGAGTCATCTCAGAAGATAGGGCGATGGACGCTTTTCAGTGCGGTGTGTGGCGCCAAGATCTCAGGGAAGCATTCGGTCGACTCCAGCCAAATTCCATGGTCGAAGTCATGAAGATAGCAAACCAATGGGTAGATGGAGAAGACTCCGTACGAGACGACCGTCCTTACTCGGTGAAAGAGGAAGGTGGCCCAAGCAACTGGAGAGATGATCGCTGTCGGCCCATTGGAAAACCAGGGTATCATGGGCCGGCTTGCCACAGCCCTCGACGCTTCGCAGGAATTTCTGCTAAGGACCAGACGTTCAGCCTGGCGAGCCTCGCGAGGCATTTCCCTCGCGAGGGCTTATTTGCTCGACCGAGCATTTCTGCTAAGGACCAAAGATCGGCCTGGAGGCCTCAAGAGGGACCTCTGCCTCGAGAAGGCCTCTCCTAGAAGATCTTCAGGCCCTGGCGCGTCTCCGCGCCGCCCTCAGGAGGTTTTTCCTCGAGAAGTCAACGGCTACAGAACCTCGGCGAGGGTTCAGGCCTCGCGGGGTTCCTTCAAGTGGAAGCAAGCTCCTGCGCCGCTGCAGAGCGCACATGGGCTCTGCGCCCGCCGCAGAGTGACGCGCCGCCTGCGCGTGATGACGAAGACGCCGCAGTTGCCATTCTCGTGTATAAAGTGGTCAAAGGAGCTGCGGCAAGCAAAGCGGACTCCAAGACTTGCCAAATTGGTGATAAAGCGGCCGGCCGCCGCTACGCTCCAACTGCGACGTCACCGTGGGGCGCGCCCCAAAGCTCTGCAGCGCCAGCCCACCGTCCTGGTTGGACGGTGGCTTTTTCTGCCAAGACGACGTGCTCCCTGCCATGGACCGTGTCCATGGACGCCCCCGACGCTGTGCGCTGTGCTCCAATTCGGCGGCATTGTGGTATCCCTTCCCGCCGGAGTTTTCGGGGAAGAGGACCAAGCCCAGTATATAAGGAGCCAGTGTACGACCTAGGAGGGGGATCCCGCATTCACAACTCATTCCACAACCAAGGAGCTACGTCTGAGAAGAAGACGGAGCTCATTCCACCATAGTCCACCATAGCCACAGCAGTGCCCTCGGCAAGCACACTTGTACTGTGAACCTCTCCAAGCAGTGCAATACATCTTAGCAGGACGTAGGGCTTTTACACCTCACGGTGGGCCTGAACCTGGGTAGCGGCTCGTGTTACCTCTCTGTCGTGATGTTCCTCACCGAGCTCGACGAGCACCGTCGCCGAGGTTGTTGAGGATTTGTTTGACGTTGTGTTCAGCCCCTTACTCGTTTCCTGGCACTTGAGAGACACCCCTAGTTCCTGGGACTAGTCTCCGACATTTGGCGCGCCAGGTAGGGGGCTGAGGCGCGTCTTCAACTTCTTCAACCTCTCCGCGCCATGACTGACACGCGAGCTGCGCGTCTCGCGCGACGGACGTCCGGCAGGGCCAACACCGAGCCCGCCGCCAACCACAACCCGCGTGGTCGCCCACGCGCCAACCGCGCTTCAGAGCGCAACGCCGAGCCGCGCGTCGAGCACCCTGAGGACGACGGCGGCAACGGCAGCGGCAACGACGGCGGCATCGACGGCGAGGACGAGGGAGCTTCCTCCTTGCACCCATCCAGGCGCGAGAGCGCCTCCACGATGGGCCGAGCAGCGCCCAGTCCAGCCACCGCGCTGCTGATGGCGCAGGAGCTGCTGCGCTACCGTCCCACGCAGGCGGGCCATGACAACTGGCTGGGGCGTCTCGAGGAGCTCATCAACGCCGCCGCCGTTCCTGCCGCCACCACTGCAGCACCAGCACCCTCCCGCTCGCTGGTGCGCCACTCCGGACGCGAGGGGAACATAGCGCACGGCGCTCCTCCTCCCCCTCCGCCTCCGCCACCTCCTCCAGCTGCAGCTCCGGCAGCAAACCACCGCGCCGCGTCGCACGCATCCTCGCCGCACGACTGCCAGATCGTGCAGCGGACTCCGGCGGACGCCCGCGTGGAGATCGAGCGCCAGAGGGACCGCCACAACCGCGTCGTGCAGGAGATCGCCGCTGCAGGTCGCCAGAACCGCGGCGTACTCGCTGGTGGCGCCGTGACGTACGCCACGGGCTGCACCGCCTTCACCCGCAACCTGCGCCGTCGTCTGGCCTGTGAAGTTCAAGCCAGACCTCCCTCCACGCTACGACGGCAGGACCAACCCTCTGGAGTTCCTGCAGCTCTACACCGTCTCCATCCAAGCTGCAGGAGGCGACGACAAGGTGATGGCCAACTGGCTCTCCATGGCGCTCAAGGACTCCGCGCTCTCGTGGCTCATGAACCTCCCCGAGAACACCATCGACACGTGGGAGGACCTCTGCAAGGTCTTCGTCGCCAACTTCAAGGGCACCTACGAACGCGCGCTCACCTACAACGACCTTCGCGCGGTGCGCCAGAAGCCTGACGAGACCCTCCGCAGATACATCCAGCGCTTCAGCCAGGTCCGCAACAAGATTCCGAACATCCCGGACTCGCACGTCATCTCCGCCTTCAGGGAGGGCGTCACGAACCACAGGATGCTCGAGAAGCTCGGCATCCACGACACCTCTCCTCTGTGGTGAAGCTCTTTGATCTGGCTGACAAGTGCGCCAAGGCTGAAGAGGGCCTCCTCTTCGTCAAGAAGGAAGTGGAGGAGGACCCTCCAGAGGGGTCCAGGAGCAAGAAGAAGCCCGCAGAGAAGCGCAAGACCACCGCCATCCTCGCGGCAGAGCCTGACGCAAACAGCCTCGCGAGGCCTCTCCGGCGGCTGAAGAGAAAAAGGCGGACAATCGCCCATACTGCATCTACCACAACAGGCACAACCACGCCACTGAAGACTGCTGGGAGCTCAAGCAGCTCAGCAAGGAGCGGGAGAAGAACCAGGGCCGCGGCGGAGGCCGTGGTGGCCGCGGAGGTGGACGCCACAACTTCCAGCACAGGCTCGGGGGAATAACGCTGGGCAAAACGGCAACCTCCCCGACGAGAACCCTGGGGGCTACCAGGCCCCTCAGGGGGCAATAGCCTGCATCCTCGGCGGGTCCCAGCGCCCAAGTCCAACAACCACTTCAAGCAATTCTCTCGCGAGGTCAGCGCAGCGCTTCCAGGGCTTGAGGCTTCCCAGCCCCTCAAGTGGTCACAGTACACCATCGCCTTCGACTCCAAGGACCACCCCAAGTCGACCAAGGCAGTAGGCACCATCCCACTGGTGTGCACCCCCATCATCAACAACATCGCCGTCGCCAAGACGCTTATAGATGGGGGTGCGGGCTTGAACGTCATCTCTGTCGAGACCTTCGAGCAGCTTCAAGTGCCCTACGAGTGGCTCATGCCCTCTAGGCCCTTCACGGGGTGACAAGTGGCTCTACCACACCTCTGGGGCAGGTGAGGCTCGCGGTCACCTTCGGCACGCCGCAGAACTACCGCACCGAGCAGATCGACTTCGACGTCGCGCACATTGGCCTGCCCTACAACGCCATCCTCGGCTACCCCGCCCTCGCGAAGTTCATGGCTGTCACTCACCATGCCTACAACATCGTCAAGCTTCCAGGCAGCGGCGGCACCATCGCCATCCACGGCCAAGTCCAGGACGCAATGCGCTCTGTCGAGACCGCCTACAAGGCCGCTGCCGTGGCATTCCCGCTGATGAGGACATGGAGCCCCTCGAGAGGCCCGCGAAGAAGAAGCAGCTGTTCTCACAGGAGCAGGCAGCCACGAAGAAGGTGTCACTGGACGCCAGCGGCTCGGGGGCTAGCGTCACCATAGGCGCTGGCTTGCCTCCCAAATAGGAAAGCGCGCTCGTCGCCTTCCTCAGGGCAAACTCTGACATGTTCGCATGGACACCGTCAGAGATGTCCGGAGTACCGAGGGAGGTGATCGAGCACCACTTAGCCGTGTGTCCAAACGCACGCCCCGTGAAGCAGAAAGCACGGCGCCAGGCGCCAGAGAAGCAAGAGTTCATCATCAAGGAAGTAGAGAAGTTAAAAGAAGCGCACATCATCAGAGAAGTTCCACACCCCACATGGCTCTCCAACACGGTGGTCGTTCCCAAGCACACCGGGGGCGGCAGGCTCTGCATCGACTACACCGACCTCAACAAGGCCTGCCCCAAGGACCCGTACCCCATGCCTCGGATAGACCAGATCGTGGACTCCACCGCCGGCTGCGACCTCCTCTGTTTTCTGGATGCCTTCTCAGGCTACCACCAGATCAAGATGGCGAAGGAGGATGAGGAGAAGACAGCATTCCTCACCCCTTGTGGTGTGTATTGCTACGTCTGCATGCCCTTTGGCCTGAAGAACGCCGGCGCCACCTTCCAGAGGCTCATGAGGAAGGCCTTGGGGGCTCAGATGGGAAGAAATGCAGAAGCCTACGTCGACGACATCGTGGTCAAGACTCGCGAGAGCACACCCTCATGGAGGACCTCGAGGAGACCTTTGCCAGCCTGCGCAAAGTAAGCATCAAGCTGAACCCCGCCAAGTGCGTCTTCGGGGTACCGTCAGGCAAACTCCTCGGGTTCCTAGTGTCTCACCGCGGCATAGAAGCGAATCCTGACAAGATCAAAGCCATAGAAGAGATGCAGCCACCTCGTCGCCTTAAGGACATGCAGCGCCTCGCGGGATGCATGGCCAGCCTCGGCCGTTTCATCTCCAAGTTCGGCGAGAGGGCGCTGCCATTTTTCAAGCTCATGAAGCGGTCTGGCACGTTCAAGTGGACGCCTGAGGCGGACAAGGCATTTGAAGACCTGAAGAAGTACTTGGCTAGCCCACCTGTCATGGTTGCCCCAAGGCCCGGCGAGCATCTGAAGCTGTACCTATCAGCCACTCCACAAACAGTGAGCGCAGCCTTGGTGGCAGAAAGGGAAGAGCCAGTCCTCGCCAAGAAGGACACCGCCACGCCAAGCCCAGATCCCCCCGACAAGGAAACATCCTCTTCAGGCCCTGAGCCCCTGCCGAGCCCGCACAACCAGAAGGCACCCTCGTCGAGGGTCCACCTCTCGAGAGGCTCGACAAGGCTCCCGAGGAACCCAGCGCTGCGTCACCATCGACAACCCTCGTCGAGCATCCCGTCTACTTCGTCAGCACTGTGCTGCGAGATGCTCGCGAGCGGTACACTATGCAGCAGAAGCTCCTCCTCGCGCTCCTCATCGCTTCCAGGAAGCTGCGCCACTACTTCCAGGGCCACCCCATCACGGTGGTCACATCATTCCCTCTGGAGCAGATCCTGCGCAATCCAAACGCCACTGACCGCGTCGCAGGGTGGAACATTGAGCTGCAACCTTTTGGCCTGCGCTTCGACACCACCAGGGTCATCAAGGGGAGAGCATTGGCTGACTTCGTCGCCGAGTGGACAGACACGCAGCAAGAAGAGCCTCATGAGGCAGAATCCACGCCAGCAGGAGACACGGCGCCAAGCCACTGGACCATGCACTTCGACGGAGCATTCGCATGCCAGAACGCTGGGGCTGGCGTCGTCCTGACCTCACCCAAGGGCGACAAGCTCTACTACGCCGTCCAGCTGTGCTTCACGACAGACAAGGTCTCCAACAACATCGCCGAGTACGAGGGCCTCCTCGCCGGGCTCAGAGCCGCAATCGCCCTCGGCATCAAGCGCTTACTCATCAAGGGCGACTCCCAGCTCCTCGTCAACTTCTCCAACAAGAGCTACACGCCTAAGGACGGCCATATGGCCGCTTACCTCGAGGAGGTCCGCAAGCTCGAGAAACACTTCAAGGGGATGGAGCTCAGGCACATCCCACGAAGGGAGAACCAGGAGGCCGACGACATCGCCAGGCGAGCATCACGCAGAGAAGCCCAGCAGGCGGGCGTGTTCGAGGAGAGGCTCACCAGGGCATCGGTGAAACAGCCAAAAGAAGCCGTTGAAATGAACATGGACGAAGAGCTCCCACCACCACCAACATCTGGAGCACCAGGCTGCGGTCCACCCACAGGGGAACGCCTGCTGCTGGCCATGACACACCAAGAGACGGGCTGGATCGATGAGCTCAAGGAGTACCTCAGGGACGGAGTCCTCCCTGAAGAGGACGCAGAAGCAGAGAGAGTTGCTCGCCAGGCCAAGTCATACTGCCTTCACGAGGGAGACCTGTACCGCAAGCGTCCAAATGGAGTTGCACTAAAATGCGTCCCCCCTGAAGAAGGCCGCCAGCTGATCAAGGACATACACAGTGGAGAATGTGGCCACCACTCATCATCACGCACCCTCGCAGGGAAAGTCTTCAGGAGTGGTTTATTGGCCCTCAGTACTTCAAGATGCAACCGCGTTGTCCAGGCTTGCGAGGCGTGCCAGTTTCACGCCAAGCAAGTCCACCAGCCCGCACTGGGGCTCCAGACCATCCCTCTCTCCTGGCCCTTCGCGGTCTGGGGGCTGGACATCCTGGGACCTTTCCCACGCTCCAGCGGGGGCTACCGCTACCTCTACGTCGCCATCGACAAGTTCACCAAATGGGCGGAGGTTGAAGCGGTGCGCACCATCCCGGCGAGATCAGCGGTGAAATTCATCAGAGGCCTGGCCTGTCGCTTCGGCGTGCCAAATCGCATCATCACCGACAACGGCTCGCAGTTCACCAGCGGCATCTTCAGGGCCTACTGCGAGAGTCTCGGCACACGGCTCTGCTTCGCCTCGGTGGCTCATCCACGAAGCAACGGGCAAGCTGAGCGGGCGAACGCAGAAGTGCTCAAAGGCCTCAAGACAAGAAGCTTCAATCGCCTCAAGGCCCACGGCAAGAACTGGATTGAAGAGCTCCCCTCCGTGCTCTGGTCCATCCGCACCACCGCCACGAAGCCCACTGGAGAAACGCCGTTCGCTCTCGTCTATGGCGCTGAAGCAGTCCTCCCCACCGAGATCAAGCATGGGTCCCCACGGATCCTTGCTTTCAACGAGGACAACCAAGAGGAGCTCCACAACGACGACTTGCTGCTGCTCGATGGACTACGTCGCCGTGCCGCCCTCCGAGCGGCAAAGTACCAGCAAGACCTGCGCCGCTACCACAGCCGCCACATACGGCCGCGCACCCTCGAGACAGGCGATCTCGTCCTCAGGAGGATCCTCTCCAGAGAAGGCCTCCACAAGCTCTCACCCATGTGGGAAGGCCCCTACAGGGTCGCGCACATCGCCAGGCCTGGCGCGGTGCGGCTCGAGACGGAAGACGGCGATCCGATCAAAAATCCATGGAACATCGAGCACCTACGCAAGTTCTACCCGTGATCACGTCGCGGCAGGCATTTTTTGTCTCAAGAGGGAAGCACGCGTCTTCACCTCCCAGCTTCACCAAGCTTTCCCTTCACGAGGGCCATCTCCACTGAGAGTTTCCTACAACGCGTTGCCACGGGCCGCGGGAAGCCTCAGCCACTCCATGTGGAACCCCATGCCCAGACATGGCGGACTTTGTCTTGGCCTCGCCAAGTGTAATGAACAATTTCAGGTCATCATGAACCTATTGCGCTTCGGCGCCGTTATGTAATATTGCTTGGTGAGTTTGCTTTCTTACATTTCATTCACGCTCACATTTTTCCCCATGCGCACCTCGCGAGCGGGGGCTGAGCACGGTGCCTGTGTCTCGGGAGCATCCCAGCAGCGTCGTAAAATCCAAAGGATCCGAGCTCTAACTCGTGGCTCTCCGCCCACGACCGTTATCTCACCAAAGAGCTCTGACTCGTGGGTTAGCTCCCATGCACGTCACCTCACCAAGGACCTTGGTGCTTATTCTCCTCGTGAGATACCCATGAGGAAATCTATGAGCGCGCATGAGTTGTACAACTATGCTTTGCTTGTGGGTTCGCCTCTCTCTCTCTCTCCAACACAGGGAACAAGACGCCTTGCAGGGCTCCAAAAGCTCCAAGCCAGTCTCAGGCAGCCTCGAGAGGGAGAACACCTCACCAGGAACACAACACCCTCTACAAAGCAGGCGTCTCGCCAGAGCTAAGTCCAGAACTTACGCCTCATGAGCTCTTTTTCCCTCTCGCTGGTTTTGTCGCCCCTCGAGCCTCTCTTTTCTCTCTTACGCCTCATGGGCTGCTTGCACGTCAAAGGGGAGCCCCTGAGCATCGCGCCTCGAGGGCTCTTACCTCTCTAAGCCTTACGCACCCCCCGGCCTTGTCGAGCCCTGACTCCGGCATACCGAAGCGGCGGTGCTATTTGCGCTAAGAGCAGGGTCCTAACGACGTAGAGCGAAAAAGACATGAGGGAACAGATAAAAGGCCTCCCGAGGGGCACCACACTTGCACAAAGTTAAAGTGTCTTTACAAACCAGCACGAAATAAAAGTGACAAATCTTAAGATAACTGGTGCCCTTGGCACATCTCTCTACAGGGGCAACCTAAGCAGCGGGGTTGTCGTCGTCGCCGTCGACGTCCTCGTCGTCCACCTCCTCAGCACCAGCCTCGTCGTCGCTCTCCTCAACCTCGACCCTCTTGAAGCGTTGAGTGTACTTCTCCACGTCGTCCCACACCGAGGCGTCCAGCTTCTCGGAGAGCTCCTTCTCCAGAGGCTCCATCACAGACGCGAAATCGAAGCCGGGGTGGAGGTGTGCAAGGTTGGCGAAGACTTGGCCGACCGCGACGCCAAGGAGCTCGCGGCTCTCGGTGTCGACCAAGTCGTCGAGGTTCGTCACGACCTCTTCAAACTTGGTGAGGAGCTGCTCGAAGAAGCCAAGGTAGACGGCGACGTCCTGGTTCCCCTCGACAGAGAGCCTGGGGGCTTCGGTCCCCAGGCGGCTCGCGACAGCACGCGCACGCCTCACCAAGGAAGCAAACATGCGCTCCCGCTGGCGCGACAAGACCTGCGCAGTCAGAGCGCTCCGCCGAGCTTCCTCGACGAGTTCCACAACAGGCCCCACCTGCTGCTGCATCTCGTTCATGTCCTGCGTCAAGGAGGCAAGGTCCTGCTCCGCGTGCTTCCGAGCCTCCACAGCGTCATGAAGGCGGGAGTCGAATCGCTGCTTCTGAGCCTCAAGCTCCCTGATGCGGGCCTCGAGCTCGTTGCGTCTCTTCGTGAAGCGCGCCTCCTGCTTCTTGGCCTTGTCCGCGAAGTCCTTCCTGCAATTGTCGCGGAAGAGCTGCTCCTTGGTCGCGGACTCCGCCGCCAGCTGCTCCTCCTTCTTGCGGAGGTTCTCGTTGGTCAGCGCGAGGCGTTCTGGTAGAACGCCTCGTCTTGAGTGACTTTGCTCTCGCGAGACTCCAGGTGCTCCCGCTGCGCGGACTGATCCTTCTCGATCTGTTCGACCTGTTCCTCGCGCTTGCGCAGCTCGGTCTCGCGGGCATCAAGTTCTGCCCCGCGCTGCACCATCTGGTTCTCACGGACACGCAGGTCCTCGCGGAGCTTCTCCAGGCCTTGCCGCACGGTCTCCGACTCGGCAATGATTCCCGCCTCGCGGTCTAGGAGCTCCTTGTGCTTGGTGGAGACCGCCGCCTCGCGCGCCGCCAGCTCCTGATGCTTGGCCTCCGTCTCCGCCTCGAGAGCCTCGCGCTTAGCGCTCAGGACCGCAAGGGTCTCCTCGACCTCGCGGACCACGCTGAGGCGGATCTCTTCAGCAGAGCGCAGCGCCGCCTCGCGTTGCGCCTGGGCTGCCTCGTCCTTCCGGCGGCAGCGCTCCACGGTCTCCTGGAGGCAAGCCCAGCCCCGCGCAAGCTCGGCGACCTCCTCCGCCCTGGTGCGGTCTTCCTCAGCGAGCTGGGCCTCGAGCCCATCGAGCACCTCCCTCGCCGAGCGAAGGACGGCCTCTCGGCGGCTGCACAGGGCGCCGACCCAGCAAGGCTAGGGCCCACGATTCTCCAGAGGGCCTGGAAGCGCCAGCGCCTGCTGAGGACTCCGGGGCATCGCGCCTTGGGCTCTGGGTGACCTCGAGGCGCGCCTGGGGGCTCTGCTTGGAGCCTCCCTCTTCTTCCGTGCAAGGGGCCTTCTGGGGGCTCTGGCGAGAGCCCCCCTCGCCTTCTGCACTGGGAGCCTTCTGGGGGCTCGAGGCGCCCCCACCGTCAGCTCCGCCATTTCCCTGCCCCTGGGGAGCACTCTCCTCCTCCTCAGGAGCAGGGTTGGCCTTCTCTACTGAGGCCGTCCCCGCGGCAGCCTCAGCGCCCACGTAGGCCCTCCAAGGCCCGAGCTCGGTGGAGGCGACGGCACCGTGGTGTCCTCCATGTCGACGTCAGCGTGCGTCTCTGCAGACGCAGCTGTTCCCGCCGTGCCCTCCTTCGCCGGCGGCGTGGTCCTTGCCGCGTCCACCTCCGCGTCTTCTCTTGCTGCGCGGGAGAGGCATCAGGCCGCGAAGGCGGCGGCGTCGTCACTTCAGCCTCCTCCTCCCTCTCCTCGTGGCGCTCCTCCGCCCCGGAGGTGGCGTCGCAGCCTCGGGAGAGGAAGCGGTGGCCTCGTGGTGCACCTCTTCAGTTGTGGGCGTCACGGACGCCGCGGCAGAGCCAGAGATCTCTCCAAGTCTCCGGAGCCTCCGCCTCTTTGGCTCCTCGGTGCGTCTGGAGAGAAAAGACTCAGAAACCCCTCGAGAGATACACACCAAGAACAACATCAAACAGGAAAGGCAGTACAAAAACTTACGCCGCGGTGTCGACCCACTTCCTCTTCTTCCGCTTCGCGGGCGGAGCACTGGGCCCCGCGCTCGTCCGTGCCTCTGTCTCCTCCTGGGCCCCGGCGTTCCTGTCGTGGATCGCCTTGGAGCGAGGCTCGCAGTGGCCCGACGAAGCATCGTCATCGTCGCTATCCTCCTCCCCCTCAACACGCCGCGAGGGGGCAACCACAACTCGTCGCCGCTGCCTGAGGAGACTCGTGGACCTCAGCTTCAGGCGCCGCACTCTTCGAGGCGCTCGAATTCCCCGCCGAGGAAGCAGCGTCTCCCGAGGCGCCGGTCGCGCCCGCATCGGACTCTGCGGGCGTCTCCGTCGTTCCTCGTCGCCCTCAACTGGCGCCCCCTGCGCCGCAGACTCCGGGTCCTCGCGAGGCCCAACGTGCCCCTTAGGCACCAGGCCCCACTGATCGAACTTCGGCATCGCCTGCACATGCGAGACGCGGCGCCCGAGATCGATCCGATGAAGCGGCACAGTCTGGTCAGTGGGCACGGGGATGTCCGGAGACGTGAAGAGAGTCTCCATGAGGGCGTGCAATTCCTCCTTCGTGTAGAGGGTAGCGCTCAGGCGCATCTTGTCCCCTGGTTGGAGTACAGCCACATCGCGTCCGCGTGCCTCTGGAGCGGAGCGATGCGGCGCCTCACGAAGTCCTTGGCCACCATCTGCCCGGTGAGGCCGGCCTCGCGGAGGTCCCTCAAGCGCCTCACCACAGGGCCAAGCGTCGCGCCCTTGAGCCCTTTGGAGGCCCAGCTCGCCCTCTTCGTCGGAGGCGCTTCAGGCAGCTCGAAGAAGGCGCTCTGGCTCCCGAACTGCATGAGGAACCAGCGCTTGCGGAAGTCCTCCACCTTCTTCGTCACGCTGGTCACGATGTCCTCGCCGTTCCGCGCGATGGGGATGTAGACGCCCTTCATGCCATCGGTGATGCGGAAGGACACGCACCCTGACCGCTCCTTGTTCGCCGTGAACCGGAGCGCGTAGAAGCTGCGGAAGAGGTCCACCGAAGGCGGAATGCCGATGTACGCCTCGCAGAGGTAGGCGAAGATGGCGAGGACGAGGATGGAGTTGGGGTGAGATGGAGAACCTGGATCTGGTAGCGCTCCAGGACCGCCAGGAAGAAATCGGAGAAGGGGGAACGAGGCCGGCGAAGAGAGAGTGCATGAAGATGGGGTAGAAGCTGCCGTGGGAGTTGCCCGCGCGCTTGAGCACGGTGGCGCCGTGCTCGTTGGTCTTCGAGGCCGCCATGTGGCGCACCTTGTCCAGCTGCGCCTCCGTCTCGAAGCGGGAGCCGCTCAGAGCCGGCTCGAAGTCGCCGTCCCGCTGCGCTCAGCGGACCGCCGCCCTGCGCCACTGCCTTGCCCTTCGAAGCAGCGGTGGCTTTCTTGGGCGCCATTGCAGCAAGGCGCGAAGGAGAGATTGGGGATTGAGCGCTGGGAGGAAGGAGATGAAAGGGGAACGAATGAAGTGATGGCCGCCTGCGCCGAGCTCTTCGCCTTATATCGGCTCATCGAGCCGTTACAGGGACGTGGCGGGACCCACCACCACGCCCGTTACTTCAGAGGAGATCGTGGGATCGTGCCGGCCGTGGCGCTCCACGTGTCTCGGGCTTCGCAGGCTTCTTTGGGCCCACGACGATTCGCCTCCGCCTGAGGAGCTCCAACGTGCCCATCGCGGGCCCGGGGGCTACTGTCGGCCCAGTGAAAACCAGGGTATCATGGGCCGGCCTGCCACAGCCCTCGAACGCTCCGCAGGAATTTCTGCTAAGGACCAGACTTCAGCCTGGCGAGCCTCGCGAGGCATTTTCCCTCGCGAGGGCTTATTTGCTCGACCGAGCATTTCTGCTAAGGACCAAACGATCGGCCTGGAGGCCTCGAGAGGGACCTCTGCCTCGAGAAGGCCTCTCCTAGAAGATCTTCAGGCCCTGGCGCGTCTCCGCGCCACCCTCGGGAGGTTTTCCCTCGCGAGAAGTCAACGGCTACAGAACCTCGGCGAGGGTTCAGGCCTCGCGGGGTTCCTTCAAGTGGAAGCAAGCTCCTGCGCCGCTGCAGAGCGCACATGGGCTCTGCGCCCGCCGCAGAGTGACGCGCCGCCTGCGCGTGATGACGAAGACGCCGCAGTTGCCATTCTCGTGTATAAAGTGGTCAAAGGAGCTGCGGCAAGCAAAGCGGACTCCAAGACTTGCCAAATTGGTGATAAAGCGGCCGGCCGCCGCTACGCTCCAACTGCGACGTCACGTGGGGCCGCCCCAAAGCTCTGCAGCGCCAGCCCACCGTCCTGGTTGGACGGTGGCTTTTTCTGCCAAGACGACGTGCTCCCTGCCATGGACCGTGTCCATGGACGCCCCCGACGCTGTGCGCTGTGCTCCAATTCGGCGGCATTGTGGTATCCCTTCCCCGGAGTTTTCGGGGAAGAGGACCAAGCCCAGTATATAAGGAGCCAGTGTACGACCTAGGAGGGGGATCCGCATTCGACAACTCATTCCACAACCAAGGAGCTACGTCTAGAAGAAGACGGAGCTCATTCCACCATAGTCCACCATAGCCACAGCAGTGCCCTCGGCAAGCACACTTGTACTGTGAACCTCTCCAAGCAGTGCAATACATCTTAGCAGGACGTAGGGCTTTTACACCTCACGGTGGGCCTGAACCTGGGTAGCGGCTCGTGTTACCTCTCTGTCGTGATGTTCCTCACCGAGCTCGACGAGCACCGTCGCCGAGGTTGTTGAGGATTTGTTTGACGTTGTGTTCAGCCCCTTACTCGTTTCCTGGCTCTTGAGAGACACCCCTAGTTCCTGGGACTAGTCTCCGACAATCGTCGCAAGAAGAAACCCCATTATGATGGACGAGACACAATCGAACTAGTAGCGGCTGGGTTCAATAACCCCCGTGAGGATGGCAGTCGCGACAGCGGTCGTCAAAGCAGCCAAGGCCAGTACGGCCGAAATCAGGATAACTACCGAACGATGGAGGGCAGAAACGCGAGTGGAAACGCCGCACCCTCTCCCCTGAAGAGGAACTCGAGCAGCCATGCAGACATCACATGTTCAGGAACTCCGAGACAGGAAAGTGGGGCGCCAACCATCTGCTGAAGGACTGTAGAAAGGCACTCAAGATATACGAGGCCATCAAGAAGATGGTTCAGCCTCAAGCACCCGCAGCGCAACCCGCTGCACCGCTGGCACTCCAGGCTCCACCCGCGGCCGCTCCTCCAGCAAGAAGAAGTTCGAGTGGCAGAAGACCAGTATCCAGTCGTACGCGGACAGTTGAACATGATCCAGAAGGGCTGCCCAACGAACAGGTGCCAGAAGCTGATCATTCGACAGGTTTACCAAGCTATTGCTTGTCCACCCGCGACTCCAGAATACCTAAAAGGATCCGAGACTAACATCACATTTTCGAGAGCCGATCACCCGCCAAAAGTACCGCGGCCGGGCCACGCTGCACTCGTGTTCGAGGCACAGATCGGCGACTTCGCAATGACCAAGGTGTTCATGGACGGAGGTAGCGGCATCAGCATCATATTCGCTGACACCCTCCGGAAAATGGGCCCATCCCTGACGAACCTACCCAAGTCAGGAAGCACCTTCCATGGCATAGTACCCGGGAAAGCAGTTCTCCCGTGGGAATGATTACACTCGACGTCACCTTCGGTGCACCCGACCACTTCAGAAGAGAGGCAATCGACTTTGAAGTCGCCGACTGGGCCTCACAGTATCACGCAATCCTCGGGCGACCAACATTCGCCAGGTTCATGGCCGTGCCACACTACGCATACCTCATGCTAAAGCTACCAGGCCCGAAAGGAGTCATCACGGTGATGGGTGATTTCGACTGGTCAGACAGATGCGACAGAGACTTCAAAAAGATCTCCGAGTCCTTCGGCATGCAAGAGCAACTCGAAGAGGTGTCCAGGGACAACGACAGGACTATCTTTCCTGGTGCCAAGAAGCCAGCATACGACGCAGCCTTCAACGCCACCAACGACACGACAGCTCACCAGGTCTATCCGACTGACCCCAAGAAGACGGTTCAAGTCTCATCAAGCTTTCCTTTCACATAGGAAAGCGCGCTCGTCGGGTTCCTACGTGAGAACTGGGAAATCTTTGCCTGGCAGCCTTCAGATTTGACAGGAGTACCCAGGGAACTCGCCGAGCACTCTCTCCAATTGAAAGATGATGCACGACCAGTTAAGCAGACCATGAGACGCGTCCCCGAGCCGAAGAGACTCTTGGTCACCAAGGAGATCGACAGGCTACGTCACGCCGGATTCATTCGAGAGATCAAGAAGTCAGACTGGCTTGCTAACCCAGTCCTAGTCGAGAAAAAGAAGTCGACCGTGCTCCGCATGTGCGTCGACTTCACCGGCCTCAACAAATGCTGCCTGAAGGATCACTTCCGTTTGCCACGCATCGACCAGATCATCGACTCAACTGCAGGCTGCGAGCACCTCTCTTTCCTTGATGCATATTCAGGTTATAACCAGATCAAGCTACGAGTCGAAGACCAGGAGAAAACAGCCTTCATCACACCCCACGGTGTCTTCTGCTACCAGACAATGCTCTTCGGGCTCAAGAACGCTGCTGCCACTTACCAGCGCATGATGCAGAACTGCCTCGAGCTGCAAATCGGGCGGAACGTGCAAGTCTACGTCGACGACATCGCCATCATGACCCGCAAAGAGGACACGCTCCTCCAGGACCTGCGCGAGACATTCGCGAACCTCAACAAGTACCAGATCAAGCTTAACCCAGATAAGTGCGCCTTTGGCGTACCTGCAGGATAGCTGCTTGGGTACCTGGTATCGTCACGAGGAATCGAAGCTGATCCAGAGAAGATAGAGGCCATTCTGACGATGCCACCTTTGACCAAGCTCCGAGAAGTCCAGCGCCTGTCTGGTCAAATCGCGGCACTCGGTCGATTTATTAGTAAGTTGGGCGAAAAGGCACTCCCTTTCTACCAACTGATGAAGAAAGCAGACAAGTTCGAGTGGACGGAAGAAGCACAGGCAGCGTTCGCTCATCTCAAGCACATCCTGTCGACTCCGCCCATCCTCGTCGCACCCGCTGAGAAGGAACCCATCTTCCTTTACGTCGCAGCAACTAATCGGGTAGTCAGCACAGTCCTCGTCGTCGAGCGTGATGAGGGCAAAGGGTACCTTGTCCAGCGACCTATCTACTGTGGCACCCCGATCTAGATGATCGAGTCACCCCATATACCAGTCCCAGAAACACTGGATATATGACAGCTTGATAAACAAAGGCAAAACCAAATATATTCATAAGGCTTCGAGTTTGCACAAATACAAGGTTACAACACGGGTGAGGCTCCAGCTCTTGCGCAACAGGCGCACACAACAGTATGTACATTATTTTTCTAACATCGAGCCTCTAGCGGAAGTCGTAGCGGAAGCGAAGATAGTAGCGTGGCGATAGCGGCCTTATTCCACAGGGGTCCTGCCTGGGACACGGGTTCCTAGTTCTCATAGAGCGGGTACTCGGCGATTGGTTCAGCAGGGTCTGGCCACATGAAAAGCCAGGTAAGTACTTGAAGTACTCGCAAGACATCAGCCCAAAAACAAGCAAGGTCTATCTATATGACATGGCATGGTTCAGAAAGTAACATGGCATGAGGTCGGTTGCGAGGATGAGTCCAAGCTTAACGGTTGGACATAACTTACCTACTTACCTTAGTAGGGTGTTTTCTCGGTATCAAGTGAGATCACGTTTCTCACTTGACAACTCATAATCACAACTAGGCATTCAAACCTCTAACCAACTCTGGCTTAATTCACAACTATCCGAGTCCTTAGCCAACTCTGGCTTGACTCCCAAAATCTCCTGTGTTCGTTGGTCTCAACTTAGTTATTTCTCCAAGTTCGACTGGACTGACTCATAGTGTGACTTGACCCAAACATCGTCCCGTAACCTGGGGACAAGGCTAGAATCTAGATTTACACTCTCGAGAGGTTGCAACATTTATCCACACGCTGAAGTATAGGCTTGTACCGCCGGTACCGAAGTACTAGAACCGATCATGGCGGCGGCACAAACCCACACTTCCACAACCGTTTATCCTACCCGGACACTCCCTGTATAGCCACCGACATAGCTCTACGCCTTATGAAGAAGTGAATCTGGCACGTCCCCAACAGATGAGCGACGCCTAGCTCCGGAACCTTCACAAGACTAGCCCCGACCACAAAGGTAACCGACTATACTTGCCAAAAGGGTGGCGTCAAAGGAGGCCTGATAAAATACTCAGTTATGGTCCGCCCATGTGAACGACGCATGGTTGTGCTGGGTGTTTGGTGAGTGGCACTAAGTGACTCAATCTAGTCGAGGGAGGTGATTATCTTCTTAGTCATTTTATTTGATTACAGACATCAACATTAACAAAGTAACACAAGGTAACCTCATAACAATAGCAGCACAGAATATATCACTTGCATATCTAGATAACAATATAACAATAATAATACCCGGGTGACTGTGGCGGGAGACCCGGCCGGTGTCACTCGGGGGTTAGTGTTCACAGAGTAATAGCATAATGATTCAAACGGATGACGGTGGCGGGAGACCCGGCCGGTGTCACCGTAAAAGAATGAACCGAAAAGCACTCATAAAAATGAGAGGGCATCCATTCCACTCGGGGGTTACCCCGACGTGGTGTCAGCAATCTCGGCAATAAGAACCAAATGGAAAGTCAGCTCCCAAGCGTCGCAGTCCGGGTGGTCTATGCCAACCATATTTGACGGAGGGACAAGGCAAATAACTCTTTTGGCGAATGCCCCCAACTCCGAGGATCATAAGACGACATTCGTCCGCTCCTCACCTCGGCGAAGAAGAAAGAAGCAAACAAAGCCCCGCAAGTGCGAGACGCACAGTTGTAATAATTTCCCCCATTCCTTCGTCTGAGGCGGTATCACCGGCCATTGTCTAGGGAACGGGAGTGTTGCACGGAATAAGCATCTATAAAGTAGTGCAGGAATTTAAAATGCGATATGACACGCGAGGTGCAACAGATATTAATTCAACAGTCAAAATGTTTCCTAAGTTCGACCAAGTTTGAAATTGGGTTGGTGGCTTGCCTTCGGGTTCAGAGGTAACTCCTAATCCGTCGGAGAGGTTCGAATCTAAAAGAACAAGACAAAAATGCATCAAAACCCACTCCTAGGGTATTTAAATAAATGCCAAAACAAACAATTCCAAATAAATCTTTTCTGGTCCCATTGGAAGGAGAAAATTCAAACAAAGCCAACAAAATTGGTTTCATATTTTTCTGACTATTTTTCAGAGAGATATTGCATTTTGAATCTGGGTTTAAATTCTGCCTTTTTTAATAGAAAAATAAAACAGGAAACGGTTCAGGGAAATGATTAAAAATATGACCAGTGGGTCCCACTGGTCAGTGACTCATAACCGAAACGTTTTCTTCTCCACCGCGCAGGAAAAACAGAAGGGGGTCCGGCGAAGCTCCGGCGAACTCACCGGCGAGGTTTCCCGGCGGCTAGGGGGCAGGGGAGGCGAGGGAGAGGGTGCTGAGCGGCTCGGGAAGGCGGTACGCAGCTCGTCGGCGAACTTGCGCTTGTTGGGGAGGTCGGGGGTGAGCAGAGCTTCGTTGACAGCGGCTCCGGCGTCCTGTCGAGGATGGTTGCGGCGACTCCGGCCACCATTCACCCTGGCGAGCACGGCATCGCCATCGCCATTATCTAGGGAGGCTACTGGTAGGGTTAATCAACGAACGGTGCCCCTCTGGCGAAGAATTTGTCCACGGCCGTGACGGCTAGGGCAAGATCATCGCCGGAGTTGCAGTGCTCATCGAGCTTTGATTGGAGCAGGGGAGGGCAGTGGGGAGGCTGGGAGGTGGATGCGGTGCTCTGGAGGTCGAGGGAGGGGGTTCTTATAGCGTTCCCGCACGGCGGCCTTCATCAATGCCGCGGCGAGGTGTCAGCTCCGCGTGGAGGCGACGGTGGCGGTGCGTCGCGGGAGCGCTGGCACAGGAGGCGCACGAGGATAATCTCCGGCGACGGACCGGTCCGTGTGGCGGAGCAGGCGCTGACAGGAGGGTCCCGGCGACACAGGGTTTGGACGGCGCGTCGGCTAGCGGCCCGAGCGCGTGCTGGATTCTCCTCCGGCGACGCGTGGTGACGGAGAGTTTCAGGGAGAGGAGGGGAACGTGCTGGGCTTGGTTAGGGTCACGGGGACGCTGAACGCCGATGACCACAAAGTGGCGGCGCCATCGGGCACGGCCTCGCCGGCGGTGATCACCGTTCTGTCCACGCCAGCAGCGACATCGACACGTTTCTCTCAGCTCCGTGCTCCAAATGAGGTGTGGTTTTCACCACTGTGTGCCAAATTTCAAGACCTTCGACTTTCCTGAATAGAGTTTTTGAAAATTCGAAACTTGGTGCGACTACCACTTTTGAAAAACCATACTGGTCCAAAAGAAAATCTTTATTTTGATGAAGCAAAACATTTTTGGTTAGGCTGTCCTTCTTCCCTGAGGTGTAGACACACCTTGTGCTTGCATCTATGCCCTTGCCTCACAAGAAATAAAATGTTTGCTTTGCATTTGGAAAAATAAGAAGGAAATAGGCAGAAACTAAAGTGGGGACTTACTCCAAAATTTTGTAAACAAAGTATCAAATGTTTTTGCATATTTGGGCTATATAATGCCTAGGGGTCATCCCTAATTTTTGCAGAATTTTAGGAAAGACATTTAGGGTACTTCCTTTATAAAGCCATAATAAAGGAATTTTGGTAATTAAAATAAAGGAAAATATAGAAATAACATTTTTGGGTGAAATGAGCCAGCAACATGTTCACCAAGTGGGAGGGAATCCCAAAACATAATATCCCAAACTTGGACAAGATTTGGTAACAGTTTGAGAATTTAAAATAGCAGCGAACACAAAAGGAATATTAATTCCCAAAAATCCAATAATAGATTTTCAAAGAATTTTTTTGAAAAGGCCAAAATTCAGGGTGTTACATCTACTACCTCAGCGAGGTTCTATCCGTGTCCAAGCAGAGGTACCCGCATTACCAGAAGCTAGCGTATGGTGTCTTCATGAGTTCAAGGAAGTTGGCGCACTATTTGTCTGGGCACCCGATAACGGTGGTTAGCTCATCCGCCATTGGAGACATCCTCACCAACCCAGATGCCACGGGAAGAGTCGCCAAATGGGTCATCGAGTTAGGTCCATGGGAACTGAAGTATGTGCACCCGAGAGCAATCAAGGCACAAGTACTCCCAGACTTCACGACTGAGTGGATCGAAGCTCAGCTACCATCTGTCCCAGACCTATCCAACGCTTGGACCATGTACTTCGATGGTTCCAAGAAATACGATGGCGCGGGTGCAGGTGTCATTCTGATCTCACCTAAAGGCACAAGCTCCGCTATGTTCTGCAGATGACCTTCAAAAGACCAACAAACAACAAAGCAGAGTACGAGGCTCTCCTCCACGGCATGCGAATGGCCAAGAACTACGGAGCCACTCACCTCATGATCTACGAGGACTCGAACCTCGTCGTGCAGCAAACCATGAAGGCCTGCGACGCCATCGCGGACAACATGATCGCCTACCGGGACCTGTACAACATCATGGAGGGCAACTTCGAAGGATGCGAGTTGCGTCATGTGGGTCGTGAAAGCAATGAGGAGGCGGACATGCTCGCCAACATCGGCTCACGGAAGGACAAGGTACCAGACGGAGTCTTCCTCGAATGCATCACACAACGCTCCATCAAGCTAAAGCAGCCGCACGAGCCTTCGACATCAACCTCAAGCTCGCCCGACTCGCCAGCAAAGGACCAGGAGACTCCTGGCATGCAACCCATCGAGTTACTGTTGATCGAACCTACATGGACTAATCCTTTTCTAGCATACATGCTGTGAAAGGAACTGCCTACAAACCCGACAGAAGCCAAGCGCATCACTCGCCGTGCCAAGGCCTTTATGATCATCAACGGAAAGCTCTACAAGTGCAACATATCAGGAGTGCTGCAGCGCTGCATCGACCCAGAAGACAACAAGGACATCCTGCTCGACATCCACATGGGTACCTGCGGGCACCATGCCAGCAGTCGCGCCCTAGTCGCCAAAGCCTTTCCAGCAGGATTCTATTGGCCAACCGCCATGCAAGAAGTTGAAGACATGGTCAAGAGGTGCATCGGATGCCAGAAGTTCGCCACCAAGCCACATGCACCCGCATCCGAGCTCAAAACGATACCACTCGCCTGGCCCTTCGCCCAGTGGGGACTCGACATGGTAGGTCCTTTGAAGAAATCATCCCCTGGCGGACACACGCACCTGCTCGTCGCAGTCGACAAGTTCACCAAGTGGATCGAAGCCGTTCCAATCATAAACTTAACTGTCTTGTCCGCGGTCAACTTCATCAGATACATCATCTTCAGATTCGGCGTACCCAACAGCATCATCACCGACAACGGCACCAACTTCATAGCCGAAGAATTCAAGATGTTCTGCGCGGACCAAGGCATCAAGCTCAACTACGCTTCAGTCGCCCATCCCCAATCCAATGGACAAGTCGAAAAGGCAAACGGCCTTGTCTATCGTGGCCTCAAGAAACGCCTGTTCGTGCCACTCAGACGTGTTGCAGGAGCTTGGGTGGAAGAGTTACCAGTCGTGCTGTGGAGCCTGCGCACCACACCCAACAGATCCACCTAGTACACCCCATTCTTCATGGTCTACGGAGCCGAAGCAGTCATGTCACATGACATACGCTTTGACGCACCCCGCGTAGTGCTCTATGACGAGTCAGACGCTGATGAAGCAATGGAGGATGACAAGGACATGCTTGACGAGGCTCGAGACATTGCACTCTCTCGCACAGCCATATACCAGCAGAGCCTCCGCAACTACCACGGTCGACGACTGCGAGCCAGATCCTTCGTCCCTGGTGACCTGGTGTTGCGTCTCAAGCAGAAGAAGGTGCACAAGCTAGCATCTCCATGGGAAGGACCATACATCGTCACGGAAGCACTCGACAATGGTGCTTACCGCCTGAAGAACTCGAAGACATTGGAGCCCTGTCATAACCCATGGAACGCTACGCAACTGCGCCGCTTCTACGCTTAGTCGACTCCCCAATGTAACTGTACTTACACGCCAACAAGCAGCAGGTTTCAGACGCGCTCTTTTCCTTTCAGGGTACCTAAGGGGACTGAAAGGTTTTTAATGAGGCGGCTTGCTAGCTTAATATATGAAGTGGTTTGAAGAAACAAGCTCTTTCCTTTACTTTTTGCAATCATAAAGCATCACAAACCTAGGCCGCACCTGAGCACTCGGGGGCTGCGCCATACAGGTTCCTAACCAAAAACTTAGGCCGCACCCGAACGCTCAGGGGCTGCGCCGCACAAGTTCAAAAGAAAAACTTAGGCCGCACCCGAACGCTTGGGGGCTGCGCCGCACAAGTTCAAAAGAAAAACTTAGTCCGCACCCAAACGCTCGGGGGCTGCGCCGCACAAGTTCAAATAAAAAACTTAGGCCGCGCCCGAACGCTCGGGGGCTGCGCCACACAAGTTCAAAAGAAAAACTTGGGCCGCACCCGACGCTCGGGGGCTGTGCCATACAAGTCGAAAGAAAAACTTAGGCCGCACCCGAACGCTCGGGGGCTGCGCCACACAAGTTCAAATCAAAAACTTAGTCCACACCCAAACGCTCGGGGGCTGCGCCATACAAGTCGAAAGAAAAACTTAGGCCGCACCCGAACGCTCGGGGGCTGCGCCATACAAGTCGAAAGAAAAACTAAGGCCGCACTCGAACGCTCGGGGACTGCACCACACAAGTTCAAATAAAATCTTAGGCCGCACCCGAACGCTCGGGGCTGCGCCATACAAGTCAGAAGAAAAGCTTAGGCTGCACCCGAACGCTCGGGGGCTGCGCCACACAAGCCAGAGGAAAGGCTTAGGCCGCACCCAAACGCTCGGGGGCTGCGCCATACAAGTTCACCAATCCAAACTTAGGTCAAACTCGAACGCTCGGGGGCTGTGCCGCACAAGTTCAAAGGCAAAACCCTGGGCCACACTCGAACACTCGGGGGCTACGCCACACAGGGTTAACGCAAAAATGTTGACATACTCGAAGATGCATTTACAGTGACGTACATCATATCCACATATGAATTTAGAGGCTAACCCTCACAGTTTATATGCTACTAAATTACAAGGAGTTTTTGTCCCATCTCTACCCTTTAGGTTCATCCTTGGGTGCATCCAGTGGACCTACAAGCTGCTCGGTGTGGCGTTGAACCTGTTCGACCATCTGCCTCGCATACGGCAAGGACTTGGCGTAATGCTCTCCACCAGGCAAGCCGTCAACAACTCTGTCGAGTGGGAAATTTGGCCGATGCTTGCGGAAGTACGCCAGGCCGATATTCGCTCCAGCAACAAGTTGCGCATGGATGATCTACTTGACGTTGGCACCATCTTGAAACTGATCCATCAGCACAGGTATCCCTTGCGGCTGCGGGTTGTGCGGAAACATCACTCGATGCAACTTCGCCATGGTCTTTTGGCACCCTAGAAGCAGGATCGCCGCGCGCCAGGTACGATCCAGCATCAGAGCTAACACCTTGGCCTTGGGCGTGTCTGACCAGAAGTATTGAGCACCCGAGGCAGTACCCTTCGCCTCTCGCTCGACCCGTTGCTCCACACGAAGCTGTTCAGCTTTCCAATCTGGGTTCACGTCTGCAAGGCAATCATTCAAAGATGTCAACACTTAAACACGAAGACAATGCTGCACAAGTCGAAAGACCCAGATTAGAGTACTCACTCTGCAGCTGTCGACAGATCAAATCCATCTCGCCAAGCAAATACTGCTCACGCTCTGTCGAAGGAGCAGGTCATGCCTTCAGCTGGTCAAGCTCCTTTTGCTTCTCCTTCAAGGTCCTCTCCAGATCGACGATTCGCTTCCTCATCTAGGATATCAACTTCTGGTCATTCCGGCTTCGAGTGAGACGAGGGCGACGTTCGACTCTTCTTCGAGGAGCAGCGGGTGTTGCAGCTGTCTCTGGCAGGTCGACTCTTTCTGAGTCTATATCCATCCCCTCATGTTTCAACAATCAGAAAGGGTCAAGCATCAAGAATTCAAACATGCACAAGTCAAAAAAGAAAAGCACCCAATGCATTGAAGATTCGACTTCATTGGTTCAAGCAAGTTTTTACATCACAAAAGAAGGGTCTTAGCAACGAAAAGCATCGAATTCAGAAGTTCATTACAAAACGACGAGCTCCAGCAAAAGGACACAGCTAGCCTATGACACTGACTCGGACATCGATCAACTTTTACGAGCCGCTGCTTCAGTAGCCTTGGCGACTCGTTTTTCAAAAAGAGACATGACTTCCTTTGCCAGTCGACTCGCCTCCGGCTTCACCGCACCGAGTGACTGCGTCTTGCCATCAGGCCTCTTGGGGAACTGGCTGACGACTTTGTCAAAGTCACCTGCAACCTGATGCCGAAGCAATAGTTGGAAGGTGAGCTCTGAGCCACGTACCGTCTGCGCGCGGGGGTAGTCCGCCATGATCGTCGACCCGGTGCCGAACGGTGAAGCCAAAGTGTCGATATCACTGGGCGCTGGCTTGTTGGGGAAGATGCCCTAATGGACAGTCACCAGAGCTCCAGAAGACTTGGTCATAGCAGCCGAAGCATATGCGCAAACCCTGTCGACGAAGCCTACAGCTTGCTCCAGGGTGCTATTCTCACTGGAGGAATCAGCAGGAGGAGCTCCACCGCAAGCACCTACGGCAAGACAAAGAGTTAACGTTCAGTCGACAGACAAAAGTAAGAAACATATCAAGGATAGCAAAGTACTTATGGCCAACAACGTCAGCAAGTGCGAGCAAGCGGTCGACTTGTGTCTTCTCCAAGTCGCGCTTCTCGTCTTCGCGCTTCTTGGCTTCCTCGAGTGCCTTATTGGCATTTTCGTTTTGAGCCTCTAGCTCAGTCACTCGAGTGGCCGCGGTTCGCTGTTCAACTGTGAAGGAAAAAGTACTGCAACAGCAAAGCAGAGCTAAAGATTCGACTGTGACAAGAGGGAAAGAACTTACGCTTCGCCTGCTTCAAGTCAGCTAGGAGCTGATTCCTCTCCTGCTCCAGGCGGATATATGCTTCGGCTCCCGCCACCTGCTGGCGATAGAAGGGCTGCGAAGTATACAAAGAAATTTTTTGAGTCTGTGCCCAACTATACTAGTTGCACACAGCCTCGGGGGCTACTCCCATCGGGAGCACTGTTCGCACTCCCGATGTTCAATTTTCAGTCGAAGATACTTACATGCTCATGTACCGATGCCGGGCTTGGAGTCGGGACGACTAGCTCCTCTGGGACGGCAGAAGTCGAAGCCTTAGCCACTTCAGTCGTGGCCGCGGCACTCGCATCTGGAGCATCCGACTGTTTCTCTTCCACGGGAGGAGCCGAAGTGTGCTCCGTACCATGTGTAGGAGACACAGCGCCAATACGGTCACTAAGGACAAATAAAGACAATCAAGATTCAGACAAAAGTACAGATAGCAATTCGAGAAAAGTTACTTTACCTCATCTCTTCGTCATCATCATTGTCGACGGAGACAGAGGGCATCCTGCCAAATTCCAGGGGCGGCGCTGAGTTGAGGGGATCCACGGTCAGCGGCTCCCGAGCATCCTTCGACTCCTTGGCACTTCGCGAGGAGGAACCTGTGTCATCTTCTTCTTCAGCAGCCGCACGCCTGCCAGGTGAACTCTCAGTAGAGTCACCCTTGTCGTGTCGTGGTCGCTTTTGCGGCCGCGTCTCATCTTCTTCATCAGCAGCAGCCTCCTCCAGCTCTTCTTCAGGAGAGTGAGCAGAGGGGATATCTTCTTCTTCATCCGCTGGTTCCTCTGCAGGAAACGCGGCTTCTTCATGTGGGCCGTTCTCCATCAGAGGAGGAAGGCAGTCGACACTCGGGTTACCCTGTCATCCAAAGAAAACTCGAAGTGAGAAAACAAATCAAATGGAGCTGCATTCACAAACACAAGGGAAACTTACTTCAGGCAGTCGCTGATTACCCCCAAGAGCAGGGGATCACTATAGCACCTCTCAATGTGGAAGTAAGGTATGTGATCCGCAGGAGCAAGAAGGAAAAATTATCTATTCCCTACAACTAAAGTGTCACAAGTTTTAGTTGATTATGCACTAAACAAGTTTAATGAACAAGGTGGTTGATTTGATGGATGGAAGTTTAATGTAACAAAACAAGAATGTAAAAGTGTCCCAAACCTCTTTAATGCAAGAGGACAAGACAAATGTTTTCTCTTATAGGAACAATGGACATGGGTTCATGGGTTCACTTAATCATCTCTCTCTCATCTACGGTGATTATCATGTTATAGATAAAGTACACACAATTGTCATGTTTTAATGGTAGCTTTTATAACGGCTATATGTCCTAAACCACATAGTTGGACGAAATACTCATTTGTGTTGCTAGGTCACCCTCGTAAGGCTAGCGTGGTTGCTGTCACTCCCACATCATACTCTTCCTTTTTACCCCCAGATAAAGGATGTTGGGCGGTACTGTGTCACTCAATACCTATACCGTGCCACATCGGCCATCCCGTACCCACATACATCATACTTCTTAAAGAACAATATTCTATCAAAGTATGACAAGTCATGAAAGTTCCAACACAACAGTAAATGCATAACAAATCATCTCATACCACAATATCCACCATAAGATTTACATAGATGACCGTAATCATGTTCAGCAGCTCATATGGTACTAATTAGTGAAGCTCAAAGAGAGGAGAGATACATAAGTTACCACCACAAACCCATAGTCCAGAGGGTGGACTACTCCCCTTCATCATGGAGACGTGGAGAAGTAGTTGGAGAAGGTGGAGCCACCCCGGCAGCGCCCCACCGGAGTTTCCCCCCTCCAATCTGCAGCTCCAGATCTCTCTTTCGGTGTTTCTGTGTTTCGGCGGCGCTTGTTTTCGAGAACGCCGTGGGACTTCTTTTATAGGCGTTTTTAGGTCAAGACGAATGCGGTGGAGAAAAGATCGACGGCAGCGGAGCCTCGAGGGCCAAAAGGGTGGGCCCCACGCGGCCAGGTACAGAGGCCGCGTGGGCCCCCCTCTTTTGGGCTTTCAGCCTCCGTTCGCTTGCTTCCTTCGCTCCCAAGTCTTCCTCCTTCCAAAATAATGACGCCTGTATTTTTCCAAATTACTTGGACGTCGTTTGGGTCCCTGAAACTTAAAAGGAAAAAATAGGGTTTTCTGCCTGCGCAGGGTTAATTCCATAAAAACTAGCTGGGCGGCCCGCGCAATTGCGCGGCTAGACTGGCTACACATAGTCATATGATAAGGAAACGATTGTAGGGCAAATTTATGTCATCCGAAATATAAAAATATATGGTAAAGAAAATTAACCTTTTTAAATTGCAAACATGTGGTACTGAGATATGGATCCGACATGCAAACATCAGATATTGTTATATTACCTCCGACTTTGTCTTCAATACTACTGCGTCTCTAATGTATGTATTTCCTGCGGTAGATAGTTAAGTAAATCAACATTGTTGGCTCGTACTTTAAAAAATATGTTTTCTTCCTCAACTCGACTCATCAGATGTCGTGCATGCTCATCCTATCATAATTTCCCCTGTTGCTTTCCTTTCTAAGGATATTTTGTTACCAATATATATTCATTAGAAGTTTTCCAAATATTGTCTCCCAATGTCATCGTAGCTTATCTTTGTTGTCATATCGACTTTATTTGTAAGCGACATATATTTCCATTATATAAATGAAACTGCTTGTTATGTACATGACAATATTCATTTTTTCTGACATTTTAGTGTATTAGCCAAAACAAAATTATTATTCCATAGTTCGCACAACACATTCTACTTTCACATGTAAAGCACAATCCATATCGAGTCATATGTTCTCAATACATGACATCATGCATGTATTTACGTGATTTATATATTAGTAACATACCACCATATGTCGGTTCTAACCGCCACAAACTATGCAGTTGAATATTTGTTTATGCATGCATTCCTTGTGTCTATGATTTATAAGTATGTTCATTTACCTGTTTAAATTCTCGAGCCCCATGATTGTTACTAATGCAAATTATATTGTATTTACGTTTTTCCACATTTGAGTTTCAAGGTATTTTATTATGTAATACAAATTCGTTCTCTATATGAATTTACAACAAAAAATGCAGTTAACAAATTTCACATGGTGGTTTTCCTAATTTTGTGTTATCAAGATCCATCTTTAGTCCATCAAACGAACATATTGTAGGGAGTGAGGCTAGGTCACTTTGTTGGGGGACATCATGTCCACCCAAATATATTTTTATATTTAGTTTTTGTAGGCCCGTAGTTTGCATATTACCACTGATATATCTAAAAGTAAGTGATATGTGAATCACTAAGAATAAAAATATGTTACAAAAGCATATGGCAATTTATCTGATGAACCATTGTACCAAATAATAATCAATTAACCGATGTTCCCAGGTTTATGTCAACATAATTGAGCCATCGATTCAGTGAAATCTTAATGTAATAAACAACTGACATCTATGAACAACCGACATAATGAATTGAGAAAATAGGAAATATAGGCAATAAGAAAAAGCTACCTGACATCTATCAAAAACAATTTATAGTACTCCACAAATTATCAACCGGCAGGTTCTGACACCTGCAAAATGAAACATCCATGAGAATATGTAAACCAAGAAGAATGCATTCATGATCTCAGGCCCTAAGCATGTTTCGAGCATAGTGTGGCATAAAAAATTATATGCTCTCTTGTCAAAAAGATTGGTAGTACCTGTATTTCAGCTATATTGCAAGGATTCTTCTGTACATCATCTACAATTATTAATAAGTTTAGTGGCATCATTAGGGCAGTGAATTAAATTGCTAAGAACGTGCTCCATTTACACTTTCTAAATATCCAGAAAAGAGTGCTTAGAGAAATTTTGCACCCCTAAGAAAGCAACAGTGTAGAAAACCGGGTGACTGAAATTAATAATAGGTATTTGCGTCTATTTACAAATAAAGTTGCATGAGGATGCATATTCATTCCCATATCATACGTCCTATGTATGGGCTACTTGTAAGATATTTATGCTGGACAACCCCTTCGATGCTGCTTCCGGCTGTCGTGAAATCTGATAGTTAGCTTCGTTTGAAGTGTAGAAAAAGAGGTAATCCAAATATACATCTTGAATAATACCACGGATCTTAAATACTCATTTCTGAACTGCATGCTAATTAAATGCATCAGCGAACCTAGCTGCCACTTTTCTTCCTGCGCTATAAAACCTAGCACGTCGATGGATCACTGATCACTCCATGTCTCCATCTATCTCACTATCTGGATTGTGCGTTGGTTGTGTCATATATATGAAGTGTACCCCCTGGCTGGTAGGGAAGAAGGTGGCATTATTCCAAATTAACCAACTACATCTTCATAGTAAACCGTGTGGCGTGTGTGGTCGACTACAACACTGATCCGGTCCTTCCCATTTTCCTCTTCATACAGACATTTTGTAGACTCGGTTCCTTATATGTTTGTCAAGATCGCTTCCGTGAGATCACCGCAGTTTAATTTGGCATCCAATATTGCAGTCGCTGCCTCGAGCTCATCGGAGGATGTATGCTAGGCATTAAGTCCGTGGCTTTTCGACGACGTCGTTTCTTGCAGATTGTATGTTCCTCGTGGAATCATGGCTCTTTGTATGTTTGTCAAGCTCGTTGTCGTGAGATTGCTTTCCACGCCTCGCTGGGGAATTGCGGGGATGCTGGAAGCGACACCCATATCAGGCTAAGGTTTCTCCATCATGCAAAACCTCTAGGCTCGATTCCCTTTACGCTGGGCCTTTGAAGACGACGCCACCAGCCAAACCGATAAAAAAGAATAAAATAGGTAGAAAAAGATACCGCGATATAACACCGTCGCTGTCTTGCCTCCTAATTGCGGAGCGTCTCATTGTACCCTCAGCTGATCCAAAAGTCAAGATACCATTACCGTCGTACTTCTAAATTGAGCGTCTCATCCTACCTAGTGTGATCCAACTGAGCACAGACCCAACAATCCACTCTCACATCCAAGCATCAGGATGGTCACCATGGCTTCCGAATATTGTGTCTTCAGTTTGCCGATCGTTCGATCGAAAAAAACATCTGGATGGTTAGCATGTCAGCCCTCTTTCGTTTGCCGCCAGCGCACCATAATCTTTGATCGATAAAAGCATCTGGATGGTTAGCGTATATATCAGCCCTCTTCAGTATGCCGATCGTCCGGCCGGGCCTTCCATGACCAGCGCACCATAATCGCTCTGGCGAGACAGCAGGCTTCCCCAGAGTAGGTCCAAAGTTTGACGATACTTACCCCGTACTCCAAAGCTTGATGTCTGTCTTATCCACGTGATTAAGCCTGCAACAAACGCCTGCATATTGTCTATACATCATCCTCTTCCTTGTGGTGGCAAGTGAACGACCATGTCGTCTAGATTCCGCACTGATCGAAAACACCGGTGCTTGCCAGATAGCAGACAAAGCTTTATTGCGGCGGCGCGCGGAACCATCTGCCGCCGTGAGACCGTGACGGCGAACATAGATAAGCTATGTGGTTTCTTCCGTCCATGAGGCGATCGAGATTGAAACATTGAGCTGCGGAGGAGGTCGTTGCCAGATAGCAGACAAAGCTTTATTGCGACGGCGAGCGGAACCATCTGCCGCCGTAAGCCCGTGACGGCGAACATAGAGAAGCTGTGTGGTTTCTTCGTCCATGAGGCGATTGAGAATGAAACATTGAGCTGCGGAGGAGGTCGGACGTACGGCGGCCGGGCCAGCCGAGTCCATCTAAGAAAATACGGCGGTGATGGCGGCGTGCAGTCACGATAGTCTAGGTCAAGCTCACGACTTGTCTTAGGATGGTATATATTAGGTGTAGATGAAGACGTCTCCTATTACAACACAAAAAGTGTCGGCCATGAAGTCGTTTCGTATTGTCAATTTACAATCTCAATCGCCCACGTACGTCTTCTTCGATGCCTAGTCAACAGATCTGGGCCATTGAGATCTTCTAAGTTTACGTTGTTAAATCTCCACCATCGGTTGTCTTGTGTTTTAATTATATAATAGATAGGAAATAAATATTTTATTCCCAAAAATCATTATATAACAGTGATATAACCCTTATATGATGCAAATATGATTGGAATATGAGTGATATAGTGCAAAGTTCATGTATGCATTTTACATGCTTCAGTCGCCTCTCCACCCCATAAGGAGTGATGGGGCAGTTGACATTGCAGGCGTCGGCTGCCCGGAGACTAGTGATGGCCTTCACCTTCTGGACGACTTCCTCGTCACTCTCAGCCGAAGACATGCGAGTGAGGTCGCTGGCACCTTGATACTCCCACATCGGGTGAATGCGAGCACGCAGTGGCTGCACCTGCATTCTGACAAAGGTGGCGATGAGGTGCACACCACCCGCCTCCTTGCCAAGCGACTTCAGCAAGCCTACGATGGTCGTCAGCAAGGGCTTCAGAGTCGCCTTCTCCTCCTTCGACATGGAGTGCGCCCAGGCGTTCGTCTTCCTCAGGGGCTTGTCAGCCACGAAGTCAGGAAGCCCGTCCTGCTCGCAGCTAACGTAGAACCACCTCTTCCGCCAGCCCTGGACGGAGTCGGATTTCTTCATCTGGAAGAAGTTGATGTCGCCGCGCACCTGGATGCCGAAGCCTCCAACGGGATACACGACGCCACCCTTCCCGACATTGCGCTTCACATTGAAGATCTTCTTCCACAACAACCAGTTGGGAGATATCCCCAGGAAGCACTCGTAGAGCACAAAGAAGCTCACGATGCTCAAGATGCCATTGGGAGTCAGATCATGCATCTGAATCCCATAGGCATACAGGAGACCACAAACAAAATCGTGCAGGGGGAAGGAGAAGCCCCTGTGCAGAAAATCTACGAAGCAGACGCGCTCCCCATTGCGCGGAGAAGGGATTACCTCTTTCCCCGGGGCGTGTGTCTTCAACTGCTCCAATGGCGGAAGCAGATTCTTCTCCCGCAGATCATCAAGATCCGCAGTCTTCACCGAAGATTTGGATCAGTCGCAGTCCACCCTCTTCAGGCCGAGATCGTCGGCATCGGCGGCCTTCTTCTTGCCTCCCCTCTTGGTCTTTGGGACACCAGGTTTCTTTCCCATGGCTGCGGTGGAAGCCAGCTCGGCAATGGCGATGGAGTGCTTGAGCGCGAGGAGGAAGAAGGAGCTCTAGAGCTCTAGAGGGTGAATTTAATATACCGCGGCGATGGCGAATCGCAACCGTTCAATCAGCATCTGTAAACGGCGCACTCCATCCAGCCCTACACGTGGTGGGCAGAGAGCGCAACCGTCGCGAGCCACACCGCCCACTACGCACGGGAAAAGAGGAAGCCATCATCACACCGCAAAATTTTCGCGCGGAGCGGTCAAATCGGGAACTGCAAACGTCGCCGCGGGTCAACACTGACAGCGGGACCGTAGTGTCACGTCCCATCGGCGGCAGAGAAGAAAACGTCAGCCATGACGTCAGCATTGAGAAGCAATGCAGTAGGCCACGAGGCTGAGCAAACACTCGAATTTCATTCGAGTTCCAGAAGTAGGTCGTCAGGCTGAGCAGACACTCGAACCCATTCGAATCCCACAAGTAAGCCGTCAGGCTGAGCAAGCACTCGAAAAGTGCAACACATAGTAAGCCAAACAGGCTGAGAAAGGACTCTGATTTATCAGTGATTTCCTAAAGTCACTCCCATCGGGAGGGGTTCAGAAATTTCTTTTCGATTGAGCGAGATTTTTGAGATTAATCTCAATTACAAGCAATTTAGCTTAATCTCGGGGGCTACTCCCATCGGGAGCACTGTTCACGCTCCCGATAGATTGCAGTCGAAATTTTGAAAACTCAGGCTGTTCAGCCATACCTCAGCTCTGTAAGCCCTAAATGGCGGAAGTCGAAGCTTCCTAGCTACTTTTCCGAGTTCGAGCGTGGGGACTCGAATTTGACGAAGACTGGACTTTGACTGAGCTCGGTCGTTCGAGTAAGTTAAGCCAGTTATTCCACTATCCCTAAGTAGTCATCAACTCAAGACGAAGCACATCAAGGCAGTCGACAACCTCTCGACTCGTGAAGAAAGGCGTGCACAGAGAAAGGAGTCCTTACCCGATTCTACGATTCGACCAAGTACTCAGGGGCTCCTGACGTGGGCCTACCCTTCGGGTGCCCCACTATGAAGATACCTGGTGCACGCCAAGCCTCGGGATCAACCACTGCAGGCACGTGAAGGGCCCAACAAGGACAGCATACGTCCCAAGGAAGTCGAAGACTAGGTCGGTAGAAACTTACCAAATCTTGTAAACCTAACCGACACCGATTTCCTGAGACCTAGCCTCCATATAAAGGCTAGGAGGGACCTCTGTCGAGGGTACGTCCATACTATCCACCAAAACCCCGGCGAGATCGCCATCTCGCCGAGGTCGCCATTGTAACCTTCGACTCCATCAATACAGATCAGACAAGCAGGAAGTATGGTGTTATTCTCCGGGAGCCTGAACCTGTGTAAATCGCCTTGCTTGTCAGCCGTGGTAACTACCAGCACTCACAATCTTCTCCCCTTCAATCAACCCGGGTACTCGACCCTGGGATCTGCCGAGGTGACCCCTCGACCCCGGGAGGCTTGGCCTGTCGCGGGGGTGCGGTACGGATTGTGTCTGAGTCGGACTGCAGGCCGACTTAGGGTTTTGCCCACTATAAATACATCATGTTAGCCGCCGGTTGGGGTAAGCCACATATTGTAAACCCACGGCGTTTGTAACCTCACCCCGATATAGTGAAGTATTGCTGGCTGACGCCCGTGATTTTTTCCTCACCTTTGTTTGGAGGGGTTTTCCACGTTAAATCTCGTGTCCCCGTTGGTTTGATCTTTCCGCTCTTCATCGTATTCGTGCTATCTTTTGTAATACCTTCAACATCTGGGATGCTGCAGGTACAAAGTGCATATACATGCACTAAATTGGAATTGTTTTGGTTCAATGAAGTCCAGAATGTTCCGTGTTTTCTTGCCAATTTTGTTCATGTTCGATCTAACTGCCCAGCGCACGCTCACAACATTCCAGGCTGAGAGAGCTAGTTCTGATTTTTCTTGTATATATTGTCACTAGGTGCTTACTGCTGTAGTTAATGAGGTACTACATTTTATAACAATTTCTTTGAGTAGTATGGTTATCGAACATAATTTCGCAATCGTCCAAAAAAATTGCACATAATTTTTGGATGTTGATATAGCACCAGAGAGTCATAACCACATTTCGAACATCTTTCAGCTGTAGAATCGACACCCATTATAGAAAAGAAGTAAAGAGAAAAGACCGCAGTGAGAACAATTTAGATAACTAGAAATCATGCGTTGCACATGCAAACCTACTAATTCGTATAAATTGCCTTTAGACAATAGGAAATGGTTCTACCCAAGTTATATAAATCAAACTCCTAAGGCTCAGTTTCTTAGGTATTCATTTTTTTGCGAAATAAATACTTAGGTATTCAAATACCTACTCCAACTACTTTTAAAACTCAATTGCATGGGTTAAGGCATGTTTCACGTGTTCTATGCAAACACCCATTTATTTAGGTTTTCGTGATTTGTAACATGCAAAAAGACCCTTAGACGGGATGAGTTTTTGTGGGGATTATAAAGATGGATTTTTGTTTGGCATCGCCCTTCCGGTGTTTATTTAGCCCACTGCAAGGCTCGTAACTTTTCTATCTTCTACGCACAAGATTTTGTCTTTTCTCAGAAAATACTCTAGTAAATTTTTTTTATCAGTTTATCCAATATAAAAAACTTCATTAAAAGGCAAAGGCCCTCGTCGCCACGCGAAGAGCAAAGTGGCCGGCAAAACCCCCGATACATCCATCCCCTTCGCCTTTACCGCCCGAGCTGTCTCCAAT
Organism: Poa pratensis; assembly: GCA_947311845.1. Taxonomy (NCBI): domain Eukaryota; kingdom Viridiplantae; phylum Streptophyta; class Magnoliopsida; order Poales; family Poaceae; genus Poa; species Poa pratensis. The sequence continues at coordinate 43,585,700 of CAMZMU010000052.1, forward strand.
GGCGATTGCGGAGGAGGCGCGCCGCTACTGGCTACCGATCCTCCTCTCCGCCGCCGGCTTCCTCTTCCAGATCCTCGTCCTGCCCAAATCCTTCCCGCCCACACACTACGACGGTGAGAGCCCCCTCCCACCGCCTCGCGCTCTCAACCAACCTCCAAGATTTGCTGCCTGATTGGTTGTTTTGCTTGCAGCGCTCCGAATCGAGAGGTTTGCGCCGGTCGAGAGGGTGGTCGAAGCCTACGGGGTTCTCTCCAAGGAGTGGTGAGCGCGATTGATCTGCCTTTGCTCGTAATCTCTGTCTTCAGCTCTGCAGTCTGCTTTGTTCGGTGGAGTCTGACCAGTCGCAAGTGCAGTCCATGGGGTCTGTTTTGGGTAGTTGACGAGTAATTAATTTTGTGTTTGGGGCAAGGGGTCCGGGCATCTGTTTGGAGCTTACCGGTTTTGGTAATGTTGGTGCACTTGGTTGATGGACTAGGTGACAGATCTCGGAGCTCTGTTAGTAGCATATCAAGTCTAGTTTGTCTGTTTCGTACTGTATATGTGTAGGTGCTTGTTGGACATGATCAGTGCTTGACTATGCTTTAAAAGCCGTAGCTTAAAGATAACGCGGAGAAATTTGTAATGTAGAATCAGATTACCCTTTTCCCTACTCCAGTCTGCTGGTACTGTGAATGATTGATGCAGCTTGCTTATTAGTCTATCACTAGCTACAAAAATCTGTTTGTACGGAGGGTAGATATTATGTCGGCATCGAGCTCATGATAGGGAATATCAACTGTTAGGTCACAACTTGGATTTCAGTTTAGGTGACATATGACTCTGATGAGGCCCTGCACGTGATTCCGTACCTGGAACTGGAAATTTATGCTGGTTCCCGTTATGACTCGTCACTCTTGCCATGTTTTGCTTTCATATTTTTATTCATTATTCACGGGAAATTACTGATCCTCTTGTGATGTCAACTCAGGCTTGCTGAAACGAATGGCCAGTCAACTGTCAATATTTTAAAGGTGAGAATTAGAGTCCATAATCTAGTCTAGTAGACATGGTTATTCTCATGTACAAATACAGAGATATTTCCACAGTTTATGTGTTGTATCTTGTATCCATGTGTGCTGAATTAACTTTCTGCAGTGCACCAAGGCACCTTAAGTTATTGTTCTGTGTACATTTCTCACTATGTACAATGATTTTGTTTTGTAACCTGCGCATTACTTGATTGTTCCCTGTAGTCATCTTTAAAGTTTCAACTGAAGGATGGTTCTGTGATGTTTTATACAGATCCGTTATGCGTACGAGCTGCTGACAAATCCAATTTTGAAGCGGGATTATGATCTTTTTGGTCTGGATCACCATATGGTGATCTCCCTCCTTCCCTCTCTCTGTGTGCGCCTGTATGGAAAAGCTTTTTTTTCTCCCTTTTTGTTCTAATCCTCAGTTGCTCCTTTTTCATCATTGTAGGATGTCCTTGACAGAGCCAAAGAACAATATCAAAAGGAGCACTTTCTCAAAATAGATCTTCCTTTATTAAAAGATTCTTTAGTCCGTAAGTTACAAAGTCTAATTTCTATTAGGAACTTATTTTTTTCTTGATGTCTTTCACATAACACCATCTCCATTCCATAGATTCAACTGATCACGGCTTCAATGCACTCACATATGAGTCATTCATGTCTGCTATCGCTGAAGATTACCCGATGCTCATACTGGTAAGTTAGAAGATCTTAATCCTGGATTTATATTATCAATGTGCCTTCCCAGTGTTATATTTGCGTTACATCATCTTGAGAACATCTTTTTGTTGGAATCTGGAGAAAAGAAAATCCTGAGTACCAACTGTTTTTTGTTATACTGTCACTGTGTAGGTTTATTCAAAGGGGAGTCCACGTTGTGCTCAGTTCATCGAGTACTGGAAGCAAATTGGTATGCTCATCATGTTGACTTGGCTACTATTCTGTGCATTGCTGTCTTTGATTACATATTTGGACACTAGACAAAAAGAGAAGTAATCATCTTCCTTGATAGTATTGGCTGTGGAGAAACAGAGCTGCATTGATTTTTTCATGTCCTTATAGCATTTGTCTAGTGGTCGGACCCTTCCCCGGACCCTGCGCAAGCGGGAGCTACTGCACCGGGGCTGCCCCCTTCTTATAGCATTTGTCAAACTTCAAGCATGATGGATAAAACCAGAGTTCTCATAAACTGCAGGTGTATGAATTGAATATAGAAAATTCTGTTTGATTTTCTTTTTTCAAATTGGCATGTCACGTATATACAGGAAACCATGCTCTGTTACTTATAACTAGATTTGTCCATGGTAGTGTGTTTTCTAAGATGTTATGGATCTGTTGACAGTTGAGTATATAGCAATTTCCATTCCATTTCAAATAATCTGCTTTTATCAGCATAGCAACATCTTCTCTCTCACATTGCAAAAAATTGAAGTTTATATAGATAACTCTTTATACATGGACTTAAAATACGCTCTTCCATTTTTGTCCCTCACTATGTATTCATTTTATGATCTAGCCACTCGATTGGATGGTCTGGCCAACACTGCTATGGTAGAACTCGGTGATGGGAAACTAGCTGGGTATTTTGCAGAAGAAAGGTTCTCTCAACAGCCATTTTTCCGCAATGGTATGTCAAGATAGAATGCCCTTTTAAGTTTACTTCATAAGATGAAAATAAGTAAAGCATTGCCGGTATCTTCAGTGAAGTGCAGAACATGGAAATCTTTACTTTAGGGGTTCTTAGTTCCGGAGATTTTATCAAAATGAGTAGGTTCAGAGTTGGTAAAGCAAGGTCAATGTGTGAAGTTAATATGATGAACTTTATATACGCTTGTCGAAACCAAAGAGTATTTAAGCTAAGTGGCAGGTTCATGCTCGATGAGCACCAACAGAAAGACTTCATCTAAGTTTGCCCTGAATTTTTCATATTCATTTTTAGTAGTTTGAATCTGGAACAGTTACATGTTGTTTGTAATTTTAAGAAACAAATCCTTTGTGTTATTTTATATTCTTTATATATTGTGTATCCATTTTACACATGCAGGTATACCAGCTCTGGTTGCATATCCTGCTAACTGCAGAAGTCCATCCTGTTATATGAGGTGATTGTTCTTGTCAGATGCCATAGTATTGATTAAAGAACTTATAGGAGTGTGACTCGTCTATTCCTATTATTGTTGCTATGACATGTCCTTCTCCATCCATTCTAAAGATGTGACCGCAGTATAACCCTCTATGACATGTCCTTTTCCATCCATTCCAAAGATATGACCTCAGGATAACCCTTTCCTGTACCTAGGTTCCCTGGTGAGCTAACCATGGATTCTGTTGTTGACTGGGTGGCATCGTCAATTGTTGGTCTACCTCGGATCTTGTACTATTCAAAGGAGACACTGGTGGGGCTTATGATTGGTTCTATCTTTTGTTTCTCTTGTTCGTATTCATGCGGTTGTCCTAAGGAATCATGCTAAATCAAAAGCAGTAACCGGTAGCAGAACATGCAAATAGTTTGTGTTAGCTCAATTGAATTAAGTGGTATGGAGTAGAGACCTAGTGAATGTTACATATGATTTGCCTTCTTGGCTCATGTCTGACATATATTTGTCAGTATGCCATGTAAGTAAATATTAGCGATGCTTACATCTTGTTACTACTTACTAGTTTGATTAGCTGAGGTTGTAATGCTTTCCTAGTCAGTGGAACTCAGGACTCAGTTCTGTCTTCACTATTTTTTTACCACACACAGTTCTGTCTTCACTTGTTTATTTACAACAATGATTCCTGATCTTATGGCTACATGATCTATCCTGTGACATTACAAGTACAATAGACAGTACGCTCCTCTATGGACGATTCTTGTTGCTTCATAATTTGCTGCACTGTCTGTATTTTATTCTATAATTGCTAGTTAGATAGGATTTTATCTGAGGGGGTTGTGTCTCTAATACAGAGCTGATATCATTTCAGGGGCCCCAGTTCATTGGGAAGAGTGTCCATCATAAGGTACATTAAATTTACTGCCTTTTGTGTCATACATACATTCACAGTCTCACACACATCTGTTGCTACCTGCCTTATTTATTATTTGCACCCTTTTCAATGTGCACATAGGTCAAGGTTATCTTTTTTTCAAGTCATAATTTATAATTAGTCATGCCATCTTTTGCATGTGCTACATAGGTCAAGGTTATCTTTTTTTCAAGCACTGGGGAGCGCGCTACTCCATTCCTTCGCCAAGCTGCCCAAGAGTATTCGAGCTATGCATCATTTGCGTTTGTCCTATGGAAGGAAGATGAATCTCAGATTTGGTGGAATTCGTACGTTTTTTATGTACAACTTGCTATTCTGAATTATTTGTGCTTGTCTTCATGGTTACTGAATACATGTTTTAGTAAGTAAATGTGAAACATAAAACTTTCTAAAGTTGATACAAACTGTTTAATATTCTTAAACATTTAAACAACTTCCATCGAGCTAATAATGTAAACTATAAGTTTAGACCTTCTCACCACAGCTTCATGTTTTCAGTAAATGTTTTCACTTCTACAAAGGGTGAGGTTAACAATCTGAACACTGCATGCTAAAACCACAGATTGCAGTCCTAGCAGTGAAAAATGTGATCTCCAGATCAGTGAGCTGTTGAGCTACTGCATTTTAGTAAAGCAGAACATATCTTTTGCTAAATAAGGCGACCCATATTTTTATGTGGAATAATTAGTACTTTTGGGTTTAATTTTAGGATCATGTTTATCAGTACTTCTTTTGTCTCTTCCAAAACAGGTTAGGAGTGGAATCGGCTCCTGCACTTGTTTTCTTGAAGGGGCCAGGTGCCAAGCCTGTTGTGTACCATGGCAAGCTTCTACCCTCTATTTAGCCTTTTGATTTTGTCAGGTTGAGTCCTAGACTGATTATTTATCTCCAATTCAGGAACTTTTAGTAAGTCAGAGTTCACAGAGATAATGGAGGAGCATAAGCACCAAGGTATCGTTAAGCTTTGTCTGCCAATCAGGAGTATACGGAATTGACATCCTATCATTGATGCGTCCTTTTTTACTGGAGAGAAAATATGTTTTTTTTCAGTATACTCATTTCATTCTTTTCTTGAATAGAACTCCAGCAGCTAAGAAGTGACACATCTTTGGAATTGGGTTGTGATGCTAGAGGTCATTCACGCGCTAGAAAAAACATGGCAATATGGTATTGTGTAGTTGTTGCTGGTCGCCCTGGTGTAGAATTAAGTAAAAAGAGACAAGTAAGTTCCCTAGCTTTGTGTAACAAACAATGATGGAGTTTTATCCGTCCTGAATCAACTTTAATCATTCATTGTTAGTTTGTCAACTTATATTGCTTTTGGAATTTGTAACTTTTTTAGATTTTGCGAAAAGCCCTAGACCAACTAAAGAGTGATGTTGATGCAAGTATGACCGGAAATGTGGAAAATATAGTAGAGGTATCAAGTGCTGCAACTGCCTTAAAAGATGACAGGTTGACCTTTGTTTGGTTAGATGGAGAATTACAGAAGGTAGACTTCTTCACAAATTCCATTTTTATCATCAACGTGCACTTTGTTTTAGCTTGTGGTGCTGTACTTGCTGTTTTCTGACATGAATCCAGAAGGTCACAAGTGATTTTTTAAGTAGCATTTCCTTTCTATTTTTCTGCAGTTATGCTTTTTATACTAGTTCCAAATTATCTGTGTTGGTAATAACTATCTGATTTCTTGGTACTAGTACTAAAATGTTTCGTTCATATATAACGATGGTATTATAGTGTTTTTCTCCTAGTATTCCATATCTCAAAATCAGAGCAGCATGCTTTGTAATTATGTGCCCTTCAGATTTTGCGGGAGACGCTTTGAAATCTTAGGGTAACCCAGGGTGTATAGCATTATGAACAACTTAATGTAATTAATAGTTTTTGGGTACAAAGGAAAAGGAAATATCAGGAAAATCTACCAGATTACCAGTAACTGTTATATATAATTGAAACTAAACAGATTACTGTGGCTATTGCGTGCTAGATAGAAAATTTGCTCAGCTTTCCTGAATTAGTTGAGGTATGTGCATATTTATCTGCTTTAATTCAGATGAAGATCTGTTCCATGGGTTCTCTTAACACCTAATATCCAGGATTCCAGCCATATAACATTACAGTACTGGTTTATTTTTTAACGGGAGGAGGTGCCGTAGTCGCCTTTTCATTCATTCATAACATTACCGTCTTACAGACCAGAATTATAGCCTCTAGTGGTTATAACAATACTTGATCTGATTGAAGAAGGCCTCTCGAGTAATATGGTTTTGTAGTGCATTCCTCTTCCATTTTTAAAATCCTGAAATGTGGGCCCCTGTATTTGCAAAGCTTATCCATGCTTTGGTTATTTTATCATATGGAGAGTATTCTTCTATCTTAACACTTATGTCTGTTGGAAAACTAAGCTTCCTTGCAGTGCCTTATTAGTTACAAATCCTAAAAGTAGCATTTTCCGTCAAGTGAAATGTCCATCTAAGTGTACATTCTCGAAATTTTGCAATGATTGGTGATGTTCTACCGTAAATGTTAATGTACATCACTGGACCCACAGTATTTGAAACAGGCTTAGCTTAGTGAGATGTCGTCTTATTATTAATGTTGGTATGAATGTCAAAATGAATGGTATTCTTGTACCATGTTGTTGGAAGTTGTAATGACAACCTCTCAACAATGAAATAAGTGTTTCTTTGAAAGAAGCAGGATTTGTCAGTGTACTTGTGCTTGTAAATTTGGATAACATTACCCTTTGTGCAGAAAATCTGTGCCTTCTACCTTGCCAGCGATTACAATGGAGCCTGTGGTCCTAGAGGCTTTGAAGATGACAATGATAAGCCTGAAGTATTCATCGTCCGTTTCCAAAGAAATGCAACATACGAGGCGTTGAAAGCCGACAAAAAGCATAATCTTATGGAGGCTCTACAGGGACAGGATACTCCTGATGCCTCCCAGCTGGTGGCTCGGTATAATGGCCCAGAGGAAATTCTAGAGGTGAGCAATTTATTAGCACATATATGAGTGTGGTCAAGCCAGGCAGCTCTCTAAAATATACTTTCTTAACTGTTATTTTGGCAGATAAACAAGTGGGTCTCTCAGATTATCAAAGATGGAGATACTAGAGAAATTCCTTACTTTGTAAGTCACTTAAAGCAGGCTCACTTTTGAACTTTCTCTAGCATGTCTCCTAGAGTAAAATATTATTTCTGAACACATTAGCATATCCCCTTTAAAATAGAAGGATAAAAACTAATTTGAGAAAAAGGAAGTGATTTGGACTTGACAAGAAGAATACCAAAGATCCCATATTTGGCGGAGGAGACATGAATTGCTAGAGGGTGGGTGCAATGCAAACTTAGATGTATTCCAACACCATAAGAATGTCTGGATTGCATGTTGGTCTTCTGTAGTACCAATGTTGGCGTCGCGTTAGTCAAATTTCGCTTAAAAAGCTTAAAAATTGCTGGCAAAGATATAGTTTTGCTGCATGTAAATTTATAATAATATGAAAAGTCTACTTCAGAGTTCAGATAGGGGTCGAACCGAGAGCTCTATGCAAAGTATTTGTTGACCTGTTGCGAGACTTGTTCAAATATTTGTACAAATGTGTACCTATCTTTTCTAGTTTGATTGATGTTAGTTGCCTATGTAAGAATTGTTATACTCCCGATATCCTCTCATCTGACCACCAAGCTTATCTATGGTTGAGGTGTCACTGAACAGGGCTTGTCGGTTGTTCATCAGTCACATTTTAAAAGACGATGGTTATAGTAAAAAAGTTCCAGTAAATTACTTCGTGTGAAGTACACATTCTTCCAACAATTATTGACTCATTATGCTGCCCTTATTCTGTATCTAGACTTCGAGGGTACCAGATCTTTTACCTGAGGAAACAAGCAAGGAATGGTTAAGTGGTACCAAAAGTATCCGTTCGGCAGGGAAAAGTTTAAAAGAGAGGGTCAAGAACAATGGCTTCAATTTCAGAGATTACTTGACTGACCCAAGGGTTGGTCCAGCTTTGCTGTTGTGTGCATGCATTTCATGGGCCACAATATGGTTCAAGCATAGCCAAGCAACTCAGAAGACTCCAAAGGTAATACATTCTAGCTTTACCATGCCATACAGACACCCGCCTGCACTGTTTACTGATCCGAACAAGTATTCGCTTTGCTCAGCTTTCGCATTTGTTGGCCAAGTCGATTACAGCTAAATGAAAATATAGTCTTGCATGAATGATACACGTGCAAAGTCGTAAACTGGAATATCATGTTCCTGATTTGTAGCGTACGACAAATTTTGGGGCCACCAATCGAGTCAGCCACACATGGTGACATGGTCTTCTGTTCATTTTTCCGATAAAACGAGTCAATGCAAGTGTTTTTTATTTTAAGTTTTTTTTTCCGCATTTTCTATGTTTTTTGACTCTTTGTTTCGTGTGAAAGTCGGAGTTACTGGCTGTTATAGTTGAGGGAGTACTTTGCGCTCAGCTTGCAGTTTGGGCTCAATTTTCTGAATTCTGACAATATACATTATGCCTTCCAGGAGGAAGCTCCTAAAGACAAGACCGAGAAACGTCGCCGTCCAAAGCTTAGCCCAAATCTCTTTGGTCAACCCACTACTGAAGGTGTCGCTGATCCTGAACCCAAAGATGCTCGTCAGTGGGAGATGGAGGGCTCGGATTCGGACTAATGATTTACTCCAAGGAGTTAAACTTCGCTAAATGTATATTTGATAGTTGAGCGATAGGACTATATTAGGGTACCGCCTGACAACAACATAACCAGTCTGAAAAATCACATCTCTGACCCTTGTAACTGTATTCTTTAGCACGGCTCTATCCATCTGCTTGGAAAGCTGAGACAGGCCCTCTTCTCAGCCCGCGAGGGAATGTATTGCTAGAGATGTTCTTATATTGTTTTGGTCGAGGTTTTTAAAGTTGGAGGTTGGTCATGATCTCCTTGGGATGGCAGGCTTGTTTCAGCATTTGGCCATGATCTCCCTCTCACGCTGGCGTAGCTAGGGTTTAGCGTCCCTCCTCTTGGTGGCCCCTTTGCCCCTGCAAGGAGTTAGATTAACTCAGCTGCAACTGAATTAAATCGTACTGCTCGTAGGCCACCCGTGTTGCAGCAAATAATTTAGTCGCCATCTTCAGTGATTTGGATTATGGAAAGTCTTAATAGCCACATCATGGATTTATCCGTGCTCGTACAAATATCGTTGTTTCGTCTTCATATCACGTGATCCTGAGGTCGAGAGTTCGAGCCTCTCTCACCCCAAACAATTGTAATGATGAAACGCTCAGCGACAACTTGGGTCGTCGCAATAACCACCTGATCAATCAGGTGAGATCGAGCACCTCTGAACTTTGTAAACACCTTTTTTTGATTCTTTTCCTTTGAACATAATTAAAGCTTTTTCTTTGAACGAAATAAGACTTGCGTTGGCACATTCTCTGAACTTTCCATATATCGATTTCGCGTTAGCACGTTCTCTGAACGTCAAATGCTTGTTTCGATCGGTGCTTGATTAGTTCCAATGTGCACATCAGTATTCACTCAAATTTGGGTTCCCAAAAATCCTGCTTCGTAGTCAACTTCCAGGTTTCGGTTTCAGTATCCTCAGTACCTGTTACGACAACCGTGGTTCAATTCAGTCAGTGGAGCTTGAATTATTCTTTTTTTATGGCCACCGGGGGACAAAGTCCCCACCTGAATTTTTTATATCAAGTTGCCTATGAGATTTTGTAACCTCTACAAGATGGACTCAAATGAACCAGAGTACACGGGGAGGAACCGGAGAGGAGATAAAACAAAAACAACGCACATCAACACACACAGGGGGGCGGGGGTGGGAAACAGGTGCACTTGAGAAGCACTACAGGCGTGCTCGCATGACGACCACCACCAGGAAGATGGGCAGGACAGAGCTTTGAGGAGTGCGTCCGACGCCGTCGAAGGGCATCTCGGTCCCGAGACATTGCAGATTGCAGCACCACCACTTGCTTGCATGGCGACTACCCCACAAGTTGGCGAACCAGGAGCGAACGGGGACCAATGAGTGAGACTGGCCTAGCACCAGCGCCGTGAACCTTGAGGTATGGGTGGGAGCATCAGGTATCTCCTTGATAGCGAATCGCGAGGCTTTTGAAGGAGGCTCTGGCAACATGGCTGCTGGTGTTCTCGACGAGGACGCGGCCGTCCCTGGCATCACACGGGGTCCAGTGCTCCTCACTGCTGCATTCGGGGAGGAACGAGTAGGTGAAATCGGCAGCGCCGTCGAGGGCGCGGGCGAGTGGCGCAGAGGGGTGGGGTGCCTCCACGGGGTAGAAGCCATCGGCCGCGGCACTTACGAGTCCGAGGAGCGGCGGCGGGTGCCGTTCGCGGTAGCGGCGGAGGAAGGGGCGCTCGGTGATGATGCGGTGGAATCGGGGGCAGGATGCTGAGGCGCCGGCGAGCGCGGCCGGGGAGGGCAGGTGGAGGAATATCTCCTCCAGGATCTCATCGGCGAAGTGCGGCGCCGGTGTGGCCATGGCTTGGCTTGATGGCTGGTGGCCGCCGCCGGGCTGGGGAGAAAGGGGGCGGGAGGAAAGTGTGGACGTTTCTACCAAATCCTTCAAAACCAGCAACGGGATTAAATTTAGTTTACAATTGGCTAAATTGCACCGGAAGTTTTCTTTTTTAATTTTTTTTCACATATGTAAGTCAGCAAGCCATCTGATTAAAAACCTTTCGGTACTGAAAGGAAAAGAGAAATTGCACCGGAAGTTAATCCTATGAGACCGGGTCCCTTGATCAATTTAGACCATCTGCAAAGTGTGCCACGTGTGTGTCAAAGCATGGTGACTTCTTCTTCCCGAGATCATTTTTCCTTCGAGTAATACATTTCTCATTGGTAAACAAAGTACAAAATACAAAGACACACCGATCTTATAAATCTGGAAAGATAAGATAAACTTATGTGACAAACAATGTCTCTCACTCTCCTTCAACACCACCCTAGAAGCCATTAAAGTAAATCAAGACAGATCGCCTCTTCACCCGAGTACGACGCTGCTCCATCAGTGATCAACAACTTTTTAGAACTAAATAGTTTTCCATAGGATAAACCATTGCTACTGAAAGAATCAGACTGGGGAAGGACAAACCAGACACGCCATCGAACTTCAGAAGTCACACCCCGCATGACGATTTCGGAGTAGTGACCTAGAACCGTCAACTTCCAACACAAGATGAATCATCTTCCATCTGTCACCAGCACACAACTGTCTACACGTACTTCTGGATAAATACTTTTTGCTCCACCATGACGCCGGAGACAATACCATAATAACGGGGACAGAGCAGGAGGAAAGACTCATCTAATAAACTCGCCGCCGCCTGACACCATCCAAGAACCCTAAAACCACCCACCTGAAAGATCGACAGGCACACGATGCCACCAACACCGAGACCCCGCCATGAAGAACAGCTCTGGTGTGGGAGAAGAGTTGAGCCATATTTATTTACCCGTGCGCCGCTCCCACCACCCTAACGACACGCCACGGCCTACAAAACAAAACCCTAACTATAGTCCATGGATTCATTCTTGTGTACAAATATCGTTGTTTCGCAGTGAAATCACAACGGGGTGGTGTCGCAGTTGGCTAGCGCGTAGGTCTCATAGCTATACCGTGAGTGATCCTGATGTCGAGAGTTCGAGCCTCTCTCACCCCAAACAAATGTAATGATGAAACGCTCAGCGATAACTTGGGTCGTCGCAATAACACCTGAATCATCAGGTGACATCGAGCACCTCTGAACTTTGTCAACCCTTTTCTTTCCTTCTTTGAGACCGAGCATCTCTGAACTTTGTCACACCTTATTTTTCCTTCTTTGAATTATTTATTCCGCGTTTGAACGCTTCTCTGAATGTCAGTGCTTGTTTCGATCGGCTGCCTGATTAGTTCCAATTGGCACATAAGGTTTCATTCAAATTTGGAAAGCTCGGCAGTCGACTTTCAGGTTTCAGCATCTTCTGTCCCTGTTAGGACAGGCAAGCGTGGTTCAGTTCAGTGACGCCCAATGCTCGGTTCGACTGAGGAGGTTGAATTATTCCAGTGCTGCGCTTCAGCTGATGCGATGAGCAAGTGCTGCGCCATCGCAGTACAGTCCGGTGAGGCGGCGACCTAGGCGTAGAAGTTTTGTTTGAGCTGGCGGCCGATGACAGTGGAGAAGGAAGGAACATGAGCTGTGACTGTGAGCCTGTGACCGCGAGGCAGTTTGATTACATAAGTTTGGGAAACCTGCATACCGAAGCTCTTGTAGTGTAGCATCGGTTCAGAGAATCTTACAAATTTGAATGTTGGACGACGGCTTGTATGAGCTCATAATTGTGGAATGCACACTGAATTCTCACACTGGTATGCGATCTCTGAACCTGGTTTCTCGCAAACGCGTGCCCTGTGACTGTGGGACTGACAGACTGTTGACCGTGCAGTGGCTGGATTCGTTGCAGCAGGGAGTCAGGGACAGAGGTGGAGGACGCGGTGGCGGGCTTCATCACCGGCAAGCGCAAGGCCACTGAGGTAGCCTACGCGTAGGTACTCTGCTTCATCATCGCCTACTGCGAAAATTTACTCTGCTTTACTCCCGTTGCCGAAATTAGACGCACGAGATCCAGTTCATGAGTTTTAGAAGCTGAATCACTTTCTACTATGGACTCTCACTATGTTAGTGATGTAATGTACCTGTTTACACAGCCCTGGAATCTGGAAGTAAAGTTATTCATGTGGATTGGGTTGTACCATTCATTCATATGAGACGCCCATTCAAGCTAGTTTTTTGTTGGGGTGTTACGTTTCTCTGGTTAGGGTGTGGATAAGTACTGTTCAGAAAGGAGAATACGGTGGTGGATGTCGCCGCCGCGCCGCGGGAATGTCTGTCGGTAGCCAAGAGGTGTGCATTTGAAGCAACTGCAGGAAATGTAAAAGGAATTGCTGGTTCGAGTCTGGACTACCAAATCTGGCTTGTTTTATCCATCCAGTGTACATGATTATGTAGCAACAATACTCACATAAGTTTTCCGCTTCACTCGGTCTACATGTTTTCGTTGTGATATTCTACATGGACCTTACCATTTTGAAGAAGAGGATGAGTAAAAAAAGTCTCACCACCACATTCTCATGAAACCTAATTTTGTGCCATGTGCTGACTGAACTCTATATAGTTCGCTACAGATGGAGCTGGTCAAGTTGTTTCTGATATGTCATGGTAGAGTGGAGTAGATTAATCCGAAAGATTCTCCTGTCAGGTGATTAAGGTTTTTTTTACTTCATTGGTGTTTCAGTTATATCATATGGTTAAATAAACAGTATCCTGAAATTGGAAGTTCGAGTAACTATGATCCTGACCATGTACTTTTAGGTTTGTCGCATTCGATCTGGGCTACCTTCGAGGAGGAGATAAAACAACAGTCACAGTACCTAAGACAACTGAGGCATTGCAAGCTGCCAGCAGAATTGTTAGCCCAGGGGGACTCATAAGTGTCCTTGTCTACATTGGGCATCTAGGTGGAAGGTAATAGTAAGTTGGTAACAGCTAATATTATTTAAGAGTGAAACGCACCGGAGGTCACGAAGTTGCGCAGAAAGAAAGTATTGGTCACCAAGTTGCGAAACGTCAATTATTGATCACAAAGTTGTGGATTTGCCAAACTTTGGTCACTCCGTCACGGCGGGCGTTAAATTGGTGACGTGGCGGACTGTTATTTTACAAATACCCCCTTCAAATTTTATTTCTTCTAATTACTAGGTCCTTGCGCCGGAGCCGTCACCGCGTTGCTCCCGCAGAAGCTCGACCCGGCGCCGCCCCCCGCCACGAGCGCGCCCGCGTCCCCGTGGGCTTCAGTGTCGCCGATGCCGTGCCAGAGCTGCGAGTACAGGTCCCTGCCGCCGTCCGGGATCAACCACGCGGCCGCATCCTCCCCGGTGACGCCGCTCGCGCCGACGCTCTGGGAGCACCGCCGGTGCGGCGTCTGCGCCTGCGCCACGACGGCCCCGTCCTGCCACAGCAGCTCCACGAGCTCGCCGCCCGCCTCCTGCAGGCCGCGCCATGGAAACGGGGCTCTCATAAGGATCAACCAAAACAGCTAGTAGCACACACAAAAGAAAATCAATTGGTCAGAGGATCTGGTAAATTACGGGAGGTGCGTCTTGTGGTTCGGCACCGGCCTCGCGCCATCGTCCATGATCCTTGCACTTGATCCTTGAAACAGTCGATACGAGTTGCCTCACTCCACTTGAGCAAAGCCGGCGGGGAGCAGAGCTGTGTGTGAGAAAAAAACTTGGTGCTTTGGATTCGACAGAGAAGGCCGAATTGGGTTGGATTTTCTCACGAGCGGACGGGATTGAATCCTGCAGGAGTAGCACAGGCGAAGGAGCTCGCCGGGGCCCGCCCTGGTCGAGAGCAGAAGAGGAAATTGGGGGGAAAAAAAGACCTAGCAATTAGAAGAAATAAAATTTGAAGGGGGTATTTGTAAAATAACAGTCCGCCACGTCACCAATTTAACGCCCGCCGTGACGGAGTGACCAAAGTTTGGCAAATCCACAACTTTGTGATCAATAATTGACGTTTCGCAACTTGGTGACCAATACTTCCTTTCTGCGCAACTTCGTGACCTCCGGTGCGTTTCACTCATTATTTAAAGTGATTGCTCCTTGTTAGCTTTTCAGTGATTGATGATTAACAAAATGTTTATATCTATTATATACTTGTTTGTAACATGTCAGCAGAATCTTATTATTCAACGGTATACTCTAATCAGATATCATTTAAGACTGAATACATTTATCTTCTTCGCTTTCTTCCGTGTAGGGATGAACTCACCATTGTCGGACCATTTGCATTAAGCTTGTCTGTTGATACATGAGTAAGTTGCAAGTTTGAATGATTAACAGACCAGTTGCTCCAGTACAGTTCTCTGCACAAGAAATGATCACAGTTCCGGTGACGGTGAGGGTGTACCAATTTTGGGACTCCCTGTTGATGGAACTAAGTGCTACAATGCATGAAGTGAATCTCGTAATGCTGAATTGCTGATCGTCATTATGAGTTGCGAGGAAGGGATTCTGTATTAGCCCAGTAACTGAATGAATTTTTGTCGATGGTACAATTTTCTTAACACGGATCTTCTTGTTGTGAAGCCTGTGATGCTGACTTGCTGATTGAGGTTTTAAGTTATGACAAGTTGTACAAAAAATTTCAAACAAAAGCTACGGGCTCACAGAACGAAACAAGAAAGAAGGCATCATTTTAAAGTTCGGTCGAGGAGAGGCCAGACTGAATTCTGTTGAATTCCTGTGCTAGGTTCATTTGTTGTGTTCTTGTTGCTCTTTTTTTTTTGTATCTTCTCTCTCTTTTTTCTCCTTTGTATCATCTGTGAACCATGGCTGTAAAAACTTCCGAGTTCTCTCGGCTTTTAATGAAGTGATCACATTTGCAGTGAAGCTCTACAATTCCTGCTCGAACTAAGTACTGGTGCAGTACATTATATGAATCATGTGATACTGAAATGCTACTAATTGTAGTTTTGAGTTACAAGAAAGGAATTTGTAAGGCTATAGTTAGCTGCAAGCCTGCAATTGAACTAAATTGTTGTCAAATTGTACATTTTTCTTAATTTGAATCATGTTCCCAGTTTGAAGCAAGTCTGGTTTGTTAATTTGTCAGCAAACTGATTGAAGGTTTGGGTCTAGTTGGCATTGGAAGGATACAGATTGGCCATTCATTGTGTTTAGATAGCAATCACTCAGAATTTCAGATGAACTGATATATCTTGTAGTCAAACTGTCAGAGAGACTTGAGTAGGAGGGAAACTGTTAAAATTGGCCACAAAGATAGTAAATAAACAAACCACAACAACTATTAGAGCATCCCTAGTGGATGGTGTATATGGGCGTGTATGTTAAATATACACGATGTTAGCCAAAAAAACGTCTCCAGCGGAACGTGTATACGGGCGTGCAAATTTTACACGTCTATCCACGACGCTCGTCGTGGAAGTAAACACGACCACGCCACGCTCGTGGAACGCAAAAAAAACGGAGGCCGCTCTCTCCCTCCCCCGTCCGTAGCCGAGCGGAAGAAGACGCCCAAGGTCGCCGTCGCCCGTCACCACCCCTCTGCAGCCGGACCAGGTACGTGCTCTTCATCCCTCACCCCACTCGAGAAAGAGACCAGAGGGGCGGCGGCCGCACCGCCCGCAGGCCTGCAGCCAGATCTGGTGGCGGCGGCGGCGCGCCATGGAGAGGGCAGGGCGCAGAGAGAGGGGCTGGGGGAGGTGGGAGAGGTCCGGCCGCGGCCTGGAGTGCGGCGCCGCGGCCTGGAGGGTGCCGTCTGCAACCTCGCGATTGTCTAGGTTGGGATTTGGTACTGGCTGTCCGTGGTCTAGGGCGATTTTCTATTGATTGCTTTTGATCGTGGGAAGCTTGCAGCGTCGATTGCCGGCTGTTGCACCTGTTGCCGGCCAGAAAAATAGCTGTGTTTTGGTAGGATTTGCTACAGAATTGGTACTGCATTGTGGTGTGATATATAGATTGCTACCAAATTTCTATCAATTTGCTAAGATATTTGTTGTTTCCTGTGTGTATTTGTTGATTGTTTGCAGATGGATGATGATGAAAACTTCCTGGACACCATTGGTTTTCGTTACACACAAACACAACCAGAAAGTCCAATTGGAGAGCAACCAACCCCATCAACTCAGTCCAATTGGAGAAGCACTTCTTTTTTGCGTAAAATAACCATAATAGTCATGCTCAAGTATACCATCAGCTATGCGGTTGAACAAATTACGGGACATCCTAAATCTGTGCATAAAAAGTAAATGAGAAAGGGAAATGAAAAATGGGCTAAAGCAAAGAAGTGTACTAATTACGAACCTTCGTCGAAACAAATATTCGGGATAGCGAGGAACTTCTTTGAAGTAGTCGTCCCACAGAAGAACAAATCCAGCATCTCTTCCTCGATCGATTGTCTGACGTCCATGCTTGGAACCGCCATGGCGTCGAGTGTTCATCCTCTCTTCCTCCTCGCGATCGGCGAATGCCGCAAGTATGAGTTCATCGTCGCCAGATGAAGATGACGAAGAACTCATGTCCCAAGAGGATGTGTTCATTGTGTTGCGTGAGAGATAGAGAAATCTAGCAGTGAGAAGATGAGCCACAACTAGAAATGCTGGAAGAGAGGTGGTTGGGGCGGTTTATATAGACCAGAAATATGGCCGCTGAAATATAGCCGTTGGAATATAAATATAGCATTTGGAATATACACGTCCTGATTTACACGTCCTGTATACACGTTCCACTAGAGATGCTCTTACCAGTAACTATCAGATGGAAAACAGTAGTACAAAAAGTGCAATTGTCAATTGTAAGCTCAAAGTCATGAACTAAAGTCGAATCTTATTAAATGTTACAGCACAGCACATTGGCTGAATAAGGATCCGAAAATGGAAGCATAAGAGCATCTACAACCATGGTTGCCAAACCCTCCCCATACGTTCGGGCGGACAGCCCGGATGCTTTTTGGGCTTAATTCGCCCACCCAACGGCGGCCCCCAAAGCCTCCACAAACGTCCGGGCTGTCCGGCTCCCCCCCCCCCCCAAAGCCAGCCCATATGTAGGGCGGGTTTGGGGCCGCCTAGACGCGCCCGGACGCATCCGCCACGTCGCATCTGTCAAGGCGGGCCTACCCAATTTTCCGGCGCGCCGGCCACTTTCACTTATCCCCTTCTCCGCCTCCGTTTCCCGACGGTAAATTTCATTCCTCCCGCCGCGTCCACCTGCAAATCCGATGGAGGCGACGGAAGCCATTGATTTGACCAAGAACGGCGGCTCCTCCCAGTCCGTCGAGCAAGCGGGGGACTCGGCGCTGAAGCCGGAGACCATCGCGCGGCGGACGCGACGCCGCAGGCAGCGCCTCCACGAGCTCGCTGCGGAGAAAGCGGCGCTGGATGCTCTGGCGGAGGCGGAGGCGGAACGGATAGCCAACGCGGATACGCAGGACGGGGAGCCGGTGTTGTCCACGCCCGTGCCCGTCGTCCGGCGTCCGACGCAGGTTCTGCCTGTCGTCATGCCGGCAAGAAGGTCGACATCCTCCACGACGAACCCGGAGGAGCCGGGCCTCATCCACATCGCGGATGAGTACCCGTCGCAGGTTCTGCCGACGCAGGAGGACGAGATGATGGGGGAGTCTCCGCCGCTCCAGCGGACGCGGGATGCTTCTGGCGTCACCGCCATCGACGTCGCCCACAACCTGTTCGACGAAAGTCAAATTGACTATACGGTATGCATCTCTATCCGAACTTCATAGTTCCGAGTCAATCTAGGTCCGTAGTGTAATTCTTAGCATGTTTAGGATGATAAGAATGATTATATGCTGGAATTGATCCGAAATGGGGAGGATCCGGCATCACAGGATCCGTCGGCAGTTGTGGGTGAGTCCGCAGGGGTGGGGGTTGCGGCTAAGGCGAAGCGGAAGACGTACACGCCAAGAGGCTCTTCGTACACAACTTTTGAAGATGTTTTGCTTTACCGAGCTTGGTTAGCCACAAGCATGGATCCTATATGTGGAACCGAGCAAAAGGGCACAAGGTTGTGGGACAAGATACATGCCCACTTCCATCATCAAAAGGAATATGTGACACCCCACCCCATTATGTCCGATCGCAATGCCGGCTCTCTCCAACATAGGTGGGCCGCAATTCAAGAAAGTGTCAACAAGTATTGCGGTTTCCATGCACTAGTGGTGAACCGGAATTCTAGTGGCGTCACCGTGACTTCCTATGTAAGCTATTGCTTGTACTTTGTTCATTGACATCTCTTCATTGCATCACACTTCATTGGTGGTCATTTCTCTACTTTTGTGTTTGATAGACAAGTTTGGCCGCCACTTTGTACCATCAAGTGGAGAAGAAACACTTCACCCTCTCACATTGTTGGCTAGAGTTGAACGGGAAGCCCAAGTGGATGCTCCAATATGATGATCACAAGAATCCGGCCAAGAAATGGAAGACCAACGATGAATCAACCTCTTCCATCCCAATTGGAGTTGATGAAGAAGATGGGCCATCCGAAGGTGGAAGTGGCCGGAAGAGGACCGTGATGGGGAGGAAGTGGGAGAAGGATCGGGTGGCAAGAGAAGGTGCCGCCACGAAGATGTCCACCACATGGAAGGACATCTTCTCGAAGAAGGATGAATCCATGCACAAGTTGGAGAAAGAAAGGGAGGACAAGAAGGCCGAGAGGTATGACGCCTTCTTGGCTTTGCAAAAGGAGAGAATGGACTTTGAACGCCTCCGGCTCAAGGAGAGGTTGGACACTGAGAGGGAGAGGTTGTCCGTGGCGAAGGAGGAGGCTTGGTTGAAGCTCCAATTGGAGTAAAAGAAGATGGCCGATGCTTATGAGATGGAGCAAAAGAAGATGGCAGATGCCTATGCCATGGAGCACGAGAAAAACATGATTGCAAGAAGTACGGAGGAATAAAGAATCATGTTCCAAGACGCTTCTCTCTTGGATGAGCCAAGCGCCAAGTTGATCCTCATGATGAAGAAAAGATCTCCGACCATGACCTCGGCGTTGATGGCTCCGGTGGATCCGCCCCTTGATCCGACCCTTGTATCGGACAACTTGTTGAACTTTCGTAATTTCATTTGAATTTGAACTCTATGTCTTGTAATATGATCCGGTATGTATCAGATCGACGTTGCATGCCTTGCATGAGTTTGGGGACAAATTTTTAGGGGATGTGGTTGTAGGAGCCCAACTATGGGGGTCGTCCGGTCACTGTCCGCGGACGCGTTCGGACGCGTCCACGGACACTATGGGGGGCGGATTTCGGGGATGCGGTTGGAGATGCTCTAAGATCAAATAAACTCCTACACTTTTCTACTGGACCCAAATTCCCAATCATCTTCTAACTATCGCCGTTTGATTGTCGTCAACTCAACCAGCCAGCTCGGACCATGATCAGCACAAAGGTCTTCCGCTGCAAAAGGGAACTGTTGGTGCCAGCGTCATCGAGCAGGGCCAGGGAGCCGGTAACTCGCTGATGCCATTGTGTTGGTCCCAGTTTTTGTCGTCTGCAAGATACCGAACCAATAATTCATCGAGATCGGCCATCAAATTTGGCGCGGGAGGGGATTGGAACTGGAGTAGCTGCGTCATGGAACGGGAGTTGTCACCGAGAAAGGTATCCTTGACCTGTGAATTTGGTGTCGGAGCAGAGAGCTCGCTCCAGGACTGCTCATCGCCAAGAACGGCGAGCGGATTTGGTACTCGGAGCTGCTGCTGCTGCTGCAGGGGATCAGAATTCTCTCCAAGAAAGGCTTCATGGTCAGCGGATTCAGTGCGAAAGGACAAGGAAACAACAGCTGCCGTCTGACAGGAGTGGTCTTCATGGTCTTGCGCGCAGAAACGGACATGGATGATGCCGGAGAGAAATCAAGATCCGACGCCTTCCTCTTGCGCCCGGACACATTTTTGTTGCACGCGGATGCCGACGACGAAGCCTTGGATGCGGATTTGAGGAACCGAGGGCTCCGGTAGATTTTGCAAAGAACGATTCTTGGTTCGCCGCCGACGACGACTTGCTCATCCACACTGAACTCCACCATGAGCCACTCCGGCTTCCAGCCTTCTTCCTTGGGCTTGGGCGTGTAAGTGAACCTGTTGAGGCGGCCGACGGGGCGTCCCTCCACCGGTTCGAAGACCACCTCCCCGCTCGCCTTTCCAGGTGCCCTTCCCGCCGCCGGCGATCCAGGGCTTGCGGCCGTCGCGGGCGATTTGGGGCTTCACCGGGCAGAAGTACCAGTTCTGGCTCTCGCCAAACTTCCTCGCAGGTCCGGGCGGGTAGAGCGAGGTGAGCGTCTCGGGATCTTGGCCGTACAAGTCCGCCTCGGAGAAGAAATGTCGGGTGGCCGCAGGGAGCGCCGATCCGGCCATCTTTGGGAGGAGGTATTGCGTCACGAGTTCGTGGTTCTGTGGGTAGAAGGAGCTTCCGGGGGTGTGCTGCTGGGGAGAAGTTGGCGATGCCATGGCGGGATAGATCTGCGAGATGAACGCGAGTGAGCTAGGGTTTGGGGATTTGGAGCTCGGAGCGCGCGTGAAGACGAAGCAGAAACGAGGGTGGCTATTTGAATCACGTAAGAGGGCTTGGAGCTCCATACGGCTTTATCTTGGGCTGGGCCGAAGGGCCCTAATTTTGGGAAGAGACGCGTTTTTGGACGCTTTTTTTTTCTTTCTACAGGAAGTACCCTTTCGATTAATTTTCTGTGGATTCGAGGTTTCAGCTTGTTGCGTTCGGGATATGTTTTCACTGTGAAACTGTTAGCTCAGTTTACTCGACGTCGTACTTCTTCTGATAGCTGATCTTCTGTGGTTCAAGATATTACTAGTCAATTTGGCGTGGCGGCACGCTGCACCCGTTGTAATTCAAAATGTTGAAATTAGTCAAAATTTGTCGTCTAGAGTATGTCCAAATACTTAGTAAATTTAAATGTTCAAATATGCATGTATTGTGCCATAAATTTTTAATTTAGTTTCATAGTTAAAGAATACATGATATGAGCATTTATTAATTTTAACTCCGTAGTTACGTAAAGTTTATTTAGATTGTATCCAAATATTCACCAAATTGAAAATGTTCAAATATGTTTGCATTATGCCATAAGTAGTTAGCATATATTTTTGTGAGCATGTTGATATATTTTAGAGTATCTCTAATGTTTTTAGCAAATTGAAATGCTCGGATATGTTTCTATTTTTGAGTAATATTTAATTTAAGCCCATAATGAGTGGAAATGCGTCCAAATATTCGCCAAATTGGAATGTTCAAATATATTTGCATTATGCCATAAGTAGTTAGCATATATTTTTGTGATCATGTTGATATATTTTAGAGTATCTCCATTTTTTTAGCAAATTGAAATGCTCAAATATGTTTCTAATTTTTCTGTAATATTTAATTTAAGTTCTTAATGAGTGGAAATGCACATTTATTGAGTTGAGTGACATATTTAGGGAAAGTTCGTCTAGATTACAGCCAAATATTTACCAAATTGAAATGTTCAATTTAAGTCCATAATTAGAGGAAGTGCATTATGTGAGCATTTAATAAATTTAACTCCACATAATTAGAGGAAGTACATTTGTTTTATGTTCAAATATTCACCAATTCAAAATATTTAAACATGTTTTTTTTTGCCATAAATGGCTAGAATTTATTTTCTGAGCATTTTGATGAATTTTCATATTTTTCCGATGGGTATTTGTAAAAATATACATTTGTTTTATGTACAAATATTCATCAATTCAAAATATGTAAACATGTTTTTTTGCCATAATTAGTTAGCATTTATTTTTCTGAGCATGTTGATGTATTTTCCATATTTTTTCCAATGGGTATTTGTCAAAAAATATTTCAATTTTTGGAAAATTTTCAAAAGAAAAATGACAGGCCGGGCCTATGTGACGTCGTGGTGACGTCAGCAGTGACCGGAGCAGCGACGGTGGAGGCGACCACGCCGGCGCGGCGTCCGTGCGAAGTACGGCGCGGGACTGGGCGCGTTCGACGCAGCTACACGCGGGGCGGCCAGACGTGCGGCGCCGCCGTGTCTGGGTCGCCGGAACGGCGTCGGCGGCGAGCGGACGCGGCGGCAACAATTCCGGCGAGGAGGAGAGGAAGCGACGATGGAGCTTGCCGGGGCCGTCAATTTGTCCGGGGAGCAGCAGTGCGGCGAGGCGGCGCGTCGGCGGCGGCGACATCGGGGTCGCACCGGAGAGAGAAGAGAAAGGGCGAGATGTGTGGACGGTTTTTCGTCGGGGCCCTTGGAGTTTCCTGGAATAGCAAATAGGTCCCTCGTAGCGAGAAACGTTGAGCTGCGGGGTAGTTTCTCGAGTTGGGAGGTTTTTTTTGCAAAATTGGGACGCCAATATTCGTGCGCGGCGGGTGACCGCTGGCCACCGGACGACGTGTCGCGTCCCGATTGGAAGAAAATCGGGTGCGCACTGTAGCACGCGCTGGGGCCTGTCGTGGCCGTTTCCTGGCCGTCAGATCGCATCGATGGGACGACCCGGAAAAGCCGGTGACGTGGCTCAGCGGAGGGGGGAGATTCTTACCAAACTTTATGTATAGATCTATTAAGAGCATCTCTAGCGCATACACTAAAACAACATACCGCATCGTCAGTTTTAGCGAATCGGTTTTGCACTTTGGAAATCTACCGCAGCAAAGCAGATACCACAATTTTGGATTGTAAATTAGAAATAAAACTTCACCCAAGATCTTAACTACGATCACGCAAATAGAGTTCATCACATCACCAATATAGCACAAACACAGATTTAAACTAAAACCAAACCCTCGCTACTTCATTGGTGACCTGGTACTTCACCAATGAGCTCACTCATCACGACCGAGGTATTAGTTTGTGACAAACTTGCCCGCAACCATGACGAAGTCGTGCTCCTCCCTGACGGCTTCGAGCGGCGCTTTGACTCCAGATCGTCTTTCCACGCGCTTCCTGTAGAGCCTTCCGGAGGGCGACGTCGATTTCACGACACCTCTTGATGTGGGGCAAAATGTGTCATCCCATGTCCTGAATAGGCGGCGGGCGCGCTTGCTGAAGGCGGAGGCGACACTGCTTCTCGTCATCACTGCCAGACTAATCCCATGACCCCACTGCTCTCGTCGATGCCGCCACAATGGTGGGCGGAAGTTGATGCCATTGATCTAGCAGAGAAGACTAAAAATGGAGTGGGGAAGGCGGAGATGGATCGCCAGAGTTGGAGAATACTCGACGCATGAGGCTAGAAGACTTCGTAGGGCATCGAGGGACCTAACCCTAAATCGCCCCTCAAACCCTTGATATAGTGGGATCAGAGATTGATTTAGTGGGCACCCAAAAATATTTTCCTGGCTGGAGCGATATGCAATTTATGTTCGAGTCATCAAAATGGTCCAAAACTGTATATCTGTCGGATTTTTTCGGGTCAAGGGGAGTGATAACGACGATAGAGTTGTCGTTGATCTACTTCTGTTGGTCCATTGAGGCAATCTTCCGGTGTAGAACATTTCCGCCAACGTAACCACAAGGTCTTGCAAGAAGCCTCTCAAGGAGAGGCAGACCCATAATTTTTCAAAACCTTGGCAAGCTAAAGTGTGACTGCATATTTTTGCATACACATCAGCAAATATAATCATCACATAGGGACAATATACCTTCAACAAGTTTTTTCATGCATAAAGATGGACAATGTACACAAAAACATGACATCACATGCAAATGTTCAACATTTAGCGAGAACTCCGGCGCGAACCACAAAAGCAACATGTCGATATGTTTCATTTGCTCTCCGTAGGCTAGGCCGTAGTAACACACGGACATTCAGCTGGTTTGATTAGTGCATGGCTGTCTGATAAAGGTTAGTCACTTATTCTCTCATGTTAAAGTTGTACGGAGTAGTAAAAAAGATTTGTTGCTAATATCGGTTAAGAACTAATCCATGTTCGCAAGCTACTCTTCCCAAACTTTTAGTCACTTCCACGTCACAAACCTCTCCACCAGCCAACCAGCCTCTCCCTGCCCTAATAAGCCCAAACTCAAAGCCAACGTCCCCTCGTGACTTCGTGCGCCGACCTTCGCTTCGATTCCCGCTCCGATCTCCGGCCATGGCCGCCGGATCCTCTGCCCCCAGATGGCTTACCCCCTCCACGCTCCTCCTCCTGGCCGTCCTCTTCGCGGCCTCGCCGGCGGCGCGCGCCCTCCGGTTCGACCTCGAGTCCGGCCACACCAAGTGCATCTCCGACGAGATCAAGATCGACTCCATGGCCGTCGGCAAGTACAAGGTCGTCGGCCCCGACGACGGCTCCCACGACGCCCCGCTCCCCGAGTCCCACCGCATCTCCCTCAGGGTAAGCAATTGGTCGGGTTGGGAGGAAAACCGCGGCGATCCCGTGATTTCGCTGGTTTGTGCGCCTGGATTGACGCTGCTGGTCGATGCAGGTGACGTCGCCGTACGGGAACAGCATGCACTACTCGGAGAACGTGCAGTCGGGGCACTTCGCCTTCACCGCGACGGAGGCCGGCGACTACCTGGCCTGCTTCTGGGCGCCGGACCACAAGCCGTCCGTCACCGTCACCTTCGAGTTCGATTGGAAGAGCGGCGTCACGGCCAAGGACTGGTCCAACGTCGCCAAGAAGGGCCAAGTCGATGTGAGTGCTCCTCTTAGACCTCGGGTTGCTTGCTTCAGCTTTTCCTCAATTTTGAACTAATCAAGTTGTTTCGTATGGTTGAATTGCCCCCTAGTAGAAATATAGTCTTGA
Source organism: Poa pratensis (assembly GCA_947311845.1). Lineage (NCBI taxonomy): Eukaryota > Viridiplantae > Streptophyta > Magnoliopsida > Poales > Poaceae > Poa > Poa pratensis. The sequence continues at coordinate 43,611,100 of CAMZMU010000052.1, forward strand.
TTAGTGGTTCGTTTTACTGGATTGAGCAAAGGGACCAAGGATTTGCGCGTAGGAGCTGGAATCGTTAGCTTTCTCTGGCATGTGTGTGCTTGGATGTGTGGAATGAATTCGGAGTTTATGCGTGTGGTCGGATTGTAGTGATGTGATTTTCAGGATCATGTAATTCGCCACGTTGTGCTTTTTTAGATCCCCTGTCCTGTAGCAGTTTCAATGTGTATGGATCTAGGTGACTGTTAGATTTTGCGGGTTTCAGTTCTCGTGTGCTGAAATTTTGAGAAAAAGGTAGGATTGCAGCATCTTCTAATTTAGGTGTGCAAACGTGCGCTCTTGTAGATTTAGATACTTCTAAGTTGAGTTACTTGGTTTGAGTGTTCTCTTGAGTGTGTGGTCATGTAGTTTTCTGTTTATGTGAAGATACTGAGGTCATTTTGAGCGTGCTTGTTTGCAACCAGTTCACTTCTGGTTTTCTACATTATGTTCAGCAATCTGCCCTATTATGTGGTAGATTAATCCCTTCCAGGCTGAATCAGTTAGAGTATTCATCGTAGTGCCAATGAGGCTGGTCTTTTTAATGTGGTTGGTATTAAAAATTGATTCAGGAAGCTTACACATATGAGCCAGTTCTTGCTACTCAATTGTTTCTTTAGCACATCAGTGTGTTTTGAAGAGAAGATGCTAAGTAGTCCCGTGGTTACTTGAATTAAGCTGACTACTGTAGTCATTTGGTCAATTGTCTTTTGTTTTGTTCGCTTTGCTGCTTTTACACAGTTACGTGTATGAATGAGGTTACAACACTGACTTCTGTAGGCTCTATTATATATTCTGTTTTTACCTTGTTCCATGGCGTATTTGATCGCGAGTATCACTTGAACTTCCACACGACTGTAATGTGTGATTTAGAGTCAGATTCATTGGGCAAAGGTTTGATATGTCAAACAAGCATTTGGTCTCTTGGCATACATGCACAGAGAGGAACATAAGAATTCTGATCTGTGTTGAATTTTGGACATTCTATAATTTAACCTCTGACCCGAACAAGAGAGAAGACATGGTCAAGCCGACGCCACACTTCCTCACCTGCCTGAATGGACGCACAAAGAGCAATATAAGAATTCCAATCTGTGTTGAAATCTGGACATTCTATGTTTTGACATACAACCATTTTCCATAGAACAAATAAGTGCACTTAAAAAAAAAAGATAGAAAAGATACTCAATTGCACACTGACATATAAATTGCTGCTTACGGCTGTCACCATGTTACCTAGTGTTGGTTGTTAAACGGTTTTGTGAGAACCGTCTTAGTATATGATTATGAACTAAGTACATTAACATTGTTGAGCCACCATTGTGTTTGTCATACCTAGTATCTTTGAGAGTGAACGGCAGTAACATGTGGTACATCACCAGTACTAAGAAGGTAATATTGAATACATAGATCTTGTTGGAGGATACAGTGATACTAATTCAGCACGAGTTTGCACTAGTACCATACGACAATGTTGTTGGCGAATTACCCTGTTCATGCATTGTTCTCGACTTGTTGCAGATGATGGAAATAGAGTTGAAGAAGCTAGAGGATACCATCAAATCTATCCATGAAGAAATGTATTATCTACGTGAAAGGTACGATACTGACTATTATTTCTTGCAATTTTTAGAACTCTATTCCATTATGATTAGGAGAAGCAACTCCTGGATCAAGTTTTGAGTTGTCATCCATATGCCTAGAACACTCCATACCATAATAATTAGAGATACCATTCTGAAATAATGTTTTTGACCTGTCATCCATCCAGGGAGGAGGAAATGCAGAACATGAACAAGCAAACCAACTCGAGGATGGGTTGGCTCGGATTCCTCTCACTTGGCATCTGCTTGTCGGTGGCAGGAATGCAGCTGTGGCATCTGAAGACCTTTTTCGAGAGAAAGAAGCTGCTGTAGTTCGCCCATGGTAAAAAATCATTGCGAAATTAGAGTATATTGTTTCTGTAATCTGTTAACATATGTTTCTGAGCGTACACTCAAATACTCATTAAGAATCTGTGTTACTCGTGACTCGTGAGATATGTCTATCTGTTCCCTAGCTCCTGTCCAATCGGAACATTTTGTAAAATCTGTCAAAGTTGATGTTTTATATGGTGCAACTTAGAGCCACATAGTTGTTTCTTCTTTGCTCGATAGTGTTCTGAATCATTTTTCTTTTGGGTAGAAAATGTTGGTATATTACATACCAGTTAAAATTACAAAGAAAGACGATATGTATAGCGTCCGTTGATCGTGACGGAAGACTACCTGATTTCGGCGACTACCATCGTTGGAGGTTGGACCTGCTATGCTGTGCACCGGTGACACACATCCACTGGTGAAAACCACCCTTTGGCACCCCAATTCCCCAAGTTTCTCTAGGTGAAAACCTTGCATTGTCGTCGACAATACAGGCGACGGCGGCGTTTTCGTCGTTTTCCTCCTTGGGGGCGTCGTCTTGGAGTCTCGGTACCCATGTTCTGTGTGGCCATGCTGGCTTGTCCCATCGGCGGGTGTGTGGACGTCGAGGCGGCGGCTTCGAGATGGTTCTTGCATGTCGGGGCGGTGGCCCCGGATTGCTTTGTGGCTGTAATCCAATGAGGTGGGGTTACGGCTTGACAAAGTGTGAGTGGCATCTTCGTGCTACAAGGGTGGCGAGGTTGCTGGCTCGGTCGATGCGTTCCAGCGAGGGACGATCTTCAGTACGTCGAGGCAGCGGCCTCGGATGTGGTGTGGCGGCCGTGGTCTGCGGGTAGTTGCCCTGGGCAGTTTGGACTGCGGACAGCTAGGTCGTGCGGCGTTGCAGCTCGAGCGCGAGCGGTGGCATGTCGGGCAGCGGCCCCGGAAGGTGGTTCAGGTGGTTTACGCAGGCGTGATGGAGAGTTGGATGTCGGGGCGGCGGCTCCGAGTTTTCTGCATCATCGAGGACGTTTCACCTTGTGTCGTGTGGACGACAAGGTTGCTCTCGATGTTTGTCGTCGAGCCTCCCGGTGGTGGCCGCTTTCATCTACGACGGAGTGTCCCTTAGTTACTCCTCTCATAGAAGCTGTGTATTCTTCACTCCGGTAAGGGTGGTTTGCGGGTCGGCCGGCCGCGGAGTGGGTGTTGTTTGGACTTTGCCCCGTGGTGTATGTTGTATGGTTTTCGCCCGGTTTCTTCCGTTAATAAATCGGGCTTCTGCTTAATCTATACTATTATTAAAAGAGCAAACTTGACCGGATACATTAAATTTGTGTCGTTCGACATCCGATCGACGATCCAGATTGTTCCCCCGGTGTTGAGCTCCTCAACACATCCAAAAGCGAATCGGTACGTGTCTAAAATTACGAGGGATGCCACCGCCTAAAAGAAAAAAAATAGTTCGCTGCTTCTCTTTTCTCCCAAGCGAGAACGCTGCTTCTGTCTCGCGAACGAATCAGGCGACCTAGCCGCTGGCCGGCCTCAAGACCCGTCGCCCCCCAGACTCTGGCCGGCCTCCAGTCAGCCGCCGCATCCGACTCGGTCCGTCCTCCAGGCCCGCCTCCGTTCCTTTTGCGAGCGCAGGCGACACTCTCCCCTCCGCACCTCCCTGCCTCCTTACTTCGACATTACCTCCTCGATTGGAGCTGCGTCGCTGCCCGGAAAATTCCCTGCCGCCAGCCAGGACCCCGGCTATTCTTCTTCTTTAATGAGGCCCCAGGTCCACCGAGGGCAGTGTCAGATCAATTTGGGGGAGCTGTGGTGGTTTGGCCGGCAGTGCTGGCGCCGCCGGGAAGTAGGGACGTGCAGCCTCCCTGGATGCCGGTGCGCACGCGCCGCCGGCGGGTACATCGGCTTTGGCGAGTGCCGATTGCCGCAGCACCTCCGCGAGCTTCACCGCCTGGGAGCGCAAGTCCTTGCACTCCGGCCGGACACACTGCCCGGAGCCGATTGCTTGGCCAGCATCCTGAACGATTAAATCGAGTAAGGTACATCCACCACTCCACGCGCTCCTCCTGCGTGAGCACCATGCCTCACAAACGGCGCACAGCTACGTGGTCCCGGTGTATCTCATATAGTCTTGCAAAATATGCGTCTCCAGAAAATATATTGTCCGGTGACAGAGGATAGCGAAAGTGTGGTGGAAGTGGAAAAAATTATGTGTGTCAGTTTAGAAGACTAAGATTCTCTTGCGGTATGAATAATTGTATGGTCTATTTTTTTTTCAGTGTAGACTATATTGTTTCTCGCTATTGTAACTCGAAAATCCTTCTGCTATTGGTTCAGTAGTAGTTAAGTGTTTTAGGACTGCTGATGTTGATTTGAATGATTTCTATGTTATCTCATACTTTTTCTTTCGGGAAAGGAGCTATCGTGTATACTTGTTGTGTGTAGGTTTTCTGTCACTGGTCATCACACTTTGGAGGATGTTAATACGCTCAAGGCGACTGCTATATACATGGCTAAATATGCTGAATTTGCTTCTGCGTGGTAATAAATCTAGACGTATTCTTTGTGACTGAAATTTGCAAAGAAGGTTTCACCATATTTTATATTTGCAGTAGTTCAGTCATGACGGCTGAGATTGGTGTCAGCCTGCACGGGTACCACGTCGGAGGGCGGTAGGCCGCCTGCTTCGCCGCGGCGTCGGACTCACAGCAAAAGCGTGCCATCCAACGCAGGGCGATACTGAGGCGAGACAGGGTATAGAAAGAGATGTACTAGAGGTCAAGCAACTCACATCCAGGGCTACGGTGGCCGTAGCGACAAATGTGCTCCCGAGAAGCTGAAAATGCACCGCTCCTGTTATGATTTTTATCTTATTTTGTTTTGACAAATAACATGCGTTACACGTACACGTCTACTAGTTAATAAATAAGGCAAAGTTTTTGTCTTCGTTTCAAAAAAAAAAGAAAAATCACAGAGCTGTATGTCCGCGGACGAAAGAGAGAGACGTCGGTTCAGCAAGTTCAACGCCCAAACCTGTGGCTCGCTGCGTTCGGGTGGGCTGCCTGAATGAAAGGCCCAAGGCGAGCTGCATACTTGTGTGGGCTTTTGCTGCTGAGCAGTGAGCATGTTCAGTACAACTGAAAGCAGATGGCGGCGGAGCTGTGCGTTTTCGTTTAGTCCCACCTCGCCGAGCCAAGAGAGCTGACACAGGGAGCTGGGCTATATAAGGGCGCGGGGTGCTAGCGTTGAGAAGCACGCAACTGCGTGGTGAGCACAAAGCGAACTATTCTTTCGCCTTTTACTAAAGAATACCGTGTGCACGCCACAAATAGCAGCATACGCTGATTTTTGGAGGGTGTTTTCTCCTTGTGAGAAAGCCCCATCAAATCTAAAATACAATTTCAATTCTGAATATTCAAATGTCGCGGATCTCTGTAAATTACCATATTTTGGCAGAAATGAATGGCTCAGGCACCTACTAAGTAAAGCCGGAGCATGTTTTGCCAATTTCACATGTGGCTACTCGAGGTTGCGACCTAGAAGCTACCTTCACAAATCATGTCACGGAATCCTTGCCAACGTAAATGTTAGGAGTTGGCGTGCAAGTGCAACGACAGGAAGTATGAAATTTGTGGACAGAGCAAACTAAATTTCACACGCACAGAAAGTCTCCAGATCCCTAAGATGCAATCCAATCAGATGAAAAATGTAATTTTGTATTGTGATATATCTATATATCTACAAGTTCACATTCACAAAGAGATCATAAAGACTGCACACAAAAATTCTCAAAAAACTATGTCGGAAATGTACTTTTTGTTCTTTAAAATCCCATGAGATCTGTGCTGAAGAAATATGGGCTAGCGAGGGTGATTTGAGTAAGTATCTGCTTTGACAGAAACAAGGCATCACGACAATTTTGCCGTTTTAGCGAACCTTTTGACCCATCCAATTTTGTACACAATCGATGCCAATCTCCCAAGAAAACCCATTCCCAACACCTCCTGTTTTGTTTGCTCGTAACGAATATATGGACTGCTATTGTGAGAATAGATGCCAGTGGTGATCATGGATGACAAGCTCTCCTTGATCTTCTCCAGCCTCTTGAGTATCTCCAGGAAAGATGGTCTCAGATTGATATCCACGGCCCAGCAGAGCTCAGTCAGTCTGCAGTTAAGAAAACCATGTTACAGTACTGAAGTCAAAGAGACAAGCTTACGTGGCATAACCATGGCAGCCGTAGAATTTTAAGAGGGTTATATTTAACTTGTACTTACTCTTTCAACTCAGCAGTATGTCCTTTTGAACGGAAAGCTGGGCGATGCCCATCTGACACGTACTTAGCAGCCTCATAAGGTTCATAGTTGGTAAAAGGTGGATCCCCTTCCAGCATCTACAACAACAGGACCATTATTTTTCATTCAGAACAGGCATGATCATATGATATTACACGCTGATGGCTTGTATGTTTACATGGTAAAACTTACCTCATACAATATCATGGCAAAGGAGAAGATGTCAACTTTCTTGTCGTATTTACGGTGCTTGAAAACTTCAGGAGCCATGTACCGGTCTATATTCGAACAAGTATCAAGACAACTTGTGACAGTAAATCAAGAGAGGAAAGACAAACTATACAGTCCTGAGCACTTACAGCTTCCGGTCTCTCCAGTCATCTTGTATACATCGTTGGCATGCTGAGATTTGATAATCTTGCTAAGACCAAAGTCTCCAACTTTCAGGTGGTTGGCAGCAGTATTAACTAGAAGAATATTTCTGGAAATAGACACAATAAGTTAGACCAGCCTATGAAGCTGCTTGCATTAGCAAAAACAAGTAAGTCATCAGACCTTGGCTTTAAGTCCCGATGAATTACAACATTAGGCTCATTATGAAGATATGCCATGCCCCTACAAAAGAGAATTAGTCAAGAGAATAACACATGGATCGCTATTATTTCAAAGAAAAAAGATCACTAAATCAAGTGATTTTTCATATGTGGAACGTAGTTATTTCCATAGAATCAAAATGGGTAAAGCATGATGGTTCGAGGATGTGGTGTTAGCAGATATGATCCGCAGTTCAAAACTTTAAATAGATCTTAAAGAGACCAAGCCATTGTAAGTCTGTAACCAATACCCAGTTACCCACAGTGTACCATTAGTATTATTCATCACTTGGATGCCAATAAATTATGGTTCAAAGCAAAATCAAGTGTACTCTGAGTAGCCAGTAGCCTAAAGGTGAACTCATGGCATATAGAGAATACTCAGGGGGTAAATATTATATAAAATAAAATGATCTAACACAAACACCATGATAAGTTCGTCAATAACTATATATATTGAAGGGCCTGACTAGTTACCAATAGTACAATGGTTAAATTTATATGAGAAGGATACAGTTTAAAGCAAACAATATAATGAGAACATATCAATCATATTTATAGAGAATAGATTATGTATTATATCAAACGAGCTAAGGGCATGAATATGAGAATACCTTGCAATGTCCAATGCGAAATTAACAGCAGTAAGTGGGGGGAGCGAGCCTTTTTCCTTGAGATATTGATGAAGATCACCCTGGAACATGTATTTAGTTCAATATTAGCAAGTTCCAAAAAGTCCACATCACAGGATAGTTGACTTCCAAAACGGATTACGCACTCCTCGTAGAAACTCGGTAACTAGCATCAAAGGCTTGGTTTCTGTGACTGCTCCAAGAAACTGTACAATATTTGGATGCCTCAGCTTTATTAGCAAGTTGACTTCATGCTTAAAATCTTGGCTGCAAACCAAGGAAAGTAATTATTAAGTGAACACTCCGTCAGAAAAAACATGTGACATAAAACAAAGTGTCCAGTCACACCTTTCACAAAACACAGTTAACCACATGAAAGCCAAACATCTAATCCTAGCAACTCCGTGGATAAACTTAAACTTACATAACCAGCCTGTCATCAGATAATGATGGAAGAATGCGCTTGACAGCAATAGGTGTTCCTCGCCAATTTGCTTTCAGAATTTCACCAAAAGAGCCCTGCAGTAGTTAGCAGGTTTCATGAACTTCAGATAACACTATTACAAAATGAACTGATAATGGAGCAAAGCATATAGTTATGACGCAAATACACAGAATAAAAGCTCATTATCTTCCTAGTATTATAGTAAGTTTATTTTTATAAAAAAACTACAACTATTCTTTAAGCTTCAAATTATGTTTAAAATCCATTATTCTGCTCAGATCTATAAGGCTTGGACATAAAGCGCAAATTTATCTTTCCATTAACTAATTTGATGTACCAAATACACAACTCATGACCTACAAGATGAAAAATATGAAGGGCAGTAGTTCCACCTTGCTCACTGCAGTAAGAGGAAGCTAAATGCTACCGATTTGATTAACTTCAGTATGCAAGTGATCGACATTTTCTAACCATGAAAAGCATGCATCAAGTTTCAAATAAAAACAGTCTCTGTTTGCACAGCATATGAAAAACTTGAGAACATAAATAATTGACTTAAGTATTTACGTTAGGAATTCTCAGCTATCATGACTCAGTACACACCGTGTATTATATGCCATCAGTCCTCCTTGATAACAATTGCAATGCTTAACTAAGAGTGCTCTACATCACCTAGTCATTATATAATAGTTGCGCTGAAGTAAGAGATTGTTGGAGAATAGTAACCTTTCCGATCATAGTTGCTTTTGTGAAATCCAATTCAAGAGGGTTAATCTCCCAGTCAGCCTTGTTTGTTAGGGAGGTGGAATTGACTTTGCTTCATAGTGGCTTCCAGTTTTACCCTACAGCAAAACTGAATCAGAGGAATCCGATGTATCTGAGCATGAGTAAATGCAGTGCCAACTATAAACAACGAATAATGTCCCGATTAAAAAGACAGCTCTTACCCCAATAGGGAATAGAACATTTATTCCAACAATGTAGAGAATAATTAATTCAGTCACGCTTGAAAGGTGCACCAGAACTAACCATTCAATGAGAAAATAGACAGGTAAACCTCTAAAACCCATCCTTAGTATATCCAGTATATGATCTCCAAAAGGAAAACAGTACCAGGTCATTAATCAACAATTGACAGATTTGTTGTGCATACGGCAATTTCTAACAGATGGCCACTTGTAAAGCAACAGGTATCAAAATAATCCATCTAACGTTTTCCATAAATCACATTGAGACATCCAAATATCCCCACTTCCTACTTCTGGTAACAATATTTTGGGACCAAGTGCCCTGGATACAAATTCAGGACCATGACAGAGACAGCTGGAGAGGAATAAACGGGGACTCACCCACCACCTCCATACCATACAGTTACTGGTGAAATCGGAATACCTGGTGTCAAGTTACAGATTTAGTAACGTTGAGCTATTGCTCAACTAAATGTCCCTACAACTTTGCAATGTAATAAGACAATTTATTAACCTGAACCCAAGTTAATGGCTACTTACATATGTCAATCCTCCATGCTTCTTGAGCAGGTCGATCATAGCATGCCTCTTTGCACCCTCTGCATCAGCAAGTGGCTGTAAATCAAGCAAAAGTAAGCACCGTGAACAATTATCTCGAATATCACAATTCTAGAGACTGGACTGAAAACCAACGTACATCTACAAGCATATAGCATAATTGTAACCTATGAGTAACCATAACCTCCGAAGTTTAACCAATTATCTCACATGCTTTACAGCAATTTTCTTAGGAAAACAAAGGGGATCGGACGAATGTTTGCCGCACTGTCATAGCAACAAATATTGAAGTCGACACCCAACTCGTTGTTTACGCATTTGAACAACCAAACATAGCACAAGCCCCTGCCAATCCGCAGTAGAAACCGTCGAACCTCCCCGAGGCAGATGATAACAGGAACACCATCGAGCGAATCAAAAGCTGCAGAGGTCAAACCAGAGCCCCCTGCTCGATCATTTCCCCTCCATACATAATCATCAACTCATGACGGAGGAAACGAAACCCAATCCCGAATTCCCGATACGAGCCAAAATGGGCTCGAGAGGAACCCTCGATCCAAATGATTTGTACACGACCCGAAGCGAGGGACGAGATCGCGGCCCGAGATGCGCCGAAAGAAGGATCGGGCGCGGCGCGAGAGCGAGGGCTCACCGTGTTCTGCCAGCGGTCGAGCGCGTTGACGTCGGCCCCGTTGGCGAGGAGGCACTCGGCGACGTCCTGCCACCCGTGCAGCGCGGCGACGTGCAGCGGGGTGCGCGAGTCGTAGTCGCGGGCGTTGACGAGCGCGCCGTCCTCCTCGAGCAGCTTGCGCACGGCGGGCGCGTCGTTCTGGTGCGTGTGCCAGAGGATGAGCGACGTGCGCGCCACCAGCGCCTTGTCGTCGAACCGCCGCCGCTGGTGCCCGTCGCCGCCGCTCCCCGACGACCCGCCCCCGCTCCCGCTCCCGCCGGAGCCGGCCGCGTGCGCGTGCGCCGCGTGAGCCGCAGCGTCCTCCTCCGCGCCGCTCATCTCGCCTCTCTCCGCTGCGTGTGTTTCTCCGGGGAGGGAGGGAGGGAGGGGAGTCCGAGTATTCAGGAGGGGGAATGATTTTGTGTCCGTCGCCGCGCGTGATCGTGAATGATCGGATCTGATGTAGGATCCGATTAGCTCTTGACCGACGGACGCCCACTTGCGCGCCAGCCTGGCACTGGCACGCCCGCCGCACACTGGACCGGCACGGCCCGCCCACCGGACCGGGTCAGCGATCGCATCGCGTGGAAAACAAAAAGGGTCTGCCCATGTTAAAATGTGTAAGGAGGAGCATTTTGTGGAAGAGAATCGACACATTTCGAGTTCATCTATTTCCAATTGAAGGATATTTTATATTTATCATAATCATACGAATGTAGACGCTATTTAGTCTTTATATTCACTCATTTCAACCCATACCTGGTCCACATTGAAACATTTAAAATATCTTGTAATTCAGAATAAAGAGAGTATGTTTTATTCGGAAACCCTAGAGGCCAGTTGAGTAGCAAACTGCTAGGAAAATTGTTGCCCCTTTCAACGCCATTCGATCTAACATGAGTTCTTACTAGATGGTGTTCTATAGTTGCATAAAAACGTTTTCACGTGTATATAATACTCCCTCCGTTCCAAATTAAATGACTTCCATTTGTATACATGTGGATGTATCTATACTTGTAACATGTCTAGATACATTCACATGTGGACAAATAGAAGTCAATTAAAATGGAACGGAGGAAGTATAAAAATGCAGAAGTCTTCCAACGCTTATGAGCACATGCACGCCAAAAAAAGGTACATAGCCAATGAATCACCAAGAGCAAGTTGTTGATAAAAACACCCCCATATTAAATCGATGTATGCAACAAATTAATTAAATGAAATGCACACAACAGGCAATAACATATTTTTTTCCTTTTTATATGTTTTTTGTTGAGATCCCTTCAACAAAAGAAATCCAAAGTCAATGCAATGTTCTCGGTTAGATAAGTATGATATAGACGCGGATAAACACCCCAAGAACACAATACACGCGCGCGCACACACACATGTGTATAGCTGTTCATATAGGTATATACTTAAGAAAAATTTGTGACGACATAGACTTAGATGCGATTCATAGGGAAATAACGAATTTTGTTGTATAGGCGAGCAATATGTACATTTTTTACCAAAATTTTCTTTTGTCCATACTTTTATACAGACACAGACATGTTTTTTTTCGAAATAAAAGAACGAAAAGTGCAAGTACAAACCATGTACGTAGGCACGCCATCGTGCGACTGAAAAACCGCACTCATAAAGTTGTCACTCTCCTTCTAGAGAGCATGATACTAGCGTACGTAGGTACCGCACCGAATTCTCCGATAGTGCATCGAGATGTATGATTAGGTTATCAACTTATCACAACCATTTGCTGCATGCACTTGGCCGGAAGTTGGATATGACGTTTGGCTTTTTGGAGACCCGGCTGCAAATCTTGGTCTCCTTTCACGCAATTTCTCCATTTCTGGTACCTATCTTTTTCGTCTTACCGCTCTGAAACCACGTGGGCCATTAGTCCATGACAGTGAAATGAAATTTACATTTCTTCAGGGCGGAGGAGATGATGCGAATGACTCATCTTGTTCTAGTGCGGACATGCCCGCGAATCATTGTCCTCACTTGAACGCCGCCATTCATTGGCTTAATTGATTTCTCAGTAGTGGTTGACAAAGTTGTAGGCGGAAACGGTACCCCTATTAGGAGGTCCGGGTTCATGTTATATAGGCACAGGAAGAAGCCCCTGGCGTGGCACGTACATGGATACGGATATGCGTGGAGTACTACTCCATACGCATATACCGTGGGTTTGTTACATGGTTGTTGCATATGTAACAGTGGTTGGACAAGTAGTTTAACCAAAACTAATGCACAATTCGCAAGTTGCACAACATACATAATACTACAAGTGGGGATTAAAGATGTTATAAAAGGTTAGCACAATGCCTCCGCGTTGCTAGGAATAAGGCGATACGTCGTAGAAAATCTGTGTTCTGACATTAAAATTGATCACATCAAACTTATCATACAAAACTTATGTGTACCATTGTGTGCATCTTATCTGTTTCCCGAAAACCATGTCAGAATCATTTATTTAATTATGTCCTCACATGTTTTTCCCGAGAAGATTGAGGTACTGTTTTAGCATGTTCCAATGGGATGGAATTGCCATAAAACCGACTCACGACACTGAACAAGGCCTGCAAACCGAAGTCCGATAAGCACATGTAGGCAAAGGCACAAAAAAAAAAAAACCCCACCGTCTTGCCCCCTTTCGTCCTGATTAATTCTCACATTTTCCATCCACAAATAAGTGTACTTCTAATTTTTGTCTTAAGTCCAATTTATTTAAGTTGACCAATTTGATAAAATAGTAATATTTACAATACCAAATTAATACTAGATACTAATTTAATGTCATAAATGTTGCCAGAAATTTTTCTTAAGTTGGTCATACTTAAAAAAGTGACTTGGACAAAACTTAGAAATACAACTTATTTGTGGACGAGGGAATAAGCTAATTTTACTTTTCAAACCTACATTTTATACATCGTGTAGGCATCACTATTTTTCCTAGAAACTTTTCAAGATGTTTAGAGTCATTTCTCTCTCGATGGATCTTTTTCTAGGGATCTCTCGGTGGATCTGATCTGAAGTTCTGAGCATGACGGGCCGGGAAAGTACGTTGACACTGTTGGCTTGTTGCTCTCCAACATGAAGCCATACCATCTCAATGAAGGCCAGGATGGCTGGGCCAATTGTTCCACCATTTCAATTTGTGACTTTGGAGACAAAAATAAACAAATCACAAATGCATTGCCAAATCAAGAAGTAATTTGTATTCAGACCCTTCAATATGATCATACTCTGATAGATTGACGAATGGCAAAAAAAGAATTTATTTCGTAATTCTCTTATTGTTCGATGTTTTAATTAGTTGTGTGAACACACGTTCTGCTTTTCCCCCATAAAATTCGAGTTGCTTATCAGTTTGATGTAAATATTTTGTAGGGGTCATTTTACAGAATTATATTATGTATGTTCAAAGTTTTTTGCCTGCAAAAGTGAGTTTTCCTACGTTCTTATCCGGAAGATGTTATTAAACCGGCCCGTTTGCCAGGCCAGCGCCATACTCCCGAATTCCCAACGGCCCAATCTGAATACAGTCGCGCAGTGCGGTACCGCTTGTCCCCACTCCCTGCCCGTCGGCGTCCAATGGAAGAACGAGTGGCCTCCGTTGCGGCGCGCTTGCTGCTTAGCCCCTAGCCATGGGCAGAGCACTGCGACCGGCCATGGCCTCCGCCGCGGCTGCCTCGACCACAGCTCGGAGCCACCACCTTTCGTGTCCGTTGCCTGCTTCTTCCCGCGTGAACCGCACGAGGCTGGTCTGCGCCACGAGAGTCTCCAGCGCCGGCGCTCCACCGCCGCGGCACGCCGTCACAACCACCTCCCGAGCGGCTGTTGCTGGGGCGCCATCGTCTTCCTCGCCGGACGCCGTGACGTACTCCTCCAGCATCGACACCGACATGCCCCTCTACGAACCCCCCGGGGTAAGCATATCCATCGGCATCGATCTCCGCAATTCTGCATCGGGGAATTCGGGAATTTGATTCGGCCAAATTACGGCTCGAATGATGCGGTGAAATTTGGCAGGTGTCGTTCGACGAGTACCTCCAGGACCGCCCCCGCGTGTTCCGCGCCATGTTCCCCGACGAGGCCAGGAGCCAGCGGCTGAGCGATGTATGTAAATTACCGCGTTGTGCGCCGAAGAATTCTGTTAGAACGGTGGTGGTGTTGCTTCTGACGGATCGATTCGATTCTGTGTGTGGTGCAGGAGGAGTGGAGGATCCAGATGCTGCCGCTGGAGTTCCTGCTCATCACCGTGCGCCCCGTCGTCGTCATGCAGCTGCGTAACCGCGGCGACAAGCTCGAGCTCCGAATCGTGCGTTCATCACTGCGCCAATCTGTCTCTGTATGATGAGCAACTGCGTGGACTGAAATGTGCGTGTTTTGGATTGTGGATGCAGACGGAGTGGGAGCTGAGGGGGCTGGACAGCGGATACACGCCGGCGAGCTTCGACCTGGGCGTGCGGGGGTCGCTGTACGCGGACAGGGGCCGGCGCCGCGGCTCCCGGCTGAGGGGCCACCTCGAGATCTCCATCACCGTCGACCTCCCGCCGCCCATGCGGATCGTGCCGGAGGGCGTCCTGCGAGGCGTCGCAGAGTCGGTAAGCTAGCGAGCTGTCTGCAAGAACAACAAAATTCTCTGTTCTTTCCGAGAGAATCTGAATGGCTGGAGCGTGCAGGTTCTGTCGACGCTGGCTGAGAGGATGAAGCGGGACGTGGACGTCGGCCTCGCAGGGCCGGTCCTCAGATTTTTGGGGCCCGGGGCGAAACTAAAACTTGGGGCCCTTAATATATGCATCATCATAATAATAATGAATATATGCGTAAAAGATTGGGTTTGTGCATCAGAGCCACTTGTTTTGCTCTTTTCCTTTCAGCACTACCAGATTGATACTTTCTGGACGACATGATCTTAACAATGCGACAATGCTGGAAATAAATTACATCAAAATTTATGTTATGGCCGTCACACATCACATACGATACAGATTACAGAAACAAGCGCGCAAAAAATTTACCGTGGCGGCGACAGCCGTCGGCCGGGGCGGCGGTGTCCTGGGGATCTACTGGGGATGGTCGGATAGGATCGCTAGATGCTGCTGAGTGCTCACGCTCGATGGCCAGATCCTCCGCGGATCATCCGCGAATCCGCGATGGCGTGATCTCCAATCAGGTTCAGATGCGAGACTGCGAGAAGGCGAACAGAACTACAAAGCCGATCAGCCGAGGCGTCGCGATGGTGCAGGTGAGGAGGCGAACTGGCGAAGCGAATAACGATGGGATCGATTATCGATAGCAAGTCCCGACCTAGGCCAGTGGGCCTTATGCATGCAGGCCATGTATGCGTCAATGCTTGAGAATAGCAATCGATCAGCTCTTCTTTTCCATAGGCCACGCTGGCTATACAAGTATAGTACCTATACTACAACGTACCTGGGTGGGGCCCCTGTATTTTTGGGGCCCGGGGCGGCCGCCCACTCTGCCACCCTCCAGGGCCGGCCCTGCGGCCTCGTCGCCGACTTCCGGAGGTTTCGGATGGAGAAGGCGGCGTCCAGAGCGGCGGAGACAGCGGTGGTCGTCAGAGCAGACAGAGAAGCCTGAAGGCTCAACTTTCTTCTGACCAAAGTTGGGGTTCATTACTTTTGTAAGATCGTAGATGTTGCGTGCGATACATACATTCTCCTGTATCTGTATAGAGTGTGAAATACATGTTGATTTTGGTTTCGTGCATCGACAAAACTTAAACCAAAATGCATATGATCTCCAGAAATGATGTATATATATGTACTGTAGTTTATAGAAGATCCGACCTGACATATACACCCACAAATGGGTTACTTCTGAAGTAAAAAAAATGTAAAGATGATGGTGATACTCTAGTGATCCTCCCTGTCATAATCTCTAGTAGTAAAATGCAACGAATGTCATGGAGTACAAATGTACAATCGAGCGGAGGCATCGATCAGAAGAAGAAGAGCGGCAGCAGAAGCAGCAGCATGCAGAGCGCCCGGCGAGCGCCGGCCATGAGGCTGTCCGCAGCGTCCTCCGGTGGGGTGAACGAACTGGCGGGGCCTCCGAAGTTCGGCGTGAAGGGTGTTGATGGCGGGACGAAGCTCGAAGGGGCGCTCGCCCCCGGCGTACTTGAGTTCGAGCCTCCCGCCATGGAGCTGCACGCCGCCACCAAGAAAAAACGTTTATATATCTCAGTTCTGAACTTTGACAGAGAACGCAGCAATGCTTACTGAAACTGAGATTGCCCAAGAAAATCCATACGCTCACCTTCCGGCGAAGACGCACTGCCCCGAGCCTGCAAACAAGGAATAACACGGAAGAATCAGAGCCGGAGAACGAGAAGACGACGTGGGAAGTGAAGAGCAGGTAGTAGTGTGCTTACTGGGATCGGTGGGGGTGGTGGTGGCGGTGCCGCTGAAGCTGCAGGTGGCGCCGGACGCGACGTTGCGCTGGTAGTAGTCGTTGTAGGCGTAGGAGGCCAGCGCCGGCAGGTCGTTGGGCTTGTAGCACTTGCCGCCGGGCTGGATCGCCGAGCAGTCGGCGTGGCCGGGGCCGCACGCGTAGTTGAGCCCCGTCTGCAGCGCCGTCGGGTCCGCGCCCGGTATCGCCACGCAGAACAGTCCGCCGGCCAGCGACCGCCTCTTGCTCTCCTCTTCTTCAGAGACGGTGCCTGTAAATCGCAGAAGAAACGAGAGGAAATCGTTGGACTTCGGACAGGTGAGGTACTCGTGAGATAACAACTGAGGGACAGAGTCTAACGAAGAACATTAGAAATTCAGGCAGATTAATGTTTACAGTTCAGATGTTGTACACACATGCTCAAGTGATTTTTTTTTTGACTAGTAGAGTAAAAAATGATTTCCATAAAAAGTCTAGTTCCAACCCTTTCGCCTGAGGTCCAGAATGTCGGAGCTCAAAACTTACTATCCACGAAAGTTGCTCCACTTTATTAGGGTGCATTTTCAATGTAACACTAGGAATCTCAATAACGACAAATAGAAAAGCGCGAGAGAAAAGAAGGTGATGTTACTGATGAACCGAAAGCATCAGGCAGATTTATGTTTACAGTTTGAATGTTGCACAGACATGCTCGCATCCGCCTGATTCTTTTCATGTTGACTAAGCATTCGTACAAACTAAATCGAAGGGGTGCTAATTTCCGAGGTTAAGACACGAAAAGGATTACAGAACAACTGCGATACAGAATGTATTTGACAGATTAATACTTAGCTACCCACGAAAGTTGCTCCACTTTATGGCGATGGATTTCAAGGTCACACTAGGAATCTCAATAATGAAAAACTGAAAGCGAGAGCGAGAGAAACATGATGTTACTGATCAACCGAGAGCAAACACTACGCAATTACGCATATACCTGACGCGTTGGAGAGGAGAAACACGAGCAAAAGAACTATGCATCCCTGCAATCTTCTGGTCAACATCCTTGTAACACCGTCCCTGTGGAATGATCCTCCGCAAACGCCTGCCAAAATTCAGAGATGATCCATCACAAGGTGAGATATTATCAGTACCAAACTGCGTATTCTCAACATAATTAAACAGCAATTCAGCAAGAAACGTGTGGAGGAAAAGGGAAGACTGTCTTCCCAAGACAGTGATGCGTGTCGCCGTCAGACGTGATGTTTCAAATAATCCGACTCTTTAATCGCTATCCAATGGCAGGGATTTGTCGGCACGAACTTATTTTGTGATGTACTAGTATGATACTGGTATTGGTAGTATTGTCAGAGTATGCAGACGTGTAATGCAAATTTCCCATGTACTACCAAATGGTAAGCGGCCGAACAAAAATAGAGCTAAGAGCCTAGGATGATTGGTGAAACTGAAACATCTACAGCTACAAGGCACTCGAATTATTCGTTGAATATCCTCCCAAAGTCCTTAACTTTGTGTATGGAGACTAAGATGACGGTATGGGGCAAGCACTCACCTACCACTATTCATCGCAAGTGCATAAGCATACTTCTTTTCTCTATCTATTATCATTAACATGATTGAATTGCCACAATTCAAAGCCTTACTGTTTAACATTAAATAAGACATGTAGTATCAGCGAACAAAGAAGCCGATAAATTTCTCTCACAAAAAGAAGCAGATAAATTTCTTCCATAACAAGAAACCAACGGCCGCATATAATAAAGTCAGAATTCGCTAGGTGTGGACTGTAATCTGAAGGAGAAGAGAGTGCCAGAAAAATCAAGCTATGTGAAGCCTAAACTGAAATAAGCAGGGCCATATGTTAGTGAAACACCTACTGCAGATATTTTTAGGAGATTAGCAACATCCACCAAAAGAAATCAGCAGAAGAAAATCAAGACTTCTAGGAAAGATTCCAACCATAGAAAAAAATAAACAGAAACAAAGGCACTGGCAGCACGCCGTAGACATCAAGAACAAACAACAGAGTAATCTTTTTCCCTTTTGGAGGGGAGAACGGAGAAACCCAATCAAAAGAGCAGGAACATCAGAAGCTCTATGAGATCAGGAAATTGAGGTGAAACATACCTTGATTAGCCACCAATTCACTGCTTGGTGCCTGCCGCCAAGAGCAAACCCTGCCTGCTTTTCCTGGGGACGGAAGCTCTGAGTGAACTCTTATTCTGAAGGAGGTAAGCACCGCCTAAAAAGGAAACCAGTATATGTGACCCAGCGCTTCCTTTATTTCGCACTAATCAGCTGGAGTAATCAGGGCTTATCTGGCTCCAAGCAAACCACAGACAAGAAGGCGTGATTAGCGTTAATGGTGAAGATAGGGAGGGAGAGGAGCTAGTTTAACGGTTGAGAGAGCACACCGTCGAGTACTCCACACCGTCGCAAGGAGGCAGAACAAGAATCAGTAGGCCGGCTTCTTTTTTCTGCTGTGTTTGTGGTGCGTGATCATGTAGTGACGTGTATGTGCGCGTGTCCCTTTCGCAAGTGCGCCATGCTAGCTATATACTCCCTCCGTTCCAAATTAAATGACTTCCATTTATATATATGTGGATGTATCTATACTTGTAACATGTCTAGATATATCCACATGTTGACAAATAGAAGTCAATTAAAATGGAACGGAGGAAGTACAAACCACACCGTGCTATCGCTCTGAAACATGTCGACTGTCGAGCACTTTGTTCTGATCCGGCAGGAAAACTCTCTCTCGATTGACATAGTATTCTGCCGTAACGAGACCTTATTACGCACATCCTTGTATTTATACACGAGTTAGGTACGAAAATCAGTCAACTGATTACAATCCGATCACTAGATGATCTACAAATCCTAACTACACACGAGCATCTAAGCAATTTTTCGTACGCGGGTATGCGGCACAGATACATGGACACATGTCAAGTGCGGGAACGGTCAGCACACCTCATTCTTAACATGATACCTCAATTTAAACAAGTACAAATAAGATAATCGGTCTCGCATTTGTCGAGTGACAGGCTATGAGAAATCATCGACAGAGTTAAAATGAACCATACGACAAGCCTGTAAAGTTAACCTTCTTTTGTACAAAATTAAAATCGATACTATATATATATTTTTTAAGAGAAGCCATGATTGCCTCTCACTTACGGCAAGCGCTTCTAAATTGACCTTCTCTCGTATGCAATTTTGTTGTTGTATTAATTATGTTTTTTAGTGACAAACATGATTGCCGTCACATCCTCCTTCATGTAGGATATGTTTATTATGAAAAGCTTGGTAATCTTGCATGACACCCCCAATGGATACGCCCCTGGCGCGACACTCTGGACCGACCAGCTTGACAAAAATCGAAACACGGTGCCCACGAATCCAGCTTGACAGGGGATGTCCACGGACGACACGCGTCGCGCCATAAAAAATCACACGGACCAAATTGGACAAAAATTGGAAGTTATGATATTATATAGAGTTATTTGCATCTTCAATGGCACGTTTTATTCGAATATGTCATCTACGGAGTGTTTGACACGTGGAGGGAATATAGTGGCATAGGTCGTTGGTACAACCGCATCGAGCACAAACAGGGTCTCGATCGAGTGCTATGTGGCCATTGTGGAGCTTTCCATCCCCATCGCTTGGACGGCTACCGAGACGTAGTATATTTTTTGCGTGACAAACTTTTGTGTTTAAGTCTACTCCTACTGAATATATTATTCTCCCTTTTCTTGGCATATAGGACTTTAAAGAATACTATTATCCACATTTCCCTAATTATAATCAACAAGTGGATTATTATTTTTAGTCATATATTCAGCTCCTCTCTAGCCGACAATTTTTATCCTTCACATTGGTCTGTTTTCTTCTGGATTCAGCAGGAGTTTGATATGATCCATGTGGCGTGAGCAGGAGCTTTTCCAGCAACTTTTTAACATCACCGAGTCTGGTAACGGAGATACTAAGTATGCTTCGACGCCTGACAAGTTCGATCCAGTATGGGTGGTAATTACGAGCGGAACTGAGCATTCAAAAATCAACCCAATAACTATATTTTTACTGAAGATTTAATAAAAAAGCTGAAGTTTGACAAATATTATATGAAAAATGCTCAAACATCCACAACAACATATAAATAAAGTACTAATTTGGTGCGATAGATGTAAATTTTCTATATTTAGTTTGAATTGACAAAATAAAGAATAATATATTATGAAATGAAGGGGGTACCAAAAATTACATGTATCTCTAATTCATATAGGATAATTTGGCTCAACGCTCTAAAAGAATTGTCTGCGTAGGTTGTAGCTACCTCAAATTTGTGTCCTTTATACACAAAATATTGTTGGTATGTTAAAAAAAATGACATTTGAATAATTAATATAGGGGATTGTGATTTGGGCATACTAATAGGGAACTAGAGGTGCAATCTTAGGTTTACTATATAAATCATTGTATGGGACAACACCCTTGTACATAGCAATTGCAAGCGTGCATAAAATCCCCGGAAATCACCTCAATCCAATTGAGGCGATGACAGGTGGCAGATGCCGTGATGATGAGCACCTCCACCCTCACGCTCGACCACAAACAAACAGGGCGTAAGCGGGCGGCGAGGGGTAGCCGAACAACGATACCGTGCGTTGTGTAGAAATTACAAGAGAAAAAAGCAAACAAAGCAAGTGAAAACCTGAAAAGTAACAATAAATTGACATTCTAGATATAATTCCCCATTAGTACTTTGTGGGAGTATCCTACTTATCGGTTGATCTTTACTATGGTACAAGAAATCGAGGACTTGAAAATCAAGCTCCCTGCAAAATGCAGGAAACGCGGAGGCTGTATCCTGATATGGGTGTATGAGCATGAGCAGAACCTTTGGAAAGTGCACTGGCGTTGAGGTGCTGCGCATATGGTCGTTATTTTCCCCGAAAGGGGATAACCCCAGCCGCTAGCGCATATTGCAGTGTCAGTCAGGATCTGCAGTATGTTGCTTGCATCCCCTGGGACCAAAATGGTCTGAAGTACGTTGGACAGTCTTCCGGCACAATGCACAGAACTGCGTCTGGCATGAGTCACACGTGATGTGGTTATTGTTTCCAATCTGCGACCAAAGTAAATACAAAATCATGAGGTGTTTGTGCCGTACAATGTGAAATAAACAATAAGAAGAAGCACAACTTCAAGCAGTTAGGAGAGCACGCAGGCTCAAGCCAACAAGCAATTAGACGGCTTGGAGATCAGCCGCTGATTTACTTTTAGCATTAAGGACGCCAACAAACATTTTCTTTGTCAAAGTTATACCATGGTCATGAGTGGCCCAAGTTATATGTAACTGAATTTGGTGTAAGCAGTTTAAATAAACTAATCATCATACCTCAAGGTAAGAGCACAAAGAAAAAGAGTAAAGCCCTAATGGCAACATTTTTCTTTTACAAAGAATGAGCTGACCACAATAGTTGTATAAGAAACATCGCTTGTTTGATTTTTCGGTGCAAATGAGAGGCAACTGACAGTTTAAAAAACGAAAGGTAGGCAACTGCGTCACTCTCATTAACTATTTTATAGTTGCTTGTCTAAGAAATCTTTATGAAAAAGAAAAAAAATAGTTCATGTGACCTTTAGAATTGGTTTCCGGCATGTAGGACAAGAGCTGGAGCAACCGCCCTTCTCCCTGGATTCACTCGTTCTTCCCATTTGTTGATTTCCTCTAGAGAAAACATATCACATGCACCCGGTCTGAACACAACATGTAATTTTTTGGTCAAGGCACATATATGAAAATGGGGAGAAAATATATAATTAAAAGAGAACTCACCTAAAATGATCATATCCAACAATTGCAAAGTTACATTGGTAGCAGCTGAAGTAATGCCCGCAGTTTGAACATGTCATCTTATTGCATCCTTCTATCTTAGATATAGCCATCTTGCATCGTGGGCACTGTTTTTTATCCCTCATAATTGCCTGGAGGTTGCGTACTTCATCAATTTGATTCTGATCGCTGCCTAGTTGCCTAGATTTTAGCCGTTCCTGCACCAAACAAAAGAAAGTTAGTGTTCACATTGATCATTTAAAACACGTAGAACTAAGGACATAACAGATAAAAATGAGATCTGTATAATTTTTCTCTCGAGAAGAATACAATGTGGCAAAAATGCAAAATCCTCTTTTCAGTCATCCAGCAAATTTGAACAGAAAGAAAGAAAAATACACGTGCATCTATGTTATAGAACACCTACCCATGAAGTGCACTGAACCACATGCAAGTGCTAGTTACAAAAGGAAACTCATATGACAAATTGGCATTCCATCTATGCAACTGTAAACAATAAACAATGCTGCCATTTGGCAGCTTAATTATATCAAGATAGCCCACATCAAATGCCCCTATTAGTGTTAGCTAGTATAATGTTATTAATGTGTTTGGACTCTTTATTGGATATATAAACATCCCCTGTTGGATGAGGGTAAATTCACACTCTGCCACTCAGGGACTGCAGGACATGATCTGTTCAACCTGGGCCAGAGGCTGATGAGACCATGAGAATCAAATAACCTGATAGCAACATTCTATAGCATTATAAAGTGACATGTTAAATATGATTAACTGTCATGTTACAATTTATGTGCACCTTCAGGTTCATTATTGCCATCACGATTCCACTACTGTCCAGCTGGATTCAAAAATAGCATCACTTTTCTAGATTTTTCGTTTTCTCTGTTTGCTAGTGGATATATTGGCACTGAAACAGACCCGCATTTTAACCATATCCAAGAGAAGTTAAATAAGTGTGAGATAAAGTGTCCTACCTCCAACATACGAATTCTTTCCTCTGCAGTCATACATTGTTTCCCCACATGACGGTGAGATGTACAAAGTGTGCAGAAGCTGAATAGACAACTTGGACACACTGCATCGTTACTTTCATCCTCCAAGCAAGCAGTTTCACACCTTGGACAATAAACTAAATCATTCATCGCGTCGAGAGTTCTCTGAAGAAGCAATTTTTCCCAACGTTCAAACTCATCCTCAGCCAGAAGCGTTTTCAATATATTTGGAGAAACAACACCTTCACATTTTGTATCAGGACACGTCAATTTCAATACACTTCCTTCCTTGACATGAATCTTGCAATATGTTTGCATGCATTTTCGGCAAAAGAAATGATGGCATGGAAGTATGATGAAATTAGCACCTGTGAAGTAATGACTATGATTTAGAATTAGAAGCAACAGTAATTGAGATGCCAAGGGTTAATAAAAATGGAAAATATCAAAGTTGGACATGCATTTTTTATGAATACCTCATTGCACTATATTTCTCGTGTTTTACAGGCAAAACAGTTTCCCTCAGAACATTGAACAAGGGAAAAAAAATTGCCATCTGAATGAGAACCTCTAATGTGGCATCTATACAACGATGTCACAGTTGTACTCGTTAGAGTAGTATCTAGTCAACTCAAAAAAGAGGATCATGCATTGGATAATGGGGACTAAACTGAAGGTAGATTGGGAATATCTAGCCAAATAGGTCTCTGTCGTACACCACAAGGCCAACACATCAATCGTTTTCAAGCATACCACAGCTCAAGAGTTTTATAGTATTAAGTTTTTTAGCGAAAATGCAAAGGACCTTTGCGTTTTATTTCATTGGAAAGGTAGAGTTTTTACAGACCTCCAAAGAGGCGCATTTTCGCTAAAAGATTACATGACTTAGTGCACGTCCCAAGTGGACGGCAAGATAACTCTCAGCCCTAAGGCTCCTGCTTGTGCCCACATCCTTGCTTCCTCCTTGATCTTGACTAGCAGTGTGTGTAGGAGGGGTTGTGCTCCTTCGAATACACAGTCATTGCGCATCTTCCAAACCATCCAAGGCGTGAGGAGGGTGATGGAGGCCAGCCCCTTGCGCATCGGCTTGGGCGTGATTGTCTTGGCATTGGTCCACCATTCGTTGAGGGAGTCCTCAAGTGGCGCCGCGATTGGCACACGCAGCCATGCGAGAACCTCATGCCAGACTTGCCTGGTGAATGGGCACTCCAGGAGGAGGTGTCGCATTGTTTCAGGAGCCTGATCACAGAGGAGACAACATGGCTGGTGGGGTAGTCCCCGACGTGCCAAGCGATCTGCAGTCCAACAGCGGTCCAGATTGGCCAGCCAGTGGAAAAATTTGACCTTCGGCGGCGCCCATGTCTTCCACGTGAGCTTCCAAGCTGGGCAGGTGATCGATCCCTGGAACGTGGCCTGGTAGGGAGCGCGCTGTGTAGGTTCCGCTCGACGTCCATCTCCAAATTAGCTGATCGGGTCTATCCGTGAGGATGAAGTTCTCGATCGCTAGCCAAATCTGGATGTACTGGCCAATTTCCATGATGCCTATGGTTCCTTGGATATCCCGAGTTGTTGTGTAGGCCTTCAGCAACAGTTCTGGTCTTGCGGCGACGCTTGGGGATGCAGGCGTGTAGGGGGGAGCAAGCTCGGAGATGGCTTTGCCATTGATCCAGCGGTCTTGCCAGAAGCGTGCTGTCATGCCATTTCCCACCTCCATAGTGGTCGATGTGAAGAACAAGGCACGTTCCTGGGCCGAGAACTGCAGGTCTAGTCCACTCCACGCGCGGTTGCTGTCGGTGTGTGAAAACCACAGCCAGCGCAGGCGGAGAGAAAGTCCCGCGGCTCCATGTCTTGGACGCCAAGGCCACCTAGCTCAGTGGGGCGGCAAACCCGGCGCCAATTGACATGGCAATGTCCCCCATTGGCAGCAGCACGTCCTGCCCATAGGAATCCTCTCTCTATCTTCTCGATCTGCTTGAGTGTTTTCTTTGAGGGCGCAAAAGCAAGCAGCTGGTGTATCGGGATGGCGCACAACACTGTCTTGACCATTTCTAGTCGCCAGCCTTGTCCATCAATCCGGCCTTCCAGGTTGGAAGCATCCCGGCGATCTTGTCGACAAGCGGCTGCAGTTGCGCCGCTGTGGGCCGGCGTAGCGTCAGTGGGATGCCAAGGTAAGTTATCGGCAGCTCGACAATGGGGCATCCCAAGTTCGCGATGATTGGCGTCACATCGTCCGTGTCACAATGCAGCAGCGACGCGGAGCTCTTGCCATAGTTCACCTTCAGTCCAGAGGCACGGCCAAACAGGTGTAGTATCTCCTTCACCGCATTGATGTCGCTGAATGTGGAGTGGCAGAATAAGACGACATCATCGGCGTACAGCGACATGGATGGCACCACCCGAGTGGGGTGGAGGCGTGCCAAGATACCCATGTCCAGCGCCCGCATTATAATCTTTCCCAACACATCGACGGCGAGCACGAACAATTGCGGCGACAGCGGGTCGCCCTGGCGTAGTCCTCGTCTGTGCCAAATGGGGGGGCCTGGTGTGCCGTTCAGGAGGACGCGGGTACTCGCTGATGTGAGCAGAATAGCGATCCACTCCAAGAACCTGCCGCCGAAGCCGTACTGTCTCAGGACCTCGAAGAGGAAGGGCCAGGCCAGCGAGTCGAATGCGCGTGCCAGGTCCAACTTGAGCAGAATCCGTGGGGCACCAAGCTGGTGCAACACTCGGGCGGACTGTCGGACGAGGACAAAATTATCGTGCAAACTGCGCCCGGGGATGAAGGCGTTTTGGTTGCGGCTGACCAGCGCGTCGAGCTTCGGAGCTAGCCGCAACGACAGGGTTTTGGCAAACATCTTGGCCACCAAATGTATCAAGCTGATCGGCCTGTACTCTCCAAGTTGGCTCGCATCCGCTCGTTTGGGCAGCAATGTGATCAACGCTTGATTCAGCCGGCTGAAGCCACGACCCCTCATCTCGTAGAGCTGCTGGAACACGGCCACAAAGTCATCACGAACGATACTCCAGCACGCACGGACGAATTCAGCCGTGAATCCGTCGGGTCCTGGTGCCTTCCTCGCTGGCAGCCGCTTCACAGTTGCCCAGATTTCTTCGGCGCTAAAGGGGGCGTCGAGGTCCTCTAGATCAATGGGCTCGATCAGAGGCGTGAGGTCGATCGAGCAGTCGCGATCAACAGCCGTTCCCAATAGCGCATCATAATGCTCAAAGGCCGCCTCCGCCATCTCCGCATGCTCGGTGAGTACACGGCCGTCTTGCGCGAAACTGAAGATCCTTGTCTTCTGGCGTCGATAAGAACATTGCCGGTGGAAGAAGGTGGTATTGGCGTCGCCATCCTTCAAGTTGGCAATGCGTGCTCGCTGCCGCACAATGGTGCGTTCCATGGAAGCCAAGCCCAAGTAAATGATCTTGAGTTGCTTACGGAACCAGTCCTCATGAGGAGTCAGGACCCGATCTTCTTGTGCCTTGTCAAAACGAGCAATCAGTTCACGGGCAATTGCCATCCTGTTCTTCACGTTCCCTATGGTACGTGAGCTCCAGCTTGTTAGTCCTCGTGCTGCAGCTTGTAGGCGTGCGACCAACCGACGGAAGGGGTCGTCGTCATGCACCGAAACCCAGGCCGCGGCCACCGTCTCGTGGAAGCCGTCCATGCGCAACCATATGTCCTCGAAGTGGAAGCGTTTCTGGGCAGCCGGCGCAGGTGTGCAGTCAAGGAGGAGCGGGCTGTGATCGGAGACCACCGACGACAAGCATCGCAAGTAGCACTCGCCGTGAGAGTCCTCCCAATCAGTAGTACACAAGACCCGATCGAGCTGCACCAGCGTGGGCGGCGACTGCTCATTAGACCACGTGTAGCGGCGGCCATTTAGATAAACCTCCTTTAACGCGAGATCATTGACCAGCCGTCGGAACTTTCCCATCATCCGCCTGTTTAGGTTCCCGTTGTTTTTGTCCTCATCACGTAGAATGAGGTTAAAGTCGCAGATCATCCACGGGCCAGCACAGTCGAGGCGTATGTCTCGCAATTCTTGCAAGAACGCGATCTTCTCAGCGTCCTCTTGTGGCCCATAGACCACGGTCAACCACCATGGCGTGCCCGTGCTTGTCTGAACCTTGGCCGTGATTGCGTTCTCAGTGAACTCCGGGTCCGAGATCGTCACGTCACGGCTCTTCCAGGCGAGCAGGATGCCTCCACGAGTGCCAAGTGCTGGCAAGTAGACATACTCGTCGAACTCCGAGCCTAGGGCATCGAGGATGATCGGCGAGCAAATCATGGCCATTTTTGTTTCCTGGAAGCATACGATGGAGGCACCAGAAGTGTCAATCAAAGATCTGATGGCGTAACGCGAGCACGCGCATTAAGGCCACGAACATTCCAGATTACTATTTTTAAGCCGCGATCCATGGAAAACATGTTCGACATGGGTGAGCAGCTCTCGGGCTAAGCCTGGACAGCTCCAACCTGGCTCGCCTCGACAATCAGCGTGGAGTTCATGTCGGCAGGTAGTTGGCGATCGACCAGGGCAGCGATGGCGGATAGGACCGAGAATGGAATCGGGGCAGCAAAAATTCCGTCGTAAGCCTTCATCTCTTCGGTCGTGATTACTTGGTCGACGCCCACGATGCCGAGTGTGCGGAGAATTTGCACACGTGCACGACGTTCCGCTGTGGGTGGTGCTGCAGCAGCGGAAGGGGTTGACGATGCAACAGTCGCTTTGGCGGCCGAGCGTCCACGCCGTGGCGGCTGAAAATTCAGCGCCGGTCGTCCTCGTTTTCCCGGAAGTGGCAGCATGGCCCCTGTGTGCTTGGTTGCCTCTGACAGGAAATCGCCAAGTGTTAGCGTCCTCGTGCACTGAGCCGCGGCCGTTCGCGGCCTAGAGCGGCGTAGGGTGACCGGCGGCGAGGCGAAGCGGTGAGGGGCAGCACGCAGCATGTCCGGCGACATTGGCGAAGGCCGCTGGAGGATGGAGATGGTCCTCGTAGGTGTTGTATGTGTGTTCATAGTCTCTGGAGATGGAGAGGCAGGCTCTTTGGCCTCATTGTCTGGAGCAGCAGATGGCTCATCACCGTTGTCCTGTATAGGATCTTGCATGGGCTCAGATGTGGCTGCCTCGTCCTTGTCAAATGCTGACGAAGTGTTGTTTGGCTCCGACAGGGAATCATTGTTGGGAGCCGGGCTAGCAGGCTGGGAGTCCGGCACCTTGCTGTCGGAGATCAAGGGGCTGGCTGGCTGGGAGTCCGGCACCTCGCTCTCAGAGATCAAAGGGCTGGCCGGCTCGGAGTCAGTAACCTCGCTGTCAGGACATTGTGTTCCAGCCTAGGGCTCGGGCTGGACAGGCCAGAGATGGACTCTAAAGGTTCTAGTGTATTTTCTTCCAAGGCGATGCTGCGGGCTGGCGAGCTTGGTCGTGGCTCAGGGCTGGTGGACTCTGATTCTGCAGTGCAAGTGGCCGTGTCGTCGGCTGGGCGCTGTTTCACCCTGTATTGAAGCTTTCCCTTCTTGGCTTGGCGACGTGGATTGCGTGCATAGTTTAAAAAACCGGACCGGCGATCGAACCGGTGAGGGCCTCGGTTCACGGTTCACCGGTTGGACCGCCGGTTCGTTCGGTTCAATTGCGGTTTTATTAAAAAATAAAACAGGAAAGAAATATTAATAATCTGTTAAAAAAGTCAATGTATTTAAACAGGTCGTGAACTAGTATGACACAAGCAGCGCATGTACTAGATGGCCAGCGCAGTCTGCCTGCATGCGCTAGGCGCCCGAGGTCTCTAGTTCGATTCCCAGCCCCGCACATATAGTTTTTCTCGCGCGGACCGGCGGCCTGGTACTCCCGGTTTTCTTCTGAAACCGCCGGTTCGACCGCGATTTGAGCGGTTTTCTCCGGTTCACTTGCGCGAACGGTCCTGTGCGCTTAACAAACCGGCGGAGCCTCTGGTTCCGCTTTTTCCCGGTTCAACCGGCGGTCCGGTCCGGTTTTTTAAACTATGATTGCGTGTCCCACGGCTTTTGGGCCATGGCAGCATTGTGGTGGCCGGGCGGCGTACAAGCGGTGGCTCAGCTGCTTTCGACCCCAGGAGGAGGCCATGGTAACGCCATCGGCCCGTAGAGCTCGGTTCCCGGCGCGCCATCCGATGGCGTCCACCGCCATGCCACCCGCACGTCCTGCGGGGTGGTCTGTGAGACGGCGCTTGCGGCTGCGTCGACGTCCACGCCCTGGGCCAGGCTCGTTTTCAGGGCCGTTTCCCCCTTTGGCGCCAGTGCTGCCATCATCACCCTCCGCGCCATGGGTGTCCCGAGCACGGTTGCGGTCGATCTCGGTGCGAGCTAGGGTGATGGTGATGGGGTAGGTAAGGGTGCGCACTGCCGGGGCAGCAGAGGCAGAGCGGGCAGGGAGGACCTCCGCGATCTCCAGCACGGCGGCGGGACGGATAGCATTTGGGTCATGCGTGCGGCCGGCGAGCCTGAATGTGGCGAGGTGTTTACGGGAATGAGTCCGCGGATGGAGGCGCTCAACCCAGACACTGGGGCCAAGGATGTGCTCCGCTGTAGCGACGTGCCAAGCATGGGCAGGGATGCCGCGGAGCTCAAGCTCGACGCGGTGTTCGAACCCGCCGCAGCCGGCATGGGCAAGCTTGCACCAGGGTCTGATTGACAGCGTGAAGTTCGGGCAGCTGACAAGATGAGCTCCATTCATGCGATCCTTGGCAGCTTGGGTGCCGAAGAGGATGAGGAAATCCTCCGGGTGATGCGTGTGGATGGTGAAGTCCCCTTCCTCAAACTGGAACTTGGAGTACAGCATGTTGGCGATCTCGTCGGCGTGCACCCTTGGCCTCGTGCCTGTGATGGTGGCAACCATGGCGCGGGAGAGCACCTCTTCCGCTTCTTCCATCTCGACTGTGCGGGCCATGATGACACGCGCAGGTTCAGCGGCAGGCGTGGGCGCGACCTGAGGTGGAGGCGGAGGCGGTGGTGGAGGGGTGGCACGTGACGGGGGTGCACGGCCGATGCTGCGATGGTAGGCATCACAGCCACGGGAGTCGTGGCCGGAAACCAGGCAGCGGCGGCAGCGGATGTCGCTCGTGCAGTCACGAACGCGATGGCGGTGGTCGAGGCAGCGGAAGCAAAGTCCGGCGATCTCCTCCGGCGAAGGGCTGCGCGGACGCAGGTCGGAAGGTCGCGGCGCGGGCGCACGGCGAGGTTGGCGCCGGTTCTTGCGGCGCGGCTGCTGGAATCCATCCGCGTCGACCTCCGGTGCATTGGAGACGCGGTGAACCTCCGATCGCGGGCCGATGCGCGACGCCACAGGGCCACGGGGAGCCACCGCCGCGGGGCCCAGAGGCGCCGGCACGGGGAGCGCGTCCCGTTGGCGTGGCGGCGTCCTCGCGATCTCGCTGTAGGAGCGCGTGGAGCTCCCACCTTCGGAGTCATAGTAGCGGCCGCCGAGGGACACCCGGTCGCCGGAGGACGGGGAGGAGGGCTCCATGGCGCGTGGGAGGGGCTGGTGGGTTGGGAGGGGCTGGGGGAGGCTTGGGAGGAGGGCTGTCGGCGGGGAGTCGTCGGCGGCGGGGCTGGTGGAGGCTAGGTTACGATCGCCAAAGCGGGAGTTGTGGAGCGATCTGTTTCATCGCCTTACCATTGGATCGAACACTTCCATTACTCGTTTAGAAAACTTTCCTATAGTATAAGTCTGCATACACTACAAACAGTTATGCAGAAAACTAAGACTTACCAGGAAACTCGCTGAACCAAATCATGCAGTCATGAATATCATGTAAGAAGGATTTACGACGCTTATCATCATCATATCTCATAATCCTTGGAATTATGACATCAGGTGCAGAATCATCTAGACACGCACGTCTATCCACGCAGTCTTTATCACAGGTTACATCACCCTTGCTTAAAACTATCTCATCGGTAAACCCAAGGTGAGACAGGGAAGAGTTTTGGAGCCATTGAACCCACTGATAGATAACTTCCATGCCCTGCTGCTCTTCCCAAATCATATCCAGCATTTGACATAATGACGAAATCTTCACTTTATCGAGCCATTCAGTGGAGATAGTGAAAAAGGGAGGTTGATGACTCGGGTATGACAGAGGGAGGTAGCATGTTAGCAGGATTGGAGGCAAGTTCTCAACTCTAAACTTGTAAACAAGATTATCAGAGGCATCACCATCACATATTCCCCCGTAATTTAATGTTCCAGTACCATAGTCGAGTATTGCCGATACATCTATACCATCTTGGATCTCCATATCCACATGAATCTGTAACACTAATATAATTAAAACTCTTGCCCTTATAAACAAGAATATAACCTGGAAAAATTATAGTGATGGACATACCTGGAAAGACCGGTGACCTTCTTTTTTGTTCAAAATGACTAGACTGTCTCCAAAAATAGCTTCCAGGGCAAATATCTGAACATTAAGTTAGTTTTTATCAGACTAAAAGAAGTGATCAACATAAATCCAATTAAAAAACAAGATAACAGCAACATAAGAATGGGTTACATCTGAAGGCTCGCTTTTGATAGCATTTAATTATTTCATCAGCCATAAAATTGCTTGGCATGATGTTTTCCGACATTCTTTTAATGTCACAAACCATACCCAAAACCTAAGAAATTAGCGCAAAAGCAGGCATGGCTTAACTACAAGTGGATACATCTCATCCTTGGGTGTGCGCTGGCATGCAAGACACACCAAAATGTCGTTATGAGCCTAGGCCAGCTACGTCACACAAACATGGTAAAATAATTTACCGTCCTCACAATTGGCCCTAAAAAATCAGTAGGAAAAATCATAAAGTTGACTACGGTGATATATTAGAGAATTTACTCATTCAATTCACACTTTTTTCTCTGAGGCTACTGAACAGCAAGATAGTCCCCGAGTCTCAAAGAGATAGAGAAAACGAAGCATCACCTCGTCCTCCTGCATCTGATCATTAGCGCGCAGCTCCTCCTCAGTCCTCACTCAACTCCATCTCCTCTCCGCCAATCCCCACCAACAGATTTCTGACAATTTCTTCCTCCACCAGAGAAGAGGCAACGGCCGCCCCGTCGCCGGGGACCTCGGCTGCGCCGGAGCACTCGGGGATAGGGTTAGGGTCTAGGGGCTTCGAGCGGAGCTCCGACGCGCCCTTCGGCTTCCACGACTTCCGCGGCATTGCCGTCCGACCTCCAACGCCTTGGTTGCTACTGACTACTAGAAACGGTGGCTAGTTTACAGGGCGTTTTGCGGCGGCGCGGCCCAGAATTTGGCGTCGGGGTTTGAGGCGGTGCCGGCGAGACAGACAGGCACGACGAATCTCGGGGCGGGCGATTAGAACATGTATCGACTTGCAAGAGTTTGATCCGGATTATAGACTCTGTACTTCCGTAGACGACTGAGTTTTTTTTTTTAAGATAGTAGAGATTCAATTTTTGTAACAAAAGACATAGCAATACCTGGCTTATAAATTCCTGATGAGTTCACATGAGCACAGACATAAACGTTCGGACACCACACCAGGTTAGAGCATCTCCATCACGTCCCGGAAACCGGACCGGTCCGGAAAATAATAGTCGTGGTACCGCGCCGAAAAATTGATCAGCGCAGATCTCCTAAAACGGCCTGGCCCGTGAAAACTTTTAGTGGGAGCAGGAAACAAACCGCAAATTTTCCATTACTAGTCAACGTGTACGTGCAACGCACGTCTCATAATCTATTACTCCTATTTCTTCATTGAGTTTTTTTACCAAAGCCAATTAAATATGGTTTATAGTATAGAGATGTAAGAGTACGCACAACACACACATGTCACTAAGAATTCTCCTGTGAGACACAATATCTCTCGTGAATTATATTCAAATTTCATAAATTCAATTTAAATATAATAATGATATTTTATAGAAATCTTCGACATCATCAAATAATAGGACTTTATTTTCTTAAACTCCTGTGGCACTCCTGTGGGCTTCTAGCCTTACAAAAGATCGTAGAACTCCACAGGGAGGAAGAATGATTTATGCATGGAACACAACCCTATTGTAATGATTTTGTGTTGCCATTGGAGGCGATGCAGACCTACATTTTTTCTTCCCTGCAACTCGTAATCTGATCTATTGTATTGATGATAGATGGGTATACAATGTTTTTTTTCAAATGAGACATTACGATCAAGCTGAGTTAGGGGCTTCGTTGATGAATGATAATCCATAGAACTTAAAAACAGAGCAGGGAACATAAGGATACAGGTTTGCTTGGCTCTGGAGTTGGGGCAGGATTTTAGTTCGTCCACTCGGCAGCGTCGCCGACGATGACTGCCGCTCCATCCGCTTCAGGTTCCATCCATCCCTCAACTAAAAACGATCGAGAACCAGCACCGCTGCTAACCGCTTCTTCTTTGTCCGGTTGCCAGCGCTTCCTCGCCAAAATTCGTCGCCGTTCGTCGACGTCGAGCAAGAACGACTACGCCGAGACCTCCAGCGTGAGCTCCTCTCCCGATCCCAGCTCTCCGCCATCTTGTTCCGGCGCTGCACCCACCATGGTCGAATCCGAGCGCGTGTCCGCCATGGTCGCCGCTAGGGGCACGGCGTCGACGACCGAGATGATGGCAGAGTCGAGGAGGCGGACGACGAGGAGCCCGTTGACGGCGGCCGCCTGGTGCTTGAGCAGTTGAGCGCATGCAGCTCCAGCTTAAAGTACGCCGACGCCTGCGTCTGCCCGTACCTGCACTCCACGCTCATTGCGATCGGAACATGCACTCTGAATTCATTTTTATGAAACACGATCAATAAATATTATTAAATGATGGTGCCAATAAGACAACACCTGATTCAAAAGTATTTCACAAACCAACAATCAAGAAAATTGACTTCCTATTTTTATATAAGTGGGGAGTAACATATGTACCTTTTTCAGAAACCTGGATCAACCGTGCTGTCCTCGCCGGCTGATGGTGGCTAGCTGTTGGTGACCACGTTGAAAGAACGGGACGTTGACATGTTCACTTGACCGTCTAGGCATTACGAAAGTGTTGATAGTGTTGAGCAGGCGAGCCTAGACGATCAGCACGCCTGGCAACACGACGTGCGCCAAGGTGAGCCGCAAAGGGATGCCCCTGGCGGCGTGACCCACGAGCTGGAGGAAGAGTGCTGCTGCCGTCATTGCGCGTGGCTGACACGAACAACGTCGTTGCGGGCGCGGGAGCTAGAGGCAGGGTGGGCAGCGTGGTGTTGCCGCCGCCGCACGTTGCTGACAGGGATCATGCCGATGGTTGCCTGACAGGGATCATGCCGATGGTTGCCGGCGTCGAGGGAGCCCTACGTCGTACGCGTGACCATGGCCGGGAAGGATCGGAATCGATTGCGTTGGACTGGGAAGGGTTTGGCAGGTTTTTTATTTAAGAACGATGAATAATTAACATACCAAAAATAATCCAGATAGGCACCTGTGCGTTCAGAAAGGCCAAGCGCCCAATCAGAAAAAAAGCAACAAGAAGCCGCACGTGAGATCGATCCTATCTCAACATGCACTCGAGGACGTGTTCGATCGGGTTTTGTTTCTTTGTTTTTCGTACGGATCAAATAAACGGATCAATTCGAACGCTCTGCCTCTGATCGTGCGTGCGGTGTTCGATCGGGATACTTTTTCTTCTCTTTTTTGCGGTGGCAATGTCTGTAATATTTACGAAAACGAAGAGGTACGATGGCATTAGCAGTATTATGTGATTTGGTGGGAGGGTAAAACGGGCAAAAGTGGATTTGTGTTGAGTTGTTAAACATTGGAGCGATCTGGACCGTTGACCAAATATTGAATGGCTCAGATTCAATGTATCAACACAAGTTTACTCTTTTAATAGTAGTATAGATACTTGGGATACAGTGCATCGGTGAGCTACTCTCTGACTTGCAGCTTGCTCGTTCTTGCATTGCATTCCCCTGAACTCTGAAGCGTCAGATTCAAAACAAAAAAAGAAGTCTGAATTTTCTGTCAGTGAGGAATATTGATGCTGCTGTTGCAACGAGAGATTCAGTCGAAGAAAGGGAAATTTCTTGCTCCGTGTTTTTTAGCTCAGTCCTGTCCAATGTCTACCAAAATTTCCAATGGCGTTGTTCTGATCCTTGTTGTTCTGTAGCAACATCCATCACCTTCTTCCTGTAGTACAAGTAGTCTAACGATCAGCCCAAGACCCTGCCATGCTGAACACGAACTGAATTCTGAACATGAACATGTCGTTCAATTCTATGTCGTTCCTATTTCAGTTAGCCTCTTTATCAGAAAAAATTAAGTTAGCCCACCTACCATTCCTTTTCTCCATTAGCCCAATCCAATAAACACCACATGCCAAACGAAAGCCTAACCCATCAAATTTAAAGTACCCATGTGTGATATTATTCCTAGACTCTCAAGGTAGACAACGCTACCAGAATCAACATTATTTATCATTTTATTTATTTGACTCATTCTGTTGTATAGAGATTATGTTGTATCAAATATTGTATAAACATTATGTTGTATCAAATGTTTGTGTGTCTAAGAGAAATTGCATGTCAAACCTAATTTTAAAATTTGGACCCATTGCAATGCATGGGCACTTTGCTATCTTGCTACATCGCGAGTTTGTAGGTTTGGTATCCTTCGTTCGCTGCGGGACTCCGACAACGTTCTCGGCGACTCAGGCGGTGATTCGTGCCGCTGGACGTGGGTCACCTACTCCGGTGGCCTTAATTACGGAATGTACGCAGCGCACAAAAGATATTATGTTATGTCCATACATGCTTGAAAATGGGAGTTTTGGACTCATGGTTTCTCTTCTGCATCGATCTACTGCTTGCATAGAACTATAGAACTAGGAACAAGAACCTGTCCGGGAGACTGTCGCCGGCCTTGATAATGTCTTTCCTACTTGTAAATTTTCTCTTTATCGTGAAGATGTGCATTGCATGTACATGCCAACTAGTGTAACAAAAGACATAGCAATACATGGCTTATAAATTCCTGATGAGTTCACATGAGCACAGACATAAACGTTTGGACACCACACCAGGTTAGAGCATCTCCATCACGTCCCGGAAACCGGCCCGGTCCGGAAAATAATAGTCGTGGTACCGCGCCGAAAAATCGATCAGCGCAGATCCCCTAAAACGGCCCGGCCCGTGAAAACTTTTAGTGGGAGCAGGAAACAAACCGCGAATTTTCCATTATACTTGGGATTGCGGTATAGATTTCCCGTTTCGCCGATCCGTAGCGCGAGTTGGCGGAAGGGACGTTTCAGCTACTTGCTTCCTGCACCAGCCACCGTCGCCATGGAGCACCCGCAGCCGCCGCCCGTCTCTTTTCAAGTCTCACCGCCCTCATCGGTGTCGCGTCGAGTTAGCCGCCGCGCATCCCGTGGTTGGCTTCCCGGTCACCGCGCCAAATCCTTCGACCGTACACCGAAACGGAAGCGACATGGCAACCATATCATGCAAGGACTTGGGCCCCTTCCAGCCACAGGCTCTGGGATCCTTCCCGCCTAAGTCTCGGGTGCCGGCTCCGCAACGACGGTGAAGAAGACGAAAACGCTCGCCACTGGCTTGAAAAAGGCCAGGACTTCGGCAGCTCGAGGACATCTCAACCGGCATCCACAACATGTTCGACGAAATACCGGAGAGGTAACATTCTTCCCTTGTCCCCGGTATGTGCAAATTTTGGTTCAACTATTTAGTCTTTTGCCTCTTCGATTGTGTAGCTACAAATTGCATATCGTTCATACATCATATGCGGACATGTTGGAGGAGAACGCTCCATATCCTCCATACATCATATGCGGACATGTTGGAGGAGAGCGATAAACATCATGAGTGCTCCACTTGATGTGTTCGATACCGACAAGGGGGTTGAAGCCGAAGTCGGTATGGGGGCCGAAGTCAAAGCCGAAGCCGAAGCCGAGGGGGTTGCCGACAATGATCTAGAAGATATTGGGTAGGAGTTGTACAATGCTAGCCAAGCGAGTGTGAGATTTGTAAAACAAAGCGCCAATTACACGGAGATGGAGGACCTTTATTTTATTGAACCTTGACTGTGAGGCAAAGAGCCCCACAACATAACTTTATTTACATCAACAACAACAAAGAACAGCTTACATGTGGAGAGGCTAAAGCAGTCAAGCAGACTACCTAAAGCCAACTATATACATACCTTAAGGCAAAGCATTAACCCAAACCAAAAGGCTATCACAAAATTTAGACTTAATCCTATATCTGGACAAAGGATGCAGGAACCATTTTCAGTCACATCCCAATGCCTACCCTTCAACAGGTCACATATGTTTAATCTTTCCTTCCAAGAATCCAAGAAAAAATCTTGTAGTTCATGTTACATGAAGACTTCCAACCCACTGATACACACTTGGCGCCTTAATATGTGCATGAATATGAACATAAAACTTAGAAGATGTGTATCTGTCACCCCAGAAATATGACCATACATCCAATTCTGAACTTGTGGGACATGACTGTAGCAAACCTTGCAAGGCAATGAGTTCCTGAAACGCCTGCCTAGACAAAGGTAAGTGAAACAGGGCTGAATGATCAACAGCTTCATAAACCTCCAGTGCAGAGACGCTATCATTTCTGGCGTACGAAAAAAAGCGAGGAAAATGTATTTCAGAGGGTGCTTAGAATCACCAATTTTCGAGCTATCCATCCAGAACAGACTCTGCCTAGAGTAAATGTAGCAACTCTGAAATTATCAACAAGTTAATTTCATCACATCAGGCCACCAAAACGAGCCTTGAAGGTTCTTTGCATGTGGAACTTTATTCTGGTAATATGCAGACCAGACCAATTGAACCCAAGGAATATCTCTTTTATTATAAATTTATCCACGAATTTGATCAATAAAGCTGCATTTTTTTTTGAAAAATCCAAAATCCCAAGAACACCAGATTTCTCTGTAAGTCCTCGCCGACTGCCCGGATGGATGGAATCCTCGTCTCCTTCAGCCCTTCAGTTGCTCCCGTCCTCTCCTCTCCCGTGTGCATCGTTCCCTCGATCTACCGAGCGTACACCACCGGCGTGCGCCAGGATTGTACCGTGCGTGGAAAGCTCCGACGTTGACAAACTAGAGCTCCATCGCTGGCCGCTCCTCGCCCAAGGCAGACACCAGGATGATTCGTCGACGCAGAACACAACACCAATGCCACTGACCTGTGTCTACATCCACCTCACGGGCGGTGACGAGTAGGGCTTCGTCCGGCACGCGGGCGACCACCTAGTTAATTATATCTAGGGTTTATTTAGTTATTTATGTTTTAAATTATTGTAAGCATCTTTTGGTGTGAAATATGTTAATTTCCTGGTTTAGATGAAATATTAATTTCAAATTCAGGCAAAAATTGGAGTTGAATTTGAGTTCAAAAATATCAATTTCGATTAAATTACAACGAAATAAAAATTAGCGTTGCATTTAAGTTTTAATTGTCTAACTCGCAGTGGTGGCGCGCAGGCAACACGACAGTGGTGACAGTGGCGTGTCCACGGGGCGTCACTGATATGTCTCAAACGTATCTATAATTTTTGATGTTCCATGCATGTTTTATACCAATTGCTACATGTTTTTTATACACTTCATATCATTTTTATGTATTTTCTGTGACTAACCTATTAACAAGATACCATAGTGTCAGTTCATATTTTCTGTTGTCTTTTTGTTTAAGAAAAGCTAGTCAGGAAATATTCTCGGAATTGGACGAAAATCAACGGGGATGAGTTTTACACCGACACGATGACGAAGTCCGAAGGGCAAACGAAGAGGCGCCCCGAGGGGCCCAGACACCACTGATACGTCCCAAACGTATCTATAATTTTTGATGTTCCATGCTTGTTTTATACCAAATGCTACATGTTTTATTTGCATTATATATTATTTTTATGCATTTTCTGCACTAACATATTAATAGTTAAAAAAGTGCACATTATTCTTGTTTTACACTTTGATGTGTAGCAATTGACAAGAACACAAAAGAAGCCGAGTTGGAGTTTGACTTTGATCTCCTGAAATCTGTCTGCACCAGATAGTTTTTAAAGATGTCCCCGAAACAACCCGAAGATGACGCCAAATAGAAAAATCCTAGTCGCGAAAGGTTTTGGAAATTTTCCGCTGATCGTCGTGGAGTCGGACATCGCCCAAAAAGGAACCCGTGGGACCCACACACCACCTGGGCGCGACGGAAAGTGGGACCGCGCCCAGGGGTCATCTGGGCGCCTCTTCCACCGCCTCACGTCGCCTCCTCGCTCATAAATACCTCCCTGACCTAAAAGTCACGCACGCCGAAGGATTTTCCCCGAAACACATCAGAGTTCTGCCAACATCGAAACCTAGTTTCGGGGGTCAGAAGTTCCTGTTCCGGCACCCTATCGGGACGGGGAGAGACCCCCGGAGCCATCTACATCGACAACACCGCCTCCATCATGCTCCGTGAGTAGTTCCCCCATGGACTACAGGTTCTAGCAGTAGCTAGTTGGTACTCTCTCTCCCATGTAATTCAATACAATGATCTCATGAGCTGCCTTACATGATTGAGATCCATCTGATGTAATCAGTGTTGTGTTTGTTGGGATCCGATGAATTGTTACATTATGATCAGTCTATCTATTAAGTTTGTGAGTTATTTGTTGCTGCAATCTTGTTGTGTTTAATACTTGTCACTAGTGCACGAGTGGCATGATCTTAGATTTAAGCTCTATAATTGTTGCTTAGATTGTATCTACAAGTTGTATGTACCTGTTATTGTCCGGAACCCGATGCCCCAAAATGACAACAATTGGGATAACCGGAGGGGATGACTGTAGCATGAGGATCACATGTTTTCACCAAGTGTTAATGCTTTGCTCCGGTGCTCTATTAAAAGGAGCACCTTAATTACCAGTAGGTTCCATGATTGGCCCCGCTGCAAACGGGTTGGTAGGACAAAAGATGTCATGCAAGTTTCTTGTTTCAAGCACGTATGACTATATATGGAAAATATGCCTACGTATGAATTATAGACTGGATGTTCTGTCTTAATGTTATTTCAATTCTGTCAATTGTCCAACTGTAATTTGTTCACCCAACACATGTTCTTTATTTTGGAGAGATACCACTAGCAAAGTTGGGAACCCCGGTCCATATACACGCCATCAACTATTTCCCGCGCCATTGCCTCCGTTGTTACTTTTGCTGCTGCTACGTTACTGTTTCTATTGCTCTCAAATTACTGCTGCTTTTACATCACGTTTGTTACTAGTGTCTTTCCAGGTGTGGTGGAATTGACAACTCCGCTGCTAAGCCTTATAAGTATTCTTTGGCTCCCCTTGTGTCAAATCAATAAATTTGGGCTTTACTACCCTCGAAGACTGCCTCGATTCCCTACACTTGTGGGTTATCAAGACTATTTTTTGGCACCGTTGCCGGGGAAGATACGAAGCTTCCTGCAAGATATTTTTCCCGTCAACTACCCGCCAGCAAGATATTTGCTGGCGTCGTTGCCGGGGAATACAAATCGTCATCATCAAATACTTTCCCGTCAACACGCCATTAAAAATAGTAGCCACTATTTTCTGGCGCCGTTGCCGGGGAGCATAGCTCTACTCCTCTCTCCTTGTTTTGTTTTTGTTTTGCTTAAGTTTGCTTCTGTTTTGTTTTTATTTTGTTTTGCTTAGTTTAATTTTGTTTAGTTTATTTTATCTTAGTTTACTTTTGTTTAGTTTATTTTTGTCTAGTTTATTTTTGTTTAGTTTTATTTTTCTTATATACCCGAAAATCCATAAAAAATTAAAAACTGACAAATCTAAAAACAAACTATTGCTATGGAAGAACTTGCTAGAACCTCTATGTTTATGGAAGCTAAAGAATTATATATAAAGTATAAAGAATCAAGAGAGGGTAAAATCTTGAGAGGCATGTTAAAAAAGTTAAATCAAATTATTGAAGTTCTTGAACGACATGATATAAATTGTTGCTTTGAACAAGATACTAAACATCTTAAATTCCAATGTGGCTTTAGTATGGAACCTTTAATTATAAACTATCATTGGAATAACTATATTCATCTGGGAGTTGAACAAGTAGAACAATTTGTTACATTTATGGGAACATCTGAGATAGATTCCTTCATGGCTAAAAATTATGAAACTTGTGTTGCTTGTAATAAACTTAAATATGCAGTCTCTTTTATCCTTGATTATTGTCTAGAAAATTTCAGCAATAATTTGTATATCATTGATTATAAAGAGAGACTCCTTGATGCACAAGAATGTACTCACAACTTGCAGGAACCTGTGGAAGAAGAAATTGCTGAAGCTGAAAGCTCATTGGATCAAAAAGAGGAGGAGAGTGATGAACAAAAGGAGGAAGAGTGGATTAGCTACCCATGCCTACCTTCTAATGAGAGTAACTCTTTAACGCTTACACTATTTGATTTCCCTCCATGCCTACCAAAGGAGGATGAATGCTATGTTCCTATGGATTCTTCTGAAAAATCCCTTTTTGATGAAACCGAAACTTGCTATGCTTATGGCCATGATGCCCCTATGAATGAAACTTGTGATAATGATTATGTTACTGTTATTTATGATAATCCATGCTATTTTGATAACTCTTATGATAATCCTCTATTTGTGCCTAATGTCGAGATGCATGGTAATAAAGAGGTTTGTTTAGAAAATGTTTATGATAAAGCTCTAGATGATGGTCCTATGTTACTTGATGATATTAATTCTAATACTATTGAAAATGG
This sequence comes from Poa pratensis, assembly GCA_947311845.1. Taxonomy (NCBI): domain Eukaryota; kingdom Viridiplantae; phylum Streptophyta; class Magnoliopsida; order Poales; family Poaceae; genus Poa; species Poa pratensis. The sequence goes on from CAMZMU010000052.1 coordinate 43,653,245, forward strand.
GATTGGAAAGGTCTTGACTTTAGCTAGATGGAGTCCCATATCTTTTGAGAGTGATCAATCATTTTGTTATAAAATTGTTAAAAGTGGGTTTGAAAATTTTGATTCCACTATTTTGGAGCTTGATAAAAATTATGTGTTTGTAGACATGAAAAGCATGCTTTATGTGATAGTTATATTGTTGAGTTTGCTCATGATGCTACTGGAAATTACTATAAGAGAGGAAAATATGGTTGTAGAAATATTCATGTTACTAAAACACCTATGTTTATGTTGAAAGTTTTGAAGTTGCTCTTGTTTTACCTTCGTATGCTTGCCACTATGTTCTTCATGAATTTATTTGTTTACAAGATTCCTATGCATAGCAAGTGGGTTAGACTTAAATGTGTTTCATATTTGCTTCTTGATGCTCCCTTTTGCTTCATTTTCTATTCTTATGTGAGCATCATTAAAATCTTCAAGCCTAGCTAAAAGGCATTAAAGAAAATCACTTGTGGGAGGCAACTCATGTTATTTTAGTTTTCTGTTTTCTTTTTGTTTTGTTGAGTCAAGGATGTCGTTACCTCTGTAACATATCCTTTGTATCTTTTTGTTTTCGTTTTTTTTTGTGCCAAGAGTAGCCTCTAATGGTGGGAAAGTATAAAAGCCGGGTTTGCTGTCAAGAAACAGATTTCTGTGCTTCGCTGTAAACAATCTCGAAAAATCCCAGAACAGTATTTTGTTCTACAAATTTTTGTGCGAGAACCTGAGCTTTATATCTACCTTTAATCAATTTTAAGTTTTCTGATTTGAGCAACGGAAGTGTCTCGAAAAAATTCATCTTTACTGGCTGTTCTGTTTTTGACAGATTTTGTCTCTGTTTTTTGTATTGTCTCTTGCGGGCTTTAAGCAAGGCTCTCTAGACATAGAGGGCTGTAGCAAATGTTTTATCGAGTTCTTGCAATGTGTCTCTACAAAACCAAAGTGGATTAAAGTTTTTGAGTACTAACCCCTCTAATGAAGTTTATGAGAAGTTATGTCTGAAGGAAGTTTTCAAGTGTCAAGAGAGAGGATGATGAAAGAAGATCAAGAAGGGATAAAAGATTAAGCTTGAGAATGCCCCGCTGCACCCCAAGAAAATAATCAAGAAGTCACTAGCATCTAAGCTTGGGGATGCCTTGGGCATCCCCTTCTTCATCAACAATTATCAGGTCATCTCTGGTGAAACTATATTTTTATTGCTTCACATATTATGTGCTATTCTTGGAGCGTCTTGTGTGTTTTATTTTCTGTTTTGTTTTGGTTTTGTTCTCTGATCATATCAATGTTCGATCCTAACTACCTTGTTTGGGAGAGAGACACGCTCCGCTTTTTCGTAGAATACTCCTGTTCTTCACTTATATCTGTTGAGTATTCGGGCTTCATTTTATTTGCTTCTAGCTCTTGTTTTTTATGTATCTCTTGTTCAGAGCTATTAGTTCTTTTATAAAAAGTACTCTCTTGCTTCACTTATATTTGTTTGGAGAGTTGCTTGGTTAATGTGTTGGTTCAGAAAATGTTATGCATGTGGTAGTGGTATAATGAAAAACTTGCATAGTCTTGTAGATCATTGAACTTTGATAACTTGATTCTTTGCAAATGTTTTGAGGTATTAAATAATTAGATGTTAATGCTTGCTGGTTACTTAAGTTAAAACTTGTTAGTGGTTGTTGCCGTAAAGCTTGTTCCGTACTACAAACTCTACTAAAATTGTTGAAGGTGTAGTTGGTCTTGATAACTTTTCATGTCTGAAAGTAATTCGTAATAACATAGTTGTGTGCTAAGGCCGAGGGATCTAACGGGGTACTTGTGCCGCCGTGAATGGCACTCCTTGGAGTAAATTTTAATCATGTTCTTAATGTTGAACCTGCTAGTTGTTTTGCAATAAACTTGTGAGTTCTTTTTGACTAATGTTGAGCTACGGTTTTTGGCACTTCCACCATCCAAATTTTACTAGCCTCTTCGGTGCTATGCATTGACCTCTTCTCACATTGAGAGTTGGTGCATACTTCGCCAATACATCCAAATCCCGTGGGAGAACTTCCTCTTGTTCTCCTACACATAAGCCCATACATCTCCCTCAAAACAGCCACCATACCTATCTATCATAGCATTTCCATAGCTGTTCCGAGATATATTGCCAGGCAACTTCCATCATACATTGCATGACTTGTTGTCATTCATCATTGTTATATATTGTTTTGCATGATTCTATACAGGTGACGAGCGGTTTACCCATGTTACGCTAGATCATTGCACATCCTGCTACACTGGCAGAGGCATTCAGTTTCATACATCATGTTCTGTTCATTATGAGTTATTTGTAAAAAAAAGTGTATTGTCATATTAGGATGTTGCCCCTACCAGTGAGGGAGAGAAAAGTGAAGAGCCATGGAGGCCATCAAAAAGAGAAACAGAAAAAAGAGAAAAAGAGAAAAAAAAGAGAAAGAAAGAAATAAAGAGAGAGGGGGCAACATCACTATCCTTTATGCACACTTGTGCTCATGTTTAGCACCTATACTCCATTTGAGAAAGTTTTCATGTTTTACTAGTATAACTATGTGGGGATTATTCGTTATAGAACTTGGGTTGTATATTCCAATGATGAGTCTCCTCAAAAAGTGCTCTAGGTCTTCGTGAGCAAGCGAGTTGGATGCACCCCCATCCGTTGCATGACACTCACTACTCCTTGCATAGCTTCGATTATAAGACTTCCTCTTATCTAATGATCACTTATAGCTTTGTGAGCCTTTCTTCCATTGACCTTCCAAACCCCCATAATTATTCTCTTTGCCATAACATCCTGGTGCCAAAACCAAATGCTTACGCTCACCGGTTGAGTAAAACTTCTTAACAGTTGATTCATGATGCTCATGTTTATGTTTACTTGACTGGATCCTTTCTATGTTGTGAAAAATTGCTTGATGCTTGGATTGAAGGATTGAACTCCTACACTGAATACTTAAATCATCTATAATGAACTTTGTACGGTTCCATGTCTCCAAAGCATCATCCATGAAAGGTTTTACTTGTTTAATTTTCTTGCTTATCATCTTTTGTTTAATATCAATTATAAATATTTACTTTGAATGATTTGATCTCAGTTCACATGCCGTACATCACTATTGGATCAAGATTATGTTAGTAGCATGTCACTTCAAAAATTATCTTTGTTATCGTTTACCTACTCGAGGACGAGTAGGAACGTAGCTTGGGGATGCTGATACGTCTCAAACGTATCTATAATTTTTGATGTTCCATACTTGTTTTATATCAAATGCTACATGTTTTATTTGCATTATATATTATTTTTATGCATTTTCTGGACTAACCTATTAATAGTTGCAAAAGTGCACATTGTTCTTGTTTTACACTTTGATGTGTAGGAATTGACGAGAACACAAAAGAAGCCGAGTTGGAGTTCGACTTTGATCTCCTGAAATCTATCTCCACCAGACAGTTTTTAAAGATGTCCCCGAAACGACCCGAAGATGACGTCAAATGGAAAAAGTCTAGTCGCGAAAGTTTTTGGAAAAATTCCGCTGATCGTCGTGGAGTCAGACATCGCCCAAAACGGAGTCCGTGGGCCCCACACGCCACCTGGGCGTGGCGGAAATTGCGACCGCGCCCAGGGTCGTCTGGGCACCTCATCCACCACCTCGCGTCACCTCTTCGCTCAGAAATACCTCCCTGACCTAAAAGTCACGCACGCCGAAGGATTTTCCCCGAAACACATTAGAGTTCCGCCACCATTGAAACCTAGTTTCGGGGGTCAGAAGTTCCTGTTCTGGCACCCTGCCGGGACGGGGACAGACCTCCGGAGCCATCTCCATCGACGCCACCGCCTCCATCATGCTCCGTGAGTAGTTCCCCCATGGACTACGGGTTCTAGCAGTAACTAGTTGGTACTCTCTCTCCCATGTACTTCAATACAATGATCTCATGAGCTGCCTTACATGATTGAGATCCATCTGATGTAATCGGTGTTGTGTTTGTTGGGATTCGATGAATTTTTACATTATGATCAGTCTATCTATTAAGTTTGTGAGTTATTTGTTGCTGCAATCTTGTTGTGTTTAATGCTTGTCACTAGTGCACGAGTGGCATGATCTTAGATTTAAGCTCTATAATTGTTGCTTAGATTGTATCTACAAGTTGTATGTACATGTTATTGTCCGAAACCCGAGGCCCCAAAGTGACAGCAATTGGGATAGCCGGAGGGGATGGTTGTAGCATGAGGATCACATGTTTTCACCAAGTGTTAATGCTTTGCTCCGGTGCTCTATTAAAAGGAGCATCTTAATTACCAGTGGGTTCCATGATTGGCCCCGCTGCAAACGGGCTGGTAGGACAAAAGATGTCATGCAAGTTTATTGTTTCAAGCACGTATGACTATATATGGAAAACATACCTACGTATGAATTATAGACTGGATGTTCTGTCTTAATGTTATTTCAATTCTGTCAATTGCCCAACTGTAATTTGTTCACCTAACACATGTTGTTTATTTTGGAGAGATATCACTAGCAAAGCTGGGAACCCCGGTCCATATACATGCCATCAACTATTTCCCGCGCCATTGCCTCCGTTGTTACTTTTGCTGCTGCTACGTTACCTTTACTACTGCTTTTACATCATGTTTGTTACTAGTGTCTTTCCAGGTGTGGTGGAATTGACAACTCCGCTGCTAAGACTTATAAGTATTCTCTGGCTCCCCTTGTGTCGAATCAATAAATTTGGGTTTTACTACCCTCGAAGACTGCCTCGATCCCCTACACTTGTGGGTTATCAGCCACCTGGGCACGGCCCCACCTGGAGGAGCGCCGGGGGGGTCGTCTGGCTCCCTCAGGTTGCCCCTCGCGCCGCCCTTTCGCCTATATATTCACCTCCTCTCGAAAACCCTAAATACCCAAACATTATTCCACGAAAAGTTCTGTCGCCGTCGCCATCGTCAACGCTAGTTCGGGAGGATTCTGAACCTCTTCCCGTCACCCTGCCGGAGGAGAAGATCATCGCCGGAGGGCTCTACATCACCATGCCTGCCTCCGGGCAGATGCATGAGCAGTTCATCCTTGAACTACGGGTCCATAGCAGTAGCTAGATGGTTGTCTCACTAGTAGGAGAATGGCTACTGCTGGCGGACATAATTTAGCTACCTCTTGCGAACAGCTGCCCGCCAGTAATGGCCAGTGGTAAGTGCTACCGCTGGCGAACAAATCCGTCCCCAGCGGTAGGGAATGTTACCGCTGGCGTGCAAAATACTGGTGCGCCAGTGGTAGTTACTGCTGGTGACAGTATTTGTTTGCCACTAGTAAGATTTTAGGAATTAAAAAAAATCAAAACCATATTAATTAATCTATTTATCTAATACATTCAGACACGTCATTATCCAGTAATTCAAATACACTATTACATCAATCAATAATACATGTTATTATTCAACAGTCCAAGTACACCATTACATCAATCAAATACACCATTACAAAATGATTCGTCATCGCGATGCCGTCGTCGCCGTCGCCGCAGCCGCGTGTCAAAGGCGTCGCTGCCTCAGCCTCGTGTCGATGCCGTCGTGTGTGCAGCAGCGTGTCGATGTCGCCACAACAGCCCGTGTCGATGTCCTTTACCGCTGGCAAAAATGCAATCAGCAGTTACCTTTAATTCTGCATCACTATGAAAAACTGGAATAGAAACTCTTTCAAGAGGTGAAGCAAAAATAATAAGACTCAATTGTTCATTATGGTTAACTATCTGCTTCAACTACAAGTAGGCAGCTTTGTCGATATTTAGATAGATAAGAATATCTATACATGATAGAGAGGAAATTGAGAACATCATGAACAATATTTAAAAAGTTTTTAGGCCATTTTTTATGTACAAGTGGCAGTACCAGTTTTTGTCCAAATTGAGCTGGAGCACGGGAGAAGAGGGGAGGACAAATGGCAGCAATAATTCAATTTTTAAAAACCAAGGATGGTCGAACCATGCAGCTTTGGAAAATGGACAAATAAACAACATGTGCATTTCATCTTCAACAGCACCACACCTAGAAGGAAGCACCATCCATGTGTTTGGAGAATCTGGTCACGTACAGGTAACTACCTCGGAAGAGGCTATTTTTTTAATAATACATTTTTTTATTAATTTTGACTAATATTACGCAAATCAGAACATTTGCAGAAATAATACAACCTCGTCTTGGGCTAAGCCGATAAGGACCTATCAGCCTCGACGTAGCCGATTAGGCCTTATCGGCCTTGGCGAAGCTGAGCAGGTGGCATGGCGGGCCAGGCCTGCGGCCGACAGCCCTTTCGGGTCATGCGTGGCCACTAATCGGCCACGTCGAAGCCGACAAGCCTATCGGCCAGGCCGAGGCCGATTAGTCCCAGGATAAGGCCGACGGGTTTCTTCTTCCTCCTCGCCTCTCTCTCTCTTTCTTCTTCCTACCCGAAAAGAAATGAAACAATGGCGATTTCTTCCCTCCCCCGATGATTTCTCCATCCAGCCAGCAAATCTTAAGGCTAGAGGTGTTAGAGAGTTAGGGCAACTCCGATCTACAGATGGGTTAGGTTGTGGGGGTGATTTGGTGGTGGTTTTTTTTAAGGCAATGGTGGAGATGCGGTGGAGGTTGGTGTAGGTCGTGGAAGACGTGGTGGTGGTGCTTCTGCTGCTCCGGCCGTGGTGGTGGTGGTGCTTCTCATTGAATCAAGGCACGCTTCAAGGGTATGCGATTTTTGGCTAATTAGGGTTTAGATTAATTAGGTTTGCATTATTGTTAAGTTTGTCATGCGATATTGATATTGCTAAGTATTCGGTATAAATTAGTAGGTATTTGTTGCGGTAGTAATAAATAAGTATGTAGTTGTTCCGGTTATAATGATTATTTGGTGTCACATTTTTAGGTTGTCGAGATGAGTAATTTAGTGAAGTGTCTGTTTTACTACGGTCCTAGTACTGTTGAAATAACTGAGTTGGGAGCTGATTTGGGTCGGTTTCGATGGTCAGAGTTAGAACTAAACTCCCCACAAACATGGTCCATAAGTCAGCTGAAAGATTGGTTGGCAGGATGTTTAGGGCTTAATCCTGAAATAGACACCGTCGGTGTGCATGCATTGTGGACGAAGTCAAGGTCACCGGTGTTTTTCTATTTGAGGCCGATAGATCGGACCTCTCAGTTGGTGCGCTGGCTGCAAGGTTGCGAAAGCAGGGGAACAACCCCTGTCGCCTTACTGATACCTGTCGCGAAGGAGGTTAACCCTCCTGAAGGCGAGGGTGGGCACGATCCTGGCCAGAGCAGCCATAAGATGCATTTATCTGGACATGATGATAGTTAGGAAGATGTTGGAGGTGGTGGTTACGATTCAGGGCAGAATAGCCTGGGGAAGTAGGAGATGACGATGGTGTTGAGGCAGATGCAGACGAGGAATCTGGGCATATGCAGACCCAGATGGAAGAGGAAGATACATATGGTGATAGTGGTTATGTCAATGATTCCAACGAGTCGGATGACGAACAGGTGGTGCCTAATCCTGCGTCATGGAGTCATGACTTCTCTTCGTCAATGACTGAACGATGGTCATGACTCTGCCTGGCAATACCACCAGAACCAGATTGCCGTGGGTGCTCTATATCCCGACAAGCAACATTTGCAAGACGCAATCATTAAGTGGGCAATGTCGACGTGGAGGGTATTCAGAACGAAGGTGTCAAGTAAAAAAATATCTGACAATGGAATGTGAGGTTGCAGACTGTCCTGGAAGGGTGCATGGCTATCGCCCTCAATGGGGAATAAACTGGAAAGTGAGCGACGTAGTACAACACACATGTAAAATTGACTGTATCCCTCAAGATCATCGTAACATTTCATCGACGCTTATAGCTCGGTTGCTTTACTCAGAGATAGTTCAGGGCAAAGCGATGGAAGTGAAGGCTATTGAGCATAAGGTGTTTACCAGGTTTAAGTACAAAATTTCTTATGGGAAAGCTTGGAGGGCTAAGCAGAGGGCACTTGAGATCAGATTTGGTTCGTTCCTGGACTCATATGACTCAGTTGTTCGGCTCCTCCAGACATTGCAGGCCCGTAATCCAGGCACCTATGTTGACATCAAACACTTCTGGATGCCAGAGTTTCCGACTGTCAAGGTGTTGCATCGTGTGTTCTTCTCTTTCGGTGTATGCATCGAAGCTTTCAGTCATTGTCGACCAGTCATCTATGTTGATAGAACTTTTCTTACTGGCAAGTATAGGGGACAGATCTTGACCGCCATTGGTCAGGACGGCAACAATCAGATCGTGCCACTCGCATTTGCTTTTGTGGAGAGCGAGAACACTGATAGTTGGACGTGGTTCTTCAGGCAGCTTAAAATAGCAGTTGTGCAAGATAAGCCGAATGTGTGCATCCTTCATGACCGGCATGCTGGTATACTGAACGCCATCAAGGCACTCACAAACCCTGGGCCTGAGGAACAAACGCCATGGCTAGACCTACAGAGTCGTTGGTGCATGCGCCATCTGGGGGCCAATTTTTTCTCACAATTCCGAAATAAGGATTTGATGAATCTATTCAAAAAACTTTGCAAGCAGAACCAGTTATGGAAGTACACTTATATACGTGGTAAGCTTGATGAGTTCACTAACAATCATGTTAGGCAGAGGAGAGCTGCCCGAGCTGTAGCAGTAGAAGCACATGTACAACTTGTTGCTGCACGGGCAGCAACAGGACCTGCACCCGCGGAAGACGAACCTGTTGGGCTCTGTGACTTGCCAGGATTTGACCCGCCAGGTGTGAGGAGAAAGGTTGGAAGACAGATTAAAAACTTCGAGCAGTGGATAGAGCACGAGCCTCTAGAAAGGTGGTCTTTGTTACACGACACTCATAGAGCTCGGTACGGCGTCATGACTACCAAACTCGCTGAAACATACAACTTTGTCCTGAGAGGAAATAGGGCCTTGTCACTTACAGCCATTGTGGAGGGTATTTTTCAGGGCACAGTGAAGTATTTCAGAGATCAGAACGCATGAGGTGAGAATTGGAAATGAAGCCAGGCCAACGTGTGAGTGCACATGCAACAAACCAAAATTGCTTCATCTGCCTTGCTCCCATGTACTGGCTGCTTGTGGGCAGCTAGGGATGGCAGCAATCTCATTTGTGTCCCCATATTTTTTGAAAGAGTCTGTCCTTAATATCTGGACTGGTGAGATCAGAACACGGTTGACCCTACTGAAAGGCAGTACATCCCCGACCCAAGGCTACTGCGTACTGGTAGAGGTCGACGACAGTGTAAGCGTATCTGAAATGATATGGATGAATCTGAAGCCGGAGGCCCGATAGTGCAATGTTTTATGTGCAACCATTTTGGTCACAGGGACACTGCTTGTACAAGATTCGGGACCGCGGGAGCTGCTCCACGTGGCCGAGGCAGCCGAGGACGAAGAGGGAGAGGAAGAAACTAGCATATGTGTGGAACAATGTTTTTAATTTAGACTATGTTTTTATCTGTAATAAGTGTGGAACCATGTTTTAAATTTGTACGATGTTTTTAATCTGTAATATGTGTGGAACAATGTTTTAAATTTAGACTATGTTTTTATCTGTAATAAGTGTGGAACCATGTTTTAAATTTGTACTATGTTCTTAATCTGTAATAAGTGTGGATCAATGTTTTAAATTTAGACTATGTTTTTTATCTGTAATAAGTGTGGAACCATGTTTTAAATTTGTACTATGTTTTTAATCTGTAATAAGTGTGGATCAATGTTTTTAATTTAGACTATGTTTTTATCTGTAATAAGTGTGGAACCATGTTTTAAATTTGTACTATGTTTTTAATCTGTAATAAGTGTGGATCAATGTTTTTAATCTCGACACGGCTACGCATCATGCATCACGTTCATGTTTCATTAGTATAATTATGTGGGGAATTTACACTATAGAACATGGGTTGTATATTCCAATGATAAGCCTCCTCAAAAGCGCTCTAGATTTTCGTGAGCAACTAAGTTAGATAAACCCCCACTAGTTCCATTGGAGACCTTTCATACACATATAGTTCTATGTGCATCTGTTGCATGACAATCACTACTCCTTAAATAGCTTCGATTATAAGACTTCCTCTTGTCTAATGATCACTTATAAATCCCCATTATTATTCTCTTTGCCATAACATCCTGGTGTCAAAACCAAATGCTTACGCTCGTTGATTGAGTAAAACTTTGAAACAGTTGATTCATGACGTTCATTTTATTTTTACTTGACTGGATCATTTCTATGGTGTGAAAAATTGCTTGATGCTTGATTTGAAGGATAGAACTTCTACACTGAATACTTAAAACATCTATAATGAACCTTGTACGGTTTCATATCTTTAAAGCATCGTTCATGAAAAGTTTTAGCTTGTTTAACTATCTTACTTTATTATCTTTTGTTTAATATCAATTATAGACATTTGCTTTGAATGATTTAATCTCGGTTCACATGATGTACATTACTATTTGATCAAGATTATGTTGGTAGCATGTCACTCCAAAAATTATATTTGTTATCGTTTACCTACTCGGGACGAGTAGGAACTAAGCTTGGGGATGCTGATACGTCTCAAACGTATCTATAACTAGCTGGGCGGCCCGCGCAATTGCGCGGCTAGACTGGCTACACATAGTCATATGATAAGGAAACGATTGTAGGGCAAATTTATGTCATCCGAAATATAAAAATATATGGTAAAGAAAATTAACCTTTTTAAATTGCAAACATGTGGTACTGAGATATGGATCCGACATGCAAACATCAGATATTGTTATATTACCTCCGACTTTGTCTTCAATACTACTGCGTCTCTAATGTATGTATTTCCTGCGGTAGATAGTTAAGTAAATCAACATTGTTGGCTCGTACTTTAAAAAATATGTTTTCTTCCTCAACTCGACTCATCAGATGTCGTGCATGCTCATCCTATCATAATTTCCCCTGTTGCTTTCCTTTCTAAGGATATTTTGTTACCAATATATATTCATTAGAAGTTTTCCAAATATTGTCTCCCAATGTCATCGTAGCTTATCTTTGTTGTCATATCGACTTTATTTGTAAGCGACATATATTTCCATTATATAAATGAAACTGCTTGTTATGTACATGACAATATTCATTTTTTCTGACATTTTAGTGTATTAGCCAAAACAAAATTATTATTCCATAGTTCGCACAACACATTCTACTTTCACATGTAAAGCACAATCCATATCGAGTCATATGTTCTCAATACATGACATCATGCATGTATTTACGTGATTTATATATTAGTAACATACCACCATATGTCGGTTCTAACCGCCACAAACTATGCAGTTGAATATTTGTTTATGCATGCATTCCTTGTGTCTATGATTTATAAGTATGTTCATTTACCTGTTTAAATTCTCGAGCCCCATGATTGTTACTAATGCAAATTATATTGTATTTACGTTTTTCCACATTTGAGTTTCAAGGTATTTTATTATGTAATACAAATTCGTTCTCTATATGAATTTACAACAAAAAATGCAGTTAACAAATTTCACATGGTGGTTTTCCTAATTTTGTGTTATCAAGATCCATCTTTAGTCCATCAAACGAACATATTGTAGGGAGTGAGGCTAGGTCACTTTGTTGGGGGACATCATGTCCACCCAAATATATTTTTATATTTAGTTTTTGTAGGCCCGTAGTTTGCATATTACCACTGATATATCTAAAAGTAAGTGATATGTGAATCACTAAGAATAAAAATATGTTACAAAAGCATATGGCAATTTATCTGATGAACCATTGTACCAAATAATAATCAATTAACCGATGTTCCCAGGTTTATGTCAACATAATTGAGCCATCGATTCAGTGAAATCTTAATGTAATAAACAACTGACATCTATGAACAACCGACATAATGAATTGAGAAAATAGGAAATATAGGCAATAAGAAAAAGCTACCTGACATCTATCAAAAACAATTTATAGTACTCCACAAATTATCAACCGGCAGGTTCTGACACCTGCAAAATGAAACATCCATGAGAATATGTAAACCAAGAAGAATGCATTCATGATCTCAGGCCCTAAGCATGTTTCGAGCATAGTGTGGCATAAAAAATTATATGCTCTCTTGTCAAAAAGATTGGTAGTACCTGTATTTCAGCTATATTGCAAGGATTCTTCTGTACATCATCTACAATTATTAATAAGTTTAGTGGCATCATTAGGGCAGTGAATTAAATTGCTAAGAACGTGCTCCATTTACACTTTCTAAATATCCAGAAAAGAGTGCTTAGAGAAATTTTGCACCCCTAAGAAAGCAACAGTGTAGAAAACCGGGTGACTGAAATTAATAATAGGTATTTGCGTCTATTTACAAATAAAGTTGCATGAGGATGCATATTCATTCCCATATCATACGTCCTATGTATGGGCTACTTGTAAGATATTTATGCTGGACAACCCCTTCGATGCTGCTTCCGGCTGTCGTGAAATCTGATAGTTAGCTTCGTTTGAAGTGTAGAAAAAGAGGTAATCCAAATATACATCTTGAATAATACCACGGATCTTAAATACTCATTTCTGAACTGCATGCTAATTAAATGCATCAGCGAACCTAGCTGCCACTTTTCTTCCTGCGCTATAAAACCTAGCACGTCGATGGATCACTGATCACTCCATGTCTCCATCTATCTCACTATCTGGATTGTGCGTTGGTTGTGTCATATATATGAAGTGTACCCCCTGGCTGGTAGGGAAGAAGGTGGCATTATTCCAAATTAACCAACTACATCTTCATAGTAAACCGTGTGGCGTGTGTGGTCGACTACAACACTGATCCGGTCCTTCCCATTTTCCTCTTCATACAGACATTTTGTAGACTCGGTTCCTTATATGTTTGTCAAGATCGCTTCCGTGAGATCACCGCAGTTTAATTTGGCATCCAATATTGCAGTCGCTGCCTCGAGCTCATCGGAGGATGTATGCTAGGCATTAAGTCCGTGGCTTTTCGACGACGTCGTTTCTTGCAGATTGTATGTTCCTCGTGGAATCATGGCTCTTTGTATGTTTGTCAAGCTCGTTGTCGTGAGATTGCTTTCCACGCCTCGCTGGGGAATTGCGGGGATGCTGGAAGCGACACCCATATCAGGCTAAGGTTTCTCCATCATGCAAAACCTCTAGGCTCGATTCCCTTTACGCTGGGCCTTTGAAGACGACGCCACCAGCCAAACCGATAAAAAAGAATAAAATAGGTAGAAAAAGATACCGCGATATAACACCGTCGCTGTCTTGCCTCCTAATTGCGGAGCGTCTCATTGTACCCTCAGCTGATCCAAAAGTCAAGATACCATTACCGTCGTACTTCTAAATTGAGCGTCTCATCCTACCTAGTGTGATCCAACTGAGCACAGACCCAACAATCCACTCTCACATCCAAGCATCAGGATGGTCACCATGGCTTCCGAATATTGTGTCTTCAGTTTGCCGATCGTTCGATCGAAAAAAACATCTGGATGGTTAGCATGTCAGCCCTCTTTCGTTTGCCGCCAGCGCACCATAATCTTTGATCGATAAAAGCATCTGGATGGTTAGCGTATATATCAGCCCTCTTCAGTATGCCGATCGTCCGGCCGGGCCTTCCATGACCAGCGCACCATAATCGCTCTGGCGAGACAGCAGGCTTCCCCAGAGTAGGTCCAAAGTTTGACGATACTTACCCCGTACTCCAAAGCTTGATGTCTGTCTTATCCACGTGATTAAGCCTGCAACAAACGCCTGCATATTGTCTATACATCATCCTCTTCCTTGTGGTGGCAAGTGAACGACCATGTCGTCTAGATTCCGCACTGATCGAAAACACCGGTGCTTGCCAGATAGCAGACAAAGCTTTATTGCGGCGGCGCGCGGAACCATCTGCCGCCGTGAGACCGTGACGGCGAACATAGATAAGCTATGTGGTTTCTTCCGTCCATGAGGCGATCGAGATTGAAACATTGAGCTGCGGAGGAGGTCGTTGCCAGATAGCAGACAAAGCTTTATTGCGACGGCGAGCGGAACCATCTGCCGCCGTAAGCCCGTGACGGCGAACATAGAGAAGCTGTGTGGTTTCTTCGTCCATGAGGCGATTGAGAATGAAACATTGAGCTGCGGAGGAGGTCGGACGTACGGCGGCCGGGCCAGCCGAGTCCATCTAAGAAAATACGGCGGTGATGGCGGCGTGCAGTCACGATAGTCTAGGTCAAGCTCACGACTTGTCTTAGGATGGTATATATTAGGTGTAGATGAAGACGTCTCCTATTACAACACAAAAAGTGTCGGCCATGAAGTCGTTTCGTATTGTCAATTTACAATCTCAATCGCCCACGTACGTCTTCTTCGATGCCTAGTCAACAGATCTGGGCCATTGAGATCTTCTAAGTTTACGTTGTTAAATCTCCACCATCGGTTGTCTTGTGTTTTAATTATATAATAGATTTTTTATGTTCCATGCATGTTTTATACCAATTGCTACATGTTTTATACACACTTCATATAATTTTTATGCATTTTCTGGGACTAACCTATTAACAAGATGCCACATTGCCAGTTCATGCTTTCTGCTGTCTTTTTGTTTCAGAAAAGCTAGTAAAGAAATATTCTCAGAATTGGACGAAAATCAACGGGGATGAGTTTTACACCGACACGATGACGAAGTCTGAAGGGCGAACGAAGAGGCGCCCCGAGGGGCCCAGACGCCACCTGGGCGTGGCCCCACCTGTAGGCGCGCCGGGGGGTCGTCTGGCTCCCTCGGGTGGCCCCTCGCGCCGCCCTTTCGCTTATATATTCACTTCCTCCCGAAACCCCTAAATACCCGAACATTATTTCACGAAAATTTCCGTCGCCGCTGCCATCGTCAACCCTAGTTCGGGAAGGTTCTGAAGGTCTTCCCGCACCCTGCCGGAGGAGAAGATCATCGCCGGAGGGCTCTACATCACCATGCGCCCGCCTCCGGACAGATGCGTGAGTAGTTCATCCTTGTGCTACGGGTCCATAGCAGTAGCTAGATGGTTGTCTCTCCACTTTGTGCTATCATGTTTAGATCTTGTGAGCTACCTAACATGATTAAGATCATCTTATTGTAATGCTACATGTTGTGTTTACTGGGATCCGATGAATTGTGAAGTTATGATCAAGTTGTTTATCTATTTATCTACTGTTTTATTTATGTTCTTGCATGCTCTCCGATGCTAGTAGATGCTTTGGCCAAGTAGATGCTAGTATCTCCAATAGGGATTATTTATGCTAGATAGTGGGTCCATGCCTCCAGTAATCTGGGTTCAGGCGACATAAATGACTAAGGTTGTGGATGTGCTGTTCACACTAGGGAGAAAATAACTTTGCTTTACTTATATGCGTTGCTTATATGTTTCACGCATTGTTTACATTACACATCATTCTTAATGCAATTATCTGTTGCTTGCAACTTAATACTCGTGAGAGACACTGATGTTATCTCGGGAGTGGATTATCAGTCATAGATGCAGCTGGTAAGCGGTCTATGTAAAATGTTGTAATGCCCAATAAATACTACATTTAACATCTTGTCATAATATGCATTGTCATGCGTTTGCCATTGTCAATTGTCTAGCTGTAATTTGTTTACCCAACATGCATGCTATCTTTTATGGAGAGACACCACTAGTGAACTGTGGACTCCAGTCCATTCTTTTACACTGATAAAACCACCGTTTCCACCACGCTCTACAATCGCTTGTTCGCTATTCATTTTTGCATTCATATTTATTCTCCACACCATACGTTTAATCATTTGTATTCAGCAAGCAAGGGAGATTGACAACCTTCCTGTTTCGTTGAGGTAAAGTACTTTGATTGTGTTGTGTGTAGGTCCGCGTCAACAACATTTCAACGGCGCTGTTGTTGACACCGTGTTGAAGCTCTTCCACCTCCTACTGGTTCGATAACCTTGGTAGATTTCAAGGGAAAATTGCTGCTGCACTACTTCATACCTTCCTCTTGGGGTCTCGCAACGAACGTGTGTTTTCACGTCATCAGTCACTGGTACGCATTACAAGTGGTGTGTCGAAAACACGCTGGCAAAATCGCCACTGTTAGGTTTTTTCTCACTAGTGTAAGCTTGAAGAGTCGTCCCAGGCCCACTGTCATGTTCTTTCAATAGGTCAGGTTGCCCTCGTGTTTTTCTTTCTCCCTTTTGTTTGACCACTCGACTGGGCTCCAAGGCGCAACCAATCATGGTGGGACAACACGAGAGGCTCGGCGCCAGCATGTGTGTGCACGTCCCCGCCATGATGCTTTGCCGCGGAGGCAAGCTCGATCTCGTCGTTAATTGTACGTACGCGGACTGCATTCGTAGGAGGGGCGTATCTGGAGGGTGTTCCATGGGTACCATGGAGTCCCCTCCACAAATGCAAAAAAGTATACACCATATATCTTACACTAATGGTTCAAGACTTTAAAGTATATTTGGAACTATTTGGTGAAATCATGATGATATTTGGATCAATATATATTGTATGTCATGTAATCTTAACAAAATTTGAATTTATATGTTGAAGTTATGTTGTTCATGTAATCTGTGTGTCCGGGATATAAAACCCGGGCCTCAAAAACAAGGCAAAAGCAGCCGTCCTGCCGCCTTGCGGCATGCCGGCACCGGCTAGCCGTCACCGCGCTGGGCAGCGCCTCGGATCCCTCCGACAGGAAGAAGATAAGGAGACAAGACCACATGGGCGCGCACGTCCCCTGACTCCCCGTCGTCAACTACGTGACGCCAGCCACAGGGAACAGTACGCGGCGCGTCATCAACAGTGGCCAGCCGTCCATGCCGATGGGACGGCGTGACAAGACAGAAAGGCGTCGTCCATACCGAAGACCGGCGTGGCTGACCTCGCCCACAGTACCCGACACTGTGGGTGGCCGTTGGCTCGGGCCCCGCCCACATCCCGGCATGACGGCATGCCGGACCACTCTTTGTAACCGGCTCCCCGTCCTATATAAGGAGAGCCGGGCACCCCATGGAAGGGGTTCGATCCATTCATCCCAGCACTCATAGCATAGCTCCTCTCTGCCAAGAGACTGAGCCCCAACACAGCTCAAGGAGCACCATTGTATTCCCTGTGATCTCCCATATACAGATTAGGCAGGAGTAGGGGTGTTACCTCCTCACGAGGGGCCCGAACCTGGGTACGTCTTGGTGTCACCGTGAACATCTTGCTCGTGCCCAATCCCGAGCGAGCACTGTCGCAACGCAACCTGTCAGGTTCCACCCACTCTAGCCATCCCGTTGGCATATGCCGAACTTTACACCTCGACGCTGTGAAACCTCCAACGATATGGATCTAGATCTGCCACTGTCTGTAGGGGCACGTTCCCACATAGGCGACGTCAGTGTGCGGGTTTCTTTCGATGACATATTGGCTCGATCCAATTTAATCTACATTCTGATGTAAGAATACAGTTTCCACTAGTCTACCCCGTGGTGATAGTTAAACATTAAATCTCAGGAAAATATGGTAGCGACACACCTTAGTTCCAAATTGCATGTTACCATTTAATTAAACTTTGGGTAACAAGAAAATGCTTTGTTTCCCGTGATTTTGTAACTGTGATTCATACTTGTGTGTCCTAATAAATGATGGCCTAATTTATCTGAATTTTTTTAGATATTGATTAATTTGGAACGGATGGAGTATGTACAGTTATCATACCTTTTACCCGTATATACAAGCAGTCTTTAGAACCAAGTTAAGTAGGAGCCAAAATCCCCTTGACCTGGGAGAAGTGAAATACCCCTATTGAGGTCGGTTTCCTGACACTGGAAACATGCATGAGGCTGGACTGCCAGGCGATGTCCCCGTGCAGTGTTAAAAGCTAAGACATTTCAATAATTATTGTGGTGCTTTGGGCTCACTAATTTACCAATGGTGCAATCTTAGAATTCACTATGTGAATCATAGTATGGGACAGCACTCTCATACAAAGCTATTGCATGCGAGCATAAATAATCTCCTGAAATCACCTCAGATCCAGTAGAGGCTATGACAAGTACAGAGGCCGCGCGTGACCCTCCGCCCTCACGCTCAACCACAAAACAACTCAGCGGCGATGGGTAGCCCAACCACAAAACCTTGCAGTGTGCAGAAATTACAAGAGATAAGCAAAGTACAAACGGAAAAGATCAAAAGATCCGGCGTCACAACTGATGCCTAAACCTCCAGTACAGTACCTTCTCTTTTCATCTGTTACTACGAGTTGAAAACCAAGCTCCCTGCAAATGCTGGAAATGCCGAGGCCGTATCCCGAGACTGGTGTATGTGCAAACCACGAGCAGAACATTTGGAAACTGCACTGGCGTGGAGGTACTGCGCATATGGCAGGCAGTCTCATTGATATGAGGTACTAGATTCGAACGGCGCGGCTCGCCGCGCGGCACTTGTTGTTTCTTTTAATTTCTTGCCCGTGGTTATCACATTTTATACAGATTATTAAAAAGATAATTCATATCCATATGTATAAGCAAAAATATGGTACTTGGAGTTATACCATATTTGGTTTGTGCTAGATCAGAAAGTTGAACACGGGTCTATAGATTTGAAAGCAGACTTTATAATCGTATGAAATCAACAATCACCACATCATGCAATCAAAATCTTAAGAAACAGAAAGATCAGAGCAACGATGAATCTCACAGGGAAAGTAATAGAAATTCACACCACACGGACATAATATATATGCTCGCATGGAAGTAGTAATAGATACATAAGTATTGACCAGACGGGAAACACAATCTCAAACATCTAATGAGTTTCATGTAACCGATAACAATTGAAAAGTCAGTGCAGCTAGTCTCAACAACATTAACAATGAGACATCAGAAACAAAGACCACAGCTTGCAGGGGGCATTCACGGACAGAGACTTACATCAAAATAAGTCTGTGCTGCAGGAACAAAGTTCAGAATTAATCGAGACCGTAGTTTTGTGGATAGAAACAACAATAAGTTTGGTTTGGCCAGACCTTCAGCCGCATCATCTCTGAAGAGCATCGTAATATCAGGAATGCGCTTGACTAAGAAAACCTAGTCACGGCTTATCGTAAGTTCTATTTCCTCAGCTTATTTCTAAGGACTATAGCTTGTTTTTAATATGGATATTAAATAATTAATAGTTACCTACCTTCTCAGACCCATGGTTTATATCAAGACACTGTGGTGCATTGTGTGAATCAATTCTAAAAATCTTAGCACCTAAAGAGAATAAATATAGAGATACTTCCAAATATAGCAACATCACGCTATTGAAGAAGCATCACAAATTGTATTATTTCACTGTTTTTTTGTCAGATTTCTTAACATATCAACCACTCTTAGCAATACAGATGGTAATGTTATAACACCTTGTTATTACAAACATAGTAACTGGTTGCCAAGGGATGATATAATCTTGTCTGTAATGTGAATGGCAAGGTATTGAGCTTAATCTTCAGGCCTAGGAGATGCAATGGATACATGAAGAAATAAAAGAATAAGAACAGGTTGGTCTAAAGAAACGACCATATCTACTACAATTATGTATTCAGGGATCTCGAGGTACCCTAACTACACAAAGTGGAAACATATCAGTAAACCGAGACAATTCTTCCATTTTTCTAGTCGACCATTAGAGTGGCAAATTATACCCTTGGGCGCCACAAAGGATTCGAGGTAGAGGAAACAGTCCCCAGCAAACCAGAACACGCAAGGGAGAGAAGCCAGGGGCAAACCTTGGACCACCGCTGTGCCTCCTTTTGCTGCCTTGCATGAGGAAGTGGGTCAGGGTGGAGGAAGCGGCGCTCGGCTAGACAATACTGAGATGGGGGAGAAGCGCACAGGACGACAACCTACATTCCTCCTGTTTGAAAGATTCACCCTCTAGCCTGCAGAGCAAAAGCAACTATTTAACATGCAAAAAACACATCATAGATCTGGATCTTAGGAAAAGTACAGCAGAGACTCATTTACAATTGATGGGTAACACAAGAATAACTAACAAATTGTAAACTTTCTGCACTAAACTAAATATATAATAATGAGTTCACCATGCCACATATTTTTTGGCAGCAAGTAACAGAGCAAGTAAGTAACCTTAAATACCTTTCTCTGAAGCGGGAAAGGTATACTACACCTCAGGTCTCACGAGCTAGTGTTAAAAGTTTATACAATCATCAGTAGCATTTTATTATCTGCATCTTGGGAAAAGCTCCAGCAAATAAAAAGGAAAAGACAATACATCCATGTGCAGATTTTGGTAAAGGAAAACTTGTGCAGATGCAGCACCACTTATTTGGTTGATAAGAAATTTCAACTCAAGCTCTAGAAAGGCCAAATGATCGGGTGAGGCAACTTGCGTATAGATTATTATCATCTACTCCTGCAATCAACAGAGCAGCCTGGGAAGGCTGACATGACATGCATACAGTTGTAACTCTAATACTCAGTAGGAGAAATAACCATCCACACTGGGCTCAGCTAAATTTTAAAGGCAATCGCCTGGACTGGGATCATCTAAGCTTTTTAAAGGCAACGACCTGGACTAAAAAAATTAAGTATATTGACCTGAAACAAATTATTCACCATCATGCACACAACACACATGTACACACATGCATTACCCGAATAGTTTTTTCCAATATCAAGACAAATGTAGGCAGAACAAAGAAGAACCGAGGGGGCATTTACACAAAGAAAACATATATAAGAAATAGGCCTAGTTTTGTACTAATATATTTGTGGTCACAGACATCAACCTATATTGAAAAAATATCATAAAGGTCTTGGCGCCCAGAGACGCGAGCAACATCAGGATCTTAATAATTTATGTTGATAATAAGTACAAGTGCATAACGTACTTTACCTGAAACGTTACAATCAGAATCTGAATTTTTTATGTATTCATTGGACAACTTAAAATAAGAATCCAGAATCTAGCATAGAAACAAAAGCGGCATCAGTTCTCAATGGCACCTGAGCAAATCAATAACAAACTAAGAGATCAAAAAATATTGTGGGAGTGTAAGTGAAGACCCAACGGAACATACACATGGAAGGCATATATTAAGATAAACAATGGAAAGCCAGCATGAGCTTAATTAGAGAGAAATGTCAAGGAAAGAAAATAGTCCTAAAAATTCCACCATAGTTGAACCTAGAGCTCGCGGAAGCACCACTTTCAAATAAATGTAAATGGAAGATATCATGCTCTAAAAAGTTTCTTACCTGCGTCAAGTCACTGAACCTAGAGCATGGTCATCTAGCTAGAGCTGTTAAACCTGTCAACAGAGAAAACAAAAATAAAATAAATCTGCTATTGTAATAAATATTAGTACTGTGTAATGAGGTAAAAGAGCACTCAAACGTGTAGTACCTATTTGACATAGATGTGTGGAAACTATATATAACCAATCAGGTCTGAGAGGTTAGTCATGTAGTTTTTTCGACAGAAACGACAGTCCATGTTAAATGGTAATGTATCCAGCAGAAATACAACGACATTAGGAAGCATTGGCCTTTGTTTATCCTTCTTGCAATATCCAGTGAAACATGACTCTCTTGTTAATTCATGTATTATGCAATTGGTCTTTGACTGGAGCCACAAAAACATTGTGTCAAGAATAAATTTATCTCAAGCAATGCACTTACAAAGCCATCAGAATAAATGGTACAAAACAGCCAGTACATAAACTGTACTACACGCTAGACAGAAAATGTGAAAGTGTCAACATATGAATCAATATTCTTATCATCTTCTCTGATTCTATGATGTACTATTAATCAGGGTGACTATATTCTGATCTTATCCATTGCAGACCCTTTTCACCACTTATCATACCAACAAATATGACACCACAACTCTTCCATTCTATAATTAGCAGTCTGTATATTTATTTAAAAGATCCAATGAAGATCCTGAGAAATAATTCTAATACCACAGTAAACAACACATACTAATTTATTTTTTCGAAAAGAAAACGACACAAACTTTGAAAATTGATCCTTTCCAGAAAAGAGCTTTAAAAAAAGAAAGCACACGTATATTTAACCTTGGAAGAGGATTAAGTCGTGTTTCTGAACCCAGCAGCGATCATGCCAGCTTTTTGCAATGTATAGTTTGCTAGCAATTTGGCAAGTCTGCAATGCCCTAGAAAGAATATACCGTGTTAAAACCATAAGAGCATCATTGAGTGATCTACCTAGCTACTCCATGGTAAAGAAATTATATGCCATATGTAGTGCTTGGAACAAAAAAGAAATAAATCAGGAAAACGATAGCACCAGTTTACCAAATTTCACCATAAGCTAGGTGCATTGCCCCATTGTGTAACCAAATGCAGAATCCTAAATCTAGAATACGAATCTCAATAGCTATAAAAGGGACGCACCGAATATCCCAAAGAAAGCAAATAACATTGGTATTTACTGAAGCAACATTTTTATCTCCATTTTAGAAAATAATCATCACCGAGAGCATTATTATGGGATATCACACAGTTCACGTAGCAGGTGTAAAT
The DNA here is from genome assembly GCA_947311845.1 of Poa pratensis. Taxonomy (NCBI): domain Eukaryota; kingdom Viridiplantae; phylum Streptophyta; class Magnoliopsida; order Poales; family Poaceae; genus Poa; species Poa pratensis. The sequence continues at coordinate 43,675,830 of CAMZMU010000052.1, forward strand.
AGTTGTTCTTACTAATAATATAAACTAATGCAACACGAGTGTATGTATACATATTATTTGTAATCTCACAAACCGGTTTTCGGATGCAAACGATCTAGAAATGAGTTGAAAACTTATCGCAAATCATACTGTAAGAGAATACATAGAGAAACACAAACGGCGACAGTGAAGAGAAGAAAAGAGCAGGGCTAATATTTCTACGACATCAAGTATGACATGTTTTCCTTCCTATTACCTGCAAGAAACCCCTTCATAGGCAAGAAACGCCTTCATAGGCAGATGGCTAAATCTCATGACATTGATTTATCTCAAAGCTCCTCCAACAGAACAGGACCAACCATAGCACTGGGAGAAGGAAAAAGATAGCTGAATAAGAGAAGGTGAACAAAAAGAAAAGTAGCATCTTCATGGACAGTCCATACCTGCAGCAGCCGTGCTCCCTCAAACTCTCACCCGAATACAAATCGACTGGATCACACTACAGAATAAACACAATAAGGAAAGACCATGAGCACCAACAGATCCGAGCGAGAAATCAAGCAACCATATAATGAAGGGTTGTGCGGAAGCAAACCTGAACCAGTTTCGCGAGCCATGGTCGATCTCCAATCCATCCTCTAAAACTAACGTGCAGAAGAAGATGAGTCAGTCACCCTTAAGTCCTGAAGCTCGGGGTGGATTTCTTCTGTAAGAAAGAACGACGACGACGGTAATAAATAAACTGTACAGTAAACTCTTGGACAGCGAGTTGGAAATGATAAATGGAAATTCTAATTCAAGTATTAACCATAACAGAACAATTCTCATAGCCCAAGCTGAATAAACATCCAACATAATTACACGTCATAGATTGCATGTCCTACTCCTCTCCTGAAATGAGAGGCTTCAATGATATATACTCTGCTAATGTGATTCCTCGCTAAGTTGCTCTTTCCTTATGGTTGACGTTGAAAATCCATAATTATTATCAACCTTGCCAACATAATGACCACAAGATCTAACAAATTAAAATGGAAAGAAACATATATTGTTGAAGCAGAGGACCTAAAAAGGAACCCAATGTAGAAGAATGAGAAAAGATTATACGGTGGCAGCTATGTGTCCGGGCGGTGCCAGCTGCTTCCCTATCTGCTTCCGGCGTCTCTGCTGTGCTTCAAGACGGTGGCAGCTGTGTGTATGTTGTACTCGGCAGCCTGGACATCTTTCTCATCTGTTTTCAGCTGCAAACAGGCAAATGTTTTGTAAAAAGTAGAGCAAAACGGAGCTGCAAATCAGGTGCATTGTGCTAAAATAATTTATATTTTAACAGGAATAATCTATGCAGTAGAGGTGAAAAAAGAAGGCGCAGTACATGGACAACAGAATAAAAGTGGCAAGACAATAAGCAAGCTACAGAATTGGCACAAAAGTATCCAATGTCATCAATACATTTTATATCCTACTACAGAACACATCAATTTCTTAACTCGGGCACACTGTTTACTCAATCCACTACTCTGACCTGAAAGTAAATCTGATTGAAGAACAGGACAACAAAACACCCAATGTACATTCAGCAACTTGTGCAACGGCAACACTTTCTTTTTCCTCTCGCTTGCCAATGGATCCCACATAGCACAAGCACACAAGCTCAGGTCCTACGCCCTAGTTTACCACCGAAAAACACTGGACCTACACCAAGAAAAAAATGGAACGGTGTTACCCTATGAATTGGTGACAAGTCGTTGTGGATATTGAGGGGAAATCAAATGAACTGGGAGAAAGTTGACAAAAACCAGTTCTGCATCTCAACTTAACCAAAATACCAAAAGAGTATGAAACAAAATATGAGAACCACCTGCTTGGAATTTCGTCAAGCACCTTGTAAGCACAGATAAACAGAATCTGCAGAAACAAATATGATTTTTTGGGATTAAATCGAGAGAGAGAGAGAGAGAGAGAGAGAGAGAGAGAGAGAGAGAGAGAGAGGTGTAACTGGTTCAGGAAAGGTTTCAGAGGGGGAGGGAGAGGGATTTCGGCTGGGCTGGGCACCTTGACAGGAGGATCGAGCCTCCCATGGCTGCAGCTCCTCCTCCAGGGCCAGCGCTGCCCCAAGCCCCTCCTCCACCCAGCGCCGCCCCCAGTCCCTCCTCCACCCAGCGCCGTCCCCCTCTCCTCCTCCTCCTGTTGAGGCTGTGCCAGAATAAGCCTCCTCCTCCCGTCATCCTTCCTCCCACGCATCTAGCCACCAGCCAAGAAAAACGACCAAGAACACGGGAGATGGAGGATGGTGTTGGGGAGGCGATGACAGAAGAGCTTCGGCAGCGAGCAGGGAAGACGGCAGGGGCCAGGGGCGGACGGCGGCCAGGGGCGGAGGGTGGCGGCCGGCGGCTGGCGGCGGCAGGGAGGAGGAGGAGAAGGGGCGGGAGCGGGAGGGCGCGAGGGGCAGGGTCGCGTGCGGCGTGGCGGCTAGGGTTTTCTAAGGCGTGGTGAGCAACTTATATACCTCACTCGCAAAATGACCAAAATGCCCAGAGCGGCTCCGTCGGAATAACGGCCACTGCCACCGCGCCCGCGCATGCACATGGCTGTGATACCCGGGTCACACTTCCACGTGGGACCGCAAAAAAATGGGGCCACCCGCAGCGACTCGGTGCGCTGTCCAGGCGTGTAAAAAAGCGCCGGCCAATGGGGATCTCTAGGGAATGGACGGGCAGGATGGATCGAAGCACCAGATCAACGGCCCAGAATGCCTAATTGCTGTGAAGCCTCCTACTCCCCCCATGATTATACTCTTTAGATGCTGCTTACATCCCCTGGGACCAAAATGTTCTGAAGTTTTGCGGAAAGTATACCGGCACAATGCACAGTACTGCGTGCGGCATGACCCACAGGAGATGTCGTTATTGTTTCCAATCTGCGCCCAAAGTAAACAATACAAATAATGAGGCATTTTCTACTGTGCAATATGAAAAGAAAAATAAGAGCCAATTGGATGGCTCAAGCCAACAAGCAATTATGGCTTTTGGAGATTCAGCAGTTGATGTACTGTTAGCATTAAACTTAGCAAACAATTTCTTTGTTGAAGTTATACCATAGTCATGAGTGATCCAAGTTATATGTAGCTGAACTCAGAAAAAACATTTTAAATTAGTTAATATCACAATCTGCAGGTAAAACACAAAGCAAAGGAGTAAAAGTCATAATGGCAAACATTTCTTTAACAAAGAATGAACTGACCATGCATAGTTGTATAAGAAACAACACTTTGCTTGATTTTTCGATGCAAAAGAGAGATAACTGGCAGTTTGAAAAACAAAAGGTAGGAAAATGCACCATTCTCATTAGCTACTAGGGTTGCTCGTCTAAAATATATTTGTGATAGAAAAAAAGTAGTTCATGTTACCTTTGAAGATAATCCGCCACAGTAAGGACACAAGTAACGATGTATTACGTCACGCACTGGGGCAGGAGCTGGAGCTTGTGCAAGAGCTTGGCGTGGAACCCTCCTTCTCCCTGGATTCATTTGCGCTTCCCATCCGTCGATTCCCTCCCAAGAAAAGTCGACATCCTCGCAATCTGAACGCAACGACATAATTATATTTTTGTCAAGGGCTCAAGGCACATCTATAAAAAAAACGAGTCCAGCAGGGGAAGGAGCCCCTGCGGAATTAAATTTAAGCTTAGAGGAGCTCTAGGCGCGCACACACCGGAGCCCCGAACGCGGGTTGCGGGAGCGCTCAAGATATATATCATTAGAAGAGAACTCGCCTGAAAAAATGATCATATCCATCAATTGCAGCGTTACATTTGTAGCAGAAGTAATGCCCGCAGTTGGAACATGTCATCTTATTGCATCCTTCTATCTTAGATATAGCAATCTTGCATCGTGGGCACTGTTTTGCATCCCTCAGAATTTTCAGGAGGCTGCGTGCTTCATCTATTTTTTTCTGATCGCTCTGTAGATGCCTAGATTTTAGCCGTTCCTGCACATAACAAAGAAAGTCAGTATTCCCGTTTTCTATGTTTTGCAGAGTAGTAGGAGTACTGAAAGTCTGAAACAGACCCACATTTTAACCATATTAAAGACAAGCTAAATATATGTGAGATGAAATCCTCCCTACCTCCAAACTACGAATTCTTTCCTTTGCATTCATACATTCTTTCCCAACATGACGGTGAGATGTACAAAGTGTGCAGAAGCTGAATAGACAACTTGGACACACTGCATCGTTACATTCATCCTCCAAGCAAGCAGTTTCGCACCTTGGACAATAAACTAAATCATTCATTGCGTCGAGAGTTCTCTGAAGAAGCAATTTTTCCCAACGTTCAAACTCGTCCTCAGCCAGAAGCGTTTTCAATATATTTGGAGAAACAACGCCTTCACATTTTGTATCAGGACACGTCAACTTCAATACACTTCCTTCCTTGACATGAATTTTGCAATATGTTTGCATGCATTTCCGGCAAAAGAAATGATGGCATGGAAGTATGATGAAATCGACACCTGTGAAGTAATGACTATGAATTAGAACTAGAAGCAACGATAATTGAGATACCAAGGGTTAACAAAAATGGAAAATATCCAAGTTGGATATGGCATTCATCATGAATACCTCATTACACAATATTTATGGAGTTCCACAAAAAAAAGACAGTTCCCCCCAGAACAAGGGAAAAAAATTGTCATCTAAATGAGAACCTCTAATATGGCATTTATACAACGATGTTACAGTTGTAGTATCTAATCAACTATAAAACTAACGCGGCCCCAAAATTTTGCTAGGTTTCGAAACTACTTTAGAAGTCTTTTCCAAGAAGCTCGGTTGAGGGCAATTTTTTGGAGAAACTGTAACACCCCAAAAATTCATACTAATTTTAGTGGTGTTTTCCGACACCTGAAAAACTTTTTCCTCTTATCCTAAATATTTCTTCAAATCTTTGAGGATGAATTAACTTGGGAATTGCTCCCTCAAGAATTTTGCCAGTGATCCACGAACCACTCCATCACCTGTGAAAATTTTGATGCTTAGGTTTTCTCTCAAAAACCCTAGCCCTAATTATCAAACCTTTTAAACCCTTTTCTCCACCTACCAAAGGGAAGCCTATTTCCATAGCCGGAAAAATTCCACTAAAAATACCAGAGGACTCCCATATTCATATAAAGACAATCCATGCAAAAATATTGCATACTTCAATGCAATATTTCCAAGTTGGGCATTATTTTCCAAAATGCCATTTCTGATCCAGAGATGTTTGAGTCAAGCTATGCCTCTCCAAAAATTCTCATAAATTCAGGGGACGAATAATTTTCTATTCCCAACACTTCTCCTTTTGGGACCAAAATTATTTGGTCAACCTATCTACCACTTCCTTTGTAAGCCCGAAATGGTGCCCTTTTGAGATCTTCAAGCAAACCTATACCTAGACAAATCCTATGACCATGAGACTTGGTCACATTGACCACATGGTCCATAGACACACATATCCAGAAAATCACCCCAAGGTGAAGTGTGCAAAATCACTTTGCCATGACCATGCCATTGTGTCCATTTTTGGACATCTTGTCGAAACCCAATCTACCAGTACCCATTTGGGCTCAAACTACATAGACACCTTCCTTATGCCACAAATACTCAGTGGTAATTTTTGGGGATTTTTCTGAGATGTGCAAGGCCCCTGTCATTACATCGAGCACCTTCGGTGCCTTTGGTTTCTGAAAATCTTACTTTACAAAGTTTGGAATCCTTGAGTGATTCTTGTTTTAATGGGTTGCTCTCGTCGTTACGAACCCAGTGGTGGAAACCATTATCCGTTTGGCGCCCCGAGTCACCGGGAACGCGTCGATGCCGCTCGCATCGCGCTCTAGACGCACGTTTTGGCATGACTAAACCGCTTAGCACTAACACCCTGCCTAAACCCCTCCAGCACTGTGATGCCCTGTACCTTCCCTGTGCATCCAGCACATCAGCCTCACCCCCCTCCTCGTTCTTATCCTCCCGGGTGGAGGAGAAATATCTGGAGGCAACAATCCCTCTGTGTAAAGCCACCCCAAGCAGCCCCGAGCAAACCCGAGCCACAACCACGCACTCCCTCCCTTCCCCTGGCTCTGTCTGGTTTGCTCAAGGGCAGGGCTGCTCTCGGTGGAAAACCACCGAGGTGGACACCGTCAGTCTACGAACCGAGCAAGCTCACCTCAGCGCCGCGGCTCGTCCAAACCAGCAGGGTAGCCTCCCCTTGTCCCTACACACCCATCCCCACCCTCGGACCATCCTAGAACCAACGGAGGAGAGAGATCAGCGAGCTGCCGCCATGGCCGTGCTGGCCGAGCTGGGCGAGCTCGAGGGCGACATGACCCTGGCCTCCCTCAGCCACCCAGGACCCCTCCCCGGGCGCGGCGCTGCCCCACGGCCACGCCGTCGTCGTCGGCTTGCCTCGCCGGGCTGCCGGACGCCGGCGACAACCTCTCCCCGAGCCGCCCGTGCGGCCGAGCCGTCGAGCTCACACACGACGCGAGGGGAGCACCCCCGCCGCCCCAGCTCCCCCTGACCATGGCCCACCACCGCCACCCCGTCCCCACCGTGGCCCTTACCCCGACCCTCCCAGCAGCCGACGCCGGCGACCGGCTGTGCTCTCCCGTGCCGGCGTCGGAGGAAGAAGAAGCGACCCAGCAGAGCAACTGGCCCAGCCCGGCACGCAGCGCTGTGCAGTAGCAGGCCGTTTTGGCCCATCCGCGGCCCAGCCGCACGGCCAGAGCGGCCCGTGCAGTTTTTTTCCGCCGTTCTGTTTTTTTCTCGGTGAGCAACATATAGCTATCCGTCGCACGTCCATATCTTTTGAACCGTAGGTCCGATTGAGGTGATTCAAATTCCTAAGTTCATATCTCGTCGAGATCTAGCCAGTGGTACTAGTTTTGTTATCTTTGGAGCTATTTAGTTTCATAGCCTTTATTTAATACACCGTTTGTCGGTTTGTGGTTTAGGCGTTCTTCGGGATTCCGACCCGCGGCGAGTCCGAAACTTTCCAAACCTTTGGAATCCTTCTCCGGAGGCAAGCTAACCCCTTGCTATGAGCAGTCCCACAATGTTGTTTGTTTATTTGTTTATTGCCATGCCGAGTTTTTATATTTGTTTGCGTACTGTATATATTATGTCGGTCTGTTATTGTTTGTGTTTAATATGTTACTTGGAATATTGCTCCTGCCATGTTGCATATCACGTTGCATGTTTATTTATCGCACTTGCTTGCGATACCAAACACACATCATTCTTGAGACAATGGACTAGGGAACCGCTGCCATCGATAGAATGGTGGAGTGATGTACCTCACTAAAACATTAACGTTGATCTGTGATGGCGCTGGTCGGAGGTATCTCCGCCATAGTCACTCGGTCGACGATAACCAACTGTGCTATCTTTTGTAGTTAATCTGTGATGGCGCTGGTCGGAGGTATCTTCGCCATAGTCACCCGGTCGACGATAACCAACTGTGCTATCTTTTGTAGTTGATCTGTGATGGCGCTGGTCGGAGGTATCTCCGCCACAGTCACCCGATTGACGCAAACTACTTGTGCTACCTTTTGTATTGATCTGTGATGGCGCCTTAGTCACCCGGTCAATACAAACTACTATTTCTTGAAATATTGTGTTGCTAATGTCCTGTCGTTTGATGATATATTATTATGATATTGTGGTTGTTGTGCTGGACTAATCCTCGGTTGTTTGGACTTGTGAATAATGAAACTTGACTAATTAAAACACCCCTCCAAACAACGATAGGGTCGGTCCATGGTGCCACTAATCTGAACTTTGAAAGCAGGTGAAAGATTGATATGTCGACTAGGAGGGGGGGTGATTAGGCGACTACCAAATATTAATTCTTTTTCGATTAATTAGGGCTTGAACAAGTATAACAAAGGTTGACTAGATGTGCACCAGATGATAGCAACCTATGTGATACAAACAAGGTAAGTAACGTAGCGGAAGCAATAAGTAAAGGATAGAAATAACCGCAAAGTGGAGACACGGAGATGTTTCCCGTAGTTCCTTCCCAAGGGAAGTACGTCTACGTTGGAGGAGTGTGGAGCCACCTAGGCGCTCCAATAACACGGATGTGCTCACTCTATTCTCCGTGAGCTTTACCCGTGGGGGGTTTGGCTCATCCACTATGAGGTCACCTTGATGGCGTTGACCAAGCCGATACACAAAGGTCGGGGAACTCCACAATGAGTTGGAGCCTCCCAACAATGCCTCGGACTCCCTCCAAGACTCACAAAGACACCTAGGGTTACAAGCAACCCAAGATGTAGAATCCACACGTGAAGTGTGGGGGGGGGGGGGGACGTAAATTCCTTCGGTGGAGATGTAGATCTAGACCTCCTCCTTCACTCCTCAAAGAATCGGGACGATTGGGTGGATAGAGTGGGAGATCTAGTAGTTTGAAGTTCTTACAACAATGGGGCTTTGGCAAAGAATGGGAATTAATTCTAGTAGCTCAAAGTGTCCCAAGGTAGGTGGAGGGGTATAAATACCCCCTCCCTTTCTTCTGCCCGTTGGGAGGAAAAATCCCACACGAGCGGTAGTACCGCTGGGTTAGCCGGTACTACCGCCGCGGTCTTCACGCGCGCCTCCAAACGGTCAATGGTCCCGCTTCTGTCGACGACGAATCCCACCTCGCCGGTACCAGGCGGTACCGCTGGAGGTACAGCTGAAGGTACCGGAACCGTGGGCAGAACGGCTTGAACGGCGGTACCGGGAGCGGTACCGGCCGCGGTACCCTTTTCCTCTGCGCCCCTGGAGATGGCGGTACCACTTGGTACCGCTGGCAGTACCGCTGGCGGTACCGGAACCGCGGGCAGAACGCCGAAAACGGCGGTACCGCGGTGGTACTGCCATTCGCAGCTCGCCCCAGCGAACTGGCAGTAGTACCGCCTATCCCAGCGGTACTACCGCTCCCTGGTAGCTTTCACTCATTTGGCTCCTTTTTATCGCGTCGAGACAACGGGGATAAATATAAAACCTGTTTAAACTCATATAAACTTGTTAGATGCAACCTTTGTATTATCATCAACATCAAAACATGATTAAGAGCAACAATGCTCTTTCAATCTCCCCCTTTTTGATGATTGATGACAATACAATGATTTGCTATAAAGTGATTCGAAAAATTTAGACGGAGCTCCCCCTAGATATGTGCACTACTCAAGAGTAATCTTTGAAGCTCAAAGAATGCACATCTACTAGGATCAACACTCCCCCTAGATTTTTCAAACCATGCAAGAGATAATACATAACATACAAATCTTGCAACTAACAAAGGAGGTTCAACACAAATAACAAGTTTAAACATGTCTTACACCATGCATAACAAAGAGCAGCTTGAAGCGATAATAAACAAAGTTCACAAGCTCATAAGAATCAAAGAGAACAACAAAAGCTTGTGACTTCACCCATGCAAATCCCTCGAGAACCTAATATATATCTCTCCCCTTTGGCATCAAGACACCAAAAAGGGAGAAACCATAGCTAGCATCCCAAACCCTAGCCGGAGAGGTCTTTGTTGCTTGGAGGGCGAGGACGACGACGAGAAGAAACTTCAGGTTCACCCTCATAATCGGACCAAGAGAATATGTGACCTTCTTCATCCTTAGCTTGCCAATTGCTCCAAGTGGTGATGTTCTTCTCCGAACCGGAAAGCACATCCTCTTCTCCTTTATCACGGCGACGTTGAATGTCGCGCTGACGAGCCAACTTGTCCTCCTTGTGATTTTGCCAAGTGCGCAGCTCCACAGCCTTGGACATGCAGAAAATCTTCTTCATTTGCTTTGCCATCCATGCAAAACCATCATTCCTCACAGGAGCCCGAGAGGGGCCAGCAGTGTCTTCAGCGGTCTTGTCCTTGGCCTTGTCATCCTTATGCTTCTCGGTATGATCCTTGATGAGCAACTTCTTGGGCTTGTGTTCAATCCATAGCTTGGGGTCTTGTTCATGATGACAACAAATAGCTCATTCCAAATGAAATCCGCAATATCCAATCTTCTTCCGGTAGTCTTCAACTGATGCATCTTGACCATTAAGGTGCGGAGATAGCCATGGACTTCATCATAGTTGCCAACCTTGGGGTTAAGAACCATGCGATAGATGCGATGCATGATCTCATAGGGAGGATAGAGCCCCTCAGATTTCCCAACCTTAAACCTCTTCCAAAAATAAAGAGGACGAAGCGCTTCATTTTCCAGTGGTCTTGGGGCTTCATGAACACGGAACCAAGAGCTTGATAAGTGAGATGGAAGCAAAGATTGAGTACCATGGTCTTCAAAACCAAGCATAGCTGTGATGTCTTTCCAATTCTCACAAAAGAGGTGATCTTTGGTCATCCAAGAGAGATAAGGAACTTGATCTTCGGTACCAAAATGAACGGTGGCAAAGAATTGGCAAACAATCTTCTCATCATAGTCTTGCTTGAGGGACATAAGAGGGAGAAGCCCTTGCTCTTGACAAATAGACATAGCTTCTCCAAAGTATTCCGGGTGCCTTGACATGTGATCCATATCAATCCAGCGCTGAGGCACCACATTCTTGTCCGGCTTCCTATAGAGTAACTCAGAGTAGCATTCGGCTTGAAAGACATTGTGGAAGAAAGGATTATCGCCTCTGAACTCGGGGAGAAGGTTGTGCCGGGCAGTGGCATAGGGATCCAACTTTCTTTGGGCAAGGTACTGAGGTTCAGGCAACTGGCTTGCAGTGAGATACTTCTTCTTGTTACACGGCACTTTCTTGGACTTGGGCTTGGCCTTGCGAGAAGAGGAACCCGGATGGAGCTCCTCCTCTATCTCATCAACTTGCTCAACATGGTCCTTACCCCGAGCTTTCTTAGGAGCTCGACCTCTCTGACCACCTGTGAATAGCAGTGGATGGAAAGCATGGGGATAAGTAAATGCAACATGGTTTCATGATTTGGGAAGCAAGAGCACAATGTGAACGAAAGTGAGAGAACTTAATGGCTAGAGATGTTATTAAACACTTGGAATAGAGGCATCACATAGAGATGATGAACTAATTTCAACAAGGAACAAGAAAATCATCTCTAGGTGACTCCTATTAACCCTAGATGTAGAACAACAAAAATAGCCAATGAATCCTAACAAGATTCATACACAAGGTTCTAGGGTCCCTAAATTGCATCTCTACCAAACCAAATCGTCACAAGCACAAGAAGATTCATCATCCATACATCTCCACCCATCCACTAGGTGAGAGAGAGGGAGAGGACGTACCGGTGCTCATGGCGAGGGTCAAAGGTGAGGGAGAGGTGCTGGAGTGTCCCCGGGGCGTGGGAGGGGAAGCCCTTGGCCGGGGCACTCCTTCCCGGCGGCGGGAAAGGTCGGCGGCGGCGGATCTTGAGGAGAGGAGTTGGGGCGGCGTGGGGAAAAGAGGAAGTTTGACTTCCTCCCCACAGCCGCCCGACCCTTATCCTGCGAAAAACCGCTCCAGCGGTACTACCGCTGGTAGTACCGCCGGCCGGTTTCTGCGCAGCCCAATAACTGGGTATGCACTAAATCAAATGCTTGCGCATGATGGTCTAGTGCATAGCCAAGTATGGGATGCCAGTACCGGCGCCTGGGGGCACCACGTTGTGTAAGCTTAAAGGAAAGCGAGCACAATGCCATGTCGCCGGGTCCGACTTTCCGAACGCTAGGAGCATGAAACCAAAAGCATTTTTTGAAAGGAGAGTCTTTTGGGATAAGAATTTTTGGCTTAGGATAGATCACAAACCGAGAGGGGTGAGAGAACAACCAACCTTGCAAGATACAAGAGTAAAGGCCAAGAGTTGATAGTTTTCCCACCAAAAAGAGCACAAAAGGTCTAAAAACCCAAATAAGAAGCAATTTCTCAAGAAGAGAAAGGCGGTGGCCGAGGCCACCATGTATGAGCTATTATCAACCTAGAACCGCGAAGATATATCTAGGGTTCAAGGCCGATACTCATCGTTTAAGCCCAAATTGTCACCGTAGTGACCAAGTGAAGCACGAATTGTCCATGTGCGCATAATAGAGATAGTGTTGACTCATGAATTGAGTTACACTCCCCCTATGTCCATGCATGCATCCAAACTAGTTACTATGTCTACTAAGGGTACTTGTGCAAGGCGGTCAAGCAAAGTTACTCGCATCGATAACATTTAGTTCATTCCTCAACTCTCGAAATCTTGGTTCATCAAGGGCCTTGGTGAAGATGTCCGCGAGTTGATCCTTGGTACCTACAAATAAGAGGTCAATGTTGCCCCTTTCCACGTGCTCCCGGATGAAATGATGACGAACTTCAATATGCTTCGTCTTGGTGTTGCACGGGGTTGTGGGCGATCTTGATGGCACTCTCATTGTCGCAAAGGAGAGGGACCTTGGTGAAGTTGACACCGTAGTCCTTCATTGTTTGCACCATCCATAGGAGTTGAGCACAACAACTTGCGGCGGAGATGTACTCGGACTCGGTGGTGGAGAGAGCAACACAATTTTGCTTCTTGGAAGACCAACACACCAAGGAGCGGCCAAGAAATTGACAACTCCCGGATGTTGACTTCCTATCCTTCTTCTCTCCGGCATAATCCGCATCCGAGTAACCCATGAGATGAAAGCTTGAACCCTTGGGATACCAAAGACCAAAGTTTGGGGTATGAAGCAAATATCGAAAGATGCGCTTAACCGCCAACATGTGGCTCTCCTTAGGAGCCGCTTGATGCCTTGCACATTTACCCACACTAAACATAATATCCGGTCTAGATGCACAAAGATAAAGCAAAGAGCCAATCATAGATCGATAGAGTTTTTGATCAACATCTTTACCCTCGGTGTCGGTGTGGAGATCGACGGTGGTAGACATGGGTGTCTTGTATGGTTTGAGCGCCGTCATCGCGAACCTCTTGAGCATGTCTTGGGTATATTTGGCTTGATTGATGAAGGTACCTTCCCTAAATTGCTTCACTTCAAATCCTAGGAAGTACTTCAACTCCCCCATCATGGACATCTCAAACTTGCTAGTCATTAGCTTTGCAAACTCATCATTGAAACATTGTTAGTAGAACCAAAAATGATGTCGTCTACATAGAGTTGGCATATGAAAAGATTGCCACCCACCTTCTTAGTAAAGAGAGTGGGGTCAATAACTCCAACTTGGAATCCACGGTCTACAAGAAACTCTCGAAGGTGCTCATACCACGCACGTGGGGCTTGCTTAAGGCCATAGAGCGCCTTGTCGAGTTTGTAAACATGGTCCGGATGGTTGGGATCCTCAAACCCGGGAGGTTGCTTAACATATACCAACTCATTAATAGGACCATTAAGGAAAGCACTTTTAACATCCATTTGTTGTAGTTTAAAGTTATGATGAGATGCATATGCAAGCAAGATGCGAATAGATTCAAGACGAGCAACGGGGGCATAGGTTTCACCAAAGTCGATACCTTCGACTTGAGAGTAGCCTTGAGCCACCAATCTTGCCTTGTTTCGAATGACGATGCCGTTCGCGTCTTGCTTGTTCTTGAAGACCCACTTGGTGCCGATGACGTTCTTGCACCCATTGGCCTTGGCACCAACTTCCACACCTTGTTACGCTTGAAGTTATTGAGTTCTTCATGCATGGCATCAATCCAATCATGATCTTCAAGAGCTTCATACACCTTCTTGGGCTCGATGAAGGACACGAAAGCATGGTGAGTGCTAAAGCTCGCCAATTGACCTCTTGTGACGACCTTGCTTTGGATACCACCAAGAACATTGTCCAAATGGCAATCCAAGAGCTCTAGGTTTCGCTCTCGTCGTGAGTCTCTTCTATTCTTGATTTCTTCCGAGGATTCTTGAGAGATGATTTGATCATTTCCTTCATCATCGGTGTCATGTGCATGTTGATCTTGAACTTGATCTTGATGATGATCATCTCGAGCTTGTTCTTGATCATTTGCTTGGGATGCACTTCTTGAGTTTGGTCTGAACATCAAGTTGTGGAGAGGAACCATTAGGTTGATCTTGTTCTTGACCTTGTTCACTTGCTTGAGGGCTCGAGTTTGTTCTTGGTTACTTGGAGGATCTTGAGTAGGTGATAGAATGACTTGAGGGGAAGCTTGAGGAGGATCTTCTTCAATAGGACGAATGTCCCCAATTGCCATCCTCCTTAGAGCAAGCTCCATGGGTATATCACCTACAACATTAGAATCAACTTGCCCCACTTGGGAGCCGTTATCCTCATCAAACTTCACGTCACTAGATTCTTCAACTTGACCGGTGGTCTTGTTGTAGACTCTATAGCCGTGAGAGTTTGTGGAGTAACCAACAAAGATACCCTCTATTGATCTAGTCTCAAACTTGGATAACCGTTACCTTTCTTGCGAATGAAGCACTTGCATCCAAAGACGCGAAAATAAGAGAGATCCGGTTTCTTCCCAAGAAGAATCTCATATGGGGTCTTGTTCAAGAGCTTGCGGAAGTAGAGTCGGTTTGTTGCATGACACGCGGTGGAGATGGCTTCGGCCCAAAAGTTAAACGGAGAAGCATACTCCGCAATCATGGTCCTAGCCGCATCCATAAGAGTCCGGTTCTTCCTCTCCGCAACACCATTTTGTTGAGGGGTATAAGGGTGGAATATTGATGAGCAATCCCTTCTTCACTAAGAAATCCCTCCACGGTGTAGTTCTTGAATTCGGACCCATTATCACTTCGGATTGTCTTGATCTTCTCTTGATATTGGCGTTGAGCCATGTTGATGAAGTCAATGACTCTTGTTGGGTCTCACTTTCTTCTTGAAGAAATAGACCCATGTGTATCTTGAATAGTCATCAACAATCACCAAGCAATACTTCTTTCCTCCAAGACTATCATAAGATAGGGGACCAAAGAGGTCCAAGTGAATGAGCTCAAGAATCTTGTCGGTGGTGATCTTGGTCTTTGATGGATGAGCTTCTCCATGTTGTTTACCTAGAACACAAGACCTACACACACGATCTTTGGAGAACTTAATATCGGTTAGTCCAAGAATGTGATTACCACTTTGAAGATCATGGAGTGTTCTCATATTGGTGTGGGCTACGGCGATGCCAAAGCCAACCCACATCAACTTTAGCCATTAGACAAGTCGCGGCCGACGTGCTTTCTTTCGAGAAATCAAGCACATACATGCCGTGCTCGACATGTCCAACAAAGACTACTTTAAGAGATCCCTTCACGGTGATGATCACACTCTCGTCATCAAAATAGCACCCATAACCACATTTGGTGAGTTGATAACGGAGAGTAAGTTGTAACCAAGGGACTCAACAATAAGTACATTCTTGATAGAGACTTCTCTAGCAACAACGACCTTGCCTCGTCCCAATACCTTAAGCTCGCGGTTGTCACCAATTTTGACTCGTGAATATTGAGGTAGAGGAGGTTCAATGTCATCCACCAAGTCAATGCGTCCGGTCATATGTTGGGATGCGCCACTATCCACCGTCCATCGACCCGCACCGGACGCCTCACCCTACAAGAGATCAAGTCTTTGACTTAGGTACCCATTTTTGAATGGGTCCTTTCTTGTTAGTCACAAGGGTCTTTGGAACCCAAATAGCCCAAAGATAATCATCACCATATGAAGTACCAACATATTTAGCATAGACATGACCATCTCTAGATTTCAAAAGAACATAAGATGGGTTATATTTGCCGGCAAAGTCATTGTGAGTGGGAAGACCCCTTGTGGTCTCACCACCAACAATGGTGTTGGTCTCCTTCTCTTTAGCCATCTCCCCCTCCTTACAAAGATAATAGCTTTGGAAGAGGGAGTTGGCTTCTTCTTCTTGTTCTTCTTCTTTGACTTGGTAGAGAAACCAAGTCCTTCTTTTCCAACTTGTTCCTTTTGGCTGCCCAAAAGGTCAATAAGATTCTTCTCTCCTTGGGCACAAGACAAAAGGCCCTTCTCAAGTTGAGATTTCAACTTAGCATTTTCTTCAACAAGGTTAGCGTGCTCACAACAAGCAATAGATTGATCAACAAGTTCATTTGATGTAGAGGCAATAGCTAATTTTACTTGTTGACCTAGGAATTGATCATGAGACTTTTCAAGTATGGAAAACGACTCCTTGAGGGATTTGAGTTCCTCATCAAGTTTCTTGTTTTCCTCCACAAGTCTAGCATGGTCAATGCCTAGCTCATTCTTCTCATTTTTATAGACTTTGGAAGTAGCAAGAGCATGCTCATAGTCCTTTTTAATTCTAGACATGTCAATAGCATAAGATTCCTCTAAATTAGATAGAGCCTCCTCTAGAGACCCTCTACGAGTTTGCTCTTTTCCAAGAGCGATAGAGAAATCCGCTATCTCATTTGCATAGTCCATTTCCCGAATCGCCATGCCGAGATGATGTCATCCTTTTGATCTACAAGAGAGTTAGTTTCCTCAAGTTGCTCTAAAAGAGCATCAACATTAACTTTATCATCTCCCTTAAGAGTAGCTAGCCACAAGTCCACCTCACTTGGACTTTGGGGCTCCTTCACAACATTTTCAACACAATCCAATAAAGAAGGAGGTGTAGAGGAGATTGGCTTAGACGAAGGAGTTACCGAGGTGGCATTTGCCATGAGACATGTGTAGGGAATGAACTCATTCTCATTGGGAGATTCAAATAAGGATGACGATGTAGAGGAAGGAGTGGCTACGGCAATGCGCGCGGTAGCCCCGGCTTCATTACCATCTTCATCACCGGACATGTATTCTTCCAAAACCTTTCTATCTTGAACACACAAGGCATTGGGAACCCTCTTCTTCACGTAGGTCTTGTTTTGGATGGCCTTGGTAGTGTCTTTCCTCACAAGCTTGCCATTGTGATCCTCTCTATTCTCCCAAGGGCATTGAGCAATGTAGTGGTTGAGGTTACTACAATTGTAGCAAGTCTTTGGACGCTCCCCTCTTGGTTTGCCAAACTTCTTCTTGTTGGAGGATCGACCTTCCGGGAGCGGTTGCTCCAATAAGTTCTTGTGACAAGGGCGATGTGTTCACAAAAGTCATCCTTGGTTTCTTGCACATCATCCTCATCATCTTCTTGCTCATACTCACTTTCACTAGTGATGGCCTTGGACTTCAATGCAACATTTGGAGAGTGTCCCGCAAGTCCTCTTTGCCGAGCATGTGCATGAATAGAGCTCTTCACAACCATTCCGATGGAGACAAACTCATTGAGAATGGTGTTGGAGTCAAGCGTTGAGAAGTCCGGTCTTGATCGAATGGTTTGAGCCAAGCTTTGGTTTGAAGGAGTGATTGCTTTGAGGAACTTGCGTTTGATCCAACTATCTTCAACCTTTTCAAACCCAAAATCATTCAAGGTGATGGCAAGAGCGGAGAGCCTTCGATAGAGGTCTTCGGGAGTCTCATCCTCATTCATCACAAACTCTTCGGCTTCATCTAGAACCGCTTCATACTTGCAAAGTTGAATGCTTGCGCTACCCAAGAACAAGTTGTGGAGATTGTCCCAACATTGCTTGGCCGTCTTGCACACACGGATATGAGTGGTGTAAGTGGGGCCGGCGGCCGTTTGGATCATGCGCATGGCGGTGGCGTTGAGTTGATGATTGGCCTTCTCCGTTGGAGTCATGTTGAGAGGGTCTTGAGGATGAAAGCCTTGCTCTATAATGTCAATCAAGAAGACACAACAACTCGACATGTGTGATCGCATATTAAATTGCCAATTAGGAAAGTCTTTTGGGTCAAGCATAGGAGGTGCGCCCATATTGGCGATGTGTGGCGGGTTGACATGTTGGTGGTTTGTGTTATACAATTGTCCCGGTGGAACATTTGCATACACCCCCGATGATCTTGGGGTTGAGGCAACACCCGGAGCGATAGGTGTAGTGGCTTGCGCAAGTGGTGAGTTGGCATTTGCCGTTCCATCCACATTGGCAAGATCCGAAGACGGAGAAGTATCCGGCCTCGTTCCATTACCCGTTGCTCCGGGGGTTACATCAACCTTAGATCCCGGGTCCCCTAGGAATTCCTTGAGCATCTCGCGCATCGATTCCTTCATGCTTAGGTTGAGGTTGGTGGTGAGTTCGGTATTGAGATTTGACATCTCATTTTTGATCTCACCAATAACCTCACCAAAGCGTTCATTAGTGACCGATGCGAGAGGATCCAAGTCCGACATATTCTCTTAGGCGGTGAAGCCTTAGATAAGAGCCGAGGCTCTGATACCAATTGAAAGATCGATATGTCGACTAGGAGGGGGGTGATTAGGCGACTACCAAATTTTAATTCTTTTTCGATTAATTAGGGCTTGAACAAGTATAACAAAGGTTGACTAGATGTGCACTAGATGATAGCAACCTATGTGATACAAACAAGGTAAGTAACGTAGCGGAAGCAATAAGTAAAGGATAGAAATAACCGCAAAGTGGAGACACGGAGATGTTTCCCGTAGTTCCTTCCCAAGGGAAGTACGTCTACGTTGGAGGAGTGTGGAGCCACCTAGGCGCTCCAATAGCACGGATGTGCTCACTCTATTCTCCGTGAGCTTTACCCGTGGGGGTTTGGCTCATCCACTATGAGGTCACCTTGATGGCGTTGACCAAGCCGATACACAAAGGTCGGGGAACTCCACAATGAGTTGGAGCCTCCCAACAATGCCTCGGACTCCCTCCGAGACTCACAAAGACACCTAGGGTTACAAGCAACCCAAGATGTAGAATCCACACGTGAAGTGTGGGGGGAACGTAAATTCCTTCGGTGGAGATGTAGATCTAGACCTCCTCCTTCACTCCTCAAAGAATCGGGACGATTGGGTGGATAGAGTGGGAGATCTAGTAGTTTGAAGTTCTTACAACAATGGGGCTTTGGCAAAGAATGGGGAATTAATTCTAGCAGCTCAAAGTGTCCCAAGGTAGGTGGAGGGGTATAAATACCCCCTCCCTTTCTTCTGCCCGTTGGGAGGAAAAATCCCACACGAGCGGTAGTACCGCTGGGTTAGCCGGTACTACCGCCGCGGTCTTCACGTGCGCCTCCAAACGGTCAACGGGCCCGCTTCTGTCGACGACGAATCCCACCTCGCCGGTACCAGGCGGTACCGCTGGAGGTACCGCTGAAGGTACCGGAACCGTGGGCAGAACGGCCCGAACGGCGGTACCGGGAGCGGTACCGGCCGCGGTACCCTTTTCCTCTGCGCCCCTGGAGATGGCGGTACCACTTGGTACCGCTGGCAGTACCGCTGGCGGTACCGGAACCGCGGGCAGAACGCCGAAAACGGCGGTACCCACGGCGGTACTGCCCTTCGCAGCTTGCCCCAGCGAACTGGCGGTAGTACCGCCTATCCCAGCGGTACTACCGCTCCCTGGTAGCTTTCACTCGTTTGGCTCCTTTTTATCGCGTCGAGACAACGGGGATAAATATAAAACATGTTTAAACTCATATAAACTTGTTAGATGCAACCTTTGTATTATCATCAACATCGAAACATGATTAAGAGTAACAATGCTCTTTCAGCAGGACCATCGTCGCCTCATGGAGGACCGTGGCCTAGTAGGTTGTTGAGCCCCTTTTGTGCCATCCATTGGGCGCAGTCGTTCGGTTGTGCTGTCCGATGGGAGTGGTCGACAGGCACGTGTTCGACTGTGATAGGGAGTCCGGAGCTAGGCATACTCGGTAGCGCCGGGGGATGTGCCGGATTTACTTGCCCGTTGTACCATGCGTATAGGGTGGTGCAGGAGAGTGTCTTAGCAAGTGGACGGTCATGTAAGTGTATTTTGCTTAGTCGGACTTTGGCGTGACAACCTGAAGTACCGGCTGAGTAAGGTGCATTTTGATAGTTGGGAACGCAACCTCTCGAGAGTGTCAACCTAGCAAGCTAGCCTCGTTCCTGGGATCTGGAACAACAGTTCAGTGTCGGTCACACTGTGTGTCTTTGTCGTGTCTGGAGGTTAAACTTAAGATCTGTTTGAAAAATTAATGAACGACCTGATTTCACTAAATGAACAAATAAGATTATGCAAAGAATGTTGCCTTGAGATGTCAATGGTAACCCGAGATATGGGATGACGGTGTGATCGTTGGGAGCCTAGTGTTAGGCCTGAGCCAACATCAACCGTGCATGCCCAGAGTGGAAAGATGAGGCCAGTGGGCCTAGCAGTGATCACAGGTGCTGTTGTGTATTATTTGGTACCAACTGGTACAATCGTTTACTCGTCACAGGTAATCTCTTTGTATGATTGCCGGTGCACGATTCAACCCCACCTGGGTTGGACTCTGTACTGGTGATACCCCCGTTACTTGCTTATGACATGTTTGGTTGTCAATGCCATGCTACTTTTATGCCATGTATCTAGAGTACACCTTGCCATGTTGTAGGATTTTATTTCCAATGTATATCTTGTTGCATGATTGTTGAACTGTTCGTGTCAAGTGGTTAATATTCTTGCGAGTACATCATTGTACTCACGTTGGCTATTCAAATGGCTAGATTTTAGCGAGGATTCATCTTCTAACTTAGCAAGGTTATGGATCAAAAGCGTGCTAGGATCAGTAGCCCAGCCAGATACCTGTGGAGTGGAGCCGCTCCAAGTCGTTGCCTTAGCCGTCTTTCGCTGCCAGTTAAACTCTGTCCTGGGCCATGCATGGCTTGATATTTTTGTCATGCCTTGAGGGCCTTGTAAACCATTTGTAGCACTTCTTTTGCCTAATTGTGTAATGATTTCCATTATGTTGCACTGTCGTGACGTGCGGCCAGATATCTTGGGCTGACGCACGGGGCGACCGCCTCTCTGGTGATATGTGCCAGGGAGGGGTGTCACAGAAGCCCCCAAAAGAACCGGGCCTAATTATAACACAGATCAAGACTTCTACAGTATAAGTCTGCATATAACACTACAAAAAGTTATGCAGAAAACTAAGACTTACCTGGACACTCGCTGAAACAAATCATGCAGGCATGGATATCATGTAAGAAGGCTGCATGCCGCTTATCCTCATTGTATCTCATAATCCTTGGAATTATAATATCAGGTGCAAAATCATCTAAACAAGCACGTTTATCCCCACAATCTTCATCACAGGTTAGATCACCCTTGCTTAAATTTAACTCATCAGTAAACCCAAGGTGAGAAAGGGAAGAGTTTTGGAGCCATTGAACCCATTTATATATTACTTCCATGCCATGTTGCTCTTCCCAAATCATATTCAGCATCTGACATTACTAACTATATGAAAGTAGAGCAATTCGGTGGCCTCTCCGTGGGCGAGCTACTGTGCTTAGCAACAGTTCGCACTGTAGATGCTACAGTGTTGAACAGTTCTTCCAAACTTTGCAAAAAGGCCCTCGCAATTTCTGAAAATTAACCCGCAGTTCAACTTTCAACGCTGTGAGGGACCTGTTCGCGATTTCTTAGAAATACACGGACTTTTATGTAAAAACATCCACATAAATCCTCTTCCCCTCTCTCTCTCACGAACGGCGCGGAGGTCGCCGTCGACGCCGCCGCGCTCCGCCGCTCCCCGCACGCATCGAAGCCAATGGGCCGCTCCGCCGTCGCCGCCTCCATCTCCTCGCCGCAGATCGGCTTCCGGGACGGCCGAGCCGCGCCGGGATCGCCGCCGCCGTGCCGCTGTCCCTCCGCCGCGTCCGCACGCCGGCGCGGCTGCTCCGGCGATCCAGAAGCGGCGGCTCCGCCACCTGCGGGTAGCCCGCGTCCGCGCGCGTCCCACAACGCAGCGGCTCGCCGCCGGCGAGCTCCGCCCCGTCGCGGCAGAGCCCAGTCGCCGCTGTCGTCAGCATGACGTCAACGCGGTCCTGGGCTCCCTGGGCTTCGCGGCTGGGCTGCATGCTGGGCTCGGCCGTTTTTTTTCCCTCTGTTCTTTTTTCCTTTTTTTTCCTTTTTTTTCCCTGTTTTCTTTATTTCCCTTTTCTTTTGCAAAGAACTTTTATTACTTCTCAAATACAAATTCAATATTCCACTGGCCTCTCCGCAGCCGAGCTACTGTGCTTAGCAACAGTTCGCACTGTAGATGCTACAGTGTTGAACAGTTCTTCCCAACTTTGCAAAAAGGCCCTCGCAATTTCTGAAAATTAACCCGCAGTTCAACTTTCAACGATGTGTGGGCCCTGTTTGCGATTTCTCAGAAATACATGGACTTTTATGTAAAAACATCCGCAGAAATCCTCTTCCCCTCTCTCTATCGCGAACGGCGCGGAGGTCGCCGTCGACGCCGCCGCGCTCCGCCGCTTCTCCGCCGCTCCCCGCACGCATCGAAGCCCGTGGGCCGCTCCGCCGTCGCCGCCTCCATCTCCTCGCCGCAGATCGGCTTCCTGGACGGCCGAGCCGCGCCGGGATCGCCGCCGCCATGCCGCTGTCCCTCCGCCGCGTCCGCACGCCGACGCGGCCGCTCCGGCGACCCAGAAGCGGCGGCTCCGCCACCTGCAGGTAGCGCGCGTCCGCGCGCGTCCCACAACGCAGCGGCGCGCCGCCGGCGAGCTCCGTCCCCCGCGGCAGAGCCCAGTCGCCGCTGTCGTCAGCATGACGTCAACGCGGTCCTGGGCTCCCTGGGCTTCGCAGCTGGGCTGCATGCTGGGCTCGGCCTTTTTTTTCCCTCTGTTCTTTTTTCCTCAAAATTGAACAACTCTGAAATTTAAATAAATTTTTAGTGCAAACTTTCCTCAAAATTCAATATATACAAAACTTAGCAAATTTTTATGCGCACATTTCCAAACTTGAACTTTCCGGACCACCGTGTTCACACTGAAATTACAAATTTCAAATTAGACAAGGTGTAAACATTTTCTAAATTTCAGTACACTGGAACCCAAACAAGTTTTAATGTGGACGTTACCAAATTTGAATTTTTTACGCCACGGTTTTCACAAATATTACAAATATATCAACATGTCTACAAAATCTGGGCATTTACTAAACGTGCAAACAATTCAAACATAAATGACTCCCCAATTTGACCACTCCAACAAATTCAAAAGACTTCTCAACTTATAAATTTTCTGAATTTAATTGTTTTTGCAATCTAAACGACTTCCGAAAGCGGACATTTCAAACTTTAAATATTACAAATTTCCAACTGCCTTTTAAACCTAATCATTTCACTAACGTTAAACTATTTCAAATCTACATGACTTTCCAATTTGACAAATTTTTGAAATATACACAATTTGCAAACACAAACACTATTTGCATTCCAACGATTCTCAGATATACACAATTTAAAAATCTGAACATTTTACTGCATATGATCAAACTCCAAATTTGAACATTGCAAATCTGACCATTTTAGAAATGCAAGAAGAAATCGAATCTACATAACTTTCCAACTTGAATAATTTTTAAAATCCAAACAATTTCTGAATGTACGCTCTCTTTGCATTTCAACAATTCTCAAATCCAAATGCACTTTTAAACTGTTATTCATGAAAATGTAAAAAATATGTCAAAAAAACAAAAAATTTAAATTTTTAAACTCTTCACATAGAAATTGTGTAAATAATAATAATAATAACAATAATAATACACCGATCTCTACCACGATGATTTTCAGACAATAAATTCATAACTTTTAATCTGTTATTCATGAAAAATGCAAATAATATACCAATAAATTTCAAATTTAACAAATTTATACACCCTTTGCACATAAATTGTATAAAAAACAAAATAATAATAATGACAAACCAATATAATTTCCTGATAGTACTTAATAACATAATAAAATACTGGAAATTGCAAAGCTCATAACTTTCAATCTGTTATTCATGGAAATGCAAATAACATGCCAAAAAAAGTTTTAAATTTAACAAATTTTCAAACTCTTCGCACCAAAATTGTACTCCCTCCGTTCGGAAAAGGATGTCACAAAAATGGTCTATCTATAGTTCATTTTTGTGACATCCTTTTCCGAACGGAGGGAGTATAAAAATAGTAGTAATAATAATAATTTCCTTAAATAATGCATTACCTCTAATTACTAACTCAAATTGAACATTTTAATTTGGTACTTATTTAAATGTAATCTAAATAAACTGATTATAATTATAGAACGCAAATCAATAAATGTTCATTTGCACTCACTATGAACATACATTAAACATTAACGAAAAAAAAATTGTCAGTTCAATTCGCTAGATATTTGAAGATACTCCACACGACAAAATCCAACAAATTTCAACATTTCAAATTCTGACGGATAAGAAATTATGCTCATTACAACTCTTTTCCATTTTATGCTCATTTAAATTGAGTCAACCTAACAGAGGAGTTCAAGGGAATTACGCATATAATATTTGATTCCATTTAACTATTCGCCAAACAATTTTTTGCACCTCTACAAACTATTATTCATTCATGATGGAAGGTGTTCGATGAAAGCCCTACAAACTTAAAGAAAAATATATTCCTTTTTGTGCAACATAATTTTTTGTAATCTAAAAATAATTTGCGTACATGCTACTTATACGATGTTAACCTACTCAGATCTTATGCTTCATAACTTTATTACAGTTTTCTTCTAACTGTAAATGTATAGATTTATTGATGCTTAGGAGATGTTCGATTTAGTCCAATCAAGTTCCAAAGGAAATTAATTCATTTTCCATTCTATATTTATTTTGTAATATAGAAGATGTTAAAAAAATACCTTATTGGACACTAAAATATTTCTGTTCACACCTTATGCAAGCTGCTTATATCAAAGTTCATTCTTGATTTCTTTATATGAAATTTCTCTTATTGTTAACACTTTATATAGCTTAACATAAGTTTACCACAAAAGGTCTAAATTCAGTGACTCTTTCTAATCCAACTCCGACAGTGCTTTAAGACCTAAGCTGACTGTAGCGAACAATAATTTTTTAAAGATACATCTCAATACCATTACTTTGTCATATCATCCATACTAAATGCAGTGCACTGGCGTCGTATGTTAATTACTCTTTTCCTTTTCCGATGTTTAGTTTTTTATCGATAGAACACGAATCCGAATTTGGTTATGATAACACCAAAGATCCATATTTCACTGTCAACGAACAACTGGAAAAATATATCAACATGATCACAAAAAATACATGCTAACTAACTATGGCACACGATCAAAAATCCAGACTTAAATGTTTTTAAATTTCAATTGCCTTTCAAATCTGAGCATTAACAAACATGAAAATATATCAACATGATCACAAAAATAAAGACTGACTGTCTACAACATATGATCAAACTCCAAATTTGAACATTTTGAAGATTTAAATGTCCTTCAAATCTGTATATTTCAAAATTTTGAACACCTTTCAAGACTGATCATTTTACTAACGTAAAAAGAAATCAAATCTAGAAAACTTCCCAATTTGAACATTTTCTGAAATCTAAACAATTTTTGAACATAACCTCTCTTTGCATTTCAATAATTTCACATTTCTATACTATTTAAATAAGGACAATTCCAAATTTTAATTTTACCGCCGCGCAAAATTTTCCTAGTACTGATGAAATCATCACTTTGTCCAACCACTCGGTGGAGATAGTGAAAAAGGGACGTTGATGACTCGGGTATGACGGAGGCAGGTAGCATGTTAGCAGGATTGGAGGTAAATGCTCAACTCTAAACTTGCAAACAAGATTATCAGAGCCATCACCACATATTCCCCCACACTTTAATGTTTCAGTGCCATTGTCGAGCCTTGCTGATACATCTATACCATCTGGGATCTCAATATGCACATGGACCTGTGTAACAACATAAACATATTAAAACCTTGCCTTCACTAGCAAGAATATGGCTGGAATATTAATTGGACATACCTGGAAAGACCGTTGACCTTCTTTTTTGTTTAAAATGACTATACTGTCTCCAAAAATTGCTTCCGGTGCAAATGTCTGGGCATTAAGTTTAGTTTATATTAGACAGAAAAAAGTGATCCCCATACGCCCAATTTAAAAGCAGACATGCACTTTGGTATGTGCTCGAAAAAAAAACATTGAACGGGAAAAAACATTGATCTTGCGTGGGTTCCTATGGAAGGGACGCAAAGACGTGCACGGGGGGCATTGCCTTGTGGCTTGGGATGCCGGGTCTGTATGCCCAAAGAGTTTGGGGTCTAGGCATACCGAACCTGAGGAAGATGAACGTGGCCCTTAGAGCCAGGTGGCTGTGGCTAGAGCGTACGGACCCCAACAAGCCTTGGCAGGAGTTTAATATCCAAGTCCCGAGGATGGTCAGTGTGGGGACCCCGGATTAGCTGTCCGAAATACCCTTGTGCCTACAACATCAGCGATCCCATGATCAGTCTGCCGCTGAGCACAATCAAACTGGTATTAAAAGAACACCCATAAATACCGAATAAATTTACTCACTTGATTGAAGCCATAACTTCATCAGGTACTCGCAGCGGAAATCACCAAACAACGTGGAGCCCAAGTCGTTTGCGATAACCCACAGGCAGCTGACTGGGAAGCGCCCTAGTTCGCATTGACGTCATCGATCTCTCGGTCTTCAGCATACTTCTTCTTGAACTCTGGACATGGAAATATCCAGGGACACAGCCATGAGTACATTTATGTACTCGCAAACTACCCCCGACATGAGCATGCAATAACATCATTTTTATTAGAATAAAAACCTTTATTTTGAGAAGGCATCTTTATATCTTTGTTGAAAAAGGAAAGAAGTCTTTTAGAACTTTTCCCATAAATCTGTTTTTGTAAGAAGTCTCGTTTAACACTTTTTCCCAAAAATATATCTCTGTTGAACTAGGTAAGAAGTCTCTTTTATAAACATTTTCCCGGAAAATCACCATTGGGTTTATTTCTCCAAAACTCCTCTTTTTTCGACCATAACCCGTCATGGTCATTCAATCCCAACAACCTCATGCCGGCCCGTTGGCATAGTTGCATAAAACATTTTCCCCTTTCAAATCACAAAACTCTTCACTTCCCGACCATAGCCCGTCATGGTCAATCATTCTCCAGCAACCTCATACCAGCCCGTCGGTAGAGTTGCAGATACCACACATCTCCATTTTATTTTCAAATCCTAAAACTTTGCAAAACTTGCACATGGTCATTGCAGTTCTTTCCAACTGTCCATATCCGAGGACTCGGCTATTCGAATAGTTTTAACCCTCTGCAGAGGTAGCACGCTTTTCCCACACCCATCCGGTAACTCATCGTGTCAGCCACGTCCCGCCATACAAGGTGTATGCGAAGTTGAGCCACCGACCATAGCCTGTCCTTTGCTCATGCTAGTATAGGATCCTACCGCTACGAAATTATCATCCTTTCCATCAACACCCAGTCCAGATTCCCCGTCGGGAAACCTAAGTGTGAGGACTCGTAGTTCTGCCCGGCGAGCGAACCCTTCAATCCCCCATCCTCAGATGCCAGGACCCAGGTCAGGGGGTAGGTCGCCATGACCATCCCCTCATGGAACGAGGTCATCCTCGTTGTTGAGGAGTCCCATACTAATATGAGCAAATTATATGACTACGCCCCTTTCCCATAGGTGGGTAAATGTGGTCGCACAGGTATTGGTTGTTCTGTAAGTACAAGGACACAATGTGCATTTTTCATAAACATCACCATTCACCACTTCTCCATTTCCCCACCGACATCTCTGTATTCCACAACCACACAAGTATTTCCAAAGGAGTTTTGAGTAACCAATATTTTTCCCATCCTATAGTTTGAAAGAGAATTTCCATCTAATATCTCCAGATAGGGTGTCAAAATAATATACTTATAATTTGGAAAAGGGTTTTCAAAATCATAGCTTTTGTGGCAAACACCACATAAATAACTTTTGCTCTTTATAAGTAAAACATGTGAACAAAAATAGATGTATATAAATGCAAGCTCAGAGGATAGCTTGCCTTGCTCGGCAAAGTAAACTTGGTCTTGATCTTCAGGTTCAACGAATTCCCCTTCCTCAATAACTCCGTTCCAGAGACCACTCCGGTAGTGTTTATATCTAGCGTCGCAAACAGGAGGGTAACACAACAATCACTAAGCAAATCAAACCACAAGTGGTATACAAGCAAGTAACAACCCGTAAGCTTCGAGCTAATCGTTCGGGCAACAGCTAGGATCTATACTTACGAGAGTTTTATACTAGTCAGTAGTCTATCGCCTATACGCAAGCTAGGTACCTCGATCACAAAACTATCTGAGACGAAGGTTAACAACAAGCACCTCCGGTTGAACAGGAAATACTTCAGACAAAAGTTAGGTCACTATATATTTTCTGTGAGTCAAAATATTATACCAAGTTAGGATATGATAAAGTGAAATACTAGGAACCTAGCAAAATTGGGTTTGCTCCAAAAATCATTACAGATTAATTTATAAAAATCCCTTTTTAATCTGCCCTTTTGTTAGTTTATTTTAAACAACGTTACAAAATAATTATCCACGTTTGGAAACAAGGTGGGACATAAAGGTTACCACTTGCTGAACATTTTAAGAGATCAAACTTAATTTTTGGATCATTAGTTTTAAAGATATGAATTTTCCCAATTTATTTTATATTCTGCCATTTTCTTTATTTTAATAAAACATTAAATAAACTAATTTATCTGGATAGGTGAATTACACCAAAAGACTGGCCTTATTTTTCTGAACAATTTGGTATATTATTTGTAATTTTTGGATCAATATTCAAAAAGATATGCATTTTATAAGTTTAAATTTGAATCTGTCTTTTTATTTTATTTTTCAGAAAACACGTCCGAAACTTTTCTCACTCAGGGCTGGGCTAGCCACAGCCATTGCCATGCGGGCCCAAGGCCACGCTGGCGCTGACTGGGCGCGGGTGCGGGCGGTGCTGGCCACCACGGTCGCTGACCGGTGGGGCCCGCTTGTCAGCGTGCGAAAATAAACGAAAAGGCAACGCGCCGCGGGGGATCGAACTCGCGACCTCGCGTGCGTGTGCGTGTGTGCTAGCCACTGGGCTGGCTCGGTGCTGGTGATAGTATACGGGCGTGTGTCCTTTTGAGGTGTGACGGTGCTCGTCGACGTCGCGCACGGCCGCGGCGACCACCGGCGGCGACGCGCACGGGTTCGATGTTCTACGGCGCTTGGAGGCCAACTAACGCTCGCACTCAACACGCACGAGTGCGGGCTACCTAGTGGCGGCGTTATGGACCCAATGGTTGCCGGCAAAAGCTCCGGCGACGAGGTCGGGCGGCGGCGAGCTACGGGCTAATGGTGACGCGACGAACTACGGCGAACCGGGATGAACGGAATTGTCCAGGAGGTGCGCCTGCTCACCCTAGATGCGTGAGTGCGTTCCGTTGGTGCTGAGGTGGTCGGAGGCGGTGGCGAGCTTGATCGGAGTGCGTCGGCCGGAGAGGAAGAAGACGGCGGCGATCTCGCGAACGACGGCGTCCCATCTCGATTACTTCTACGAGGAGGTGGAGGAGATCATGGCGGAGCTGGTGGTGGTCGTCGCTTGGCTCGGGGTGGCTCCAATCGCCGGCGATACTCGGCGGCGAGCTCGGCCGAGGCGCGGCCATGGTGGAGAGAAAACAAAGGGGGAGAGAGGGAGCAGGAGAGCAGAGGAGCGGGGGGGGGGGTGGTGCTCCTCTTATTCTGTTCGCAGAGGAGAGGAGAGGAGAGGAGAGCGCGGGGGAGGGGGGTCCGGGCGGCGACGCACGGGAGGACGACAACGGCGTCGGGCGCACTGCTGCTACAGGAGGACGACGACCATTTTGCACAACGCCCCCTGGATTGTTTTTCCTATTTGCAACTAAGTCCTTTTTCCTGTTTCTTTTATTTCTTTTAAAACCAGTAGGGTTTTAGGGAATTATTTGGGGTACTAAAACATTTTATAAAAATTTGAAAATATTTGGGTAGGCTCCCCTTGTCAACTAGAGCCTCCACAAAAATTGGTTTTTCAAAATAAAATGTTTTGAACATAAATTGTTCATAGAGTTTAAATAAATGATTTTTGGTAAACTAAATTAACATTTCTTTAATATTTTAAAACAAGTGATAAAATATTGTTTTGAACTTTTGGAACTTTCTTGACAAATAAGGTAACTTCAATTAAGTTATATTTTCATGGAGAAAATATTGGTTTGAAAGAAACAGAGAAATAGGGAGGAATAATTTATTAAGATCATTTATTTATCATGATCTTAATTTCCTTTTGTTAAATACTTTGAGAGTTTTGTTTAAAATTGAAAAGTATGTTTACTTGAGGAGGGAGTGAGATGGGGTTGAAATGATTATTATTTCATCTCATTCCTAGAATAAGGAAATATAATTGTTTTCATCAAATAGAGGAGTAGAGATAGAGGGAAATTAAATAAGATCACTTCCCTTAATTTAGGATTTCAACTTAGGTGTGAATATTTCTAGAGGGTTTGTTTTTATTCATGTCACATACCAAATTTGTTGTCAAATGTGTCTTATTCTAGTATTAAGCACAACTGAGGAATTACCCCCACAAGCAACAAACACAACAATATCAACATCACACTTATGACCACACAAATCAAACCACAAGAATTAATCATACCACCATTTCCATAATTAACAATACTATCTTGTAGAAATGATCACACTCAATTATGACAAGATGATGTTTAAAACTATCTCAACTCCACCTTGATACTTTTGGAAAGGGTTTTGAGCAAGACAAAATATGTGGGGTAATATATTTCCCACTGGTGTTCTCTTTTAAAATGAAATGATAACCAAAGCTTATAAAATGGGAGTTGCATACAAATGCAAAATATCAAGTTTTAAAAGATAGATAGGAGATATCATATAGATCTCCACATTTGTAGGAACACATAGTTCTAGAAATACTTTTACTTTCTCAATTACTGGTATTAGTTTTGGTTGCTGATAAACCAAGTGTCATTGAAATGGAGTTGGCCAAAATAAGAATGGAAAAGATACATGGAATATTTTCTTGTCATAACATGATCACCAAAGTTAAATATATTTTTATATTGGTTGTGTCTTATATTTACTAGTCAACAACTTTAAACAACAAGTCACACAAGTTCAAACACAGCAATGGGAAGGAAAATACAATCATCAATGAAACATTTCAAAAAGTTTTTGTTGGTTCTGAATTTTGGGTCTTGTGAAACTAAGTTTTTCTTAGTTTCTAAATTTGGGATGTGACTCTTCCCCCCTTAAAAATAAATCTCGTCCTCGAGATTTGCCCGGTGGTAACAGGGGAGTACGAGGGCACGGGTTTTGGGCTGACTATACTTCTGAGGTCGCTGCTTCTTTAGTAAGGTCACCATGTGAGATCTTGACAAATTGATGTTGCGAGGCTTTCTTTGTCGATGATCTTCTGTGCTGGGTTCAGATCCTTGATGATGGGTTGACTTGACGATCGGCGCTGGTGGATAATCGCGATTGGCTGTTTCCAGATACTACAAGGCTACGGTGCAAGGAACTAATTATTAACACCTTCTGGTATACGTATTGCAGGTCTTCCCCCCTTAAAAAGGGGTTTTGAAGGGTCATCCTGAAGGTTGCGGCTGGAGTTGACTTGGAGGCATTGTTCTTCTTGGGTAGCTTGACATTCTTCGTCTGGGGTGTCGCGCCTTGGTGCTTGGGGTTGGTGCAGATATCACTTCCAGGTATTTTCTCCTTACGAGGGTCACAGGTGGGGACGCGTTGTCTTCAGGATGCGTCAAGTCTGCGTAGTAAATTCTCTCCGGGTTCTAGTTAGAAGAGGGAGGTTAAAACTTCTAGTTGCGTCGGAGCTTGCTTGATGGTTGATGTTGCCAACAGCAGGTGCTTCCGTTATTTGATTCTTCTTAGTAACTTCCGGTGGATCTTCTTCACGCTTCTCTTCCTTCGGCTTGGCGGGAAAAAGGCTGGTCCTGAAAGAATTCTCTGGTTCTGGGTCTTCACGAAGATTCGCAGGGGTCTTCATGAGTAAGTTAGGGTGCACCAGAATAGTTAGGGTTTCCGAGAAAACTTTCTGGTTGAGGAGCTTAAGTTAGTTTTCAAGGGAGTTGGGTGCTATACTCTGAACATCAAACTTTTATACCTAAAATCCAAAACATCCAAATTTACACATGCCTCTAATTCTCGAGTCTCCAAAATACCATTCCAACATCTCTGGTAAGGCCACTACTATCAACTAGTTAATCGAATTCACGACTTTTGCCCAAACTAAAGTTATTGATCCACCATCAACTTCCTTGGCATAAACACTTTATCATAACATATTTCAATCTATCCGATACCCATCAAACCTTTCAGGCATAGTCTCCCCATTACATCCTATCACAAAAATCATAGTGGTCCACCAATTATTTCTTGATAGGCATATCTCAAATTATCTGACTCCTTCAGGTTGCCATTTCCCACGATCATATCATCAAGGCTAAATAAAACATCCAACAATCATGTGATCATATCATCAAGAATTGACCCACTTTCTAACCAAATTCAGATTTTATCTCCACACTATTGGGCCTTGATCTTCTTAATCAAAGATAAAAGATCTTTCTAAGAATAATCCAAACAGAGCGTGACAAGCTCTGAAAACTACTGTCACCTAGAATGTCTTGCTACTAGACCAAGTCATATTGATTCCTAGAATCCGATAAACATTCACTTATCCTCCACCAATTATTTCTTGCATACAACGATCTACTCATTTGCTAACTCATCTTTGACCACTTCCTATAATTCCATAAGAATTTAGTACAAGGGTCACTTGCTCTAAGAATCACCCTAAACATTCCAACACCAGAGTATTCTTCTTACTTTACTTGCTTCTAACCAATCCAAACATCATTTTATCAGCAAGTGCTTCCTAAAAATCCAATACTTTCACCTTTATTTCTAAACCTTAAATCAAAGGTCACGTCTTCTAGTTCCAGGTAACCACCAATGGTTGGGGTCCACAACTGGTTAGCCCCAGAGTATTAATCAAATATATCATCTGTCCAAACCCAATTAATTTATCGATCCACTCCAAGTTTTCACTCCTATTCTAAACCTCAAATGTTTGACATTACCAACATTATCCAACAAATTTTGATTTCATCACTAGATTCTCAAGGGGTCCTGCTGACTAATAATCTTATAGTCCAACACTCTTATATCTTCCTAAAGTCTCCTCTCTACCAATTAGTTTTGAGTCGTCCACTGGCACCTCTTTCTTTTCTTGTTTTTGGGAATCATATCCTTGGGGGAAACACTATAAATCTTCTTGTGATTTTCTTACTTAGAACTTGAGTAACTCCTAAGGTATACACTCGACTTAAGAAAATTATTATTGTCCTTGATTTGAGTTCTAACAACATTTGCTTCACCCCTGTGGTGAAGGCATCCACTTAGTCCGAGCAAGCTTTCTATTAGTTAGTTGTATAAAATTGTGGAGGTCTTTTATAACATCAATTGCCTTAGTCTTACGAGAAGAATTTGTTAACAAGGTAGCTAGTCTTGTCATCAAACTACTTTTCATATTCCAGAGGCTAAGGTGGACTGGATTATCTGAGGTTCCGTTTATTTGTATATGACACTCAATTGTTTGAGCATACAAAAGCGATTTGCTAACAAGTTCATGAGGCTTGTTACCAAACTACTTCTATATAACACGAACATTAAAATATCACACTATTTCTAAAGGGATTTAAAGTTAGATAATTATGTTAGTTATGTTAGTTTTTCATATTGTTTTGTTAGTCCGACGGAATACGACCAGTGTCATCTACCGTCGGGTCTTGAATCTTCATCTTTCTCGATGGCTTGATGTGGTTGCACAAAACAACGTATGAAGACCGCTATCAGTCTTGCAGAAGGTTGCAGAGTCTTGGGGTAGCGAGTATTCCATACCTGGCTTCTCTTACTTAGGAGAAAGTTTTCCGAAAGTTTTCCGAAGAGTTTTCTAAGTCGGGCTTTTGAGAGGGTACAAAGAGTACATCTGTGGCCAACAACGCAAAAAGGTTTTGTTGCTAACTGTCAAAAATAAAGCAACAGATAAAAGTGTGGTTACTTTGGGTTCCCGACAAGGCGGGTTTTGTGAAACACACCAGGAAAACAACACACATAAATGCAACACACAAGCAAGAATCAATCAAGGCACTTTTAGCACCAACAGACGTTTAATACCGTGGAAGGTGGGGACTGCTCAAGTAAAACAAGCTTATCCTATTGATCCTATGGGTCTTTGTATCTCGAGGATTTTCTTCACCTTGTCCAAGTGGGAAACTTTGGCGGTGAAATTACTGCGATTTTGGAAGGTTGCACGGATCATCGGCCTTCGCATATAAATCGCCTTGCTGTTGAAGTCTTTGGGTTGCTAAGTACCCAGGTCTGGTTTGGGGTGTCGTCAAGTATGTAAGTTTGAATGGAGGTAAGACAACAGATGGAAACTTTTGATAAACCTTTAGACAAGAGATAAGGTTTAGAATAATTCGAGAAGGTGAAAAGAGTGGAAGCTACACTTAGGCTTCCTTAGATACAAGTGATTTTAGGTAGTAATATTTTTCTTTCCAAAATAATTTCCTCCTATGGGCCATGGTGAAACAGGGCTATTGAAGTCTTCATTTTATCGCCTTAGTCTTTAGCTGGAATACTTAAGATTGTCAAGGTAGTAACTGAGTGGAATTGTTGATATTGAGTTGAGGTCTTCGAGGTTTCTTGCTTTATTGACACTAACGATCTTGGTATTTGCAGATCAATCACCTTGATGTTGAATGTTGCATCTTCGAGATGGAGGCTTCTCCTTGTAGGTGCTAGCTAATTAGGTCTCACTGGGGCTCATCGTCAAGTATTTTGAACGGGTAAGAAGGAGTAGAGAAATCCTTGGAAAATCTTAAATAGAGGGACGAGACTCGGAAATATTTGAGATGGTGAGGAGAGTGGAAGTTATTTTTGGACTTCCTTGGATAAAAATATGTTTTTGGTAACAATATATTTTTAACAAAATATTTCTTTCCTAACTAACGTCCATGCTAACTAAGGTCTGTTACAGTCAGGATGGCTCTGATACCAAGTCTGTGGGGACCCCGGATTAGCTGTCCGAAATACCCTTGTGCCTACAACATCAGCGATCCCATGATCAGTCTGCCGCTGAGCACAATCAAACTGGTATCAAAAGAACACCCATAAATACCGAATAAATTTACTCACTTGATTGAAGCCATAACTTCATCAGGTACTCGCAGCGGAAATCACCAAACAACGTGGAGCCCAAGTCGTTTGCCATAACCCCACAGGCAGCTGACTGGGAAGCGCCCTAGTTCGCATTGACGTCATCGATCTCTCGGTCTTCAGCATACTTCTTCTTGAACTCTGGACATGGAAATATCCAGGGACACAGCCATGAGTACATTTATGTACTCGCAAACTACCCCCGACATGAGCATGCAATAACATCATTTTTATTAGAATAAAAACCTTTATTTTGAGAAGGCATCTTTATATCTTTGTTGAAAAAGGAAAGAAGTCTTTTAGAACTTTTCCCATAAATCTGTTTTTGTAAGAAGTCTCGTTTAACACTTTTTCCCAAAAATATATCTCTGTTGAACTAGGTAAGAAGTCTCTTTTATAAACATTTTCCCGGAAAATCACCATTGGGTTTATTTCTCCAAAACTCCTCCTTTTTCGACCATAACCCGTCATGGTCATTCAATCCCAACAACCTCATGCCGGCCCGTTGGCATAGTTGCATAAAACATTTTCCCCTTTCAAATCACAAAACTCTTCACTTCCCGACCATAGCCCGTCATGGTCAATCATTCTCCAGCAACCTCATACCAGCCCGTCGGTAGAGTTGCAGATACCACACATCTCCATTTTATTTTCAAATCCCAAAACTTTGCAAAACTTGCACATGGTCAAAGCAGTTCTTTCCAACTGTCCATATCCGAGGACTCGGCTATTCGAATAGTTTTAACCCTCTGCAGAGGTAGCACGCTTTTCCCACACCCATCCGGTAACTCATCGTGTCAGCCACGTCCCGCCATACAAGGTGTATGCGAAGTTGAGCCACCGACCATAGCCTGTCCTTTGCTCATGCTAGTATAGGATCCTACCGCTACGAAATTATCATCCTTTCCATCAACACCCAGTCCAGATTCCCCGTCGGGAAACCTAAGTGTGAGGACTCGTAGTTCTGCCCGGCGAGCGAACCCTTCAATCCCCCATCCTCAGATGCCAGGACCCAGGTCAGGGGGTAGGTCGCCATGACCATCCCCTCATGGAACGAGGTCATCCTCGTTGTTGAGGAGTCCCATACTAATATGAGCAAATTATATGACTACGCCCCTTTCCCATAGGTGGGTAAATGTGGTCGCACAGGTATTGGTTGTTCTGTAAGTACAAGGACACAATGTGCATTTTTCATAAACATCACCATTCACCACTTCTCCATTTCCCCACCGACATCTCGGTATTCCACAACCACACAAGTATTTCCAAAGGAGTTTTGAGTAACCAATATTTTTCCCATCCTATAGTTTGAAAAAGAATTTCCATCTAATATCTCCAGATAGGGTGTCAAAATAATATACTTATAATTTGGAAAAGGGTTTTCAAAATCATAGCTTTTGTGGCAAACACCACATAAATAACTTTTGCTCTTTATAAGTAAAACATGTGAACAAAAATAGATGTATATAAATGCAAGCTCAGAGGATAGCTTGCCTTGCTCGGCAAAGTAAACTTGGTCTTGATCTTCAGGTTCAACGAATTCCCCTTCCTCAATAACTCCGTTCCAGAGACCACTCCGGTAGTGTTTATATCTAGCGTCGCAAACAGGAGGGTAACACAACAATCACTAAGCAAATCAAACCACAAGTGGTATACAAGCAAGTAACAACCCGTAAGCTTCGAGCTAATCGTTCGGGCAACAGCTAGGATCTACACTTACGAGGGTTTTATACTAGTCAGTAGTCTATCGCCTATACGCAAGCTAGGTACATCGATCACAAAACTATCTGAGGCGAAGGTTAACAACAAGCACCTCCGGTTGAACAGGAAATACTTCAGACAAAAGTTAGGTCACTATATATTTTCTGTGAGTCAAAATATTATACCAAGTTAGGATATGATAAAGTGAAATACTAGGAACCTAGCAAAATTGGGTTTGCTCCAAAAATCATTACAGATTAATTTATAAAAATCCCTTTTTAATCTGCCCTTTTGTTAGTTTATTTTAAACAACGTTACAAAATAATTATCCACGTTTGGAAACAAGGTGGGACATAAAGGTTACCACTTGCTGAACATTTTAAGAGATCAAACTTAATTTTTGGATCATTAGTTTTAAAGATATGAATTTTCCCAATTTATTTTATATTCTGCCATTTTCTTTATTTTAATAAAACATTAAATAAACTAATTTATCTGGATAGGTGAATTACACCAAAAGACTGGCCTTATTTTTCTGAACAATTTGGTATATTATTTGTAATTTTTGGATCAATATTCAAAAAGATATGCATTTTATAAGTTTAAATTTGAATCTGTCTTTTTATTTTATTTTTCAGAAAACACGTCCGAAACTTTTCTCACTCAGGGCTGGGCTAGCCACAGCCATTGCCATGCGGGCCCAAGGCCACGCTGGCGCTGACTGGGCGCGGGTGCGGGCGGTGCTGGCCACCACGGTCGCTGACCGGTGGGGCCCGCTTGTCAGCGTGCGAAAATAAACGAAAAGGCAACGCGCCGCGGGGGATCGAACTCGCGACCTCGCGTGCGTGTGCGTGTGTGCTAGCCACTGGGCTGGCTCGGTGCTGGTGATAGTATACGGGCGTGCGTCCTTTTGAGGTGTGACGGTGCTCGTCGACGTCGCGCACGGCCGCGGCGACCACCGGCGGCGACGCGCACGGGTTCGATGTTCTACGGCGCTTGGAGGCCAACTAACGCTCGCACTCAACACGCACGAGTGCGGGCTACCTAGTGGCGGCGTTATGGACCCAATGGTTGCCGGCAAAAAGCTCCGGCGACGAGGTCGGGCGGCGGCGAGCTACGGGCTAATGGTGACGCGACGAACTACGGCGAACCGGGATGAACGGAATTGTCCAGGAGGTGCGCCTGCTCACCCTAGATGCGTGAGTGCGTTCCGTTGGTGCTGAGGTGGTCGGAGGCGGTGGCGAGCTTGATCGGAGTGCGTCGGCCGGAGAGGAAGAAGACGGCGGCGATCTCGCGAACGACGGCGTCCCATCTCGATTACTTCTACGAGGAGGTGGAGGAGATCATGGCGGAGCTGGTGGTGGTCGTCGCTTGGCTCGGGGTGGCTCCAATCGCCGGCGATACTCGGCGGCGAGCTCGGCCGAGGCGCGGCCATGGTGGAGAGAAAACAAAGGGGGAGAGAGGGAGCAGGAGAGCAGAGGAGCGGGGGGGGGTGGTGCTCCTCTTATTCTGTTCGCAGAGGAGAGGAGAGGAGAGGAGAGCGCGGGGGAGGGGGGTCCGGGCGGCGACGCACGGGAGGACGACAACGGCGTCGGGCGCACTGCTGCTACAGGAGGACGACGACCATTTTGCACAACGCCCCCTGGATTGTTTTTCCTATTTGCAACTAAGTCCTTTTTCCTGTTTCTTTTATTTCTTTTAAAACCAGTAGGGTTTTAGGGAATTATTTGGGGTACTAAAACATTTTATAAAAATTTGAAAATATTTGGGTAGGCTCCCCTTGTCAACTAGAGCCTCCACAAAAATTGGTTTTTCAAAATAAAATGTTTTGAACATAAATTGTTCATAGAGTTTAAATAAATGATTTTTGGTAAAACTAAATTAACATTTCTTTAATATTTTAAAACAAGTGATAAAATATTGTTTTGAACTTTTGGAACTTTCTTGACAAATAAGGTAACTTCAATTAAGTTATATTTTCATGGAGAAAATATTGGTTTGAAAGAAACAGAGAAATAGGGAGGAATAATTTATTAAGATCATTTATTTATCATGATCTTAATTTCCTTTTGTTAAATACTTTGAGAGTTTTGTTTAAAATTGAAAAGTATGTTTACTTGAGGAGGGAGTGAGATGGGGTTGAAATGATTATTATTTCATCTCATTCCTAGAATAAGGAAATATAATTGTTTTCATCAAATAGAGGAGTAGAGATAGAGGGAAATTAAATAAGATCACTTCCCTTAATTTAGGATTTCAACTTAGGTGTGAATATTTCTAGAGGGTTTGTTTTTATTCATGTCACATACCAAATTTGTTGTCAAATGTGTCTTATTCTAGTATTAAGCACAACTGAGGAATTACCCCCACAAGCAACAAACACAACAATATCAACATCACACTTATGACCACACAAATCAAACCACAAGAATTAATCATACCACCATTTCCATAATTAACAATACTATCTTGTAGAAATGATCACACTCAATTATGACAAGATGATGTTTAAAACTATCTCAACTCCACCTTGATACTTTTGGAAAGGGTTTTGAGCAAGACAAAATATGTGGGGTAATATATTTCCCACTGGTGTTCTCTTTTAAAATGAAATGATAACCAAAGCTTATAAAATGGGAGTTGCATACAAATGCAAAATATCAAGTTTTAAAAGATAGATAGGAGATATCATATAGATCTCCACATTTGTAGGAACACATAGTTCTAGAAATACTTTTACTTTCTCAATTACTGGTATTAGTTTTGGTTGCTGATAAACCAAGTGTCATTGAAATGGAGTTGGCCAAAATAAGAATGGAAAAGATACATGGAATATTTTCTTGTCATAACATGATCACCAAAGTTAAATATATTTTTATATTGGTTGTGTCTTATATTTACTAGTCAACAACTTTAAACAACAAGTCACACAAGTTCAAACACAGCAATGGGAAGGAAAATACAATCATCAATGAAACATTTCAAAAAGTTTTTGTTGGTTCTGAATTTTGGGTCTTGTGAAACTAAGTTTTTCTTAGTTTCTAAATTTGGGATGTGATAGTCAGGCAGGTGTTCGAGACAGCTACACGCTCGGTGGTGGGCGACGGAGCTACGACGCTGTTCTGGACGGACAGGTGGCTACCCGACGGACGTATCCGGGATCTTGCTCCTCACCTGTTTGTTGTGGTACCGCGGAGGGCAACGAGGGACCGGCGAGTCCGATAGGGTCTTGCGAGAGGTTGGCTCGAGGATATCTCGCCAAACCTCTCGGCTCAGGATTTGGTGAAGCTCTTTGCCATCGCTGACAGGCTGACAGGGGTGGAGCTTACGCCGGGGAGGGCGGATTCCTTTCAGTGGTTGTGGGATGCGAGGGGGACCTACACCCCCCGCTCGTGCTATGCAGCGCTCTTCATGGGGTCGGTGGCCATGGCTGGAGCCATACAGATTTGGCAGTCCAAGACGCCGTCCAAATGCAAGTTCTTCCTGTGGTTGGCTCTGCGAAAGCGTTGCTGGACAACAGATCGCCTTCTGGTAGGATGTGTCATTGCCCGAGAGGTGTGGACAAGCTGCTATAGGAGCTAGGACTACTGCAGCTGGATCCCTAGACACGGAGAATCTCTGGAGGGGTGGATCACCACGAGGATGGCGCCTAGGAGAGATGCTCGGGACCTCAGGACGGCGGTGGCCTTGGTGTCGTGGACCCTCTGGAACCACCATAATGACATAGTCTTCAATGATGCCTTCCCGTCGATAGGTAGGGTCCTAGAGTCTATTAGGTGTGAGGGTGAGATCTGGAGAGTTGCTGGACTTCTCCGAGGTAGCCTACGACAGTCGGAGCGGTGGAGGTTTGGTGACTAGTCTGATAGTCATCCTAGCTGTTAGGCAGTGTGGTGTGCGCGCTCGGCGTCTGTGTCAGCCCGCGTTGTAACCTCGACCGCTTGGCCCTTCTTCTATGGAAAATGATGTGCCTTCCAGGACATATCCCTGAAAAAGAAATCAGCACAAAAGAAGACATTATAGAATCTACTCTTTTCATTAATTTATTTCCCTGAGGCATTGAAGCTACTGAATTATGCTTTACCATCTCAAGAGCAACATCATCCCCGAGTCTGAAAGAGAGAAATAAAACAGCACATCACCTCGTCCTCCTGCATCTGATCGTTAGCAAGCAGCTCCTCCTGACTCAACTCCACGCTAGTCACGACCAGCTTTCTTACAATCTCTTCCGCCAAGAGAGCATTCTCAATGGCGGCGGGGACGTCCACTACGCCCACAAAGGCGTTGTCGGGGACCTCGGCGGCGCGGAGCACTCAGGGACCTCGGTGGGGATGGGGTTAGGGTTTAGGGCTTTCCAGTGGAGCTCCGCCGGCGCTGGCGCTGGCGCGACACATCCGGGGCCTCCTTTCGGCTTCCACGACTTCCGCGGCATTGCCTTCCAATGCCTTGATAGCTACCGACTACTAGAATCGGGGCAGGGCGGCTCCGAATTTGGTGTCGGGGACGATGAATCTCAGGGCGAGCGATTAAACAAACACAGTTTCGTGCTTGCACCTTTGTATCGACTTGCGGGCATTTGATCCGGACTATTGATAAGATTTATCATTTGAAATTCTTCCGTACTCTGAACGTCTCTAACCAATCGCTTACGAGGGAAAACGATACGAAATACTCCTACATACTTTCTCTTTATTATCCGGGTGTGGTTAAATCTCATCCGAATGAAAATTAAGTTAGTTCTCAGGTGAGGTGACGTGTTAAATATCAGTTGCAACACATGTTGCAATTTATGCCGCAAATCCATCAGCTAAAGACATTTTTTCGGTAGCAACCTATATGTAACTGAGAAATCTCAGCACCTCCGATGGTATTATCCGATGATGTAAGAGTTGACTAAGCACTAACTTATTCGCAAATCATGGAGCACCTGTTTATGTCCGTCGAGATCTGATAAATAGTTCGTGCTGGAAAATTTAAACAGTTAAAGAGTGAACTAGGCGGTCAACCGCTTGAGAGACCCGATAATAACAATGTCATCCACATGGACAAACAAGAAAATGGTGACACATCCATAATCAAATACTCCCTCTGATCCGGAAAGATTGTTGCCGACAATCTTTTCAGATCGGAGGGAGTATAAAGATATGTATCACTCATAGATGAAGAAAATCCAATTGCTGAAACTTCTCAATAAGACGATCATGCCTAGCACATCATCACATCATGAATATTTCAAGCCTCACAAAGCATAAAGGGATTTGCACACATATGTGGGATGATGCAGATCCTTGAAAGTAGGGAGTGGCTGCATGAATACATTATCTTAAGAAACCCCATGGAGGAAGTCAATTTGTCAAACACACCAAATACAAAGCACCGCTACTCACAGAACAAGCCTAGCGATAGCAATATTCACCACTGAGCTAAAGTTGTCGAGGTGGTCAACCCATGTTGCTGAGTAAATGCTCAAGCAACGAGTCACGGTTTGTGCTTGTCTATCGCCCCATCACGATGGTGCTTAGTCTTGAACACTAGAGCATGTCTACCGTAACACCCGGTGCCCACAATATTAGTGCCAGAAGGTCGAGGCCAAGATTTTAGGTCTTGATCCATCGGAATGCCGAGAATTCGTCTTCCAGGGCCACATGCTAGTCCGGATTAGTTAGGGTCATGCTATGTGACAAAGGTATCGTAAGAAAAGGACTTGACTTGGTTTGTAGGAAGTCGCGCCATCTGTATGCGGCTTGGGCTTGTCTCCATTATTCCGGAGCTGAGTGGTCATCGGGGTGAGCCGACTGTGGAACATGTGTCATCGAGTCAACTTTCATGTCCAATGTCATAGCGAGCGAAGTCGATGAAGGCGATCTTGCAAGATGTAGTATATTTTTTCGCGTCACAAACATTTGAGTTTAGGTCCCTACTCCTACTCCATATATTCTTCTGAAGTGAATATCTTAATCTTTGCAAAAATCAGTTACCCCTCATAGCAAATCTCTTCTTGATTATTATTCTTATTGATCTTATTATTTACTTTGGGGTCATATTAGGATATCTTTTTACTATGCACAAAAATCTTGACACCTATTGTAACATTGACATATATGATTTTTTAGAATGCTATGTATCCACCAAGGTTTCGGTTACCGGCCGGAATTCCGCGGAATTCCGCGGTAACCGGATTTCTCGGACCCCCCGGAATTTGCATATCTCGGATGAAAAATCTCGGATTAGTCAAATTTGAAACAAATTTGTGCTCGAAAAATTTAAATTTCGAAAAAATTCGATGTTTTAATTTTAAATCCTGAATTCTTGCCGAAATATTGGGCCGGTTACCGGCCGGTATTTTCCGGTAACCCCGGTTACCGGAAATACCGGCCCCCTCCGAGAAAAAAAAGAAAACGGTAACCAAAACCTTGGTATCCACACATAACTAAAATCAATGAATCGTTTCTTATAGTCGCCAATTCACCCCCTCTAGTTGCCATTTTCCTCCGGGTTTCCCCTACCGTGCTATGATCGATGGTGGGGGGGGGGGGGGGGGGGGGGGGGGTGTCGTTGGCTTTTTTCCCTTTTGAAATTGAACATGAGTTTGATTTGATCGCCTAGCAGGTGTCGGATTTTTCGCCAATTTTTTAACATCATCGAGTCATGAATATACTACATGTGCTATCAGTGGTGGAGCGTGTCAAAGTGCATGATGCCCCATGTGTGGTTTTCAGAATTAATGACAATTTCTTATGGACTAATTAGATATATTTGATGTGATCAAGAAGAAAATTATGTGATGACCAAGTTCGTATTCAAGGGTTATCCGAATAGTGGTCATGAGATTGTTGAGGCTATAGCAAGTATTTCTTGAAGAAAAGGATTGTGTAAGCATTC
This sequence comes from Poa pratensis, assembly GCA_947311845.1. Taxonomy (NCBI): domain Eukaryota; kingdom Viridiplantae; phylum Streptophyta; class Magnoliopsida; order Poales; family Poaceae; genus Poa; species Poa pratensis. The sequence goes on from CAMZMU010000052.1 coordinate 43,719,520, forward strand.
ATGTTTATCGTCAAGAAATCATCATTATGAAGGGAGAGCAAAGGTCTAAGCTTGATAGGTTTTATATTTAAACGACTCATGGTGTTAGTTGGGGAATGGGTTATAAAATCGATAGCCATACTATCAAGGTGGCTCTTGAGTGAGTAGTTTGATCGTATTGTTCATAAAGAGATCAAACCTTTACATTCTTGACATCATCTTTCTTGGTTGTTATTTGAAATTTATCAATGTGAGGTCTTGGTGTTTGTCGTGTTCTTTGTGACAAGCTCAAGTTCATCAAAAATAGATTTCATATGAAATTCTTGTTACGTTTTTATGTTGATGAGCATTTTGCCGGTTCTTCACTTGAGAAGGCTTCACATCTTTATCTTCTTGGTATTTTACCTCTTACTATTTCTTAATATTTCCAACAAAAACTTGTAACATGCCAGCTCTTGAGCTTGGGGCTTTGGGTGTAGGAGGAAATCGTGATGTCCAAAGTATTTGGACAGAAAACTTTTCGAACTCTATAACTCGTCTGGTGATCGGTGATTTGGCCTTGTTTTAATGGAATACGGGTGTTCCATGTCAAAAAAATCCAACAAGCCTGGTATTTTTTGTTGGATATAGCTTGTTGTTATCTTTTCAACAAGCTTGGTTTTATCGAATTCGGAGTTTGCTTGCAAAAGTTGGATGTTTTGGCCGTACATGTTTCAGCTATTCCCAGCTCCGGAAGTACGGTTGTGATGCCGGTAGTACGCTCCTTTCCGATTTGTACTGCTGGTACCCACCAGGTGTTGTAGTACTGGCTGTATTGTCGCTTTCTTTCGAAGAGCGGTACTACCGGTCCGGGAGGGGGGTGTGGCAGCCTCTGTATAGGGTGTGTTACCACCACAGAAGTCACAAAAACCATATTTAAAAATTGTTAAAAAATCTGAAAAAATTACAACATACTTACAGTTTGTTTGTACAACTCCAAAACATTTCAGCTAGATCTATAGTTAGAGAAACAAAAAGGCTAAATTATAATGTGAATAGTGTCCACTCTGAGTGAATAGTGTTTCACACTATTCAAACTGAAGATTCTTTTTTTGCATCTCTAAGTATAGGTCGAATTTGAAGCAGCAATTTTTTGGCGTTGTGTATATATATAACATAGATGAGTGTTGTCAAACAAAAATCAAAATATTTGACCATGTTTTGTACATTAAAAAAATTGATCTCATAGATCCCCCCCCCCCACCCCACCCACCCCACACACACAGAGGTAGTACCGTCATGCACGAATCTGCACATAAGTTGCTAAAAGAAACAGAGGGGAGGATCGACCCGTTCAGCAGAATTCCATAACGGTTGGATTTTCGGGACTATTTTAATGGGCCTTCTTCCACTATGGTTTCGCAAAACTTTGGCAATTTCTCTGGCAACACTGTTGACCTTTTGTTGCGGCTTTCTTTCTATCCATCCAATGATTTTACTCCTTGAGGAAAATAGAGAGGAGATTTATATCTACATTTCACCGGTCAATCTCTCCTGTTTGTGAGGTAAAACTTTTGGATAATATCAATCCAGTATAGGTGGTAACTACGAACTAATTCGAAATTCAAAGCAATAGCTTTATTCTTACTGAAGATTTTGCCATAAATGACCAATATTATTTTAAAATGCTCAAACAACAACAATAAATAAATACAGTAGTAATTTGGTGTTGTAGATGCATGCATTATTCTCTATATTTAGTTTGTGTTGACAAAATGTAGAACACACTAAAATATGAAATGAAAGTAGTACTAAAAAATAAAATTTAGCCCACTAGCTCTAAAAGAATATTACGAGTTACTACCTTGTTCCTTAATACAACACGGTTTGGCAGATTAAATTGAACAGCCAAAACGTTTTATATTAAGGTAGAGGTGGTACCTCTGAAAGACTGTAATTAATGCAGGTGATTGTACTTCTCCGTTGATCTTTACCACGATACAAGAAGTCGGGGGCTCGAAAATCAAGCTCCCTGCGAAATGCAGGAACGCTGAGGCTGTATCCTGATACGCGTAGCCGTAGGGTATATGTGCAGATCATGAGGCTCTGCGCATATGGCCGTTTTTTTTTCCGCAGAAAGGGGACAACCCCAGCCTCCGGCGCAAACTGCAGTGTCAGCCGGGATCTGTAGTATGTTGCTTGCATCCCTTGGGGCCAAAATGTTCTTTAGTTTTGCGGAAAGCCTTCCGGCACAATGCACAGAAGTTCGTGCGGCATGACCCACACTTGATATGGTTATTGTTTCCAATCTGCGCAAAAAGTAAATAATGCAAATCATCAAGCATTTGTGCTGTACACTATGAAAAGGAAAATTATAAAGCCACAGCTTCAAGCAGTTAAGAATTCACTCGAAGCATGCAGGCTCAAGCCAACAAACAATTATGGCTTTTGCAGATCATGAGGCTCTGCGCATATGGCCGTTTTTTTTCCGCAGAAAGGGGACAACCCCAGCCTCCGGCGCAAACTGCAGTGTCAGCCGGGATCTGTAGTATGTTGCTTGCATCCCTTGGGGCCAAAATGTTCTTTAGTTTTGCGGAAAGCCTTCCGGCACAATGCACAGAAGTTCGTGCGGCATGACCCACACTTGATATGGTTATTGTTTCCAATCTGCGCAAAAGTAAATAATGCAAATCATCAAGCATTTGTGCTGTACACTATGAAAAGGAAAATTATAAAGCCACAGCTTCAAGCAGTTAAGAATTCACTCGAAGCATGCAGGCTCAAGCCAACAAACAATTATGGCTTTTGGAGATTCAGCTGCTGATTTACTTTTAGCATTAAACTACGCCAACACAATATTTTTGTGTTGAAGTTATACCATAGTAATGAGTGTTCCATGTTATATGTAACTGAACTCAGAGAAAACATTTTAGGTAAAACACAAAGCAAAGGAGTAAAAGTCCTAATGGCAAACATTTCTTTTACAAAGAATGAACTGGCCATGAGTAGCTGTATAAGAAACATGACTTGTTTGATTTTTGGATGCAGAAGAGAGGCAACTGGCAGGTGGCAGTTTCAAAACAAAAGGTACGCAATTGTGACATTCTCCTTAACTATTATGGTTGCTTGTCTTAGATATCTTTGTGAAAGAAAAAAAGTTGTTCATGTTACCTTTAGAGAAGGCTCGGCACAGGTAGGACAAGGGTGACGATGTCTTACTTCAGGCACTGGGGCAGGAGCCGGAGCTGGAGCATCCGCTTGCGCAACAGCTTGGCGTCGAACCCTCCTTCTCCCTGGATTCATTAGCTCTTCCCATCTATCGATTTCCTCCCAAGAAAAAAGCTCACATGCAGCGGATCGTCTGAACGCAACAACATGATTGTTTTTGTCAAGGCACATCTATGGCAATGAGCCAATGAAAAGAAAGTATACTATATCACTAGAAGAGAACTCGCCTGGAATAATGATCATATCCATCAATTGCAGAGTTGCATTGGTAGCAGAAATAATGCCCACAGTTCGAACATGTCATCTTATTGCATCCGTCTATCTTAGATATAGCGATCTTGCATCGTGGGCACCGTTTTGCATCCCTCATAATTGTCTGGAGGCTGCGTGCTTCATCTATCTTTTTCTGATCGCTCTGTAATTGCCTAGATTTTAGCCGTTCCTGCACCAAATAAAGGAAAGATTCACATCGATCATTTGAAATGCATTGAGCTAAGAACAAAACAGATCAAATGACGCAACATATGCATCAATTATTCCTCCATAAAGAAGATATGCGGCCTCATTTTTATCAAAAGTTGGTCAAAATGCAAAATTATCTTTAGCAAATATATATTTAAAGAACGGAAAATACATGCACATATATGCTGTAAAACACCTAGCCATAAAGTGCAGGGAACCACATAAAACTGTTAGTTGGTGAACCGGTTGTCACTGTATACAACAATAAACAATGCTGGCATTTGGCAACTTAGATGTCTACAAGTAGAACATAAAGTGCCTCTCTTAGTGTTAGCAAGTAATATTATTAATGTGTTTGGATTCTTTATTGCACACAAAATCACCTGTTCGATAGTTGAACACCCTGCAGGACATGATCTGTTCACCCTGCAGGGCCAGAGGATGATGAGACCATGAGGCAAATAACTAAATATTAATATATACTATAACATTATCTAGTGGTGTGTTAAATATAATTAACTGTCCTGTTGTAACTTATGTTCGCCTTCAGGCAATTCATGATTCCGGCGCTGTCCCACTGGATCAAAAAAAAGTGTAACTATACTAGAATTCTAGTTTTCTCTGTTTCGCTAGTAGTACTACTGAAAGCCTGAAACAGCCACACAATTAAACCATATCCAAGGTAAGCTAAATATATGTGAGATAAAGTCCTCCCTACCTCCAAAATACGAATTCTTTCCTCTGTATTCATACATTCTTTCCCAACATGACGGTGATATGTACAAAGTGTGCAGAAGCTGAAGAAACAACTTGGACACACTGCATCGTTACATTCATCCTCCAAGCAAGCAGTTTCGCACCTCGGACAATAAACTAAATCATTCATGGCTTCAAGAGTTCTCTGAAGAAGCAATCCTTCCCAACGTTCAAACTCGTCCTCCCCCAGCAGCGTTTTCAATATATCAGGAGAAACAACACCTCCACATTTGGTATCAGGACACGTCAACTTCAATACAGTTCCTTCCTTGACATGCATTTTGCAATATGTCCGCATGCATTTCCGGCAAAAGAAATGATGGCATGGAAGTGTGATGAAATCAACACCTGAGAAGTAATGATTTTGCTTTAGAAATTATAGCGAAGTACTGAATTAGAATCAGAAGCAACATCAATTGAGATACCAAGGGTTGCAAAAAATGGAAAATATCCAAGTTGGACCTGGCATGCATCATGATACCTCATTGCACTATATTTCTAGTGTTTTCGGAAATAAAAAGACAGTTCCACTCATAACAAGGGCAAAGCACTTGTCACCTGAATGTGAAAATCTATTATGGCTTCATCTATACAACAATGTTACAGTTGTAGTATCTAGTAATAATTTCTGAAAAGAAGGAACATGCATTGGGTAATGGGGATTAAAATGAACATAGAGTGGTAATATCTAGCGAACAGATCTCTGTCGTACAACCACAAGGCCAGCACACACCTATAGTTATTAAGTATAAGCCAGATCAAGATTCTACAGTATAAGTCTGTATATAACAGTACAAATAGTTGTGCAGAAAAATAAGACTTACCAGGACACTCGCTGAAACAAATCATGCAGTCATGTATATCATGTAAGAAGGCTTCATGCCGCTTATCATCATTGTATCTCATAATCCTTGGAATTATAACATCGGGTGCAGAATCATCTAGACAAGCACGTTTATCCCCACCTTCTTCATCACAGCGTAGATCACCCTTGCTTAAAATTATCTCATCAGTAAACCCTAGGTGAGAAAGGGCAGAGTTTTGGAGCCACTGAACCCACTGATATATTACTTCCATGCGCTGTTGCTCTTCCCAAATCATATCCAGCATTTGACATAATGACGAAATCTTCACTGTGTCCAGCCATTCGGTGGAGATAGTGAAAAGGGAGGTTGATGACTTGGGTAAGACGAAGGCAGGTAGCATGTTAGCAGGATTGGAGGCAAATGCTCAACTCTAACTTGTAAACAAGATTATCAGAGGCATCACCATCACATGCTCCCCCATACTTTAATGTTTTACTGGCATAGTCGAGCCTTGCAGATACAACTATACCATCTGGGATCTCGATATGCACATGAACCTGTGTAACAACAGTAAAATATTAATACCTTGCCCTTACTAGCAGGAATATGGCAGGAAAATTGATTGTGCTGGACATACCTCGAAAGACCGTTGACCTTCTTTTTTGTTTAAAATGACTAAACTGTCTCCAAAAATTGCTTCCAATGCAAATATCTGAACATTAATTTTAATTTGTATCAGACACAAAGAAGTGATCACCATACGTCCAATTTAAAAGCAGATCGAGAAAAAAACATACGTCCTATTTAAAGACAAGATAACAGCAAAATAAAAATGAGAAATCAGCACAAAAACAGGTATGGGTTAACTATAGAATATCTCTTAACTGGTGTGCAAAACACACACAAAATTCCGAACCACATTTTCCACATCCTAGTTCTGATGTTTTATTGATTTGCAAAGTTTCATATTCATTTGTTGTATTGTTTTGAGAGATATAAAAAAAATGTGGGGTGGTATTATAGTGTTCAACCATGTGAACCGAGGCTTATCCCGGATGGCTACCAGGGTGTTGATACCTGCGAAGCCCGCCCGCCGAGTTCGAGCGCCAGCGCGCGCTCGCGGGTGCGTACACACTGAATTCTTCTAAATAAACTGTTTGGGGTCTGTCTAAACCCCAATTTGCATTTTTTTTGGTGTTCAACCATAACTTTTCCAAAGATCATAAAGTTAACTACGGTGTCTAGTAATGTAGAATCTACTCATTTAATCTGCTCATTTATTTCCCTGAGGCAGTGAAGCGACTCAATTATGCTTGACCATCTACTGAAGAGCAAGATCATCCCCAAGTCTGAAATAGAGAGAAGAGAAAACGACGCATCACCTCGTCCTCCTGCATCTGATCGTTAGCGCGCAGCTCCTCCTGACTCGGCTCCATGCTAATCCCAACCGGCTTTCTTACTATTTCTTCCTCCACGAGAGCATCCTCAGGAGAGGCGGGGAGGTCCAAAAAGGCGTCGTCGGAGACCTGGGCAGCGCGGGAGCACTCGGGGACCTCGGCGGGGATGGGGTTAGGGTTTACGGCCTTCCAGTGGAGCTCCACCGGCGCTGGCGCGACACATCCGGGGCCGCCCCTCGGCCTCCACGACTTCCGCGGCATTGCCGTCCAACGGCCTCGGTTGCTACGGACTACAAGAATCCGGGCAGAGCGTTTGCCGGCGGCTCGGCGCGGCCCCGAATTTGGCTGATTTCGGGAAGGGCGATTAGAACAATGCTATTGCGTTGCGTGCGCGCCTCTCGCAGTTTAATTTGTATCGACTTGCGAGCGTTTGATCCGGACAATGGTAGGACTTGATTGAAATTTTAACCGTCCTCCAAAAGTCTGTAACGGATCGATCGATTACGAGGAAAACGATACCGACTCAAATCTCTCTTTTACTCCGTATTTTTCATTGCTTGATTGAAGGAGTCTGAGTGGAAGGAGGAAGTGGACTTCGCCGAGGAACGCGAGTTCACCACGGTCGTGGCCAGGAACTGAATGCCAGCTCCTTTCTTTTTCGGGTTCAGTTAGCGATACATGTTTGCATAGCTCTATATACAGTACTCCATTCAAATTGTAGCTTGGTTCAGACTTTCAGATAATACTTGTAGAATACTTGAAGTCCCCTTGCTGAAACTGAAAGTAAATCGAAATTCACATGGTAGCTTTAGTACTCGAGGTCTCTAGTGTAGAGTAGCCTGAACTTTGGTTTTATTATCCCTATTATAGACAACGTACTTGACAATGCATTCCAGCAGTAAATTACAACTGTTCATTCAAGAAACATAATCCTTGACTAAATAGAAAATTCTAAAGGAAGTCACTGTTTGGCACATCACTCTGGTTGTTTGTCTGAGGTTTGTTTGGGAGCTTGCACATCACTTTTCTGTTCCTTGATATACCTTGTGATGGCCTCAGCAATAGTAGCTACAGCACTGTGCTGACAAAGGACGTATTGCTTATGTGCTCTTCGTCAACTTCATATTCAATGGTTGACCTTATTACGGACGTCTCGTCTGTTCTCTCCGTAATCTCAAATCGTACAAGATACTTGGTAAAGCCATAATTTAGGAAGCCCCCTTCTACTACTATCGCCTCCTTCACATAATTTTCATTGTCAACCTTGACGAATTTTTCTTTGTAGGATTCTAATCCAGGAGTTCCTAGTAACACAAATCAAACAAAACAGAAATTACTTGTAGCTGGGTGCGCAATATCGAAACACACACCAAAAAATTAAGATCATCCTTGGCTAACAAAAGTGTATGTGTTCAGTTTCTAACCAGGAGGGAAGGTGAGAAGCAAGACGGTTCCAACACCACCATCGCCGTCGATAAGCTCGACCTTGGAGAGCATGTCAGGAAGCAGTTGAGGTACCAACTGCCCAACAAGGAGGCCTCCATAGACCTCCCACACCTCAGCAGCGGGGAGGTCAGTCTGGAACTCGTGGCAAAGGCTCCCTTTCATTGCTTCAGTGAGCCCTCCGTAGCTCGCCGATGAATCTGCAGTGAGACCTCGGTAGATAGACTTTCTGTGGAAGTTGCAGGTCACTGTATCCATAGAATATATGGCTTACAGGCTGAGATGTCACTCCCAGAACATGGCAATTGTGAATAGACCTTCCATGGTACTCCACAAAACGTATAGCGAAAGGAATAATTTTTCTCCAAATGGTTACAAAAGAAATCATCAATCACAAGATGACCCATCACGTTCAGTCGGAGTCATATCTTGTGTACTGATTTGGCTTAACTGGTCGTTTCTGCCTCCTTGATGTACCCTGCATATCTTTCAGCAGTTGCAGCCAAAGGGAGAAAATTGCAAAAAACCACCACATTTCGGGTTAGGGTTTCAAAAAACCACCATGTGCGAAATTTTATCAAAAAACCACCGGTATTCGGTAATGGAGTTGCAAAAAACACTGATCTGGTGTTTTTCACTCTCTAATTAAATTTCTGACCGGTGGACCCCAGCGTCAGGCTTACATGGCATGTCTATTTTACAAAAAAGTCCTTATATTACATCTTCTGATATTCCGTCCTAAAAGACAGTGCTCGCCGACGGGTCGACGCGGCGCAGAGTGCTAGTGGTAGGACCCTGCCGACCGTGCAACCACAGTAGGTCAGTAGCAGCAGCTCGCGCAAGCACTAGCAAGCAGCACGCACGCACTAGGTGCAGCCCGACACCGTGGCCAGCAACCTCTCGCTGTCCCGGCCATCCTCTGAGTCCGACAACATCCGCGCCTGGCCGCCCTTCCGCGAGCGCTTCCGGCATGACGTGCCGGCGCAACGGAACGGCAACTCACTGCTGCAGCCGCAGTACATGGCAAGTGTCGTGGCGACTGGCACAGCAGAGCGGTGTTGCCGCTGCTCTTCTCCACGGCGTCCGCGCTCCTGGCGCCGTACTTGCGCTCCACAAATGCGACGATGAAGCGGTGTTGGTGGCGTGCCCCCTGGCAGCAGACTTGCGCCTCCAACGCGACGCTGACACCGGCGGGTGTTGATGCCGTGTTCCCCGGCGCCGTCGAGCGTGACGGCGAGCATGTCACCTCCGGTGGCCTGGTAGAGCACGGCCGCGGCACGCCTTAGCGGAAGCCTCCGACGCCCAGCACTCCAGGGCAGAGGAGCTCATCCAGCGCCGGCCGCCGAAACGCCGACCTCGAGCACGCCCATCCCGGCGAGAAGCAAAAAGCGGAGCACAGCCCAACACGGGCCACGAGGGCCTGGACGCGCACGGCCTGGATGAGGAACGCCACGCAAGTGCTCGAGACGGGCGGCCGCAGCGGCAACGGCACGACGACGCGACTGACACGACAGAACACGACGCGCGTCCAGTTCATGCCGGTGCCGGCGTGCTCGATCGTTTTTGCGGCCAACGTCCATGTCGTGCTCCGCGATCTTGTCTACTAGGTCCGCCTCGATCCGCTGACCATCCATGTCGAATTAATCGTCCCGATACGTCCGGATTCCATGGAATCGTCCTCGTCCTCTTCATGTTCGAGCCGCCGCGACTCGATCTGCTCCGAGTCCCAGTGCTCCTCCTCGGCTCCTACGTCTTCAATTGCTGTTTCTGAAAGTTTTTGACGGCCTCCACAGAATACCGCGCGTCCTGCAGCCCATCTTCGCCGATCGGCTGCTCCGCCGTCCATCGCCGGTGACCGTGACGACAGGAAGTGTCCGCCCTGGTGGTTATGAGCTGGGCAGGGCTTATGGGCGGCGACAGCAACAGGAGGAGGCCGAGAACGTAGAGGAGAGAAGGAAGAGCTCGGCAGTGCGCTTGGCCACGGCCGGCGGCGGTGAAGGGAGGCCGTCGAGGAGCCGCCGGTGTAAGAAGGATTTGGGGATCGAGAGGAGGCGTGCGTCTCTGACGCCGCGATATTTATTTTTGTTGCTTTGGTAAGTTTTTCTTTATATTCAGACGAGTTGACATATACGTGCAGTGCACGTTTTCACGATTAAACGGACAATTTACAAGTAGAAAATGTTAAACGAGTTGTATCTAGAAGGTTTGGTAGTTAGCATATTCTGTAATTACTTGACTTGTACTCTACGATAGATAACAGATAGACTCGGATTAGTTAGACTAGATACGAGGCTATCGTTCAAACTCTTGTAATCTGTAATCTGTTGCGGCCCTTGGCTGGCTATATATACATGACCGCAGGCAACCCTTTGAGGTGTGCCGAAACCAATCTAGTCCCAAGTTTTACATGGTTTCAGAGCCTCTCTCTTCCTTGATCATGTCGAGCTCTTCCTCCTCCGTCGCCCCTGCCCCAAGCTCTGCGCCGCAGTCCGGCGCCGTGACGGAGAAGCTGGCGGCGGACAACTTCCCGCTCTGGAAGGCGCAGGTGATGCCGCCTCTGCGGGAGCGCCAGCTGGTGGGCTTCCTCGACGGCACGGTGAAGAAACCGTCCGAGACCCTCGATGTCGAGGGCGTGAACGCGAAGGGCGAGAAGGAGGTGCAGGTCGTCGCTAACCCGCGTACATGGCGTGGGTGGCACAGGACCAGCAGGTTCTAGGCTTTCTGCTCTCTTCCCTGACAAGGGGGGTGCTCATGCAAGTGTCCACCCTGGAACACACGGCTGATGTGTGGGCGGCGCTGACGACGATGTACTCGTCGCAGTCTCGGGCGCAGGTGATGCAGATCCGTATGCAGCTCCACAACACCCAGAAGCGCGACATGCGCGTCACGGAGTACTTCGCGCGCATGAGGAGCCTCGGCGATGCGATGACATCCGCCGGAAAGAAGATGGATGACGACGACCTGGCGGCGTACATACTCGGCGGTCTGGACTCGGAGTGGAACCCCTTGGTGACCTCCATGACCACAAACAGGGACACTGTGTCCCTCTCAGAGCTATACGCTCACCTGCTGAACTTCGAGACCCGCCTGGACTTCCAGAACGGCGGGAACACCGGAGCTGGTGCGAGCTCCTTCGGCTACGGCGGTGGCCCTCCAGGAGGAGGCAGTGCCGGCGGCGCTCCTCCTCGGTGAACGTTGCATCTCGCGGCGGCTGGCGCGGTGGCTACCGCGGTGGACGTGGTGGCCGTGGTGGACGCGGCGATGGTGGACGCGGCGATGGCGGCCGCGGCAATGGCTCGGGTGGCTACAACAACACACGCCCGAGTCCTCATGAGCCGTTTGACGCAAACGGCAATCCGCGCCCGCAGTGCCAGGTCTGTGGCAAGTACGGCCACGTCGCGCTCAAGTGCTGGAAGCGCTTCAACAAGGAGTACCAGGGCGAGGAGAAGACAGCTGCCTCCGCCATGCACTCGTACGGCGTCGACACCAACTGGTACATCGACACGGGTGCTACTGATCATGTCACGGGCGAGCTAGACAAGCTCACTGTCCGTGACAGGTACAATGGACATGAGCAGATCCACACGGCGAGTGGAAAAGGTATGGATATCAGCCACATTGGTCACTCTATTATTCATACCCCTTGTGATAAACAACTAAAATTGAACAACATTCTTCATGTTCCTGAAGCCTCAAAAAGTCTTGTTTCTGCTCACAAACTAGCTTCTGACAATAATGCTTTTCTTGAGATTCATCCCAATGATTTTTTTGTCAAGGAACAGGGCACGAGGAGAACTCTGCTTCGCGGTAGATGTCGTGGTGGCCTCTACCCCCTGTCGCCAAGTCCGTTGAAACAAGCCTTTGGAGTCAATAAACCATCGATCTCTCGGTGGCATAGGCGATTAGGGCATCCTTCATCTAGTGTCGTTCAACATATTCTTAGCAAAAATAAACTTCCTTCTTCAAAGGATGATTCTCTGAATTCTGTTTGTGATGCTTGTCAAAAGGGGAAGAGTCATCAACTCCCCTATCCGAAATCAACTAGTAGTTCTAGTGCTCCTTTGGAGCTTATTTTTTCGGATGTTTGGGGCCCGGCTTGTGCCTCAGTTAGCAACAATAAATACTATGTAAGCTTCGTTGATGACTATAGCAAGTTTACATGGATTTACCTTCTCAAAAATAAGTCAGATGTTTTTGCTCGATTTCATGATTTTCAGAATTATGTTGAACGCATCTTTGATCGAAAAATCCTTGCTCTCCAATCTGATTGGGGAGGAGAGTATCAGAAACTTAATTCATTTTTCCAACGTGTAGGCATTGAGCATCACGTTTCTTGTCCTCATGCCCATCAACAAAACGGATCCGCTGAGAGAAAGCACCGTCACATCGTAGAAGTAGGCTTATCCCTGCTAGCTCATGCAAATATGCCACTAAAATTTTGGGATGAAGCATTTTCGACAGCCACTTTCCTTATAAACCGTGTTCCTAGTAGAGTTATCAATCTCACAACTCCTCTAGAACGTTTATTCAAACGAAAACCGGAGTATTCCTTCCTACGCATTTTTGGATGTGCGTGTTGGCCTAATTTGCGTCCCTATAATTCTAAGAAACTTGAGTTTCGATCTACACGATGTGCATTTCTTGGTTACAGCAACCTACACAAGGGATACAAATGTCTAGATATTTCTAGTGGCCGGGTTTATATTTCTCGAGATGTGGTGTTTGATGAAAACATCTTTCCTTTTTCGGAATTACATCCTAATGCTGGTGCTCGGCTCCGTGCTGAAATCATGCTTCTACCCACTGATCTCCTTCCATCTACTTGTTTTAATCAAGGGGTGAATTAATAGATGATTATTTGGTTGCTAATCCTGCTAATTCTACTTCTGGAGATTTTTCTGGTCCACAGGATGGGGTGCACGGAGCAAATTCATCCAGTGTCGGATCCGAGGCAGATACACCTGGAGGATCTCCGACACAATCCGCCTCGGGATCGACCACGCCAGGGGCCACGCCAGGCGCGTCAGACGCGGTTTCTGAGCCGCAGTCGCCGTTGGCCCACGTGTCGCCGCGTGAATCGCGCGACAGCGACATGCACACGCCCGGGTCCGCCACGGGCCAGACCGCCGGATCTTCTGTGGCTCCCTCTGCTGCCGCTTCGACGCCACATGGCTCGCCTGGGCACACGGGATCCCCTGCGTCTGACCCAGATTCTGCCCCAGAATCGGCTTCGACCGCCGCATCCACCTCGTCTGCAGCACCAACTCCTGTACAGATTCAGCCCAGATCTTCTGTGCCTTCTCGTGCTGTCACTCGGCTGCAAAACAACATCCGAAAACCAGTCAAGCCATTTGAGGGGATGATACGGTATGCTAACTTGTGTGCAACAGGTGAACCTGAAAATTCGGTTGAGGCATTTGGTGATCCAAAGTGGAAGAATGCTATGGATGAAGAGTATGCTGCACTCATGAAAAACAGAACTTGGCGTCTTGTGCCGGCTCCCCGAGGCAAGAACATCATCGATTGCAAATGGGTGTACAAGGTCAAGAGAAAGTCTGATGGAGAGATTGATCGATACAAAGCTCGGTTAGTGGCGAAAGGCTTTAAGCAACGGTATGGTATTGATTATGAGGACACGTTTAGTCCCGTGGTTAAAATTGCTACAATACGGCTTGTGCTATCCATTGCTGTTTCCCAGGGGTGGACACTTCGACAGCTCGACGTACAGAATGCGTTCTTGCATGGCGTTCTGGAAGAAGAGGTTTTTATGCGACAGCCACCTGGTTTTGAGAAAGGACAAGGTTTGGTGTGTAGGCTTGATAAAGCATTGTATGGTTTGAAACAAGCCCCAAGAGCTTGGTATGCTCGGTTATGTGCAAAGCTACAACTTCTTGGTTTTACACCTTCAAAATCCGACACCTCTCTGTTTTTCTTTGCCAAGCCCAAGATCACTATGTTTGTTCTTGTCTATGTTGACGATATCATTGTGGCCAGCTCAACTCCTTCAGCCGTGACACAGTTACTTCAACAACTTCGTGCTGATTTTGCTTTGAAGGACTTGGGAGAGCTACACTATTTTTTGGGCATTGAGGTAAAGAAAGTACATGATGGTCTCACACTTTCGCAAGGGAGGTATGCTAAGGATTTGCTCAAGCGTGTCGGTATGAGTAATTGTAAGCCTGTTACATCACCTATGTCATCTACTGAAAAGATCTCTGCACATGAAGGAGTTTTGCTTTTACCGGATGATGTGACAAAATATCGAAGTGTGGTGGGAGCTTTGCAGTATCTTACCATGACACGGCCTGATATTTCCTATTCAGTAAATAAGGTGTGTCAATTCTTGCATGCACCGACGAGTGTACATTGGGCAGCGGTAAAGAGGATCATCAGATATTTGCAGCACACACTGAGTCTTGGCATGAAGATTCAGAGTTCCTCCTCACTACTTGTTAGTGGTTTTTCTGATGCTGATTGGGCAGGAAGCCCTGATGATCGTCGCTCTACCGGAGGGTTTGCGGTCTTCTTTGGTCCAAACTTGATATCATGGACAGCCAGAAAACAAGCAACAGTGTCTCGATCGAGTACAGAAGCTGAGTACAAGTCACTAGCAAATGCCACAGCAGAAATTATTTGGGTACAGTCAGTTCTTGGAGAACTTGGTGTTCCGCAGCCCAGAGTTCCCTGTTTATGGTGTGACAACCTAGGGGCGACCTATCTTTCTGCTAATCCAGTGTTTCATGCGAGGACAAAACACATAGAGGTTGATTTCCATTTTGTCAGAGAACGTGTTGCCAACAAGTGGTTGGAAGTACGGTTCATTCCCTCTGGAGATCAAGTGGCAGACGGCTTTACAAAACCCCTTCCTGTCAATCAACTCGAAGTCTTCAAACGACACCTCAAGTTAGAGAGCTGTGTTTGAGGGGGCGTGTTAAACGAGTTGTATCTAGAAGGTTTGGTAGTTAGCATATTCTGTAATTACTTGACTTGTACTCTACGATAGATAACAGATAGACTCGGATTAGTTAGACTAGATACGAGGCTATCGTTCAAACTCTTGTAATCTGTAATCTGTTGCTGCCCTTGGCTGGCTATATATACATGACCGCAGGCAACCCTTCGAGGTGTGCCGAAACCAATCTAGTCCCAAGTTTTACAGAAAAAATTGTACCAGCGTCTTTTGCACTTTTGCATCGATCCTAGATTTTATATTGTAAAGAGAACGATGCTTGCACACACACCATACACCCAAGCCAACATTTAGGAAATTTCTCGACACAAATTATATCATATCCTCAATGTCACACTCGATAACTTTCAGCATGACATTTTAAAAATTACAATATGATACTTTAGTAAAATATCATATAAATAAGAACCATCTTTGCAAACTACAAATGTTATATTTCTTTTTATTTTCGTTGTTATGCCTCAAAAGTGTATTCAAAATTTTCTTAGTTCTAAGTAGACAATTGTAAACACTACCCTTGATCTAACGGTTAGCAAAAATAAACAAAGTAAGATCTTCATAAAATAAAACCAAATGTAGACATTGACTTAAAAAATGGAGTAGGCACGAGGTGCGCAGTTTGTCATAAGCTATTTGAAGATGGTGGACACCTTTTTCTGAACTGCAAGTTCGCGAAGCAAAGCTGGCGTGCACTACAGCTTGAGGACGTCAGACCAAAATTGCTTCCATGCCGATCATCGCTTGAAGTGTTCGAGTAGGTACTTTGTCTACCTGAAGCTGAACAACAATTAGCAGTATGAATGCTTTGGAACTGCTGGACTGAACGAAACAAGGGCAACCATGGAGAGCAGCGTCTGCCTGTCGAGCAGTTTCAATTTCATGCGAGACACTGTATGAGCGAATGGAAAATATTTCTGAAAAATAAGGTGCAGCACAATGATTCACAGGAGGTGCCCCGCTGGAATCCACCTTCAGCAAACTATGTGAAGATAAACACTAACGTTTCTTTTGATGACAAAAGAAAAGTGGAGGATGGGATGCAATCTGTAGAGCTGATACTACGATAGTTCTTTTCGCAGCTGCTGGTTCTCTTCTGGGCGCCGAGGCCTCCCGCACCGGTCTTGGTCACCTGCGCGCTCCAACCTCCATCGTTGACGCCGCCATCAAGCTTGACGCGGCCGGGATCAGAGAAGACGGCCACGATTCGCGCGGCTCAAGGCACCTCTGCTCGATTCTTTGGGTGGGGATGTCCAGCACGGCATCACGGACATCTTCGGCCGCTGGCGTACCTCGATGGCGGCTTTAGCCACAGTGGCGACGACGGCCGGTGCGCTGGTGCTCTCCGGTGAAGGCCGGTCGGCTCCTCTTGTCGATTCCTTCGGCTAAGACGGACAACACGTCGAGGGGAGCTGATTGTCGGCGCTTCGTCGGCGCGGAGACGCCTGAGACAGCCTTGGCGAGAGACTGGAACGGAGGCAGCACCGAGGAGCGTGCACGTACGCGCGGACGCACGGCCGATTGGAGGGAGAGGTATACGGGTCACGGCGGCGGCCGGAGGTTGCGGCGGCGGTGACGGGGCGCTGATTGTTTCTTTTAGCCGTGGCAGATCCTTGTAATTACAGTCAAAACGAAAAGATGTGTTGAGTTGTCAAACATTGAAGCGATCTCGAACGTTGATCAAGTATTAAACGGCACAAATTTAATGTATCCCGAACATGTTTGCTCTTTTAATAGTAGTATAAATGTGTGAGTATTCAGAATTTACAAAAAGATCCAGAATAGCACAGAACTAACCTTTGACCGTTTTCCTTGTGCCACGTGGTCTGACAGTGGGGTTCGTCTGTCAAAAACACGCTTAGCCGGTGTAAACTAGGCTATCAGTGTTTTTTGCAACTCCATTACCGAATACCGGTGGTTTTTTGATAAAATTTCGCAACATGGTAGTTTTTTGAAACCCTAACCCGAAATGTGGTGGTTTTTTGCAATTTTCTGGGCCAAAGGTGCAGTACTGTCCATGCTTCTAGCACGGGATAGCCACCATCAACCTCATCCACAATTTATAGCTGATATTATGTTTGAAGAGTTTGGCCCTTTCATTTCTCTGTGATCTCGAACCTGACCAAGGAATCCAAGCTTCAGGATATCACCATCTATTGTTTCTGCCTCGTTGGTACAATTTTCATTGACGACTTCGTTTAATTTCTCTTTGTATTTCTACAGGCTGGGGATTTCCTGTATACATCTGAAGGATTCAGTGATACGGATGTATTTTTTGCAAGTAGCAAGGAAGATAGTTGTCAACATACACATCCACGTCCAGATTGGTTTCAGAATCTCACCGGGAGAAATGTCAGCTGCAAGATGGTACCAACACCGCCCCCTGACTAACTCAGCTCTGCAGCATGGAGTGTCTTGTAGCACATCAGTCTCAAACTCGGCTTCCCTTCATCTCCCTGTGACCCTGCCTTTGGCTCCGGTTCTGAAATCTGAGATATGGCAACCGACGAGCTCAAGAAATTGTGATTTGTGTGTATCTGAGGTTAACTGTTTATATAGGTACCTGACTCGAAAAGGCACTTTGTAGGACGGGCTCCATGGTTTTTTCTAAAAAAATCAACATCCGAAATCGTTTTTATTCCGGCCTATATAAAAATGATAAATCCTGAAAAAAATCGAATTTTGTACTGTTCACTACCACAGAATTAGAAATTTGTTTTTTACACATTCTAAAATATAAATATTTCGTACCGATTTTTTCCATGCAGGCAGAAATAATAATCATATGCATCTAGATTTTTAAAAATAAATAGAAATATTATTTTGTTTTCTTTAAAAAGGCTACATCAAGCCCCTCCATCGAAACGCTGCACTCCCTGACCGGTATGAGTGCTCAAAAGGACTATCTTATCACTCAGAATCTATGAGGTTGAGATGCTACGTGTATCATCCCAAAATCCATATGATCCTTTAAGACTATAAAATATAGTCAGAATTAAGAGTGCTAGTCAAGGTTGTATCAACTCATCAACTGCACTGAAATTTGAATCACCTATAATTCGGTAGTAACAAAAAAAAGGCAATGATCATTGTGTGCGCTTGTGTAAAAATAAAAAACATTACAACACAAAAGATAAGTAAATTAAAACCTTTACTTGACAGGTGCGTAAAGCAAATGAGATTGCGGCAAAATAAAAAAAAACGAAATTGGTAAACATAAAGTAGTTTGTCTGAGTTGCGTACAACTAAAACACAAGTGCTCTTCTACGAAACAATAAAGGAGAAGCTATCGTGGGCTATGCATGTTTTCTAAGGCTAGCCACAATGGGAGTAACTTAGCTAGTAACATCACACATCTCAAGACAAATTTGCTTATGTGGCACATAGTTAATGAGGATATAGGTGCTTGTAGTAACATAGCTAGTTACCGTAACATCACACACTCCAAGACAAGATGAGTGTACAAACTAATAAATAAAGGCTTGCATGACATCACACATAAGTTACTCCCCATTGTAGCGGTAGTAACATAGACTAGTAACATGCATATGTTACTAGTCTAAGTTACTCCTCATTGTGACTAGCCTAAGTAATATACTAAATAATGATGTCGCTGAGGCTTTAGCGTTACTTAAGGGGGTGGAGTTCATTGAGCAGTTGGGAGTCTCGAACGTTATTGTTGAATCAGGGCCGGTCCTGAGATTTTAGGGCCCGGGGCGAAACCTAATACTTGGGCCTTTAATATAGACATCATAAAAATATAAGTAATATACGTCTAAAATATATGTTGTCAATAACGCTTTTAATTTTCTGCTAACGATGTAAAGTCACTTATGATATGGTCGATTTCAATGTCATCTAATAATTTCTTGTCGCCCGTTTAACCTCTGTTGATTCACCGTTGATCACAAATAGTTTTCATAATTTCAACTTTGAAATGCTTCTTCCAAAAGATGTGACAGTCACATACAAATATGGCACGATGAGCAATGGAGATATTAGAATAACAACAAATTATTTTAACATGCTCGAAATCTCCATAGCAGCGATCTGCAAGCTGAATCTCATAATTTTAAAATAAAAAAATAAGATCATATAGCTCCACATCAATTGAACCATCACGAGAGAAAGTTTGAAATAATTTTAGCGCTACCAGATGCATAATTTCTGGACGGCAGTATAACATAAAAATGCTAGAAAATTACATGAAACATTGAATGGTTCCAGCCATGCATCATTTATCTGAAGCTAGACGTTACTGATTATGAAATAGTAATAGTGTATACCTCAGATTTGTTAAACAGGCGATGTGTGTATGCGTGTGCAACGCCTGGAGCCGGGAAAGAAAAGGGCCAAAGCAGTGTGGCGTATGCGATCAAGGCACTATGACCTGAAATTGTCGATCAGACTTGGGAGGATTTTAGGAGAAAATGAGTGCGCAAACTCGTGAACAGTTGCGGCGGCGGCGGCGGTTTAGGGATGGGGGAATCGCTAGACTGGACGCCTCGACGCTGTGTACGCGCGATGGAAGAGACGAACGATCAGACTTGGGTCGATCGTTTGTGCTGCAACCAGGCTGCCTTACTAGGCCACGCACCCATAGCCCATAGTTTTTTTTTTCTGCTTGCAGTAACTTGCATACAACGTACGTGGGGAGGGCCCCTAGATTTTTGGGGCCCGGGGCGGCTGCCCCTCCAGACCCCCCTCAGGGCCGGCCCTGTGTTGAATCAGACTCCCTATAACTAATTCAGGCATGCAACACTGAGATTGAAGTATGGAGCCCGCCAACTGCAACCCTAGGTGAGGTGTTCATGAAAGCACATTCTATTAATGGTATCTCGTTCGGCACTGCACGAGAAAAGTAAATCAAGTGGCGTATTTCCTTCTAAACATGCCTATTCAGTCTTTTTGTTTTGTTTTTTGCGAGTGCCTATTCATCGAAGTCAATAGTCAGTTGGGATGGAGATCCACCCAGCTTTATTTTCCCTTATGTAATCAAATTATGTCTTTGAAATCAAATGCGCCGAAAGGTTTTCCCTACAAACTGTTATAGAATTTTGGATTCGTTTCGCAATTATGTTTTTGGCTCCAGTTCTGTATTGGATTGGGTTCAGTTACCTTCTAGATTTTTTTTAGGGGCGAATTCGTTTTTTTTCTTGAGCCACGGCTGTGTCGAAATGGTGACTGGGCCTCCTCTTCCGTTTGGGCCTTGATGGGCCTGTTCCTCCGTTCGCTGGATCAGTAATACTAGTAGGGGACATGACACGTGTGCACGATATCGCCTCACCAAATAAAGCCAGCGCCACTGCCGAGTCCGGTCGCATCGGGAAGCTTCTGGACGAAACGGTAGCGTTCCTTGATCTCCTACCGAGTCGAGCGCCGCCCCTCTGTTCGATCCGAATCCTTCGCGGTAAGCTTCGCTCGATTTGCTCGCTAGGTTCGTTGTGATCATCAGTCTGGTTGTTTCTGTGAATCTCTGCGATCTACTCCCGAGTACGCATGATGGTCCCGAGGAAATTTAAGCGAAATTCTGCAATATTTTGACCGGTTATGATTCACGGCTCCGCTTGTGGTACGATCCTAATAGAAGATGCGAGTGGGAGGATTGGTGGTTGTTCTAGTAGCACCTCAGATCTATTAGTTCGTTAGCGCGTCTGGATAGGTCTGAAGCAGATTCGTGGTGGACTGGTGGTGCATTCTGATGTTGTGTTGTTACCTTGAACTTTGCCTGTGAGGGTTCATATCCATGCGTATTCTTGATCCTCTTGTTGCAAAATATGTTTAGAAATTTATGTTCACCCTTCCTGCGGACCTGATTTGGCTTTAGACGATAGCTTGTGCCCTCTGTTCATCTCCTTATTTCCTTTGAAGATCAGGCAAAATCACAAGGATCTATAGTGGAGTATCCCCTCCAAGCCCTAAAAGATACTTTTAGGACGGGAATTATGTAGCAAGACGTTAAAGTGTATAGTTGGTGTTATCTTTAGCAATTAATGCTTGCGTCAATATAGGAATAAGTTCTGATTGAAATTATATCAGAAGGATGACATCTTGTATAATAGAGAAAATAGTGATCCCTTGGGCGTGAACATATCATCACAATCTTCTCTCTATACCAAATTAGTAAAGCCTATGTGGAATCTTATAGTTCACGCCATTGTAAACGCCATTAGAATTTAGACGTTGGGTGCTTGATGTTTAGATTTCTGCGCATACTGAGGCCTTGTGAGGTGATTTTATGGTGTATTGAATCAGTTCAATAATACCATCTTGTGGTTTCTTGCAGAACAATATGCCAAGAGGCTACAGTTACAGTCCATCACCACCACCAAGAAGCTACAGGGGGAGGGCACGCAGCCCAAGTCCCCGTGGTCGTTATGCTGCCCGGGGTAGAGATATCCCAACCAGTCTTTTGGTCAGGAACCTTCGTCGGGACTGCAGGTCAGGTTTTTGCAGAACTCTCTACTTGGCCAGTAATTGGATGTATTCTTATGTGTAGTGTATATACTATACGTAAACTCATCTTGGTGTCAAACTTATTGGGAAATTGTTTTGAATGCATCTGCAGCATTCTATACTCATTCTGTTTTGAAGCACGGGTGTATTAACTTCAACCAAGTTGGTTTTATAAGATGATGTGTTTGGTTTTGAATATATCTTTGTGATAATAAAGTAACAATATCTCCAATTTGTTGCCACATGCCTTTCCATGTCGGGGATTTAAACACTCATCATTAGGCCATAAAGCATCAATTTAAAATGCAGCCACAGATAGGTATTTTGTCATGCGTTTTAGTTTTGACCTCAGCAATTTGCTGCTTACTCGTATTCTTCTGTGCACCTGTTTTGTCACTGTATTTGTAAGCTGGAGTTATTTCTTTTCTTAGTAGGAGTTTTCTTATGTTTGTAAGTTCTATGGATTTTCTTGTTTCCGCCTAGTCCTCTTTTAACTGATGATGTCCTTTTTTAACTGATGATGATTTGTCATGAATGCAGGCCAGACGATCTTCGTAGGCCATTTGGACAATTTGGTCGTCTTAAAGATGTGTATATTCCAAGGGATTACCATACTCAGTAAGACACTTGATCTGGACTGCTGTTCATTGGCTTTACAACTGGGGATATTGGCAATTTTTTCGTATAATGACAATTTCATATTTGTTAGTTGAGCTTTGTATGATCGCACATGCCGCTTTGGTCCTATGATGATGCACCTCGTAAAGTCGTTTGCACTCTAGTTGCATTAGAAGACATTAAAATACTTCTATCAACCCCTTGAAATTAACAGTGAAAATAATTTTTTGGTGACAAGTCTTAAGTGTACTGTTGAAGAGAAGGAAGGATAAAGAAGTTGCAAGTTAAGAAACGTGCAGTTAAAGATTATTGTTGAAGAGAATGGAAGAAATAGAGAGTTGCTAATTAAGAGATACAATGCGACTACGATTACTATCGAAGAGAACAGAAGATATAGTTACAGGTTTACGAGATTTGCAAGTCATCATGAAGAGTTTGAAGTCTATATTAAAACTCGTAAGGTCAGCAGCTGAGTGCACCTTTTACCTGTTCTACATAATTTGCGTCTGTCTGCAACCACGGGAAGTTCACACTGGTCCGCTTGTTGTGTACTTTAAGGAATTTCTGTTTATTGATCAGGACAAGAAGTTTTATCCTTTTTGTAGCAAGGATATTAACATGTTTTGGATCCGTTACAGGGAGCCCCGAGGATTTGGGTTTGTCCAGTACTTTGACCCGGCGGATGCTGCTGATGCAAAATACTACATGGATGGGCAGGTTATTCTTGGCAGAGAAGTAGCAGTTGTATTCGCCCAGGAGAATAGGAAGAAGCCTGATGAGATGAGAACCAGAGAAAGGTTTGCTGTTTATTTCTTCGTACCACATGCACCTTTTCATAGTTAGTTAAAACTCCAGATGCACTCATGGCCGCTCCATTCACTGTTTGTTTGCACATCCCTGCAGTAGCAGAGGCCGGTCTTACGATCGAAGGTACTCTCCTTCCCCAAGGGGACGCCCGTCTTACCGTGGCCAGAGGTACACCAGCTCCTCGCATCTTTATTGATCTTGTTAACTGATTTTCTTCACTCCCGAGACCCAAATGGCTCACCGAGCCTGCTACATACCCTGACAGGTCTCCTTCTCCTCGGTACGCAAGACGCGGGTACAGAGAGAAGTCCTACTCCCGCTCACCTGCTGACAGCAGATCAAGGAGCCCGACGCCATCGGATAGGCACTACAACAGGTCTGGGCGAAGAGAGAGGTCGGTCTCTGTTAGCGGATGAAGTAGTAGCTCTGCTTGGGTTTTAGAAGTGCAGTGGTGAGGACTAGCGCGTGGTAATGCAGTTGTGAACAGCGGTATTTTCAGTGGAACTATATAGAGATCGGCAATTAAGTGCTAGCAAAAGTATGAATAAACTGCAACTGGGGCGTGTCAGTGTGTATGAAAAGATGATTTACTGTTTCCTGTACCGGGCATGTTCGCTATATAGATCGGTTCAGTGATAATGTAGCCTTGTTGGAGGACTTGTCCAGTTCAATGGTCTGCCTGCTTCCCCTTGAGGCTCATCTGGCGTGCTTGGGCGCGTGTGTGGTCAACGACAGGGTCGGCTCCTCGTGTGATTTCTGCCCTCTCTGAGTGTGAGTAGCATTCTGGATTAGTTCATCCTATGTAATGAACGCTCTGTAAGGCCGAATTGTGATGCCAAATGCACCAGAGATCAACAGGGTTAAACTAAAGTTGCGGGTGGCAAAGTCGCCGAAGTGACCAGAACTTCATTTCCCTCTATTGTTAGGTTAGGTTGTCACTTGCATAATTTTCATGTGATGCAGCGGTACAGTGGAGTGCTGGATACCAAGCGCAGATTCAGATGACTGTAAGGCAGTAGTGAACTAGAGATACCCGCTGCTAGAACACACTGTCTGTCCTTGGAAGCAGAAGAGATGTGCGGTGCCCAGACACCATGCCACTGGAAATAATCAAAACATCATCCACCAAATTGCAAGGAAATTTCCCACGAAGACGAAGAGCTCGGTGGATGCACTGCAGAGCACAACAGAATAACACGAGAATTTACAGTGTTCACAAGACCAGTGGATATCACGTCGTTGGGTGGACCCCAAGAGGAAAGTACGATGTAGTGTAGCAGCAATTTTCACTTTATTTCAAAACCAAGGTTATCGAACCAGTAGGACTTGGAGTATGCTTCGGCTTGGTGTCACTCCACTGATCTGGCGCAAGAGCTATGTGATGTGGACCTGCACACAACACAATTAAACTATTTCGCCCCCAACGAAACAGGAAGGTTCACATATAAATTTAGACAAAATTGAGACATCCTTTTATGGACGGAGGGAATACTTCGGATTTTGTACTTTCAAAATATGTTAGAAAGGAATGTAAATTTTAGTAAACCATCTAAGAAACTGAAGCAAGCATTAAGTAGTTGGGATCTTCGCCTAAATGAAGTGATCAAAGTGTTTGACATCATCAAAAACGGTGAAGGTCCCTGTGGATTCAAGAAAGTCAGTGGGAGCGCAAGACAAAATTCTAATACTTCATATTGACAACCTATCGTTGATTGGAAATATTGTAATTTTCTTTGACCCTAGGAAAACTCATCATATTCCATTCAGTTCCTAGTCTTGATAAATAACCAAGCAAGGATACTGTATTAGTTCCTAGTCTTGATAAATAACCAAGCAAGGATACTGTATTTCGTCCGCCGGTCGATCATGACAGATTGATAGGGAGTCAGGGAGGCTACCTGATCCGCGACCTTCATCGTTGGAAAGCGGAGCGGTGTGTTCACGGCAAGCCAGCAAGTTCAGGGCCCAAATAAAGTGGCTCGCTGCATTCGCTTGGGCTGACTGCTTGAAAGGCCCAAAGCGAGTGGCCTTTGCTGGTGAACATGTTCAGCGGCAGTACAACGGAAAGGAGATGCCGGAGCTGGGCGTTTTCGTTTAGTCCCACCTCGCCTGGCCGAGAGAGATGACACAGGGAGCTGGGCTACATAAAGGGTGCGGGGTGCTAGCGTTGAGAGGCATGCAGCTGCGTGGTGCGCACAAAGCGAACTATTCTTTCGCCTTTTACTAAAGAATACCGTGTGCACATCACAATAATCAGCTTACGCTTATTTTTGGAGGGTGTTTTCTTATTGTGAGAAAGCCCCAACAATTCTGAAATACAAAATTGCTGTGTACCTATAAATTTCCATTTTCAAAAAAGATTTTAAAGGTGTTTTCATAACTTGGAACTAGCCTTCGTATAAGATTGGTTTGGGGAAAATATATTTGCAGATTGTATTATTTTCAGAAGGGATACCTAGTCTTTTAAATAAACAAAAGATAGTGCTTTAAAAAGATCAAGTTAATGTTTTGGTCGCCTTCCCTCCTCACAAAAATTTACCCCGCATGGTCGTCTCCCCCAACAACGTCGACAAGGCAGTTCCGTTGCTGTTTCCCTAAAATATTGGTGTTTTTACTCTTGACGATGTTGTTTAATTACAATTACGTCGAGCATGTAGCCTCTGCATTGCGCCCCAGATATAGGACTGTTGGAGAATCATCACCGTTATTTACATATCTATTATTTGGTGTCGATCTAAGTCATTTTTGGCGACGGCATTCCAAATGATACAAGATTATACATCTTTTAAAGAAAGGAAGACTTGAAGATTTCGATTATTTGCTTGTTTCTTTTAAATTTGTTTTGTAGCAGAGCTCTTGTATCACCACCATGTACATGTAGTATTCGTTACCATAATATATTGTGGTAATAATTGTGAAGAAAAAAAGTTGCGAGTGTCACGAGCTGGGCCGCGTCGTGCGAGTACCAGCAAGCAAGGGCCGGTGGGTTGTGCTCCGAGCAGGAAAGCCCCAACATCAGCGTTTGCTTCCCCTAAGGCCTCGTTTGGCGCAAGTGTGTCGAAGTGTTTTACCGTGTATTTTCCCAGCCCACACAAATACCCACGAAACCACTAGCAGGCCACTAGCAGGCCGTTTGGTAGGCATGTCTTAGCCGTGTTGAACACTAGAAACCTCTCCAATCCACGTCGGGCCGGCGTGTTTTCGAAACGCTCCACCGACTCGCGTTTTGAGCGTGTTGTGCACGGAACGCTCCAGCGACGCCCCAGCCAGGCAGCCATCGTCCGATCCCAACTCCCTGACGCCAAACAACGTTGGGTGGTTACGAAGGGGATTGAAAGGAGGGAAGTGAATTGGGTGACAAGAGTGTTTTCACCCAATACACTTGGGAAAATACTCTCAAATACTCGCTAATACAACTCCTGCCAAACAAGGCCTAGCTAAAAGAAAATTAGCATTTGCCAAAAAAAAAAGTAGGGACCCTGTAGTTGTTGACCAGGAGACCCCCGCCACGCGCTGTCTTAAACAAAACCCCACCGCCGGGCGTGCGGCCAGAACCCTCACTGAAAGCAGGGGACGAAAACCAACCGGAACTGTGTCCATGACAGCATATGCGTGAGAACAAGGGTCATTCGTTGGCCAACAAAAAGACCTCCACAAGTCCACAAGAATCCATCCCTTTTCCTATGTCAACAAGCAAAAAGAAAGCTCCACTGCCTGCCTGGGGAACTTATTATGATTTAGGGTTTGGCGGAAACGATCGTACCTCGCTGGAGGCACATCGTGTTCATGTTTATAGGGGTACAAACAGCCTGTACCGTGGCATTACAGAGGGTACGTATAGGGGTGGTGTACTACACCATATCCTATACGTACAGGTTTACAATACGTTCAACATCCCCCCTTAATCTAAACTCTTGCAAAGATTTAGATTACGTTTAAACTCATTTAACTCTCTAACAGGAAGAGCCTTAGTGAAACCATCAGCTACTTGGTCCTTACTAGAAATAAACTTGATGTCTAAGTGCTTACTTGCTACTCTTTCTCGAACAAAATGATAATCAATCTCAATGTGTTTTGTTCGTGCATGGAAAACAGGATTTGCAGATAAATATGTAGCTCCCAAGTTATCGCACCATAAGCATGGCTTGTCCTTTAACTGAACACCAAGCTCACGAAGAAGTGCTTCAACCATATCAGCTCTGCTGTGGCATTGGCAACTGCTTTGTATTCAGCTTCAGTACTGGAACGAGAGACTGTGGCCTGTTTACGAGAACTCCATGAGATTAAGTTTGGTCCAAGGAAGATTGCAAATCCGCCAGTGGACCTCCTGTCATCAGGACATCCAGCCCAATCTGCATCTGAAAAGGCACTCAAAAGTGTATGAGAGGAGCGTGTAAATGTAAGACCAAGTCCTATTGTATCTTGAACATATCGCAATATACGCTTGGTGGCTGTCCAGTGTGATGTTGTTGGTGCATGAAGAAACTGGCAAACTTTGTTGACTGCATAACATAAGTCTGGACGTGTGAGAGTGAAGTATTGAAGAGCAACAACAATGCTTCTGTATTGTGTACTATCCTCAGGACCAAGAAGTGTGCCATCATGAAGAGACATAGGATCAGTGGAAGACAAAGGCGTGGGAGCAGATTTACAATTCAGCATACCAACTCGAGCTAACAAGTCCATAGCATATTTTTCTTGTGTCAAAATTAATCCATTCGTACCTTTCTTGACTTCAATACCCAAAAAGAAATGCAAATCACCTAGATCTTTGATAGCAAAATGTTTGTTGAGTTCTTGAAGCAAAATGGATGTGGCATCATTTGAAGAGCTTGCAACTATAATGTCATCAACATATATTAGGACAAATATTGTGATACCTGAATTTGATAAAGAAATAGTGAGGTATCAGCCTTTGATGGTGTGAAGCCAAGATCATGCAATTTCGAGCTAAGCCGAGAATACCAAGCTCTCGGAGCTTGCTTTAAACCATATAGAGCTTTATCAAGACGACAAATATAATGAGGAGTATTAGAGTCTTCAAAACCTGAAGGTTGCTTCATATATACTTCCTCTTCCAGAACACCATGTAAAAACGCGTTCTTGACATCTAGCTGCCTTAAACTCCATCCTCGAGAAACTGCAATTGCTAGAACTGTACGAATAGTTGCAGCTTTAACAACAGGATTGAAAGTATCTTCATAATCTATGCCATATCTCTGTTTGAAACCTTTTGCAACTAATCGTGCCTTATACCTGTCAACTGTGCCGTCTGCATGCCTTTTAATACGATAAACCCACTTACAATCAATTAGATTTCTGTTTGAACTTGGTGGAACAAGATGCAATGTTTTGTTTTGAAGAAGTGCACTATATTCTTCTTCCATTGCTTCTCTCCACTTGGAGTTTTCAAGTGCTTCGGACAAAGAACTTGGTTCCCCTGTAGATGTTAGCAAACCATACCGAATAGAAGTAATAGCATTTGCTTGTTTATAAATCTTAGCTTGTCTTCCATAAGTAATTGTACCATCTTGTATGCCTTTGGTTGTTTAATACCTTTCTGGTGACGTGTGCGTGGTTGTAACAGCCCAAAACTGAGAACCTAAAAACCCGTGTAATTTTTCCACTTTTGTGTTAATTGCATCATGGCATCCATGCATAAACATGTCTCTTCTGGGTTAATACAACATTGATATCGAAATGATATTGAGTTGCTAAAACAAAATGCCCAAAGTGCACTAACAAAACTTCCACACAATGATGGCACGCAAACTTACAAAACACAAATACTTGACCACTATATTTATCAAGGAAGTTCCAAGGGTTGGAAACAATATTTTGCAATTGCTCTACAATTTCTAAAGGACCAACATTTCTGAAAATCAATAAATGCCCTATTTTTAACTCTGTTCACAAAAGTGGTCCAAATTATTTTATTTGGCAACACCAATTTTTTTGTGGTGCCTCTAAATGGTGTTGGGAGCCTCCCCAAATTTTCTCACAATTTCTGGAAGTGTTCCAATGCCTCAAATAATTCAAACACAGCTGCTATAATATTTTCCAGAACTGAAAAGGACCTATTTGTATTTACCAAACGACATGTCCGTGGTGAACTCAAAACTGGCAGGGGTTTTCCGCCAAAAATCCTTTCTTCTTCCTGTAGCGACCGGCGGCCGAGCCGCACCAGGTCACCGGCCTTGCCCCTCTCCCATGCCGCGCCGTGGCCCCCTTTGCCCGTTCCCTGGAAGGAGAGCAAGCTCCCCGAGCCCCCACCTGCTCCTCACCCCATTTCCCCTCGATTCCTTCCCCGTTCCTCTTCTTTCCCTCTTCCACCGAGCCGCCATGGCCGCCCCGGTCTCGGAGCTCGCCGCCGCCGTGTGAGAGCCTCCCGAGCAAATCGAGCACCACACCCAGCTCCGCCGTGCTGCTCTCTTCGTTTCCTCCGAAGGAATCGAGCCAGGACGTCGAGGATCGACGCCGCCGTCCTCAACTTCCGCGCCGACCTCCGAGCCCGCCGCCGAGCTTCGCCGGGCAATTTCGACGCCGTCGTTGCGTCTCCGGCCACCCCGAGCACGCGTACGCGTTCGTGGTGAGCTTCCGGTCATTACCGTGCCCTTCCCCCTTGCTCTCCCTCGCTGTAGTCGCCGTAGCTCGCCGGAGTTCATCGCCGTAGCTCCTCCGCTCACGTTGACGCACCCGGAGCCTCACCCGGAAAATTCCGGTCGTTTTTCCGAGTTTAGTTTTTTCGTACTGGACTCGTTGCATTTCGGCCCGGTGCTCACCCGGAAGTGGGCCGGAAATATTTCCTGGCCGAATTTTAGTCCGGTATAAAACCCAGAATATTCCGGGCTGGAATCCGAATTGCAGCACTGTTTTGTAAATTCCTTTTTCTTTTACCCCTACCTCTATTGGAATGAAGAGTTTATATCGTTGCTAAATAAATCATCTAAAGTTCATTTCAAAAAGGAATTGATAAAAATAATAATTTCTATCAGTGTATCCGAAAAATGCATGTAGTACACCAAAATGCCCAGAAAATTGTGATTAAAACTTTAAGATAAATATTATGTATATTTGATCACCTTTAAAATATGGTGCTTCGAGAAATGTTAAAATCATACGTTTAAAAAGGAGGAACTTATAAAATTAATAACTTTTTATCGGGACCTCCGAAAAATGTGTTCCTTATATCAAAATGATCAGAAAAACATGAGTGATCCAAAATCTTCATCATCATGCATCATTGATCACAATTAAAATAATGTGCTCTAGTAGTAATTATAATCACTAAGTTTAAATATGGGGTTTATTCCAAATAATGCAATAAATATAACGGGGACCCCATTTAATTTGTTGGTCATGTTCAAAGCTTCTAGGGTGCATTTAAAATGTCATATCATCATCCTTGTATGCATTGCACAACTGCCATGTGTTGATTGTTTCTCCGGTGTTGTTTGTGCATCGGTAGATCAAGGAGGTGAAGTGCCACCCCCGTCTTGTGACGATCCGTACTACCAGCCGTATCAACAAGGCAAGCGTAATCCCCCCTCTGAGCATATCTTATCCTATGTTTCCGCAAATATTTTCTCCACTATAATATTGCATGCGGTTCTAAATGTCAACTTTTGTCGGATTAGAGTATCCTATAGTTGCATTAATTCCCTATGCCATTATCTGTTTCCCCTCCTATTATCCATAGGTTTGTGTTGTTGGCCGAGCTACTTATATATGCTATGTGATGCTTAGCCATGCCTAGTTATATGCATAGCTATACATGGATATGTGTTGTTGGAAACAGGTGTGAAATGTTGAGATGATGGTGGAGAATTGTGGTGACGGATAATAAAATGCTTAAAGGTGGGGATGAGAGGCCACGTGGTTGTGGTGCTTTGTCTCGTTCCCGTCGCCTAGGTGCGAGTTCTATACCTCTTGAACCAAGACTGAGCGTGCAACCATGCGTGAGGCCTATGCATTTGCAGGAACCCTCATAGACTAAATAACTCGAGCGGGGCTAGCCAGGGTCCTCTAGTTCGGGCTTCCATTTGCGCGTGCGTGATGATGGTGGGATGAACTGAGATGAGGATTGTGGCGTTAGGAAAATGAGTGGCCACGGGGCACGGTGTCGATGATCCTGCTTCGTCCTCACTGATGATCCTGGGTTAGTCCTTAACGAGGGAGAAGTCGACACCGCTCCCACCCAGCCGGCTTTCCAAGGAAGAGAGCTAATGTCAGGTAATGGGCCGGACGGTACGCGTGGCAAACACATTTGTACACCCCTGCAGGGTTAAATCTTTTCGAAAAGCCGTGTCCGCGGTTATGGACGACTTGGGAAGTGAAGGTAAGATCATAGAATAACTTTAACGGAATGATTAAAAACTGGGTACTAGAGGTACCACTCACAAATGCAAGGTGAGCTTCCTCGAGGGTGATTCGGGGAGGTGCCTTTGATGAACAGGTACAGTGGTTGATGGTTGATGATGAAAGGTGATGAAAGAAAGAGTTACTTCTTACCCTTTTAAAATATCTGATTAGTCGATGCCATTGAGTTATGTTTTCATAAATAAAATCAGCTTTATGCAAAACAGCCATAAACTTTGAAAGCCTCATCGAGCATATATTAGCTCTTAATCTTGCGAGTTCGTCGAACTCAACGTCGTTTGTTTTTTCAGAGGAGGACTTCACCGACCTCGAAGGTGGGTTCTTTGTGGACGTCGACGAGTAGTCTGGGGTTCCCAGGTGGCAGCTTGGGACATCCCGGAACAGCTGGCGCTGGATGTTTATCTGTAGGCCTCTTAGGCCATATTTGGTTCTTGTTGTTTAGAACAACCTAATTTGCTTCCGCTGTTGTAATGTTGGGTCTGTGACCTCTGGTTGTCATTTGCTATCTTTCTCTATTATAAGAGTTGAACTATATGATTTGTGTCGTAGAGTCTGTGATGTGCCAGTTGTTCCACAAGTCTTGATCTCTCTATTATGCTTTGATAGTGTGTCTGGTGGTATCGGATAACCGGGACACAGTATCACTGTATAGCAGTCGGGTCGGGCGCCACAAGTTGGTATCAGAGCAGTACTGCCTGTAGGAAACCCTTCTACTGGTCGATGTTGAGTCTAGTGTTTGTGAAAATATTTTTAACCTAAAAATGAGTTGTGAAAACCATCTTAGGATTCTTTTTACTCCTTATCTGGTTACCCTCTAATCTCGGAGCAATCTTACCTCGATTTGAGTTTAAAGGTTTTACTTCTCACTGTTACTTCAAAATTAGAAACGGGGTGGGTTCGACCTTTAGTGTTATGTGTCACGTTGCTCCCGCTGCGTTGCAATCCCAAATCAACTCAGATGTTTCTACCGAGTTAATCTTTGATCCTTTCTTTGGGTTTTAACCCACGGACTTGAACATAAGGTCCCGGATTGTGCAACTAGAGTGTGTTAAGTTGTGATTTCTTAACTCTCACTAGTAGCACATGATGCTGATCTTTACCCAAGTTCTATCTTGTTGTTTTCCTTCTCGCAAAGTATTATCGTCCCTAGTCTGTGTACTTGTGTAGACGCTAATGCTATTGTTCGACCATTCGGAGAAAGATACTAACTGTGTCATTGTCAAATCTCCAGAATGGCTCGAGGAGGCCGTGGAGGCCGTGGTGGTCGCGGTAACCACAATGATGATGAGGATGATCTGCCGCCACCACCCTCGATGGCTGAGGTCTTGATGGCCATTGAGGAGAACCGTGGGCGCAATGAGCGCTTGCTTGAGCAGTTGGTGCAGCAGAATGCACGGAGGAACGAGTGCAACACTCTCACTGAGTTCCTGCGCTCGCAGCCACCCACTTTGCTGATGCTAAGGAGCCACTGGAAGCTGATGATTGGCTTCGTGCTTTGGAGCGCAAGTTCTCCGCGCTCATGTCCCATTGGCGAGCAAGTCAACTTTGCCACCTATCTCTTGGTTGGTGCTGCTGGCTGTTGGTGGGAAAGCCATGTGGCTTTGTTTCCAGCCAACCATGTCTTCACCTGGGCTGATTTCGCACTGCCTTCCGTGCGGAGTACATTCCCCAGCCATCATGGACTTGAAGAGGAGGGAGTTCCTGGATTTGCAACAGGGACGGATGGACCTCCGCACTTATGGTCGTGAGTTCAACCATCTCTCGTTACGCCCCAAGGGACGTGACCAATGATGCTGACAAGCAAGAGCTGTTCCGCAAGGGTCTGACTCCGCAGCTCCGCTATGAGCTATTGCCCTTCAGGTTCCAGACCTATCAGGAGCTGTTCAACCAGGCTTTCACTCTTGAGCAAGGAAGAAAGGAACTTGAAGCTTCCAAGAGGCCCGCACATGGGGACCACCAGAGTTCCTCGGGTTCTGAGAGCAAGAAGCGCAGGGTGTTTGTTCCCTACAGCGCCGTACCTCGTGCTCCCTTCATGCCGAGGGCAGCAGGATACAGGCCACCTCCTCCGCGCCCCACTACTTCGACACTTGGGATAGGCGGAAGTGGGTACCGTCCTATGCTACCTGCTCCACCTGGAGTCACTTGCTACACCTGTGGCCAGGCTGGTCACTACTCCAGGGAGTGCCCCCAGAAGGCACCTCTCGCGATAACTCCTGCACGAGCCCCTGCCACTCCAACTGGCAAGGCTGGACCTATTGTGCGTGGTCGCCTGAACCACGTCTCTGTGAAGAAGCTGAAGATGACCCCGGCGTTCTTATGGGTGAGTTACGAATCAACGGCAATACAGCTACAGTTTTGTTTGATCTGGAGCATCGCATTCATTCATATCCATAGCGTTTGCAAAAGACCACAAATACCGTTCGAGAAAATGAGCGTCCTTGGAGATCTCCACTCCTGGTCCAAATGGCAAACCGATGGGTTACTCCTGAGGTCCAGATTAATATAGGTTCCTTGTCTTTTCCTTATGCCTTGGTAGCTCTGAAGTCCAAAGGCATTGATGTCATACTGGGCATGAACTGGCTAGCCAAATACCAGGCTAATCTCGACTGTGCTGCCAAGACCATTACTGTGACCGCTCCTTCCGGTGACATTGTGAAGTATTGGCCTGCAACATCAATACCTCCGCCGTCGTACCCCTCACCTGAGATCCTTCTTTGCTTTATGGAAGGCGAATCCCCTCCTGAAATCCAGGACATACACGTGGTGTGTGACTTCCCGGATGTGTTCCCGGAAGAGTTGCCTGGCATGCCTCCTGACCGAAGTGTGGAGTTTGTCATAGAGCTACTTCCCGGTACCGCTCCAATTTCCAAGAAGCCCTACCGTATGCCGGTGGAAGAGTTGGCTCTGTTGAAAGAGCAAATTGATCAGCTGTTAGCTAAGGAGTTCATCCAGCCTAGCAGTTCACCTTGGGGTTGTCCGGTACTCTTTGTCAAGAAGAGGGATTCTACCGTGCCTCGTCTAGTCTCTGACTATCGACCGTTGAATGCGGTGACAATCAAGAACAAGTATCCTATTCCTCGCATCAATGATCTGTTGGATCAGTTAGCTGGTGCAACGGTATTCTCCAAGATGGATCTGAGGTCAGGCTACCATCAGATAAAAATCAGAAAGGAGGATATTCCAAAGACGGCATTTGTTACTCGTTATGGCTCATATGAGTATACCGTCATGTCCTTTGGTCTCACAAATGCCCCTACTTTCATGAGGCTCATGAACTCTCTTCATGGATTATCTTGATAAGTTTGTCGTCATTTACATTGATGACATCCTCATCTATTCCAAAACCAATGAAGAGCATGAGGAACATCTTCGTTTGGTTCTGACAAGACTTCGAGAACACCGCCTCTATGCCAAGTTCTCCAAGTGTGAGTTTTGGTTGGATAATCTTCTTCCTTGGTCATGTGATATCCGCAATGGTGTGGCTGTCATTCCTGACAAGATTCAGTCCATTTGGATTGGAAAACTCCAATGTCAGTCAAGGACATTCGAAGCTTTCTCGGATTGGCGGGTTACTACCGCCGATTCATCGAAGGTTTCTCCAAGATAGCCAAGGCCCTGACTGACCTTCTCAAGAAGGATAAAAAGTTTGTATGGTCGGCCGAAGCTGAAGAGAGTTCAAACACTGAAAGCCAAGCTCACGTCCGCTCCTGTGCTTGTCCTGCCGGACACAGCAAGGATTTCGTCGTCTTCTGTGACGCCTCTCTACAAGGTTGGGTGTGTGCTAATGCAAGATGGCCATGTGGTGGCATATGCTTCTCGCCAACTTAAGCCGCATGAGCTCAACTACCCAACTCATGATCTAGAACTTGCCGCTGTGGTCTATGCTTTGAAGCAATGGAGACCATACTGTTTGGTAACCGTTGCGAGATCTTCTCGGATCACAAGAGTCTGAAGTACCTCTTCACCCAGCCGGATTTAAATCTCAGGCAAAGGCGTTGGTTGGAGTTAATCACGGACTACAATGTGAGTCTGAACTATCAACCCGGCAAAGCAAACGTCGTGGCTGACGCGCTAAGTCGGAAGTCCTATTGCAACAATCTGATGATTGAAGAGGCCCAACCTGCCCTCTATGAAGAGTTTGCCCGTTTGAACCTGGAAATTGTTCCTTCCGGCTACCTTGCAAATCTGGAGATCAAATCTACTCTTGTAGACCAGATTAAGGATGCTCAAAGCGTGACAAGGGTATTCTGAAAATCAAGGAGAACATTGCTAGCGGGAAGGCCAAAT
Source organism: Poa pratensis (assembly GCA_947311845.1). NCBI lineage: Eukaryota > Viridiplantae > Streptophyta > Magnoliopsida > Poales > Poaceae > Poa > Poa pratensis. Next base: position 43,755,084 of record CAMZMU010000052.1, read on the forward strand.
GTTTTCTGTCAATGAATCCGGAGTTGTTTATTTTGGTGACCGCTTGGTAGTGCCAAAGAAACGAAAATTGAGGGAGTTGATCCTCCAAGAAGCTCATGAATCTCCTCTCTCTATTCATCCCGGTAGTACCAAAATGTACCAAGACCTTCGGCCACAATTCTGGTGGACTCGTATGAAACGAGAAATTGCCAAGTATGTTGCTGAATGCGACACCTGTCGACGGGTAAAGGCTGAACATCAAAGGCCTGCCGGCACTCTTCACCCTATTGCTATTCCCGAGTGGAAATGGGATGAAATTGGTATGGACTTCATTACTGGTCTGCCGAAGTCTCCAAAGGGACATGATGCCATTGGGTCATCATTGATCGACTATCAAAAGTGGCTCACTTCCTCCCCGTTCGTGTGGACATTACAGCTGCCAAGTTGGCAGACCTGTATACCTCTCGTATCGTCGTCCTTCACGGCATTCCCAAGAAGATAATTTCTGATCGTGGAAGCCTATTCACCTCCAAGTTTTGGACTAGTTTCCAAACTGCTATGGGAACTCGTCTTAACTTCAGCACCGCTTTCCATCCCCAAACTGATGGTCAGACCGAGAGAGTGAACCAAGTTTTGGAAGACATGCTTAGGGCATGTGTAATCTCTTTCGGTAAGGATTGGGAAAAGTATCTCCCTTTCGCGGAATTCTCCTACAACAATAGCTATCAAGCTAGTCTGGGCATGGCTCCATTTGAGGTTCTCTATGGAAGAAAATGCCGACTCCTCTAAATTGGTCTGAACCGGAGAGAGGGCACTCTTTGGTCCAGATATTATCAATGAAGCTGAGGAGAAGGTTAGAATCATAAGGGAGAATCTGAAGATTGCTCAGTCTAGGCAGAAAGCTACTATGATAAGCATCATCAGGAAATTCACTATGAAATTGGTGATAAAGCTTATCTCCGCGTCTCTCCCCTTCGTGGCGTTCGCCGCTTCGGAATCAAAGGGAAATTGGCACCTCGCTATGTTGGCCCTTTCACCGTTCTGGCCAAGCGAGGAGATCTTTCTTATAAGTTGGAGTTACCGGTCATCTTTCCCAATGTGCATGATGTGTTCCATGTATCTCAACTTCGCCGGTGTTTCAAAGATCCTATCCATGGGGTCAATCATGAAGAGCTGATCTCCAGGAAGACTCACTTATCGCGAGCATCCTATCCGTGTCCTGGATGAAGCTGAAAGAAAGACCCGGAACAAGACTACCAAGTTTCTCAAGTTCAATGGTCTCATCATTCCGAGGAAGAAGCAACTTGGGAACGAGAATCTAGTCTTCGTGAGGATATCCCGACTTCTTTCCGCAGCCTTAGAATCTCGGGACGAGATTCCTGTAAGGAGGGTAGAGTTGTAATAGCCCAAAACTGAGAACCTAAAAACCCGTGTAATTTTTCCAATTTTGTGTTAATTGCATCATGGTATCCATGCATAAACATGTCTCTTCTGGTTAATACAACATTGATATCGAAATGATATTGAGTTGCTAAAACAAAATGCCCAAAGTGCACTAACAAAACTTCCACACAATGATGGCACGCAAACTTGCAAAACACAAATACTTGACCACTATATTTATCAAGGAAGTTCCAAGGGTTGGAAACAATATTTTGCAATTGCTCTACAATTTCTAAAGGACCAACATTTCTGAAAATCAATAAATGCCCTATTTTTAACTCTGTTAACAAAAGTGGTCCAAATTATTTTATTTGGCAACACCAATTTTTTTGTGGTGCCTCTAAATGGTGTTGGGAGCCTCCCCAAATTTTCTCACAATTTCTGGAAGTGTTCCAATGCCTCAAATAATTCAAACACAGCTGCTGTAATATTTTCCAGAACTGAAAAGGACCTATTTGTATTTACCAAAGGACCTGTCCGTGGTGAACTCAAAACTGGCAGGGGTTTTCCGCCAAAAATCCTTTCTTCTTCCTGTAGCGACCGGGCGGCCGAGCCGCACCAGGTCACCGGCCGAGCCCCTCTCCCATGCCGCGCCGTGGCCCCCTTTGCCCGTTCCCTGGAAGGAGAGCAAGCTCCCCGAGGCCCCCACCTGCTCCTCACCCCATTCCCCTCGATTCCTTCCCCGTTCCTCTTCTTTCCCTCTTCCACCGAGCCGCCATGGCCGCCCCGGTCTCGGAGCTCGCCGCCGCCGTGTGAGAGCCTCCGCCGTGCTGCTCTCTTCGTTTCCTCCAAAGGAATCGAGCCAGGACATCGAGGATCGACGCCGCCGTCCTCAACTTCCCCGCCGACCTCCGAGCCCGCCGCCGAGCTTCGCCGGGCAATTTCGACACCGTCGTTGCGTCTCCGGCCACCCCGAGCACGCGTACGCGTTCGCGGTGAGCTTCCGGTCATTACCGTGCCCTTCCCCCTTGCTCTCCCTCGCTGTAGTCGCCGTAGCTCGCCGGAGTTCATCGCCGTAGCTCCTCCGCTCACGTTGACGCACCCGGAGCCTCACCCGAAAATTCCGGTCGTTTTTTCGAGTTTAGTTTTTTCGTACTGGACTCGTTGCATTTCGGCCCGGTGCTCACCCGGAAGTGGGCCGGAAATATTTCCGGGCCGAATTTTAGTCCGGTATAAAACCCAGAATATTCCGGGCTGGAATCCGGAATTGCAGCACTGTTTTGTAAATTCCTTTTTCTTTTACCCCTACCTCTATTGGAATGAAGAGTTTATATCGTTGCTAAATAAATCATCTAAAGTTCATTTCAAAAAGGAATTGATAAAAATAATAATTTCTATCGGTGTATCCGAAAAATGCATGTAGTACACCAAAATGCCCAGAAAATTGTGATTAAAAATTTAAGATAAATATTATGTATATTTGATCACCTTTAAAATATGGTGCTTCGAGAAATGTTAAAATCATACGTTTAAAAAGGAGGAACTTATAAAATTAATAACTTTTTATCGGGACCTCCGAAAAATGTGTTCCTTATATCGAAATGATCAGAAAAACATGAGTGATCCAAAATCTTCATCATCATGCATCATTGATCACAATTACAATAATGTGCTCTAGTAGTGATTATAATCACTAAGTTTAAATATGGGGTTTATTCCAAATAATGCAATAAATATAACGGGGACCCCATTTAACTTGTTGGTCATGTTCAAAGCTTCTAGGGTGCATTTAAAATGTCATATCATCATCCTTGTATGCATTGCACAACTGCCATGTGTTGATTGTTTTTCCGGTGTTGTTTGTGCATCGGTAGATCAAGGAGGTGAAGTGCCACCCCCGTCTTGTGACGATCCGTACTACCAGCCGTATCAACAAGGCAAGTGTAATCCCCCTCTGAGCATAGCTTATCCTATGTTTCTGCAAATATTTTCTCCACTATAATATTGCATGCGGTTCTAAATGTCAACTTTTGTCGGATTAGAGTATCCTATAGTTGCATTAATTCCCTATGCCATTATCTGTTTCCCCTCCTATTATCCATAGGTTTGTGTTGTTGGCCGAGCTACTTATAAATGCTATGTGATGCTTAGCCATGCCTAGTTATATGCATAGCTATACAATGGATATATGTGTTGTTGGAAACAGGTGTGAAATGTTGAGATGATGGTGGAGAATTGTGGTGACGGATAATAAAATGCTTAAAGGTGGGGATGAGAGGCCACGGTGGTTGTGTGCTTTGTCTCGTTCCCGTCGCCTAGGTGCGAGTGCTATACCTCTTGAACCAAGACTGAGCGTGCAACCATGCGTGAGGCCTATACATTTGCAGGAACCCTCATAGACTAAATAACTCGAGCGGGGCTAGCCAGGTCCTCTAGTTCGGGCTTCCATTTGCGCGTGCGTGATGATGGTGGGATGAACTGAGATGAGGATTGTGGCGTTAGGAAAATGAGTGGCCACGGGGCACGGTGTCGATGATCCGTGCTTCGTCCTCACTGATGATCCTGGGTTAGTCCTTAACGAGGGAGAAGTCGACACCGCTCCCACCCAGCCGGCTTTCCAAGGAAGAGAGCTAATTGTATAGGTAATGGGCCGGACAGTACGCGTGGCGAAGGAGCTGGAGCCCCTCGGGACTCTGGGGACTTCCACTTTGTACACCCCTGCAGGGTTAAATCTTTTCGAAAAGCCGTGTCCGCGGTTATGGACGACTTGGGAAGTGAAGGTAAGATCATAGAATAACTTTAACGGAATGATTAAAAACTGGGTACTAGAGGTACCACTCACAAATGCAAGGTGAGCTTCCTCGAGGGTGATTCGGGGAGGTGCCTTTAACGAACAGGTATAGTGGTTGATGATGGTTGATGATGAAAGGTGAATGAAAGAAAGAGTTACTTCTTACCCCTTTCAAAATAATCTGATTAGTCGATGCCATTGAGATATGTTTTCTGAAATAAAATCAGCTTTATGCAAAACAGCCATAAAACCTTGAAAGCCAATCATCGAGCATATATTAGCTCTTAATCTTGCGAGTTCGTCGAACTCAACGTCGTTTGCTTATTTTCAGGAGAGGACCTCACCGACCTCGAAGGTGGGTTCTTTGTGGACGTCGACGAGTAGTCTGCGGTTCCCAGGTGGCAGCTTGGGACATCCCGGAACAGCTGGCGCTGGATGTTTATCTATAGGCCTCTTAGGCCATATTTGGTTCTTGTTGTTTAGAACAACCTAATTTGCTTCCGCTCGTTGCAATGTTGGGTCTGTGACCTCTGGTTGTCATTGGCTATCTTTCTCTATTATAAGAGTTGAACTATATGCTTTTGTGTCGTAGAGTCTGTGATGTGCCAGTTGTTCCACAAGTCTTGATCTCTCTATTATGCTTTGATAGTGTGTCCGGTGGTATCGGATAACCGAGGACACAGTATCACTGTATAGCAGTCGGTCGGGGCGCCACAGTGGTGCATTGGCAGCAGCATTTTCAGGAGCATCACCGTTGGCCGTACCAGAGCGCGGCGCAGAGGATCCACCAGGAGCATCACCGTTGGTCCCTGATGAATCAGGGGGCGACACGTCGTCGTTGTCGGTTTGTCCCCCAGCAACGCTGTCGTAGACATGGACGCGTCAGGGTCCCGCCATGCATTGATGGCGACGCGGAGACTTGCAGCGAACCGGGAGACGACACGTCATCGCCATCGCTATCACTGGGCGCAGCAGAGGAATGTTGGCCGGGATCCACACCGGGATCCGAGCTCGTGTGATCCGAGTCTGCGCCTGATTCGTCTTCTTCCGAGGAAGATGCCGAATCATCCTGGGAGTCTGCGCCTGACTCGTCTTCTTCCGAGCTGATTTCAGCTTCATTTTCATCACCGTTTGGAGCCGTTTCTTCATCATTTTGAGTAGATTTTCTTCTGCTGGACCGTCGTGACCCTGACCAACAGTGACAAGAGGAACAACAGGTGAAAGCATATGATCATTAACGTGTGCATCCCCATCATTAGATGTGTGTGGTAGTAGAAGGATTTCTTGATGTAGGCGTTTTCCTGCATTGGGATGGAGGGATGCAAAAGGAAAAAACATTCTCATCGAAAACAACGTCCCTAGATATGTAAACACGACCTGTAGAAACATCAAGACACTTGACCCCTTTGTGGCGTGGGCTATATCCCAAAAAGACACAACGTGTGGAACGGAAAGCGAGCTTGCGCTTGTTATAGGGGCGGAGGTTGGGCCAACACGCAGAACCAAAAACACGTAGGGAGTCATAGTTCGGTGGGCTTTTGAGGAGGCGTTCAACAGGAGATTCATTGTTGATGACTTTGCTAGGGAGCAAATTTATAAGAAACGTTGCCGTAAGGAAAGCTTCATCCCAAAACTTGAGGGGCATGGAGGCATTGGCAAGCAACGCAAGACCCATCTCAACAATGTGTCGATGTTTGCGCTCAGCTGATCCATTTTGCTGATGAGCATGAGGACATGATACATGATGAGTAATGCCAATTTTTTGAAAGAAACCATTAAGCTTTTCATATTCACCACCCCAATCAGTTTGCATAGTTATAATCTTCCTATCAAACTTTCGCTCCACAAGTTATTGGAAGTTAAGAAAAACTTGATACACATCAGATTTTTTCTTGAGAAGATAAATCCAAGTAAATTTACTAAAATCATCAATGAAGCTTACATAGTAAGTGTGCTTGCCAACAGAGGCTAGGGCAGGACCCCATACATCAAAAACACTTGTTCCAAAGGAACAGTGGAAATACTAGTGGACACAGGATATGGCAATTGGTGGCTTTTTGCTAGTTGACAAGAGTCACATATGTAAGGATTTATTTCTGGAGTGTGAGATAACTTATGCTTCCTAAGAACTTGTTGTACCACAAAAGAAGAAGGATGCCCTAAACGACGATGCCATGTAGATGATGAAGGCTTTATTGTGATGAAAGCATGCTTGGACGACGACCCCGTAGAGATAGGCACTAGGGGATAGAGCCCACCATGACACGGACCCTTAAACAAAATTCTCCTTGTGGCCTGATCCTTAATCAAAAAGAAGAATGGGTGAAATTCTAGAAAAACATCGTTGTCAAGTGTAAGCTTATGAACAGATAAGAGATTTTTGATGCGCTAGGAACATGTAGAATATTTTTGAGATGTAAAGATGCATGGGTGTGCACAACGTTGAATGACCAATATGACTTATAACCATAACCTTTTCCCTCGGCCGTGTGGACGCGTTCACGTCCATTGTACTTCTCCCGTGTGGTAAGCTTGTGCAGCTCACCGGTGATGTGATCGGTGGCTCCAGAGTCGGGGTACCAGTTGGTATCCACACCATAGGACGCCATGTGCGCGGCCTTGTCATCGTGCTCACCATCACTGTCAGAACCATCGTGCTGATAGCGCCACCAGCAGGGTGGCCATGAATCTTGCAAATCTGGCATGTCACATCAACAAAGGGGGTCGGAGCGCGATCCATCCGCTCACGCCGACCACGGCGTTGTCCTTGTCCACCACCATAGCGGCGTGGATCACGCCGATCATCATTGCGGCGCCCATCGCGCCTATCATCGCGGCGATCACGCCGGTCATCATATCCACGATTGCGGTCTGGTCCTCCTCCATCACGGCGACCCCAGCGGTCTCCACGTGACACACGATCGCCATAGTCACCGCGAGGGCCGCGGTCACCGCGGTCACCGTGATCCAGAGAGCGGCTGCGGTCAACAGGGCGTGGGTGATTGGCATCACGGCCACGCTGAGCCACGTTGGCCGAAGAGGTGAAGGAGCCGTCGGTGGTGTCACCTAGCATCTCATTACGCATATCATAAGAGGACAATTGACCAAAAAAATATCAAGGGTTGTACCCGAGTTCCCATTGACAGCAGCAACAAGGGAATTGTAGGATCCGTCGAGGCCATGCAGAAGATAACCAATGAGTTCATCCTCTTCAAGCGGTTTCCCAGCAGCTGCAAGCTCGGCAGCGAGGCCCTTCATCTTCGTGAAGTACTGTTCGGCCGTCAGGTTGAGCTTCTTGGTGCCGTTGAGGAGAGAACGTATGTGCTGCACCTTCGATCTTGAGGCAGAGGAGAACATGCTGTTGATCGTTGCCCACACCTCAGCCATGGACTCCAGCCCGAGAACGTGCGAGAGGATATCGGGGAGAGGGAATTCAGCAAGAACCGAAGCACTTGTTGATCCCTAGCGATCCAGACGAGGTAGGCGGGGTTCTCTGTGCTTGTCTTCCTTTTCTCGCTATCTTCAACTTCGATCATCTTGGCAGGGGCGCGGTCAGAGCCGTCAAGGAGCCCCATGACATTGGCTCCACGGAAGGCAGGAAGCACTAGGGCTTTCCACAGAAGAAAGTTCCCACGGTGAGCACCTGAGTGGGAGGCGTGCCCAGAGCGGAGGCCAGGGAAGTGCTCGACGATGAAGAACTCATGTTGGCGACGACTGCTGGAGGTTTTAGGTCGTAATTGTTTGGCGGCAGCGGCGGCTAGGAGAGCGGCGGCGGCGGCAGGATGTGTTGTGTTTGTAGGTTGTAGGTGTTGCGGCGGCGGCTAGGAGAGCGGTGGCGGCGGCAGGATGTGTTGTGTTTGTAGGTTGTAGGTTTTGTGTGGCGGCTGGGCGGCTAGGAGAGCGGCAGCAGCGGCAGGATGTGTCGTGTTTGTGTAGGCGGCGGCAGACAAGCTACTGCGGCGGCAAGGCGTAGTTTTGGCGGCGGCGGCGGCGGCGGCTAGATCAGCGGCGGCGGCGGCGGCGGTTTTAGGCAGCTAGGTCATGGAAGAGTAGCTCTGATACCATATTATGATTTAGGGTTTGGCGGAAACGATCGTACCTCGCTGGAGGCACATCGGGTTCATGTTTATAGGGGGTACAAACAGCCTGTACCGTGGCATTACAGAGGGGTACGTATAGGGGTGGTGTACTACACTATATCCTATACGTACAGGTTTACAATACGTTCAACAGAACTATGCAAGCTAGCTCACGAATTTGTCATACCGTGGATCGATGAGCGTGCGGGTGGAGCGCGATTGACAGCTGAGTGGCTCGTTCGTTCGATCCGGCGGACGACCCTAAGTCACAAGTCTCTTTTCACACACGAACGAACGTGTGTGAGCTAGCTGGGTATACTTCAGTCTTCACTAACCAATGCTAGCTAAAACCATGAGCAAAACCATTTTCATGCATGCGCGGGTGCCATGCATGTTCGCAGCTAAGAAGACGCGTCCTCTCGGTTCCGGAGTGAAACGAATGTGGCAATCGGACGGGAGATTCCGTCAATTGGCTCTGTTCGGCCATTAACATCCATCCATCAGAGGATATATAAACTATTTTATCTCATAAACATAAGAAGTTGCAAAGGATAATGGCAGCGATAGCAGGGTCGCTGTATGTCATTTGCTTACTTCACGCGAATTTCTGGCCTGATAGCTCTTGTCTTGGCAAATTTAATCACCTACAGGTTAATTACTTACATGATGCTCGCGGCGTGAGACGTACAGCTGATCTGTGCCGCCGTTTGTCGGCGAAGACGGTCCCGGCCGGAGGTGGATCGATAGCTATGGCTAGCCAGCTTCACCGGCGCCTTGGTCGTAGGCCGAGTTAGTGATCAGCCTTAAGCCTAAATCGAACGGCTGAATGCATGCCTGAATATCAGAATCCCAGAGCCTGCCCGTACTTGCTGTAAACCACATGCAAACTCTCGATGGCGTCTACTGTGCCATCAACCCTAGAACAGTATACTAATACCGCAGTACGAGACATGTAGACAAAGATATATAGTGCGCACGATTTTGTATCCAGAGTCTCCCTACAAACAACTGTTACCGAATCAAGGATGATCAGAGCGAATCTCACAAGAAAATATTCTCAAGGAAAAATAATACTGGGAGCGAATGAGCATGCACATGTCACTAGGATCACAGCCCCATATACGTAGTATACGACTTAATTCAAATGGGGGCTCCTTAATGCATGCAGCCCAACAGCTGGATTAGTTGTTGGCCAAGCTGGAGCCTGGTTGATCCCTACGCACCCACACTTTTCTTAATTTTTCAATCACGCTACTATACATGCAATTGCTTAATTCAGTTCTGATTAATTATGTATATATAACCAATAAAACAGTTCATGCAGAAGGGCACGCCAATGGCTCAACCCAATCCACATCCCCCTCTTGCCTTGCCTACTCATCTGGGATTGCTTTGTCTTATTTTTGTGCATTATTAATAAGTCAGAGAGCCAGAGGTGAACTTTTAACCTAACATCACATAGAAGTATACGAGTTATTGGTGTGATGCTGCATAGATCAGCATCAAGATCTTGGAACAGTGGAGCTGGAGCTGCCTTCCGATCGAGCTGTCCTGTGTTGAGGACTTGAGGTGGTAGCTAGTGATTGCTTCAACTGGATCTCTGCAAATAATTGTGCGCGTAGCATTAAACTAGTACTAGCTCGTCGCCCTTGGGAATTAGGTTGTTTCTTCATAGGCCGGCTAGATAAAGTGAATATTTGTCTTGTTCTGCATTCGATCGATTTTATTTCAAAGTTAACCTCTATCCACAGTTAACCTCGTTTAGTCAAAGTTAAACTTTATAAAATTTGATTAAGCTTACGGTAAAAATTATCAACATCCACAATAAAAACAAATATTATAAGAATTTTTTTCATATTACATGCATCAGTGTTATATATGTTGATATTTATTTCTATTTGCTTGGTCAAATCTTAAAAAATTGACTTTGACCATTCCCAAAATGCATGGTAATCATGGATAAAATGGGCTCCGAAACAAGCAAAATAGCAATAGATTATCTATAGTGTTGGGAGTTTTTACAAAAACAGGAGCCTCCGGATCGGTTTATGCACATAGCCATATATCATTCATTATTTTAAAATCAAGGCAAAACTAGACATTGATGTCAAACAGTTTGATCATAAAATACCCATCACACCAGTACGTCCACCAACCTACCACAAACCCTTCTACAACTGACTGAAACAAATAAAAAGTACACAGTTTCCGGAAAATCCTTCAATAAGGGATCATCGATCGCACGTGCACCTATAATGACGAGTCCAACCATAAGCCGATCTCGGGATCTCATCCCCAAAAGCTGAGGTTCCAACCACCACGTTCAACAGGGGCACGACACAGGAGCACGTCGATATTGTATGACCATCTCGTGTTTCCACTGGAGCACGCGTATAATTGTCTTTGAAGTTGTACAGGGTCATCAATCCATCTACCCGATGATATCTCGCTAGCCGGATACCACTGGAAGCATGAAGCGCATCATACCATCCCGCTTCCGGTAACTATGACACAACATTCGATACACCTCATGGGGAGACAAAGGGACGTCTTCTCGTTGATGCTAGAAATAGTTATGTCATGACGACTATACATGAGACGCCTCGTGTTGCACCTGTTGATCGGGATCAAACCCTATATGGAGGTGAAGGGTATCCCATACCGCCGCGAGGCTCGAAGCTCCAGTTTGGGTTGATGAACTACATTATGCTTATTTTAGAAAGACTCAAAAGTAGGTCAAGACGGTCAAAATAAATAAGCATTCAAATAGGAAAACTATTTGGGCAACCAGCATAATTCAAGGAGTGCTAAAGGCAACCTATTCGTAAGCTCACAGGTGCTATCAAAAAATCCACGAGCTAATTCTGAGGGTGTTTGGTTAGGTTTACTTTTAGCTTTTGGATCTTGGCTTATAAGTATAAGAAAACACATAAATATGTGACTTTGGGTTTGGAATTTGTTTTATACCATAGTGCAATATATCCAGCCAAAAGACAAAATCAAAAGCACATATCTAGGTACCTTTTTGACTTCAAAGCTAAAATTCAAAAAACTAAAAGTAAGCCTAATCAAACACCCCTTAGGGATTTTAGTTTGTACCAAGCGACATTGTGTATTCATCTTAATTAGGCCACTCTATTAGTGTGCAGAGCTATAGGATGAATTCAGAGACTACAAAAGGACAAAACAGAAGGAGATAGAATAAATATTAAGTATTTATCGCATTATCTCATTAAGTTTATAATAAGTTTATACCATGCTATAACTGTATTAGTCGGAATTATTAATACACGTGTGATATGTAAACAAACCAGAGTCCCTAGTTTGCCTCTATCTCTTCTCTTACTATATAATATCATTAACGGTGTCCGTGGTACGTCGTCCTACGTGGACTCGCTAAACCAACACGCACAGGATCCGTGGTACGTCGTCCTACGTGGACTCGCTAAACCAACACGCACAGGATCGCTAGCCCAGACCAACCGCACATGCATATGGGCCAAGCCCAATATCACTTCACCACGGAATAGCCAATCAGGAACGATTCCCTTAAATTAGGACTGAACAACAACACGAGTCGGAATATTAAATCAACACGAATCGCAAGAACAACACGAGTCGGATTACAGATAGCAGAATTACAATGGATTACAAATAGCCACCTCCGACGCTGGATTTCTCCCACAATCAAACTATCAGCTTTGCCAACTTTACTGATCGATCCTTCCACACATCCAACAACATATTCAACATCCTACCTTGCCACCCAGGATCCGCCGCTACACTTGACGACGCCGTCTGAACCAAGGTCGTCGCTACAGGTAAAATATTAATCTTCAACATATTGATGTTGCACAACTTGTTTACAAAATATAAATACTCTGTGGTAGGCATGGTTTCAATCTAATTTTCATCAGCACATGCAAAATTATTCAGTCTGCTAATTCTGGCAGCAAACTAATTCTTTAACTAATGAACATAACTAAACAATGCTGCCCGGAATCCGCTATCAGACAGACCTACATGTAAATCACTGAACTGATACTGGTATCACACAAAAAACAGACTGCTTAGCTTCTGTCAGGGAAGATAATTTACTCTTTTAAAAATGATCCAGGTTAGAGTAAGAGTTAACCTGATCTGGTTTGTATAAAACTAGGAAATGATTTTCATCAATAATAACCAATCTAATTTTGTATGTTACTGCATCCAAGCATTAGAACAGTCTCAGCTTGGCATTTTTAATTGTTTAACTATTATTTTTTGGTGTGATTGCAGAAAATGGATCAAAGCGTTGAATCAACCAAGGATTCCAATATTTCAAAAGATGCAAATCAAGCAAGACGTGAAAGTGATAGAGTTCGGCGAAATAGTTTGACGGCCGACAAAAAGGAGGAGATTAATGCACGTAGAAGAGCAGCTAGGCAAAAGAAAATGCAAGATCAAAGGACTAACAGGAAAAATATATCCGCGGGAAAAAGGCAGGAAGAGAGTGCACGGCGACGCACATCTAGGCAAAGCAAATCTGAAGAGGAGAGGGCAAAACTGCTAGCTCAGCGCAATGCAAACGCTAAGGCTAAGAGGAACACCCCGTGCCCTCAATCCATAGCGATGCAGTGCCCAAATGCAACAACTTTACATTCGATAGACCTAGCATCAAGCAAACACGGAGCATCAGCCAAAAAGGGAATTGCTTCACCTTTAGCAAGCTCGCCGGAGTATACCATCAGAACCGACGGTAACACACCGATCTTTCCTCCCTTTATTATTTATGGCATGGACTATTAATGCATCATACTTACAAGATCGAGAATGTTGTAGGAGACATGGAGGCCTTTCTTAGCGGTATCATGGACGAGAATACAATCGCAGACGACCTCATGGACGAGGAGTGCTACATGTATGCTCGTGAAGGTACTTACGCCAGCCTTTTCAACCATCTCGGTTAAGAGTCAAATATGAACATAATGATGTGACATACTATTTGTGTAGGTTTCGACGTTGATGACATGGACCTCGATACACCGATAGACTTATCCGACGAGGGTGGTATCGATCCTTTGACTTTGTGTACTCAAACCTCCCAGAAACGCACATCCTAAAGCAAGTCCCCGACTGCAAACACTGCCATGCCAAGAGGTTTGAGTATGAGACACCCGGTTTTTGTTGCCGAAACGGACAGATCGAACTGGCTGAACAAGTTCCTATACCGGAGCTGATGAGGTTATGGTCTAGCGCGGATGCAGACAGCCGACATTTTCGAGAAAGCATACGATTCTTTAACGGCCACTTCTCCTTCACAACCCTTGGCGTCAGTCTCGACAACGACTGCACGAACATGAGGTCCGGGGTCTACACGTTCCGAGCACAAGGAAAAATGTACCACAACGTGCACTCATTCGGGCCAGGCTCTCGCTCGGAACATCTACAACTCTACTTCTACGACGATGATCCCAGCCTGGTCCATCGCAAGGAAGCAACCAAGGAACTAGATCAGGAGGTCGTCCAGAAAATTGTGGAAATACTGAGAGGAAACCCCTACTCCGAGCAGTTTAGGAGATTGGGCGAGCATAAGGATAACCTTGAGGACTACCGTATAGAACTGAACACGGACAAAAAGCTAGACCAACGAAGATACAACACACCACTGTCGTCCGAGGTGGCTGCGATATGGGTCGAGGGCAACGATCCGACAAATAGGTTCAAGCGCAGCATTACCCTCTACGGTAACAACAATGAGAGGCACAGTATACATGCCACACAAGGATGCTATGACCCGCTCTCGTACCCCCTATTCTTCCCAAAGGGAGAGCTTGGTTGGCATCCGAATATACCTAAACATAATAAGTCATGGGACCTTGCGCAGCTACCAAGAGCAGATCGTGAAGATGATCCAGGTATCTCGGATACTTCAGAATATTTTAGTCTATCCTTCGCATATGTTGAATAACCTTATTTTTCTTTCACAAATGTCGAATAACCTTATTTTTCTGTCACAGAGGGGGGTGGCCGTCTATGCGTCTCCGTCAGGGACTACTACTGTTACCGACTACAAACGCGTCCTGCTATATTCAACCCCATACTGCATGGAGGGCGTCTTTTCCACAATGGGCAGTGGACATGTACATAAAGATCGAGGGTTGTAGGTTGAATTGGATCAGGGAGCACCAGCCACAGATACGTGCTGATCTATATAAAGGCATTGTCGATAGCATCACAGCCGGAGAGACTCGAGCAAGTGCTGTTGGCACAAGGATTGTGCTACCTTGGAAATTCCAGGGTGTTTCCGAGACATGAAGCGGAGGCATATGGATGCCATGGCATTGGTACAGACGTATGGCAAGCCTGACATCTTCCTGACAATGACATGCAATCCAAACTGGCAGGAGATACAGGATGCCCTTCTTCCGGGCCAAACACCGCAGGACCGGCCAGATATTGTGGCGCGAGTATTTAGGGCCAAGCTAGAGATGATGAAATACATGCTGACCAAGAAACACATCCTAGGCGTTGTGAAGGCGTGGGTCTATGTGGTCGAGTTTCAGAAGAGGGGCCTCCCGCATGCCCATTTCCTATTGATCATGGATGCCAATTATAAGCTACTTGTGCCGGAGCAGTATGACCACCTCATATCAGCGGAGCTCCCAGACAAGGATAAGTACCCGAGCTATACGCCATGGTCGTTAAACATATGATGCACGGCCCATGCGGTGCCCTAAATCCAAACAACGTGGGTATGCAAGATGGGTCGTGCAAGTGTAGATACCCACGGACGTTCAACGAGACAACCATACAAGGGAAGGACTCATACCCCATTTATCGGAGACGGAAGGACGGTCGTTCGGCGAAGGTCCACGGTGCAACGCTCGACAATAGATGGGTTGTGCCGTACAACCCTCACCTCTTGCGGCTGTTCAACTGCCACATCAACGTGGAGGTGTGCTCCAGCAAAAAGGCAGTCAAGTACTTATATAAGTACATATACAAGGGCCACGATCAAACTTCATTCAACATCGACAAGCCCGACGCTGATGGTAACATAGACGAGATAAAGAGATACGTTGACGCAAGGTGGATTACACCACCTGAATCCATGTGGAGGATATTTGGCTTCGTACTCTCAGAGATCCATCCGTCTGTACTACAGTTGCCGCTTCATCTACCAGATATGCAAAGAGTCACATTCAAAGAGGGAGACAACCTAAACGACGTCGCAGCCCAGGAGAACGCATCCATGCTAACAGAGTATTTTGTGGCTAACCAGAACAACGAGTGGGCTAGAGGTATTCTCTATAGGGATTTTCCACAATGGTTCACATGGCAACCAGAGAAGTATTGGAGGAAAAGGGATCTTCACCAAGTAGGCAGAATCGTGACAGCCAATCCCGCCGAGGGGGAGCGGTACTTTCTTAGGGTGCTTCTTAACCATGTACCAGGCTCGACGTCCTTCGAAGACCTGAAAACCGTTGATGGTGTGCTATGTGATACCTTTCGTGAGGCCGCGGAGAGGAAAGGTCTAATTGAGGCCGACAACACGCTTGATGAGTGTCTTACTGAGTCGGAGCAGTTCGCCATGCCAAGCTCACTCAGGAGGCTCTTCGCAACGATCTTGGTATTCTGTGAGCCTGGCGATGTGCGCGGTCTTTGGGATCGACACCTTGAGGCGATGTCAGACGACTACCGGCGACAACACACGTGTCCAAAAGCGGTGGAGCAAATGGTGTTACTTGATATAAGGGGCATGCTAGAATCCATGGGTAAAGACATAAAGTCGTTCCCTCTTCCAGACATAGACGAGACATATGACAACACAGGAGGCGAGGCTAGGGAGGTAATCGAGGAAACAAACATCAAGGTTGACGAGGAAGACGCTGCACTAGCAACCTTACTAAACACCGAGCAAAGGCTTGCCTACGACGACATACTAAAGGCAGTTGATGACGACGATGGGGGCGTATTCTTCGTCGATGGTCCGGGAGGCACTGGGAAGACATACCTTTACAGGGCAATGCTCGCTACGGTACGTGGACAGGGAAATATAGCGGTGGCCACAGCGACGTCCGGTGTCGCCGCTTCAATCATGCCGGGAGGCAGGACAGCCCACTCGAGGTTCAAGATCCCACTAAACCTTGAAGAAGGGGCATCATGCAACTTCACTAAGCAGAGTGGGACTGCTAAGCTCCTGAGGATGGCTAAACTCATACTATGGGACGAGGCAACCATGACGAAACGACAGGCAGTTGAAGCATTGGACAGAAGCATGCGTGACATCATGGGCCGCCAAGACCGACCTTTTGGGGGCAAGACTGTCGTGTTCGGTGGGGACTTTAGGCAGGTGCTTCCGGTAGTAAGGAAAGGGTCACGAGGTCAGATAATCGACGCGAGCCTGCGGAGTTCCAACCTATGGAAGGGTATGCGCCAACTAAGGCTCGTAAGGAACATGAGGGCGCAAAACGACCAGTGGTTCGCGGATTACTTGCTGAGGATAGGCAACGGCACCGAGGAAACCGACGAGGAAGGAAACATCCAGCTTCCGGAAGATATATGTGTGTCGTCTAAGGGCGACGCGGCTGACATAGAGAATTTGATCGACCATGTGTTTCCTACCCTACACCAAAACATGGACAATACAAATTACATGACTTCTCGAGCGATCCTCTCCACAAAGAACGACAACGTTAATGGAATAAACATGCGCATGATTGAGCGTTTTCAGGGAGAGGAGATGATCTACCATAGCTTCGACAGTGCAGAGGATGATCCGCATGGCTACTATGCTCAAGAGTTTCTTAACTCGCTGGCTCCTAATGGGATGCCCCCGCACGCGCTTAAACTGAAGATCAACTGCCCCATTATACTGCTGAGGAATATTGACCCGGCTAATGGGTTGTGCAACGGCACGAGGCTGGTCGTCCGTGGGTTCCAGAGAAACGTAATTGACGCCGAGATTGTGGTGGGACAGCACGCTGGGGAGAGGGTGTTTCTCCCTCGGATACCTCTTTGTCCGTCCGACAGTGACATGTTTCCCTTCAGATTCAAGAGGAAGCAGTTCCCTATCAGGCTTAGCTTTGCCATGACAATCAACAAGGCGCAAGGGCAGACCATCCCAATTGTAGGCGTGTACCTACCGGAGCCGGTGTTCTCTCATGATCAGCTATACGTCGCGTTATCCAGAGCGACCGCGAAAAGAAACATCAAGATCCTCGCCATGAAAGTCAAAGGAAAGGACGTAACCAAGAATTCAAAGAAGAGAAAACGAACTGAGTCCTTAGTAAAGACCACAAAGAACATAGTCTACAAGGAAGTCCTTACAATCTGAAATAGCTGAACCTGATTTGAGCAGATTACTTTATGATAATTATATCGTTCAAAATGTAATGGATACAAACATATTTAATTTTTTCTTATATGAATATCTATGTGCATTTTGACTTACACGTGAGAAATATGTGATGAAAGAGATATTTTTTGGCGGGGAAAAGAGATAAATATTAAGGCTAGAGCATTCAATTAACATGTACTACTACCATTTTAGAGTCAAAGGATATACATGCAACGACATAAAGCAAAAAAATATTAATAAAACCTGCAGGCATCGCATGTAGTTCAAAAGAAACAAAGGAAAGCAATAAGTTGCAACGTCTTACACGTGAACCTGCTTCATCGATCAAGTCAATTGCTTTATCTGGAAGGAAACGATCACTGCAAACAAAACCATCTGTCAGGTCATTAAAGGAACAAGATATCAGTCAAGCTATATATATATATGAGGTTCAGATAAAAAACACAGTAGTTTTCTCTTCGATGTTTTTGAAGTCTCAGAATATCATATATTCACATTTTGTACCCTATAGTTCACATACCTGATATATTGATAAGATAGCTTAGCAGCTGCAATCAAAGAATCATCAGTGTAGCGGAGTTTATGATGGATCTCATATCGTTCCCGAAGCCCTCTAAGAATTTCTATGGTCTCATCAACTGATGGCTCTGGTACCTTTACTGGCTGGAAACGCCTTTCTAATGCTGGGTCTTTCTAAACATGCTTCCTGTATTCATCAAGTGTGGTAGCTCCAATACACTGAAATTCACACGTAGAGATAATTATATAAGCATTTCAGTAAAAAAAATATAGACTTATCTTTATGAAAGGGTAGCAGAGACTTGATATTTAACATAAAGAATACATAACCTCATCGACATACCTGTAGCTCTCCTCTTGCTAATGCTGGCTTCAAGATATTAGCAGCATCAATAGCACCTTCGGCAGCTCCAGCTCCTATGAGGGTGTGAACTTCATCAATGAAGAGAATTATCTCATCGCTCTGCTTGATTTCTTCCATCAGTTTCTTCAATCGTTCTTCAAATTCTCCACGGTATTTCGTACCAGCAACAAGAAGACCCATATCAAGGGTAATGACCTGCAGTAAATGGTTTCGAAGATGATCTTTCTGGCAATCTCTTCAAAACAATGCAAAAGACCACCACACAAAATGGTAACAATCAACTATGGTACCGATAATGTCCAATACATTTTTTTCTTCAACGTATAATTACATGTATGGAACTTTCTAATTGTCATTAACAATTACTAAGAGGATTGCATTTGTTCCCTGCATTATTTCTCCAATGGAAGTTGACACAAAATTCTCGTTTTGCTTATATGTCTGTGGATTAAAAAAATTAGTTAAAAAACTGAGATATACTTGATAGGAAAGTTGTAACGTTCCATTAAACGCAATATATGAAAGTTCTACCATTCACGTGAAGTAAAATACGAAGCACACCAGCTCAAGTACAACAGCATAGATAAACCAAACACAATGCAGTAACCAGAAGAGCAAATATTAGGATCAGCGTATTTAGAATTGCAACATTTGTATAACAAAACTAAAGAAACACAACATACCTTCTTCCCCTCAATTGTCTCAGGCACATCACCGCTAGAAATGCGTTGGGCAAGCCATGGAAGAGCAGAGCTTGTTCCTGACGCCCTCCAGCCTCACCGACGCGGTGGAGGTAGCACGCGACTCTGCCCCGTGTGGCCGGACACAGCGGAACGGAGAAGAGAAAATCCATGGCGCGAACTCGACCAGATCGGAAATATAACACAAATCGGAGAGCGGGGCTGTGACGAATCGACAATCGAAGATCAGGGACAGAAGGAGAGCTGCCGGCGGCAAGAAATGACTGCAGCAGTCACGAGGCAGGGGAAGGGGCGGGCGGCAGATATGGAGGCGGACAGACAAGGAGCTTCAGAAGGGGAGTGAGTCCTGACTCCTGAGTCGATGGTGCGTGTCAGCGTGTGTGTCAGTGTGTTTTTCTTTACTCCAAGCGACACGCGTTGGAACCAGCAACGTACATTGCCGGCCCATGTGCTGTTGCTAGGATACGTGTCTGTGTCTTAATCTATCAGCTTTGTACCACTACAAACAAGTGTATATGTGTAGAGTACAATTGATTAGCTCGGTTAACAAGTGAGTCTGACGCTAGCAGTGGATACCGTTCAAGTGCATATGTGAGCTAAATCATGACAATATATTAAGCTTATTTGCGTGACGGCCAGTTCTGCTCCGTTATCTCACTTGCCGTATCTTAACCATGCCGATGCCGCTGTCTCGCCGACCCCCTCCGTGCCGTCACGCCGGGACGTCGTTCAACAACCACCCCAGGTCAAATGGTGATCACGCCCTAACCACGATTCTTCTATAAGGAATTAATTCCTCATAAACAATTGAAAATATATGTGAGATTGATCGAAGTTATCGAAGGAGGCGCTGCAGTGTGGAACTGTGGATTAGTCTTGCCTACGCCGTTGGTTGAATCAGGGAGCTCACTAATGGGGCGTGCGCCGACGTTTTTAATCTAAAACTTACTTTATTTTTCTCGTCCGCTGCAACGCACGGGCATGTTTGCTATATATAAACTAGTTCATTAGTCAGCTGATGATCGAGAATTCCCGATCATGGATATTTATATAGTTGATAATGAGGTCATTTTATTAGTGGAATAAAATGATGGACATACCCACCAAAGTATTGCAGAAGGATCGTGTCACATAGTTCATTGATGCAATAGGAAAGTAATATGGTAGCTTATTCCTCAGACGGTGAGATCGTATTAATCGCTGCCTCCGGAGGGTACTTTGAGTGCATCAATCGTCAGTCCATAAATGGGTGACTAAAAAGGTGTACCTTGGGTATTCCAAAAGGGTATGTTGAGGCATATGGATCAAGAGCGGGATTTGTTCATCCGCGTGATGGAAAGATACTATGGGCCCACTTGGTGAGATTACATCTATAAAGCTGCGCAGCGTATGACTAGGTCATGGAGATGTAATATCACAGAACAAGTTAAGTAGCCCTTGTCGCTAACGAGATAAAACAAAGCATAGGATGTTCACGATCATATCTCGGACAAGTGTAGTATCGAAGGAACAAAAGGAATGAATATTCATATTTATGGTTCAACGACGATATTAGTGGAATGCACAGGGACCGTCATAGCCATCTAGGTCTCCCTGACGGTCATTGGCGAGCGAGGGGTCTCGACCATGTCTGGAGTGTTCTCGAACCGTAGGGTAACACACTTATGGTCTTAACGACGCTTGGAGATCGTTTTGGAATTATCGGAATAATAGAAATAGAGAGAGAAAATGAATCGGAAAGGTTCCGGTGGAATCGGAAGGGTTTCGGGGAAGACCGAAGAAAGTTCGGAGTGGTCCGGAAGTTGTTACGGAGCCACGGGAGATTAAATAATATGCAAATATATTAATTAATGAATTATATATATAAATATTAATTTTATATTAAATAAAAGGGAAAATTGGGGCAGTCCACCTAAATGGGCCAAACCTTGGAGGGTTGGCCCATGTGGGCCCGAACCCCCCAAAGGGGATGGTGCGGCTGGGCCACATGGGGCCCATGGCCACCACGGCAGCCACAAGGCTGGCCGCACCACCCCCTCCGCCCTTTTTTGTTTAGTCCCACATGGGGAGCTAAGGAGAGGTGCACCCCCTCTCCCCTAATAAATAGATGGGCATATTAATTGGATTAAATACATAAAAAATACAATTAATTGTATGCCGGCCGAGGTGCTCCCTCCGCCCGCCTCCTCTCTCTCTCCACCTCCCATAGTGCATGGTCCCTTGAAGGACTGCGCGCGCGTGAGAAATCTATACCGTCGTACGTCGTCGTGCTGCGGGATTCCACCCAAAAGTTCTACTTTCGCTATCTGGGCTGGATCGGAGAGCCCCGGGAGTCGTCGTCAAGCTCCGCACGTGTGCGAGTACTCGGAGGCGCCACACTTGAGGCACCGAGGCATCATCATCGCGCCACCTTCGTCTTCGTCGCGCCAAGTTCTTCGTGACCTCGAGGTCGGCTACGTTGTCTATTTCGACAATGCTTGTGCGGGAGCGTAATTCCCGTTTTCGGTCTACAAGGGTATGTTATCGATATCTCCTCAGTTATCGCATTACTAATAGATAGATCCTTGGCTTAGTTTGGCGTACGCTAGTTAGAAAAATTATTGTTTTCTGCTGCGAACCCCTTCAGTGGTATCAGAGTTGATCTATGCGTAGTTTTGCTGAAACGGTTAGAACACATGTTGAATGTGGGCATTGATCTTATAATTGATACCCTCTAGCATGCACTTGCTAATGTCATCGGAATTGAGTTGGTGAAGCGGCCCGGACCGACCTTACACGTACGCTTACGTGAGACTGGTTCCGCAACTGACATATGGCTTGTACCATATATGCGGCTGGCGGGTGTCTGTCTCTCTCTCTCTAGATGGCTTAGCATTTTCAATGAAGGGCCCGAAAGGGATATGAAATAGTCAATGATTTGATCAGTGTTGTGGTTATAAGTTCGTAAGTAGAAACGGTTCTTCTACGAAAACCCTAGAAGCCACGTAAAATTTGCAAAGATAAAGTAGAACCGTCTAACTTTGTTTTGCAGAGAGGTTTTATATATGACATGGTTACGGTAAGTATTATGAATTGTTCAAACTATCGGAGGCAAAAGGAGGCGCCGTAGACTCGGAGCCAAGCTGGGACGCGCCATGGAGACCAAAGCGCATGGCCATGTGATAACCCCCAAGAGTAGGGGATCACTGTAGCACCTCTCAATGTGGAAGTAAGGTATCGATCCGCAGGAGCAAGAAGGAAAAGTTATCTATTCCCTACAACTAAAGTGTCACAAGTTTTAGTTGATTATGCACTAAACAAGTTTAAGGAACAAGATGGTTGATTTAATGGATGGGAATGTAACAAAACAAGAATGTAAAAGTGTCCCAATCCTCTTCAATGCAAGAGGACAAGACAAAGGTTTTCTCTTATAGGAACAATGGACATGGGTTCATGGGTTCACTTAATCCTCTCTCTCATCTACGGTGATTATCATGTTATAGATAAAGTACACACAATTGTCATGTTTTAATGGTAGCTTTTATAACGGCTATATGTCCTAAAACACATAGTTGAAAGAAGTACTCATTTGTGTTGCTAGGTCACCCTCGTAAGGCTAGCGTGGTTGCTCTCACTCCCACATCATACTCTTCCTTTTTACCCCCAGATAAAGGATGTTGGGCTGTATTTCACATGTCACTCAATACATATGCCGTTGTCACATCGGCCATCCCGTACCTACATACATCATACTTCATAATGGACAATATTCTAAACACTAGTGCAATGATTCATATTTCGTGTGCATGACCACATCTCTCTCATCTATCCACACTTGGTGGTGTCAATCACCTCATGACAAGGATAAACAAGGCATTATGCATAAATCAAACCATCACATGTATCATAGAATATCTCCAAAGTATGACAAATCATAAAAGCTCCAACACAACGGTAAATGTATAACAAATCATCTCATACCACAATATCCACCATAAGAATTACATAGATAGATCCATACTTATGCAAAGCACATCATATGGACTCCAACAATGATCATACATAGAGAGATTAGATCAAGTTACCACCACAAACCCAAAGTCCAGGGGGTGGACTACTCCCCCTTCATCATGGAGACGGTGGAGAAGTCGTTGGAGAAGATGGAGAGGTTGATGAAGAGGTGCAGCCCGGAGTGGAGGCGGCGACCCGCAGCAGCCCACGGTGGCGGCGGCGGCCCTTGGGGCGGCGGCTGCCCTTGGTGATGAGGATGGTGTGGAGGAGGTTCTCCTCCCCCAGACGGCTGCCTGGGAGGAGGAAAATTCGTGGTCTTGGGGCCTCTCACGACCTAGGGTTTCCTTCTTTATATAGACTCTCGGATTTCCGTCACCCCTTTTAGGGTTCCACCAAAACGGGCCTACAGGCCGCGTCCGAACTCCGATTGGGCTGATCTCGGGCTTAAAATCTTCGTATGGAAAATTGTGACAACTTTCTCTTTAATTTGATTTCCATTGGACGCCATCTTCGAGGGTCAAACTGACAATCTCCGTAAAAAGTTCTCAGACAGATTTCAGGAAAGTCCCAATTTGACTCCAACAAGGTTTCCTTTTGTATTTTTGATAATTCCTACACAACAAATAGGAAAACAAGAAGATTTTGCACTTTGGCAACTATTAGTAGGTTATTCTAATAAATGTCATAATATGATATAAAGTGTATATAAAACATGTGCCAATTGACATAAAACATGCATGGAACATCAAAAATTATAGATACGTTTGGGACGTATCAAGCATCCCCAAGCTTAGTTCCTACTCGTCCTCGAGTAGGTAAACGATAAAATAATTTTTGAAGTGACATGCTACCATCATAATCTTGATCATATAATATTGTAAGGCACATGTTATGAATGAAGTGATGAAGTTATTGCTACATACAGTCAAATGATTCATTCTTCAAAGGAGTAGCAATGTACAAGATAGATTATGAAGTGATATCAAATACTCAATGTAAAGATGTTCAATGATAAATTCACAAAGTGTAACATAGAAGAAAGTACTATGGACCAAATGTATGCATAATGAAAAGTAAAAACATCCTATGGTGGTCATAGAGTACTTCTTATGAAAACTGAGTATAAAAGGTGGACACTTTGGATAGATAAATAAGTAGAGGTAAAGCATGAATAAGTTTCATCTAACTTCCAAACACTTCTACTTAAGTTAATGCTTGCAATGTGGTAGTCATTGGTGTGGAGCTCTCATTACCCCTATCATAGCATCTTGAATGATTAATGTTTAAAGTGAAAGCAAATATGAGTGGTGTGCTTGACAATGTATTGGTTGAATGTCTCATGTCCCTTGAATACAAGTACCTACACCATGTGTTACTCACTTTGGTCCACAAAGTAAATTCAAATAAAGGTCATTGCAAGTAATAATAGTATCATCAAGAACTGCACTGGGGTACCTCTTGCCCCTTGACATGAACAAGCCCATGTCAAAACAACAAGACAAACAGACAATGAACAATCTCAGCACTCTTTTATTTACTATGGGTATAGCTTTTTATTATGAGGTGCATCACTGAATGAACATTATGGTTATGCTGTAAATTTCCACCATGAATGATGCATGGCTTAGATTAGCGGCCCAGGCATTTCTCTAACCATTTATACAAACTCTTTGAACTTACTAAGTATCCTCATTCATTTCACCCATGATAGGCATCCATAAACAAAAGTACATGACATCAACTAAATATAAATAAGTGCAATGTTGAAAGCTTGCCATGTGACAGCACATATGGGCTAACTCCCAACCAAAACTATTGTCAAGCCCACAACTTCATAATTTTAATCACAATGGTTCATGCTTATTAAATGCAATAAAAGTAAATTGTGCATCAAGTTCGTGAGAGCTTTTAACCAATTTTTCCCATGACAATCAATAACATAAGCATTTAAATTCAGAAATGTAGATAACACAATATAACATGATAAACATACTTGGAATAGCATAAAGCTAATAGGTAGATATGGTGGACTCACTGGAAAAACTTTGGTTGAAGGTGTTGGGAAACAAGCTTTTTACTTGTTGTAATTTTTGGGCTAGCAATAGGGAGAAAGTTGACCATCTAAATGCATGCATAAGTGTCCATAGAACTAATCAATCCATGTTAAACCAAGTAAAGTTAAAATTCAACATCTAAACATGGTAAAAGATAGCTCTTGACAACACACTTGCAAATTAACATTCATTCAAAGCACATGAATTATGCAACTATATGTATCTTTTAAAATCAACTCAAACATCCCTATCCCAATATATTTAATAGCATCCAACATAATTCAACCCAAACTTCCAGTAGCTCTCTCATATATAAATGATAGTGGTGGTCTTATTAACAAACCGAAATAACAAAAGCAAAAAAAAAACAGACGCTCCAAGTTTATACGATAAAGTGCTTTGATCGAAAAACAGAAGTTAGACGTGTGCAAACCGAGAGTGTGTCGGTCTAGTGGGGTTGTCTTGACATCCCCAAGCTTATGGTCTTCACCATCCTTGGATAGCTCTTGGTGCAGCTCCTCTAATCCCTGTGAAAAAACTTCAAAACACCGTTTCTCCCATTTCTTTTTCTGTGGGGCACATTAGTAGTGATAAACAAATAGATTTCTTGCTGCATATAATCCTTAGACAAAAATTCATATGGATGTCCAGAACATGTATAATGTTGTATGCCTACTCATAAACTCAATTGGATCAAAAAGATTCATGTTAAAAGTTCTAAGCATGCATCAAACAAAATGGGACAGAATCTGTCCAGAAAAACAGCAGCAGCAAAACGTATTTTTCTACCCTACTTAACTTTGTCGGAAAATTCCGAAAAAATTCATGCATACAGAGGATGAAAAGTTGCCATTACAGTTTAAATATGAGCTCATTCGGAGTTACAGAATAAGAATTAAAAATCATACCGTGCACAGATTCGTGCAGGAATAATATCTCCGAACGCTATAAGCAACTTCTTCATACCAAAATGAGTAAAACTTGGCACTTTATTAAAAATTCCAGAATCTAAACTAAACACTAAGTCTCTTGTTACAGCAAGAGGACACAAAGAAAATCAAAAATAAAAACAACCGGGTTGCCTCCCGTAAAGCGCTTTCTTTATAGCCATATAGCTAGGCTTCTTACTTGATGTTCATGAAGGTTGAAGCTCATGAGGGAACTTATACTTTGATGTGTCCCTCTTCCTTGGAAAGTGTTCATGCATAATACCAGGATCCCATGGTGTTCTCAAACCAATCAAAATAGTAGTCAAGTTGAACCCTAGTTGAGAGAAAAACAAAACACAAAAGTAATAACAACGAAGTCTAACTTTCTTTCTATGCATTGGCATTTTGTATATGAATGAATCACCATAAATAGAAGTTTCCCAATGCATATTAACAATATTTACTTGCAGCATATAATTATTAGCATAAAGAGGGTTCTTATCGCCTCCTCTTTCATAATAGTTGCAAGTAGTAGAAATAAATTCAACCATATAACCACAAGAATCATTCAACTTAGATAATTTAGGCACATAAAGAGGATTATTAAATTTATTATGGAATTCATTAGCATGCTTCCCTCTTTCAAAATAGTTAATAAGATCAATATTAAGTTTAATATCATGGTTGCAACAAAGATTTGGAACTAAAGGTAATTGCAAACCACATAAGTATTTCTCAACATAAGCAAATTTCTCCTCTATGGTGTAATTAGGAGAATTTAAGAACAAAGTAGGACTCTCATGAGTAAGAGTACCATCACAAACAGCAAGTATATCATTTTTATCCTCACATAATTTAGTAACAACTAAACATGGAGGTTTATCAATAAGCATAGGACCATCATCTAAAGCATTATCATATAGCATATCTAAACCATACTCCTCATCATTTTTAAAATTATTATCAATAATGTTCTCATTAGGCATAGGTTGATAGTCCTCCTCATCATCAGAATCATAAAAGCAAAGTTTATCATCAACAAAATCTTGAGTGTTACTATCATTTGTTGAAGGTGAAGTTGGGAGATCCAACTCTTCATTCTCTAGTTGTTCATCATTTTCATCATCCTCTTGGGGTTGCACGGGCATCCCCAAGCTTAAGCTTTTGTCATCTTCTTCCTGCAAAATATTAGACCTTTCTTGGGCAGCTCTCTTCCTTGTGTCAACAACATAGATATTTTCATCAAATTCAAGTATGCAGAGATCAAGGATATTGGCAATAAAAACTTTAAATTGAGAAGCTATAGGGCAGGTTTCATGTTCATTAATGAAGGTGTATAATTCATAGGCTGCCATAAAAATAACAAATTGCTCTACTTCTTCCATCCCTAAGTGAGCATAATTCCATGTATGATAAGTTGCAATAACATGTTCTCTATTGGAAGGGCATTGGAATTCAAAGTGTCTAAAGTATTTAGAGCAACAAGTTTCTTCCTTATGATAATTAAGCAGCACATTAGCAATTTTATTTAGAAGCTCTATGTATTCTCCTAATCTTTTCCCTTCATTTGATTTTCTAAATTCAGCAGCCATCATTGCGTTTTCATAACAGTTTTCCATTTTCTAATTTTTT
The DNA here is from genome assembly GCA_947311845.1 of Poa pratensis. Classification (NCBI taxonomy): domain Eukaryota; kingdom Viridiplantae; phylum Streptophyta; class Magnoliopsida; order Poales; family Poaceae; genus Poa; species Poa pratensis. The sequence continues at coordinate 43,782,848 of CAMZMU010000052.1, forward strand.
TGGGTTTTTGATATATAAAACTGAAAGTAAAACTAATGAGAAACTCACAACCAAACAAGTTTAAAGGAACCTCCCCAAGCTTAGATGATTGCAAGATATATAAAATCTAGTGCACACAAGAATAGAAACTTAAGCGCTACGCTCCCCGGCAACGGCGCCAGAAAAGTACTTGATAACCCCCAAGAGCAGGGGATCACTGTAGCACCTCTCAATGTGGAAGTAAGGTATCGATCCGCAGGAGCAAGAAGGAAAAGTTATCTATTCCCTACAACTAAAGTGTCACAAGTTTTAGTTGATTATGCACTAAACAAGTTTAAGGAACAAGATGGTTGATTTAATGGATGGGAATGTAACAAAACAAGAATGTAAAAGTGTCCCAATCCTCTTCAATGCAAGAGGACAAGACAAAGGTTTTCTCTTATAGGAACAATGGACATGGGTTCATGGGTTCACTTAATCCTCTCTCTCATCTACGGTGATTATCATGTTATAGATAAAGTACACACAATTGTCATGTTTTAATGGTAGCTTTTATACGGCTATATGTCCTAAAACACATAGTTGAAAGAAGTACTCATTTGTGTTGCTAGGTCACCCTCGTAAGGCTAGCGTGGTTGCTCTCACTCCCACATCATACTCTTCCTTTTTACCCCCAGATAAAGGATGTTGGGCTGTATTTCACATGTCACTCAATACATATGCCGTTGTCACATCGGCCATCCCGTACCTACATACATCATACTTCATAATGGACAATATTCTAAACACTAGTGCAATGATTCATATTTCGTGTGCATGACCACATCTCTCTCATCTATCCACACTTGGTGGTGTCAATCACCTCATGACAAGGATAAACAAGGCATTATGCATAAATCAAACCATCACATGTATCATAGAATATCTCCAAAGTATGACAAATCATAAAAGCTCCAACACAACGGTAAATGTATAACAAATCATCTCATACCACAATATCCACCATAAGAATTACATAGATAGATCCATACTTATGCAAAGCACATCATATGGACTCCAACAATGATCATACATAGAGAGATTAGATCAAGTTACCACCACAAACCCAAAGTCCAGGGGGTGGACTACTCCCCCTTCATCATGGAGACGGTGGAGAAGTCGTTGGAGAAGATGGAGAGGTTGATGAAGAGGTGCAGCCCGGAGTGGAGGCGGCGACCCGCAGCAGCCCACGGCGGCGGCCCTTGGGGGCGGGCGGCTGCCCTTGGTGATGAGGATGGTGTGGAGGAGGTTCTCCTCCCCCAGACGGCTGCCTGGGAGGAGGAAAATTCGTGGTCTTGGGGCCTCTCACGACCTAGGGTTTCCTTCTTTATATAGACTCTCGGATTTCCGTCACCCCCTTTTAGGGTTCCACCAAAACGGGCCTACAGGCCGCGTCCGAACTCCGATTGGGCTGATCTCGGGCTTAAAATCTTCGTATGGAAAATTGTGACAACTTTCTCTTTAATTTGATTTCCATTGGACGCCATCTTCGAGGGTCAAACTGACAATCTCCGTAAAAAGTTCTCAGACAGATTTCAGGAAAGTCCCAATTTGACTCCAACAAGGTTTCCTTTTGTATTTTTGATAATTCCTACACAACAAATAGGAAAACAAGAAGATTTTGCACTTTGGCAACTATTAGTAGGTTATTCTAATAAATGTCATAATATGATATAAAGTGTATATAAAACATGTGCCAATTGACATAAAACATACATGGAATATCAAAAATTATAGATACGTTTGTGACGTATCACCATGTCATATCGCACTTCATTTCTTTATATGATATTTGTACTGTTGTGTGTGTGTCCTATTGATTGCTTATATATTAGATATACGACGGTAGCACTAAATAGGATGACCCCTTAATAAAATACCAAAATTGTGTTCTCCCTTTGTGTGCACCACCAAGAAAGTTCTACGTTATGAGGCATACCGTGATGTGCGGGTGTCAGACATATCATCGTTCGCATACAGTGGGTGTAAGCCATGTTGCACACGCAGATACACCGAGGTTTGATTGGCGAGTCTAGTATGTACAGACATAGTCTCAGAACACGGGAAGATCGAAAGATCGAGCATGAGTCACATGAATGTTGTGATCGACATTTTGATGTCCACCTTTGAAGTTGTGCTGCCGGCTGTGACGATCGGGGGTGGTATAGTGAATTGGGGTCGTGTAATCGCTAAGATGGTTTTAGGGATGATAATCTAAGTGGAGTATGTTTGATAATTTGATTATAAACTAAGCTCATATTTTTATAAACTTAGCCTTATTCTCTTTGCGATTATCTCTGTAGATGGTGTTTTACCCCAGCGACAATTTCGATTTTGGTCCTTTCCTTAAAAGACGGGGACTCTTGACTAATGGGTCCAACTTCATTTACTGGTACGAAAACTTGAGGGATATCCTCAAGTACAATAATATACTCTATGTAATAGAGGAACCATTAGGAGATAAACCAGGAGATTCCGCAAGTGAAGATGAAGATGAGGATTTTCGTCAACGTCGTGACATTTTCATAAGCGTCCAATGCACAATGTATGTTGGCATGGAGCCTGAGTTGAAAGCACAGTTTTGACACATGGAACCTTATGTGATGATAGATGCACTCAAGACACATTTCATGGATCAGATGAAACTTGAGCAATTTGAGTAGGTGGATAACTTTCTTTCAGTCCAGATGGAAGAACACATCTGCTTGGAAACTCATTTAGGGAAGATGTACAACATATTCTTGAGTCTCACAGATGTCTATGACTACTGGATGGCGGATGCTTTTGCGATAGCTGCTATGTTGTGTTCACTACCTCCTAGCTATAAGGAGCATGTTCGTGGCTATGTTGTAAAGGGTGATTCACTCACTCTACTTGAATTCATGAGCCAGTGCAGAACCGTGAAGGTATAACCCATCGAAGGAGAAATCTTTGACGGAACAGGTATATTTGATATACAAAATTATAAATGTATTATTTTACGAGACTCTTGTTGAAAAGTATTTGATGCTTATTCTGTTTTATGAAAACAAGACCTAATTATTACAAGACGGCAGCGAGGAATAATGTGATGGTGCGCAAGTGATGGCAAGCAAGACAGTTGATGGCCAATGACGTTCACCTTCTATAATTATCATATTGGATTAGTAGTTTTGAATAAGAGATTTTGTAATCATTTTGAGAGTGATTTTGATTAGTGTGTTTTGCATCTTGCAAAACAGTTATTCATATATATAATGGAACAAGCTAGTTGTCTTTGATTATGAATAAGTTCTTCTTATGATCACATTTCGCTTGCAAATAAGTTATTCGCATAATAATCTCGATGATGACACATTGGACATTTATAAAATCAGGGATGCTAAAATTAAAATATCCAAAGTTGATAATGATATTGTTTTCAGAAACAAAACCACCAAATTTTAGTCATATAGGCAATGTAAGAAATCTCTAGATACTTAGATCTATTGAACATACATGTGCCGAGTCTAAAGAGATGAGATGATTGAAATATCCGAATATTGATATGTCAATATGTGAGGGAATTAAATTTAAAATCATACTAGATGATTATTAAATTAAATAAGTAGTGAATATCATTATTTCAAAACCTACGATGTGATTCTAAGTGAATAAACGTATTTACTAAAAGAATCATTAATCTGAGAATGTTTGATAAGATCAAAAAGGATTTTTCAGAGAAAAGGTGGATATTAAAGAAATCGGGTCCACATGATTTGATCAAAGAGGGACAATGATTTTTGAATTATTGTTTTAGCATAAAGACTTGTGAAATTTCGTTCCACAAATTATAATACTTGAATCTATATCAAATATGTTGATATGTATAAATATTATAACCATGCTCTATTTTAGATAAAGTATGGTCTTAAAAGTATCTCTTAAGGTTTAAGTATTATTTAGAATTAGTAGACATCCACTTTAGAAAAGGGTTTTTTCATCTAAACTTCGTGTAAACGACAATATATTAAGTGTCATGGTTTATAAGATTATACGATAATATGAAACTATGCAAGAATAGTTCTTTGTAGAATATTCATAATAGGTATGAATATATCTTCCATAAACCAAATACCAATAAAAGCAAAACCCGTGTTGCTATCTTGGTAATTTGCGGAAAATAAGTTTTTCAAAGAAAGGTTAATGGAATAAAGTAAAAGCTTAAATAAGGTAATTAACCTTGTTCCCATGAAGTATGAAGTAGCGTATCGGAACATGTTCCAGAAACAAAACTCTACCAGTGGAAATGAAAATGATGATAAAAGATCATAACGTTTCATAAGGAGCTGTTGTAAAGATGCATCTAGCGTATCAGAACATGTATCGGAACATGTTAGCATTAAGAATATCTTCTGTGAGGTCACAGATTAATATTCGTGATTTAATGATCGTGTTACCATAACAAGATGCATCTACGAACTACAAAGAAAATAGGTGATACGAAATACGAATAATAACTAAGAGTCATAAATCCCAAGTTACATTTAAGATTATAATGGTAAATGTTACTTGAATCTTATTAAGTAAATGAGATTACTTAATCTATATATAAAAGGTTATATGAAAGGAATGAGACTTTGAAATGGACATAAAGCTAATTTTGTCATGAAGAATGTCTTGGACAAAATCAAAAGGGTTGACTACATAAATGTAGACATGCTTAAGTCTCTTGGATTTGTATTAGCAGAATACTAATACGTCGTATCTTGAATATTTTGAATCGATAAAGATCAAGATTTTGGTATATACCAAAATATCGAAAGAAAATTATATTTGTATATAATTTAAGTGGGAGTCGAATAGCTTGCCAAATCTAATATGTAAATGACATATTTTTTCAGTGGGAGCTTGATGAGTTACACTATTCTAAAATGTACCTGGCATTTTGAGTGGGAGCTTAAATCATATCCTCATATGTAAATGACATATTATGGATGGTACTAGTAGAAATTAATTAGAATTAATTAAGGAATTATGATGAAGTTGTGAATGTTTTAAACATTGGTGTCTATTTAGATAGATCAGGAGGTTTAATAAAAGTCGAGATGTTTTCCTAGATTAGATTCTGACAGGTCAGAATAGAATAAACAAAGGAAAAGGTCCTTGGAAATCTAGTTAAAACATTTAGTGGATTTTTACACATTAATAGTGGTTATACGATATGTTGCCCTTTATAACCGTTGTAATAGGTGGCTTCATATAAAACCATATTATGTGCTCGACGTAGTATGACCCATGTTGTTATGAGAAGTACAAGCACTAAGGTGAATTTTTGGAATTCACTTTAAGTAAAATATATACTTCATTGTTTAACGGAAACTGAGGATAAATTTGGAGTCTATAAAATTGAAATTTATAAAGGATGGTGAAATCAACAAGTGTTGTGTTGATGACTGAAAATCGAAAGTCGTAGGAAGTATTAGTAAGACACTGGGTTGACAATGGAATGTCAAACTCTACATAGGTATAAAGTATATAGATACTGTGAGAATATACATATTATGAATGGTAGAGAAAATTTGTTCTCTAACTAAGTGCTTTCCTGGTGTACTTGGTTGATTAAGAATCAGAGTAAGCGCAGGGAAACAAAAGTGTCATTTAGTCACCAAATATGTATATATATGTTATCAAGATAACAGGATGATATCAAACAAGGTGATATCAATAAATCGCAAAGAACATACGGTTTTGTATGGTACAGGTCGTTAAAGGAAAACTCTTCCACAAGCAGGCATCGTCATAAAATGCTTATAAGATAAGGTGTTATGATTAAAAGTAAAATGCAGCTGGTTTATTTGTACTCTAGTGCAAGTGGGAGACTGAAGGAGATATGCCCTAGAGGCAAATAAATATTAAGTATTTATCGCATTATCTCAATAAGTTTATAATAAGTTTTATACCATGGTATAACTGTATTAATCGGAATTATTAATACACGTGTGATATGTAAACAAACCAATGTCCCTAGTTTGCCTCTATATATAAACTAGTTCATTAGTCAGCTGATGATCGAGAAATCCCGATCATGGATATTTATATAGTTGATAATGAGGTCATTTTATTAGTGGAATAAAATGATGGACATACCCACCAAAGTATTGCAGAAGGATCATGTCACATAGTTCATTGATGCAATAGGAAAGTAATATGGTAGCTTATTCCTCAGACCGTGAGATCGTATTAATCGCTGCCTCCGGAGGGTACTTTGAGTGCATCAATCGTCAGTCCATAAATGGGTGACTAAAAAGGTGTACCTTGGGTATTCCAAAAGGGTACGTTGAGGCCTATGGATCAAGAGCGAGATTTGTTCATCCGCGTGATGGAAAGATACTCTGGGCCCACTCGGTGAGATTACATCTATAAAGCTGTGCAGCGTATGACTAGGTCATGAGGATGTAATATCACAGAACGAGTTAAGTAGCCCTTGTCGGTAACGAGATAAAACAAAACTTAGGATGTTCACGATCGTATCTCGGACAAGGGTAGTATCGAAGGAATAAAAGGAATGAATATTCATATTTATGGTTCAACGACGATATTCGTGGAATGCACAGGGACCGTCATAGCCATCCAGGTCTCTTTGATGGTCATTGGCGAGCGAGGGGTCTCGACCATGTCCTAAGTGTTCTCGAACCGTAGGGTAACACACTTAAGGTCTTAACGACGCTTGGAGATCGTTTTGAAATTATCGGAATAATAGAAATAGATAGAGAAAATGAATCGGAAAGGTTCCGGTGGAATCGAAAGGGTTTCGGGAAGACCGAAGAAAGTTCAGAGTGGTCCAGAAGTTGTTACGGAGGCACGGGAGATTAAATAATATGCAAATATATTAATTAATAAATTATATATATTTAAATATTAATTTAATAATAAATAAAAGGGAAATTTGGGGCAGCCCACCTAAATGGGCCAAATCTTGGAGGGTTGGCCCATGTGGGGGCCGACCCCCCCAAAGGGGATGGTGCGACTGGGCCACATGGGGCCCATGGCCACCACGGCAGCCACAAGGCTGGCCGCACCACCCCCTCCGCCCTTTTTTTTTAGTCCCACAAGGGGGAGCTAAGGAGAGGTGCACCCCCTCTCCCCTAATAAATAGATGGGCATATTAATTGGATTAAATACACAGAAAATACAATTAATTGTATGCTGGCCGAGGTGCTCTCTCCGCCCGCATCCTCTCTCTCTCTCCACCTCCCGTAGTGCGTGGTCCCTTGAAGGACTGCGCGCGCGTGAGAAATCTATACCGCAGTATGCCGTCGTGCTGCGGGATTCCACTCAAAAGTTCTACTTCCGCTATCTCGGCTGGATTGGAGAGCCCGGAGTCGTCGTCAAGCTCCGCACGTGTGCGAGTACTCGGAGGCGCCGGGGCGTCATCGTCGCGCCACCTTCGTCTTCGTCGCGCCAAGTTCTTCGCGACCTCGAGGTCGGCTACGTTGTCTACTTCGACAACGCTTGTGCGAGAGCGTAATTCCCGTTTTCGGTCTACAAGGGTATGTTATCGATATCTCCTCCGTTATCGCATTACTAATAGATAGATCCTTGGCTTAGTTTGGCGTACCCTAGTTAGAAAAAATATTGTTTTCTGCTGCGAACCCCTTCAAAAACAATGAGAACAATGGTGCATTCCAGAATTTTGAGATACATGAATATCATCAGAATTCGATAGCATTCAAAACCGAAAATGCCGAATGAAATTTGAATAAAGAATGAAGATGAGGAAAGGCGAATGAAACTTGAATAAAAAAATCTCTTGATAAATATCCCCCGTGTCTAAAATATAGCAAACATGTGCCTTTTTCCAGGACTCTTCCTGGCTCTACGTCAAGAAGCACATCAAGTTCCAAATTTTTTCTCTAAGATGGTATGCATGCACTTTTTCTTTGAAAGTTTGGAATTTATGTCTATATGTTACGGGAAATATTTACAAAGAAAACAAATATGGAAGTAGGTCCATGTAAATTTTGATGGAATAATATGATTATTCAAAAAATTGCAAGAAACATAAAAGGAGTTATTCTGCTAGCTATAGGATATCATAAGACTAAAATAATGTGAAAAAATCACATGTAATGCTTCCATAGTTTTCTAATTGCCTTATTTTAGGATTGAATTGCACATTGCATATGCTCTAGAAACATGCATAAACTTATTTTCCTTTCGCTCTCGCAAGGTGACCCGATAAAAGGGATTCCACAAATTCCCCATCCGTCTCCACTGAGAGCCGCTGGTTACATTTTGCTCCTCCTACTGCTTTGGCGACGGGGTAGAGGGAAACATCATCGATTTGTCATGAGCATTTTCATAGGATAGGTAGGTTGACTTCCCAACCGCATGTAACAATATCAAGTTGGCTCCGGCATCGACTCAGCCCCCCCCCCCCAAGATATTGTTCCTTTGCATATAAAAAAAAGTAATGCAAAAACTTCTTTGTCTCTTGAGATTTCAGAAGTTGTGATTTTGACTAAGTTTTACAAACGGAATCCTACGGGTCCATGGGTCATTATTTCCTGCCACCCAAAAGCCACTGATCCAAATATTCGCTCTACCCTACGCTATTCTTTTGTATTACCCCTGTGCTAAACAATTGTCTCGGTTTTCCCAAGATCCGGGAAGCATGGTCCTCGTTCCTTAATTTACCAGGAGTTTTAGATTCGGGAAATCGTATTTGAACTTTTTTTACGATGATACAACGTGCTGTCCAGCTGCGCAAGCGCCAGGCAGAGCATCTCCGGCGCCACGTACGTCGGTCGTACATGTAAGTACTACGGTGGGTACGGCGTCCACAAAGGGCCTTGACTTGTACGTACTGCATCTCCTTTGGATCTAACACCAGTTCGGCATGTCTAGATACCTTCATTTTTTAGCAAGGAAGTACAAAGGATAAACTTGTTTTTTTTTCTGGAAAAAAGAAGAAGTTGCAAAGGGTAATGGCAGCGCTAGCTGGGTCGCTGTCATTTGCTCACTTCATTCATGTGAATTTCTGGCTTGGTACTTGGTAGGTCTTGTCTTGCCAAATTTAATCGTCTACCTACAGGTTTACTTTTTTTGATACAACGTCTCTGGAATTCATTAACAAAGAAAACCAAGGATTACACTGGAAAATTCTAGACACGTAACAGCTGCCCTACAATTACAGAAAACCCCCCGATGAAAACAGAAAACACGCACGCAACCCTGGAGAGCTCTGTTTCTCTGACTCCGCCGTCGTCGAAGAACTCGCCGTCGCTCCGCCGCAAAGGAGAAGGAGGAGAGCCCGGACGACTGCTGTGACACCTGCCCAGGCCTTTTGGGAATCAAAACCCGTTGATTTCGCCGCATGTGCCGCTCGCCAGACATGGCAAGACCTTGGCGACGAGGATGGTCCGTCGGCGGGGGACACGCCCCGACCTGCGCAGGATTAGGAGCCGGACATGGCACGAAGCACCAGCCACACAGCTCGAAATCGATCCAACAGAGGGCAAGCCGCAAGAAAAACTTGGACGAACTTGAGGAAGAGCAGCGGCACACCTTCCGCTCCTCACCACCACGGCCGGCCAGCGGAAGAGGACCACCGAACACCCCGTCATCATCCAAGCAGGAGAAACAGCCAGCGAAAAGAGGAACCCGGCTTCGATCTTCATCAACTCCGCAAGGAATCCACCATGGATCCACTCTGCAGACGAGAAGGGATCCGACTCCGGCGTCGCTGCCAAGCACCGGGAGCCAGCCGGCGATCCAACCGAGCACAGCAGCCACCAGCACCGTGACGACCACCTGCAAGGAGGACACACAAAACTCCACGACCTCCCTGACGGCATCACCGCCAGGCCGGACAAAGGAGGGGGAGACGTTATTCTCCAAAGTCGTCGGCAAGCACTCCAGCTCGCTGCCTGCGACGGAGACGAAGACCCCAACACACCTACACCTACTATTTACACGCCAGACCAGGAGATCGGTCGTTCCCCCACCCTCCCGCCGTCGAAACGACGAGCGGAGGGGAGGGAAACCACCGATTCTGGCGGCGGGGAACGGTGGACGGAAGAGCGCCTCCCTTTTCGCCTGTCTCTACTGTAGAGATAAGGCTGGGGAGGGAGGAGGCTATCCGTCTTGCGTGTTTCTTGTTTTTACAGGTTTACTTACATGACGCTCGCGGTGCGAGACGTACAGCTGATCTGTTTCGTTGCCGACGAGGTGGATCGATAGCTATAGCTAGCTAGCTTCACCGGTGCGTCCTAGGCTGATCGAGTTAGTGATCAGCTTTAAGCATAAACCGAATTCCGAATGGAATCCCAGAGCCTGCCTGTACTTGCTGTAAACCACATGCAAACTTCTGGATGGCGTCTACTTAATTCCCATCAAGCCTAAGTAGTACAGTAATACCGTAGTGAGGCTGCGTGCATCCATCGATACAGAGGGTTCATTCCCTACTAGAAGCCTGGCGCGGCTTGCCCCGCGCCACCCAGTGATAAAAATTTCGACGAAATTTCGACCGAAATTCGCGAAATTAACGATTCTCTGTGTGGAGCGAGAAAACTTTATATCGCCCGAATATTTCGATAACATTTGAAAAAATCCAATACATAACACTTCTAGTACAAAGAAATGATGCTTTTGTCATCAAACTCTCGATACAGTCAGTTGGTTTAGGCTGCAGACAGTGGTCTGTTGGGTCGCGTGTTCGAATCCTTACAATTACATAATTTTTTGCTAAATAATTTTAGACGTCGGACTTTGAATCTGGACGAAATTTTTAAAAACTTTCTTCGAAATTTCGTTATTTTCTCGAAATTCCCGAATCTCTGAGGGGGGCGAATTTTTTTTGCAAAACGAAATGCTGAACCCTGGCGCCACCCGTCGTTGACACTGGTTTTCGGTTTGCAAAACGCTATGATAAACATTCAAACGAAGGAGAGAGCTCCTTGAGGTCTCCCGGTTTACCTGTTTAGATTTAGAAAACATAGAAATGTCATAGTACGAGATCCCTAGACAAAGAAATATAGTGTGCACGATTTTGTATGCAGAGTCTCCCTAGAAACAACTGTTACCGAATCAAGGATGATCAGAGCGAATCTCACGAGAAATATTCTCACCAAAAAATATTGCAAGCGAATGAGCATGCACATGTCACTAGGATCACAGCCCCGAATACGTACGACTTGATTAAAACGGGGCTCCTTAATGCATGCAGCCCAACAGGTGGAATAGCTGTTGGCCAAGCTGGAGCCTGGTTGATCCCTACGCACGCACACCTTTCTTAATTCGTCAATCATGCTACTACATGCAATTGCTTAATTTCGGTTCTGTTCGGAGGTTATATAAGAGGCCAATGAAACAGTTCGTGTAGAAGGGCACGCCAATGGCTCAACCCAATCCACATCCCCCTCTTGCCTTGCCTGCTCGCCTGGGATTTCTTTGTCTTATTTTTGTGAATTATTTTAACCTAACATCGAACAATAAGTATACTGGTTCTTGGTGATGCTGCATAGATCAGCATCAAGATCTTGGAACAGTGGATTGGAGGGGTTGGAGCTGCCTTCCCAGCTGTCCTGTGTAGAGGTGGGTTTTTTTTTTTTTTTTTTTTGAAACGCTGTGTCTGTGTAGAGGTGGTAGCTAGTGATTGCTTCAACTGGATCTGTGCAAATAATTCTGCGCGTAGCATTAAACTAGTGTAGCTCGTAGCCAGTGATTAGGTTGTTTTTTCATAGACTTGCTAGAAAAAGTGAGTATTTGTCTAGTTCTGCATTAAATCACGATTTCACCACTAAAATCGCAGTACAGTATATATAATAAAAGGGCCCCCAAACAAACAAAAAAGAAAAAAAATTATCTATAGTGCTTAGAGTTTTTTCAAAGAAGGGGGATGCCCTCGCCTCTGCGCACATCTATTATATAATTAAAACACAAGACAACCGATGGTGGAGATTTAACAACGTAAACTTAGAAGATCTCAATGGCCCAGATCTGTTGACTAGGCATCGAAGAAGACGTACGTGGGCGATTGAGATTGTAAATTGACAATACGAAACGACTTCATGGCCGACACTTTTTGTGTTGTAATAGGAGACGTCTTCATCTACACCTAATATATACCATCCTAAGACAAGTCGTGAGCTTGACCTAGACTATCGTGACTGCACGCCGCCATCACCGCCGTATTTTCTTAGATGGACTCGGCTGGCCCGGCCGCCGTACGTCCGACCTCCTCCGCAGCTCAATGTTTCATTCTCAATCGCCTCATGGACGAAGAAACCACACAGCTTCTCTATGTTCGCCGTCACGGGCTTACGGCGGCAGATGGTTCCGCTCGCCGTCGCAATAAAGCTTTGTCTGCTATCTGGCAACGACCTCCTCCGCAGCTCAATGTTTCAATCTCGATCGCCTCATGGACGGAAGAAACCACATAGCTTATCTATGTTCGCCGTCACGGTCTCACGGCGGCAGATGGTTCCGCGCGCCGCCGCAATAAAGCTTTGTCTGCTATCTGGCAAGCACCGGTGTTTTCGATCAGTGCGGAATCTAGACGACATGGTCGTTCACTTGCCACCACAAGGAAGAGGATGATGTATAGACAATATGCAGGCGTTTGTTGCAGGCTTAATCACGTGGATAAGACAGACATCAAGCTTTGGAGTACGGGGTAAGTATCGTCAAACTTTGGACCTACTCTGGGGAAGCCTGCTGTCTCGCCAGAGCGATTATGGTGCGCTGGTCATGGAAGGCCCGGCCGGACGATCGGCATACTGAAGAGGGCTGATATATACGCTAACCATCCAGATGCTTTTATCGATCAAAGATTATGGTGCGCTGGCGGCAAACGAAAGAGGGCTGACATGCTAACCATCCAGATGTTTTTTTCGATCGAACGATCGGCAAACTGAAGACACAATATTCGGAAGCCATGGTGACCATCCTGATGCTTGGATGTGAGAGTGGATTGTTGGGTCTGTGCTCAGTTGGATCACACTAGGTAGGATGAGACGCTCAATTTAGAAGTACGACGGTAATGGTATCTTGACTTTTGGATCAGCTGAGGGTACAATGAGACGCTCCGCAATTAGGAGGCAAGACAGCGACGGTGTTATATCGCGGTATCTTTTTCTACCTATTTTATTCTTTTTTATCGGTTTGGCTGGTGGCGTCGTCTTCAAAGGCCCAGCGTAAAGGGAATCGAGCCTAGAGGTTTTGCATGATGGAGAAACCTTAGCCTGATATGGGTGTCGCTTCCAGCATCCCCGCAATTCCCCAGCGAGGCGTGGAAAGCAATCTCACGACAACGAGCTTGACAAACATACAAAGAGCCATGATTCCACGAGGAACATACAATCTGCAAGAAACGACGTCGTCGAAAAGCCACGGACTTAATGCCTAGCATACATCCTCCGATGAGCTCGAGGCAGCGACTGCAATATTGGATGCCAAATTAAACTGCGGTGATCTCACGGAAGCGATCTTGACAAACATATAAGGAACCGAGTCTACAAAATGTCTGTATGAAGAGGAAAATGGGAAGGACCGGATCAGTGTTGTAGTCGACCACACACGCCACACGGTTTACTATGAAGATGTAGTTGGTTAATTTGGAATAATGCCACCTTCTTCCCTACCAGCCAGGGGGTACACTTCATATATATGACACAACCAACGCACAATCCAGATAGTGAGATAGATGGAGACATGGAGTGATCAGTGATCCATCGACGTGCTAGGTTTTATAGCGCAGGAAGAAAAGTGGCAGCTAGGTTCGCTGATGCATTTAATTAGCATGCAGTTCAGAAATGAGTATTTAAGATCCGTGGTATTATTCAAGATGTATATTTGGATTACCTCTTTTTCTACACTTCAAACGAAGCTAACTATCAGATTTCACGACAGCCGGAAGCAGCATCGAAGGGGTTGTCCAGCATAAATATCTTACAAGTAGCCCATACATAGGACGTATGATATGGGAATGAATATGCATCCTCATGCAACTTTATTTGTAAATAGACGCAAATACCTATTATTAATTTCAGTCACCCGGTTTTCTACACTGTTGCTTTCTTAGGGGTGCAAAATTTCTCTAAGCACTCTTTTCTGGATATTTAGAAAGTGTAAATGGAGCACGTTCTTAGCAATTTAATTCACTGCCCTAATGATGCCACTAAACTTATTAATAATTGTAGATGATGTACAGAAGAATCCTTGCAATATAGCTGAAATACAGGTACTACCAATCTTTTTGACAAGAGAGCATATAATTTTTTATGCCACACTATGCTCGAAACATGCTTAGGGCCTGAGATCATGAATGCATTCTTCTTGGTTTACATATTCTCATGGATGTTTCATTTTGCAGGTGTCAGAACCTGCCGGTTGATAATTTGTGGAGTACTATAAATTGTTTTTGATAGATGTCAGGTAGCTTTTTCTTATTGCCTATATTTCCTATTTTCTCAATTCATTATGTCGGTTGTTCATAGATGTCAGTTGTTTATTACATTAAGATTTCACTGAATCGATGGCTCAATTATGTTGACATAAACCTGGGAACATCGGTTAATTGATTATTATTTGGTACAATGGTTCATCAGATAAATTGCCATATGCTTTTGTAACATATTTTTATTCTTAGTGATTCACATATCACTTACTTTTAGATATATCAGTGGTAATATGCAAACTACGGGCCTACAAAAACTAAATATAAAAATATATTTGGGTGGACATGATGTCCCCCAACAAAGTGACCTAGCCTCACTCCCTACAATATGTTCGTTTGATGGACTAAAGATGGATCTTGATAACACAAAATTAGGAAAACCACCATGTGAAATTTGTTAACTGCATTTTTTGTTGTAAATTCATATAGAGAACGAATTTGTATTACATAATAAAATACCTTGAAACTCAAATGTGGAAAAACGTAAATACAATATAATTTGCATTAGTAACAATCATGGGGCTCGAGAATTTAAACAGGTAAATGAACATACTTATAAATCATAGACACAAGGAATGCATGCATAAACAAATATTCAACTGCATAGTTTGTGGCGGTTAGAACCGACATATGGTGGTATGTTACTAATATATAAATCACGTAAATACATGCATGATGTCATGTATTGAGAACATATGACTCGATATGGATTGTGCTTTACATGTGAAAGTAGAATGTGTTGTGCGAACTATGGAATAATAATTTTGTTTTGGCTAATACACTAAAATGTCAGAAAAAATGAATATTGTCATGTACATAACAAGCAGTTTCATTTATATAATGGAAATATATGTCGCTTACAAATAAAGTCGATATGACAACAAAGATAAGCTACGATGACATTGGGAGACAATATTTGGAAAACTTCTAATGAATATATATTGGTAACAAAATATCCTTAGAAAGGAAAGCAACAGGGGAAATTATGATAGGATGAGCATGCACGACATCTGATGAGTCGAGTTGAGGAAGAAAACATATTTTTTAAAGTACGAGCCAACAATGTTGATTTACTTAACTATCTACCGCAGGAAATACATACATTAGAGACGCAGTAGTATTGAAGACAAAGTCGGAGGTAATATAACAATATCTGATGTTTGCATGTCGGATCCATATCTCAGTACCACATGTTTGCAATTTAAAAAGGTTAATTTTCTTTACCATATATTTTTATATTTCGGATGACATAAATTTGCCCTACAATCGTTTCCTTATCATATGACTATGTGTAGCCAGTCTAGCCGCGCAATTGCGCGGGCCGCCCAGCTAGTTATTCATTACTTAAAAAGTCAGGCAACAATGTCGAACAATTTGGCCAAAAACTTACGAGGCCATATGCATGACAATAGTAATTCCACCAACCTACCAGAAATCCATGACAAGTGACCGAAACAAACGAAAAGTAACAAAACTCCTAGGCAAAACCTTCACATGTGCATCAATAATGACGAGTCCAACCATAAGGTGATCTCGAAATTTTCAACCGGATTGTCTGTGTATAGGTGGTAGCTAGTGATTGCTTCAACCGGATCTGCGCAAATTATTGTGCGCGAAGAATTTACTCCCTCCATATCAAAATATAAGACTCTCTACCAATTTTCTGCACACATATATGTATGTGAACCTTGCACTAAAACATGTCTAGATACATGTGCAAAGTAGGTACAGAGTTTTATATTTTGATACGGAGGGAGTAACTAGTATCCCGTAGACCTTAGGGATTACTTTCATAGGCTTTCTAAATAAAGTGAATATTTGTCTGGTTATGCATTCGATTTCACCACTAAAATCACATAGTCCCTCTATCCATAATTACCCGACATTCTAGGTTGAGCTAAAAGTTAAACTTCGTAAAATTTGACTAAGCATACAGTAAAAAAATATCACATAAATATTATAAAACAAATTTTATTAGGATCATCACAAAATATATTTTAATACTATATGCAATTGGTATGATAAATGTTGATACTAATTTTTATGTGCTTGGTGAAATCTTTCAAAGTTTGACTTCGACCAAACCTAAAATGCAGGGTAATTATGCGCGTACCATTAAACTTGTAGGGATTAGGTTGTTTCTTTCGTAGGCTAGCTAGATAAAGTCAATATTTGGTATTATAAATATTACTAGAATCATCACAAAATGTGCTATCATATTATATGCATTTGGTATTATAAATATCAATATTTTATTTCTATATGCTTTGTAAAATCTTACAAAGTTTGACTTTGACCAAACCTAAAATGCAGGGTAATTATGGACAGAGAGTAAGTATATGATAACAAAATGGGTCGCGTTGAGAGTATTGTTTTAAAAAAGGGCAGGCCTTCGCATGGGTTGATGCACATAATCACATATTATTCATGATTATTTGAAAGCCAAGGCAAAACTAGACAGCGATGTCAAACAATTTGACTAAAATAATTAAATACCACGGTGGGTACGTACGTACGGCGTCCTTTTTTCCACAACATATTAAGGGCCTTGACTTGTACGCACAACATGCCCTTTGGATCTAAACACCAGCTACGTGCAGTAGCTCGGATCGATCCAAAGGGCATGTGCGGATGTGCCTCTCGATCATGATCAGTTGTGCTTTGCTGCAAGGTCGCTAGCCGATCTTACACATTGCCTTTTGAGACATCGCATCGCACTCGTCAACTTCCTGACCTTGCATTCACACACGTACAGTACCTCGCATGATTCTAGTTAACGAAAGTCGTTGCTAATGAATCATCACTCGGTAGAAACCAAAAGTTTTGCGAGGAGAACAAATGGTGTTTGATCGTCAAGGTTCATTTTACAGTACGTGTTCACATGAAATTATCTACTGGAGTAGCAGTATCTACTTTCCGCAATGCAAGACTCGGCCAACTGCCTATACTGATCAGAGAGACGAACATTATATATATATACTCTCGGACTATTTCGTTGTTATATATAGGTGGGACGGTGGGAGATAACATATTTACAGCTCTGATCCCCGCAAAAAAAAACAACAACTAAGCTTGGTCAAGTGTTGCGATGTCAGTCTTTAGTGGCGTCTGGGTCGATCGCCACCCCGCGCGACGTGGAGGATGAAGCCATGAATGCCTGTGCCACCGATGACCTCCGGCCGGACCGCGATGCTGTGGAAGAAATGTCCGTACTCGTCCTACCGTGCGCGACGAGAGGGCCGCATGGACGACAGCATCAAGCTGGGCCACTAATTAATCCCGTCCGAACCGTATGTACAGTGATACACACATACAGCCTCACGATGTATTGGCGCACGAACGGGCACCTACAATACACAGCTGCAAAAAGGGACCCGTTTGTCCCACGTTTTCACCATTTTATACATAGCTAGAATTTCCTGAACTTTGTAATAATTTCAGCTGTGTGCATCAGTCGATGAAGAGGCTGGGGATCTTCCCCTTTTCTAATAAAAAAAAAGCTAGTTGTACTCCCTCCGTCCAAAAATAAGTGTCTCAAGTTTGACAAAAAATGGATGTATCTATACATGTTTTATCCACTTTTTGAAACATGCATAGATACGTCCACTTTTTATCAAACTTGAGACACTTATTTTTGAACGGAGGGGTACTAGTTATGCACAAAATGAAATAAAAGTACTCCCTCCGATCCATATTAGTGGGCATAGCTTTGTCTAAATTCATATGTATATAGTTAAGTATTTATACTAGATACATGTGTATCTCGACAAAGTTGTGCCCACTAATATGCATTGGAGGTAGTAGGACAAATGGGTCCCGTTCTTGCATCCTTAATTCACTAGTCCATATATAAGTGTACACCCTACCTGCAGCTAGCTGTCCAATTATTTGAACGATCCCTAGTTTTCTCTAATTATTTCCCTAGCTGAAAACTGGCGCAATGAGCCTTGCTCAAATAAATCTAGCGATTTTCAAGTCCAAAAAAAACCTAGGCATTTTGATAATAATAATCAATTGACACGTGTAAAGGGACCTGTACGTGTATATATGTACACGTACGATGCCTTTGTGATATGAGTACATGTGTAAGTACGAAACCATCTCCTCCTAGCTTCCTTGTAACTAGCATCCAAGCAGGCTGTGCGGGTGCGGTGACTGTGGAATAAACAGCTCTAAAGATTTTCCGCAACAAAAAAAAAGTACAAATCCATCTCAAGTCTCACTCACATACAAAATTAAAAGAAACCATATATCTCCATCCAGCTAGCTCCTCTCGCTTGGCCCGGACAGATCTTGTCACGTTACTATCCGTCTTTCTCCCGAAATGAAGCTTGCTCATCATCATCAGGTTGTAACTAGTTGAATTTGGCGTGGCGTGACTTTTTCTTGTACAATTTTTTTTTGTTCAGTAAAATGTTGGCCAAATTGGAATGTTCAAACATGTTTTTATTTTGTTATGAATAGGCAGCAATTTCTTTGTGAGCCTTTTTTGGTATGTTGTGTAGAATATTCAAATATTTAGTGGTTTGAAATATTCTAACATTTTTGTATTTGGACGGCAATATTTAATTGAAATTAGAAAAATCCTGTTAGAATTTGATTCGGCACTTGGGAAACTTTATCTGCATGGTGTCGAAATATTGGCCAAATTAGAATGTTTAGATAAATTTGTAATTTGGCATCGGTATGTAGCCTTTTTTATCTCTTTGATATATTTTGTAGAATATTTAAATGTTTAGTAGTTTGAAATGGACGGACATGTTTGTATTTCGGCGTCAATATTTAACTGAAATTAGGAAAAATGCATTTGCGTTACCTCAAAATTGTGACAAAATTTGGATAGTCCAAAAAATATTAGCATAAGTATTTTGTATATTTTTTCTGATTGTTTTGATATGTCACTCATATTTTCCAACAGATATATTCAGAGATATTGTTTTTTTTGTTTTTTTAATTTCAAAAATTAGTGAAAGTGGGAAGCTATTTGCATTTTTTGGTCTTTCAAATGCTCAAATTTGGAAGCCATTAAATTTTTGAAGTTTTCAAATATGGAATTTGGTCATACGGCATAAGTAGTAAGCGTTTATTTTTTTGTGTTAATGTCGACATATTTGTCATATTTGTGAATACATTGGTGGGTGAAATTCAAATTTGAAGATGTGCACATTGAAAAGTTGTTTCGATTCGAATGTGTTGGAATAAAAAAGGAGAAGTTTACATTCACAAATTTTTTAAATTCCAAAATTGGTAAAAGCTTTTCGCGTGTGAATTATTTTCTTGTGGTTTTTAAATGCTTAGATTCAGAAGGCATTTGAAATTTTGAAGTTTTCAAACTTGAAATTTGATCAAGTGCTGTAAATAGTAGGTGTCTTTGGTTTTATTTTGGTTAATGTTGACATATTTGTCATATTGGTGAATGCTTGGTCGGGAAATTTTAAAATTTTGAAGGTGCAAATGCAAAAGTAATTTATGTTTGAATATTTTGAAGACGAAGTTTATATTTACAATTATATTCTATTTTAGTTAAATAGGGTACGCCCACACGTCGAAAATTTAACGGTTTATGAAATTATTACGCCCACACGTCAGAAATTCAACGGTTTCTGAAATTATTTCTGCGAAGAAAAAAATCTGATATATTTTATAGTATGTCAAATTTTTAACCAAATTGGAATGTTTAAAAATGTTTCTATTTGTTTGTCTATTTCTAATTATGTCCATAATGAGTGTGAAAGCACATTTATTCAACTGAAATTCCATAATTAGAAAGTTTGTTTTGTGAAATTCAACTCCGTATAATTGACTACATAATTGGAGCAGATGCATTGTTTTTTTTTCAAATTTTGGTTAAATTGAAATGTCTTGTTCATATAGTGTGGAACATTTCCAATTTTTAAGCAAGTTGGAATGTTTTAAGATGTCTCCTTTTTTATTAGTTTTTAATGTAAGTCCATATGAATGGATATGCACATATATTGATATATTGAGGTGAATTCCATACTTGTTTTTTTTAATCCAAATCTATAAAATTGTCCAGATAGTTGGAGTGAGTGTTTTTTTAATTCATTTTTGCTGAATTAGCATGTTTAAAGATGTTTGTAGTTTGCCCTAATTAGAAAGCACTTAAACTTTTTTGAAATTGGATTGGGTTGATTTGGAGCTGCATTTGAAAAGCTACAAAAGTGTGCAAAATGGCTAAGTGCCAACCACCTATTTGTCGATATTAACATTTGTGCTATTCTTATTTTGATTTTGATAATTGGAATTTGTATTTTAAAAGTTGTAATCTTTTTAGAAAAAAGGAAAATGGAAAAAACAAAAAAAAATCGGACACACAGCAGGCGGCCCAGCCCATGAACCAGCCCGCCTGGCCAGCCCAATCGAACCGTGATGGCACGATGATGTCACCGGCGGACGGGATCCGGCGCGGGTGTCGTGGTGGTATCACGGCAGATGCCATAGGATGGCTAACATGTGGGGCCGATGGACGCTGGTGGATCCGGGGGAGGGCTAGCGCGCTAAGAAGCACACACAAGGAACACAGAAGCACACCAAGATCTACCCAGGTTCGGGGCCCTCGTGAGGAGGTAACACCCCTACTCCTGCCTATCTCTCTCTGTATATCTCGGTACCAAACGTACAAGCTGCTCCTTGAGCTATATATCTCAACAATGGGGAAGAACACAACGTAGAAGATGAAGCTACGGGGGAAGTGTATATCAGTGCCTTGTCTCTGGCTATCTCCCCTCTTCGTCGTCCCTTCTCCTTCTGGTCGTCGTCCTTTTTCACGCAGGAGGGGGTGAGGCCATATATGTAGGCTAAACCGAGTTACCGAAGTGCCCCTCCCAGAGCACTGTAGCCACGCCAAAGGTATGTCATGATGGCACTCCTGTCAGAGACAGGACGTGACTTGCCCATCTCCTGCAGCTCTACAGCACGGCTAGCATGTACCCTCTGCCAGAGACAAGACATGGCCTGCCCATGCCTCTGCCTCGCAGTCTGTCCACGGATTAACCGGAGTCAGCGGTGGAATGATGGCCTGCCATCTCGCTGCTCCTGCACGCTCCCGTGTCAGGCGCTCCCATGCCAGACGGGATGTGACAGGAGCATTGACCCCTGTCCGACATAAGGATAACCCGGCATGGATATGTCGGATTCCCCCTCCTGAACACCCTTCCCTGCACACAAGAAAACGTACAAGTTACCGACATACATACGTCGGTCAGCATAACTCGGTTGGTATATGTCGGTTAAGATGACTCTGCAAACACAACCCGGCCTCCGTGACCCGGTTGCCATAAGCCGGTTTGCAGTGACACCATGCCTCGGTCCCTCCGGGACTTGGTTGACCCGGTCCAGTCTTTAGAGCTCTTTATACCACAACTTTACCCTACCCGGGGTAGCCCTCGACATTAGTCCCCGAAGCTGGTGCGGTCCCACAGCCTCGGATGGAGGGCCACACAAGGTTTAACAAAACAAACCAAATCAACTGCCTTTCCGACTCAACATGTCTCGGTCTGGTCGAGTTTCTCCGAGTCAAATTAGTAACTTTGTCCGACTCTCCTCCTCAGATTGGTCTAACCGACACAACAAGTTTCTCCAAGTCAAATTAGCACGTGGCAGAGAGACGCTGTGTAACATCCCAAAATTGTAACCCAGCTTTATTAGTCAAAAATGTGGGCCAACAAAAACTTTTGTTTTTTTTATGTGTGCTTGCTTGTGTTTGCTTGTTTGTGTTGGTTGTTTGCTAAAAGAAAATTATGAAGAAAAGAAAAGAAACACAACAAAAGGTTTCCCACATAAAATCATGTGACAAAAGTCACACAAATTTTATCTTATTAAGAAAATCAAATTTTATTTTCAAAACAAAACTTCAGTGGGGTGACATGATGATCACTCCCACTTTACCCTTACATTCTTTTCCCTCTCTCTATTTTAAACTCTATTCTAAATCCTATTTTCAAATTTTCCAAATGTTTCTTTTACTTTGGAAAAACCATCAAAATCATCAAGCTACACTTCCAAAGAAAATAATCCAGTGGTACCACAACCCTTGGAAAAATATTTGGAAGCAAACTTTGTAAATAAATTTCAGAAAATCAAATTTGAACTTGGTTCGGGTATTTGGTCGAGCACATGGTGATCACCACCATGTTCAACTCTGAACCGAATTCAATCCAAAAATTCGAGCTCAATTCAGTGCAATCAATCACTCCCGTAGCTTCCACTCCTTCCTCCCACCTCACACACGTGAATGATTGCGAAGGAAACGAGTTCGTTGACCCGGAGGTGGAGTGTGTCGTGCGCCACGCCGATGCCGCCCGTGGCGCACTGCCGCACGGGTCGTCCCCGTGGTGAGCAAGGACGCGACGCAGAGGCGACGCCGCTCCATGCTCGACACCCCTCCCTCTTCCCTCTGCCTCTGGTCGACGTGACCCAAGCGCTGCAGAGCTCGCTGGCGTGCTCACCGTACGCGACGCGACGCCACGTGCTGCCGTCCGGGATCGCTCTGTGGAGGAAGCAGAGGAGGCAGCGACGCGACGCCATGCTCTGCTCGACACCCCACCTCTCCCCTCTGCACCTGCTCGAGGTGACCCAAGCACCGCAGCACACCCCACCCCTTGCGTGCACCCTCGCCACGCCACGGCCAGAGCGCGCCGCGCGATGCCACCCCTGCCAGGGTCAGCGAGGAACACCACCGCACCCTCTCCCCATTTGCCACCGCACTACGCCGTACCTGCACCAGCTCCGCGCCAATGGCAAGCTCTCCCACTCCCCAGCCCCATCCCTGCACCGCGTCCACGACGAGCCCGAGCTCGCCAATAAAAGGCCACCCGAGCCTCACCACCTCTCCACACCACATCACGGCCACCACTCCACTCCACTCACCCCAGTACACCGCCAGGAGGGCGGATTCGCAGCCGCGGAAGCGCTTCTGCCCTTGCCCGTGCTCTGCACCTCGCCGGAGCAGAAGGTGGGCATCGATCACGGCCGAGCCATGCCACTCTCTCCCCCTCTCTTCTTTGCCCCGCATCCGTACCACCATTACACCCTAGCTCACCCGCCGTGTTTTGCCCGTGTTTCGTGCACAGCAGCGCCGCGGAAGACTCACCGGAGTTGGAGCACGGCCGCGGAGGAGGAGCTGATCACGCCGTCGTCGAGTGAAGCCGTCCCAGCACGCACGACTCACCCCAGAGCTTCCCCACTCCCTCCGCCGTCGATCCCCGTCATGTCCGCCACCACCCGAGGCCCTTAGGTGAGCTATCCATGCTCGCCACCGTCGCCGGCGCGGCGGCGTCGCCCATTTATGGTCGTCGCCGTTCGTGGCCTCTGTGAGCCGTTGGATCTAGATCCAACGGCAGCTTACCCTTTCGTTTAGATTAGACACTGACTGGTGGACCCCACCCGTCAGCGTTTTAAACTTAAACCGCGCGCGAACCGTTTTCCACTGAGTCGCTGACGAGTGGACCCCACCCGTCAGGGATCTCTTCTTTATCCAGTATTTTCGAATTTGAATCCTCTCTGAATTCAGTACTGGACCTAGTTTTGAAATTCAATAACTCGAGTTCTAGGAATCCAAATAAATAAAACTCAACTGTTCTGGAAAGCTTACAAAATTCTTTAACTCACCAAAGTGGTCTCATATCATTTAAATAAATAATAAAAATGTATTAATAAAAATGCTCCAGAAGGTTTAAAACACTAAACCATTTGTTTCTGGAGTTATATAAATCCAAATAACTCGAAACCAATTTTGGTAGCTTTGTATTAGGATCCTTTAGCTCCCCAAATTTTGGTAGAATTATTTGAGTAGTGTAAACTCCTTATCCTTTGGTTGAACTTCAGTGAACCCTTCTACACTAAACCAATTAGTGTGATTTAATAGTAGGTCCAATTAAACTAAAACCAATTTTGTTAGGTCACATTCAACCAAGGTTAGTTACCCCTAGAAGGATTTAAATTTTGGAGCAACTTAATTGGTTTGGTAGCTAAAACTTGATTAAAGTCCTTCTGAACTAAAACAAATGTGTAGGGAGTTTGGTAACTCCAAATGACCCCAATCCAATTGGGTGGTCTTCTACACATCAGTAGCTATCCATAGAACTTTAGTTTGAAATTTTGTGACCAACATAGATTAAATGGTGAATTAATTGGTGTACAACTAGTTTCTGCCTTAGTTTGAAAACAATTAAATAAAGATTAATTCAATTAAATTAAAACCACCTTGTGTTGCTTGATGTGTGCAGTAGCTAATTATAGCATTTGTGATTGTAATGATGTGATGATGCTTGAGTTAGAGTAGTAATTGTTTGTCTTGCTTGTTTAACGTTTAGACGATACCGTTGACGGATTTATCGAAGAAGGAGGTTTCGTTGAACCCGAAGATCAGGACCAGTACCACTGTGTTGAACAAGGCAAGCTACTTCACTGAGCTTGCATTTATATACATCTATTTTAGTCTCAAGAGTTATTCCA
Source organism: Poa pratensis (assembly GCA_947311845.1). Classification (NCBI taxonomy): domain Eukaryota; kingdom Viridiplantae; phylum Streptophyta; class Magnoliopsida; order Poales; family Poaceae; genus Poa; species Poa pratensis. The sequence continues at coordinate 43,807,761 of CAMZMU010000052.1, forward strand.
AGAAATCAATGATTTTAGAAAAACCCCTTTTGCAAAATACCTGAAAACTATTTTGCCACCTTATGTAGAAGTATAAAGTAGTTGTTTAAAACTATAAGTTGGGAAAAACAATGTTTTTTCAAAACTCCTTTGAAGGTACTTGGATGAAGGTGAAATGCCGAAAGGTCGGTATTAAGTTGGAGAATGGTGGTGTTGTTTTGGAAAAGTGCACATTGTGTCCTAATACTATGGCGACCAACCAATAACCGGTGCGACCACATTTACCCACATATGGGCAAGGGCGTAGTCATATAATTTGCTCATGTTAGTACTGGATGCCTCAATAACGAGGATAACCTCGTTCCATGAGGGGATGGTCTGAGGACCTACCCTCTGACCTGGGTCCTCTTAATAGAAGTCTACCGGAAGCCGGTATGAGAGTAAAGAAGAAAGAGGATTGAAGGGCTCCCTTGGGTCCGCCGGGCAGAACTACGAGTCCTCACACTTAGTTTCTGAGGATTTAAGTGTAGATGGAAAGTGTCGTAGAGGCAGGGTCCTATACTAGCATGAGCAAAGGACAGGCTATGGCCGGGAACTCAACTTCGCATACCTCTGGTATGGCGGGACGTGGCTGACACGATGAGTGATCGGATGGGTGTGGGAAAAGCGTGCTACCTCTGCAGAGGGTAAAACTATTCGAATAGCCGAGTCCTCGGATATGGACAGTTGGGAGGCTGTCTTAAGACCATGTGCAAGTTTTATAAAATATTGAGTTTTGAAAGGAAAATGAGGCGGAAAGGATTGCATACCTGTACCAATGAGTTGGAACGAGGTTGTGATGGGTTTGGGAACCATGATTTGGGATATGGTTGGATACCGGAGGAGTTTCGGGGAAACAGCTAAAATGATGTCTTCTTAAAGGATAGTTGTAAATATTTCTTCTTACCCCTTTTTAGAAAAGACTTTCTTTTAAGATGTTTCAAAGCTAAGTAAAAGTTTTCAAACTAAAACTAGTGCTTACTCTAGTTGGGGTAGTTTGCGAGTACAATCAAATGTACTCACATTGGTTTCGTCCCTGGCTATTGTCTTAGCCAGATTTCGAGGAGCCCTACGTTGAAGAGGAGTTTGGCGACGTCTATGCGAACTAAGATCTTCATAAGCCAGCTGCCTGTCGGGTGCTGCTAGGATGGATTAGCCCTACTACCGTAGCTTCCGCTGAATAAAGATGATTTGGCCCTTGAAGGCACCTATGTATAATTAGGCCAGTATGGCCATGTGTGTAAGACTTGAAACTCGGTATTGTATGGATGTAAACTTTGATATTTAGTTCGGATTATGTGCAACGACATACTGATCACGGGATCGTTGTGTTAAGCATAATCGGGTATTTCGGACGGCTAGTCCGGGGTCCCCGCAGAGCTGGTATCAGAGCCATCCTGACTTTAGGAGACCTTAGTTAACATGGGCGTTAGTTAGGAGCTACAAAAGTTAATTTCTAAAACAAGGAAGTGGAGTATTTTCGAAAATTTCTTATCTCCCCCAACCCTTCCATTTATGTAAAAAAAAACCTTATACTCATTAAGAGTTGTCTTTTCTTGAACCCTTAAAATTTTGCACACTTGTCCCTCCATTAAGTTTACATTTGATACTCATGTCACTTAACTAACTTAAAATTTTGCTTAAACTTGTAGATGGCACCCAACGTCACCGAGTTCGTCCAAGTTAGGAAGGACGGCCTGCTGATGTTCGAGCAGGACTTGTACGAGTTGAGCCAGACTTTGGGACGCCCTGTTCCAGAGTTTGAGGGAACTCGGGTCGATTCCCTCGGTGATGGGAACCTGTCCTGGCTCATCAAGTCGTCCGTCCGAGGCAGGATTCAGCCACCCCGCTCCAAGGACTTGATCTACACCACGATGGACACTACTTGGGTTGACGGTCTGACCCGAGTTATGCAGAGGCTGCTAGCCCGCCTTTGTGAGGAGCACAAGGACGAGCTGGTTGGCACTCGTTTCCAGTACTTCGGGAGACGTGACGATGAGGGAAACCCCACCTACCCCGCGTCTGGGCCAAGTACTTCCGCCTCCAGAAGCAAACCATTCCGAATAAGGAGGAGGTCGTGAAGGATATGACCGCATGCGGAGCAGCTAGCATTACTCCGAGGAAACACTACCCCTTTCCTCGGATTACCGGCTTAGAATCTTGCCGGAAGTGGCAAAGGTCCTTTTTCTATGTGAAGAGCCCAGAAGGGCGGGAAGTTCTAAACCTGCCGGAGTTCATCATTGCTCCCCCACAGCCGAGTTAAACTGGAACTATGACCCGTAGGACACCATTCCTGAGGTCCAACTGATCTACCAAACCCTTGAGGGTCTGCTGGCAAAGAAGTTCGGTGCAGATGACCTCTTGAGGACTTTCGTCATGCGCCGAGTCAACCCCCTCCAGTATCGTGTGCACAAGATTTGCCACATGAGTGGTCTGCTGGACCCTACCCGGGTCAGCACCCATGATCATACTCATCCCCAAGTTAGGAGACGTGTCAAGGCCATCGCTTAGACCGAGATGGAGGATGACTGGCAATGGGGCGTAGAGCCGTGTAACAGCCCACTTTTGGTAATGCAAATTATGGACCAAATTTTCACTTTTTGCATTCCATACATGCATCATTGCATCCACTTGAAATTGTTAAACAACCCACTAACTTGGTTTGGTAACATTGGAAAACAAAATGCCAAACTTGTTTGAACCAAATCTCACCACAACGAGTGCACTCAAACTCGCAAAATTACAAAACTTCTTGACATCTTATAATTGTCAAGGAGGTTCCAAGAGTGCACAAGGACATGTTGAACTTGCTCAACAAATCTCTAAAGGGTTATAAGTTTTGAAAGTTAGCAAAATTGCCTCAATCTAACTCAACGAACAAATGTGGACCAAACTAATTTATTTTGAGACACCAAAATTTGTGGAGTTCCTCCCGGTTAAGGGGAGCATCCCCAAATTTTTCCATAATTTTTGGAGCAGTGCAAGTGCCCTAATTAAAACCATTAAAGAAACAGGTTTTAAAGTTAAAAATAGAAAAAGGAAAACCGGATTATCCGGTCCGAATGACCACCGGATAATCCGGTCGGGGTCATCTTCTTCCTGTAACGACCACGCGCGTCGTTCCCGCCGGACCAGCTCGACGCCGACCTTGCCATGGGGCCCCCGCGCCCCCTGCCGCGCGTGAGGAGAAGAGGAGCACCTCGAGGCCCCTAGCTACCCTATCCACTCGCCCCCTTGCTCTCTCCCTTCCCCATTTTTCTTCCCCACGAGCTCCACGTCGCCGTCGCCATGGCCGAGCTCGCCGCCGTCGATTGAGGTCACCCCGAGCAAATCCAAGACCACAGAAAGCTTAGCCCCTCCTCCTCTCCGTCCTCACCGCAAGAATCGAGCTGGGAAGCTGCACATTGCCCGGGATTTGAGTTCTTCTCCGACGAACTCCGCCGCACGCCGAGCTCGATTACCGCTGCTCCCGTCCATCCCGGCCAAGCTGAGCACCCCCACGAGTTCGTGGTGAGCACTATACCCTTGCTGACCCCTTTCCCTCTCCCCTTTTGCTCTAGTTCGAGTTTTGGCTGTAGCCCATGAAATTTCAGCTGTAACTCGCAGATCCAGACCGGATATTCCGGCCCCTGACCAAATGTCCGGCTTGAATATTCTGGCTGAGTCCAGTGGCTCGCCCCTTGAGTCCTTAGCCGTTTTCACGTGTGGCCAAGCTTGAGACCGGATATTCTGGTCTGGCACGACCCGGATTATCCGGCCTCTGGGAGCTTTTTGCCTATTTGGCTAAGTTGCACATGGTCTCCTCACAACTTAAAACTTGCATCTTCTCATGAGCATGACATTCATATGCAAGTTAACCCTAGGGTTCATCGATCTTGATCAACTAGTAAAGTTGTTGTAACCCTTAAACCCCACGGTATAGTCGCGATGCACCGTGATGCATCCAACCTTCGTTTAAATTGTTTAGTTGAATCATCCTCGTCTCGGGGATTTAAAATGTCATGTCATCATGTGTTTGCGCATTGCACTCACTAAAAATGTGTGGTGATTGATTGTTGCTTCCCGTGCATTATGTTTCGATAGGTCAAGCAGACGGGGTTCCACCTCAATACCCCGCCGAGCAGTGCTACCAGCACGTTGAGCAAGGCAAGCGTAATCCCCCTCTGAGCATATCCTATCCTATTTTCCGTAAATATTTTCTCCACTATAATATTGCATGCGGTTCTAAATGTCTTTTGCTTGGGTTAGAGTATCCTAAGAATGCATTAAGTTTCCGATGCCAATACCTGTTTTTCCCTCCTAACACCATAGGTTTGTATTGTTGGCCATGAGATACTTAATATACTAGGTTGATGCTTAGCCATGCTTAGTAATTGCCTAGCGGTACTATGGTTATCAAATGTTGGGAACAGGGGTGAAATGAGAATGATGGTGGAGAATGTGGTGACGGATAATAAAATGCTTAAAGGTGGGGATGAGAGGCCACTGTGGTTGTGGTGTTTTGTCTCGTTCTCGCCGCCTAGGTGCGAGTTCTTACCTCCTGAACCAAGACTGAGCGTGCAACCATGCGTGAGGCCTATGCATTCGCAGTGCAGGAACCCTCATAGACTAAATAACTCGAGCGGGGCTAGCCAGGGTCCTCTAGTTCGGGCTTCCATTTGCGCGTGCGTGATGATGGTGGTATGAACTGGATGAGGATGGTGGTGTTAGGAAAATGAGTGGCTGTGGGGCGGGTGTTGTGATCCTGGCAGTCCTACCGCCACTGATGATCCTGGAAAGTCCTTAACGAGGGAGAAGTCGACACCGCTCCCACCCAGCCGGCTCTCCAAGGAAGAGAGCTAAAAGCTAGGTAATGGGCCGGACGGTACGCGTGGCAAACATTGTACACCCCTGCAGGGTTAAATCTTTTCGAAAAGCCGTGTCCACGGTTAAGGACAACTTGGGAATGGACGATGATCATAGAATAACTTTAACGGAATGATTAAAAACTGGGTACTAGAGGTACCACTCAAATTAAGGTGAGCTTCCTCGAGGGTGATTCGGGGAGGTGCCTTTGATGAACAGGTACAGTGGTTGAGATGGTTATGATGAGTAAGGTGATGAAAGAAAGAGTTACTCTTACCTCTTTTGAAAATATTCTGAATAGTCGATGCCTTTGAGTTATGTTTTCATAAATAAAATCAGCTTTATGCAAAACACCATAAAACTTTGAAAGCCTCATCGAGCTAAAGCTCTATTATAATCTTGCGAGTTCGTCGAACTCAACGTCGTTTGTTTTGTTTCAGAGGAGGACTTCACCGACCTCGAAGGTGGGTTCTTTGTGGACGTCGACGAGTAGTCTGGGGTTCCCAGGTGGCAGCTTGGGACATCCCGGAACAGCTGGCGCTGTGATGTTTATCTGTAGGCCTCTTAGGCCATATTTGGATCTTGTTGTTTAGAACAACCTAATTGCTTCCGCTTGATGTAATGTTGGGTCTGTGACCTCTGGTTGTCATTTGCTATCTTTCTCTATTATAAGAGTTGAACTATATGATTTGTGTCGTAGAGTCTGTGATGTGCCAGTTGTTCCACAAGTCTTGATCTCTCTATTATACATTGAGGGTTGTGCCTGTGTTAAGGCATCAATCGGGGTGTTGCGTTGCCGATGATCCATTCCGAGCAACGCCTGCCAAAGGTTTTGGCCGGGGATTGGTAAACCCGTAACCTCCGGTTGTATCGCTTAACCGGTGACACACAGCATCACTGTATAGCAGTCGGGTCGGGGCGCCACAAGTTGGTATCAGAGCAGTACTGCCTGTAGGAAACCCTTCTACTGGTCGATGTTGAGTCTAGTGTTTGTGAAAATATTTTTAACCTAAAAATGAGTTGTGAAAACCATCTTAGGATTCTTTTTACTCCTTATCTGGTTACCCTCTAATCTCGGAGCAATCTTACCTCGATTTGAGTTTAAAGGTTTTACTCCTCGTCTGTTACTTCAAAATGATTAGAAACGGGGTGGGTTCGACCTTTAGTGTTATGTGTCACGTTGCTCCCGCTGCGTTGCAATCCCAAATCAACTCAGATGTTTCTACCGAGTTAATCTTTTGATCCTTTCTTTGGGTTTTAACCCAGGACTTGAACATAAGGTCCCGGATTGTGCCAACTAGAGTGTGTTAAGTTGTGATTTCTTAACTCTCACTAGTAGCACATGATGCTGATCTTTGACCCAAGTTCTATCTTGTTGATTCCTTGTCCTTGTTGTACAATGTATTATCGTCCCTAGTCTGTGTACTTGTGTAGACGCTAATGCTATTGTTCGACCATTCGGAGAAAGATACTAACGTGTCATTGTCAAATCTCCAGAATGGCTCGAGGAGGCCGTGGAGGCCGTGGTGGTCGCGGTAACCACAATGATGATGAGGATGATCTGCCGCCACCACCCTCGATGGCTGAGGTCTTGATGGCCATTGAGGAGAACCGTGGGCGCAATGAGCGCTTGCTTGAACAGTTGGTGCAGCAGAATGCACGGAGGAACGAGTGCAACACTCTCACTGAGTTCCTGCGCTCGCAGCCACCCACTTTGCTGATGCTAAGGAGCCACTGGAAGCTGATGATTGGCTTCGTGCTTGGAGCGCAAGTTCTCCGCGCTGCATGTCCCAGTGGCTGAGCAAGTCAACTTTGCCACCTACCTCTTGGTTGGTGCTGCTGGCTGTTGGTGGGAAAGCCATGTGGCTTTGTTTCCAGCCAACCATGTCTTCACTGGGCTGATTTCCGCACTGCCTTCCGTGCGGAGTACATTCCCCAGCCGATCATGGACTTGAAGAGGAGGGAGTTCCTGGATTTGCAACAGGGACGGATGGACCTCCGCACTTATGGTCGTGAGTTCAACCATCTCTCTCGTTACGCCCCAAGGGACGTGACCAATGATGCTGACAAGCAAGAGCTGTTCCGCAAGGGTCTGACTCCGCAGCTCCGCTATGAGCTATTGCCCTTCAGGTTCCAGACCTATCAGGAGCTGTTCAACCAGGCTTTCACTCTTGAGCAAGGAAGAAAGGAACTTGAAGCTTCCAAGAGGCCCGCACATGGGGACCACCAGAGTTCCTCGGGTTCTGAGAGCAAGAAGCGCAGGGTGTTTGTTCCCTACAGCGCTGTGCCGTGCTCCATTCATGCCAGAGCCGCAGGGTACAGGCCACCTCCTCCGCGCCCCACTACTTCGACACTTGGGATAGGCGGAAGTGGGTACCGTCCTATGCTACCTGCTCCACCTGGACTCACTTGCTACACCTGTGGCCAGGCTGGTCACTACTCCAGGGAGTGCCCCCAGAAGGCACCTCTCGCGATAACTCCTGCACGAGCCCCTGCCACTCCAACTGGCAAGGCTGGACCTATTGTGCGTGGTCGCCTGAACCACGTCTCTATTGAAGAAGCTGAAGAGGACCCCGGCGTTCTTATGGGTGAGTTACGAATCAACGGCAATACAGCTACAGTTTTGTTTGACTCTGGAGCATCGCATTCATTCATATCCATAGCGTTTGCAAAGACCACAAAATACCGTTCGAGAAATGAGCCATCCCTTGGTGATTGCCACTCCTGGCTCCAAATGGCAAACCGATGGGGTTACTCCTGAGGTCCAGATTAATATAGGTTCCTTGTCTTTTCCTTATGCCTTGGTAGCTCTGAAGTCCAAAGGCATTGATGTCATACTGGGCATGAACTGGCTAACCAAATACAGGCTAATCTCGACTGTGCCGCCAAGACCATTACTGTGACCGCTCCTTCCGGTGACATTGTGAAGTATTGGCCTGCAACATCAAGACCTCCGTCCGCCGTCGTACCCAACTCACCTGAGATCCTCCTTTGCTTTATGGAAGGCGAATCCCCTCCTGAAATCCAGGACATACACGTGGTGTGTGACTTCCCGGATGTGTTCCCGGAAGAATTGCCTGGCATGCCTCCTGACCGAAGTGTGGAGTTTGTCATAGAGCTACTTCCCGGTACGCTCCAATTTCCAAGAAGCCCTACCGTATGCCGGTGGAAGAGTTGGCTCTGTTGAAAGAGCAAATTGATCAGCTGTTAGCTAAGGAGTTCATCCAGCCTAGCAGTTCACCATGGGGTTGTCCGGTACTCTTTGTCAAGAAGAGGGATTCTACCGTGCCTCGTCTAGTCTCTGACTATCGACCGTTGAATGCGGTGACAATCAAGAACAAGTATCCTATTCCTCGCATCAATGATCTGTTGGATCAGTTAGCTGGTGCAACGGTATTCTCCAAGATGGATCTGAGGTCAGGCTACCATCAGATAAAAATCAGAAAGGAGGATATTCCAAAGACGGCATTTGTTACTCGTTATGGCTCATATGAGTATACCGTCATGTCCTTTGGTCTCACAAATGCTCCAGCTACTTTCATGAGGCTCATGAACTCTGTCTTCATGGATTATCTTGACAAGTTTGTCGTCATTTACATCGATGACATCTCATCTATTCCAAAACCAATGAAGAGCATGAGGAACATCTTCGTTTGGTTCTGACAAGACTTCGAGAACACCGCCTCTATGCCAAGTTCTCCAAGTGTGAGTTTTGGTTGGATAATCTGTCTTCCTTGGTCATGTGATATCCGCAATGGTGTGGCTGTCATTCCTGACAAGATTCAGTCCATTTGGATTGGAAAACTCCAATGTCAGTCAAGGACATCGAGCTTTCTCGGATTGGCGGGTTACTACCGCCGATTCATCGAAGGTTTCTCCAAGATAGCCAAGGCCCTGACTGACCTTCTCAAGAAGGATAAAAAGTTTGTATGGTCGGCCGAAGCTGAAGAGAGTTTCAAAACACTGAAAGCCAAGCTCACGTCCGCTCCTGTGCTTGTCCTGCCGGACACAGCAAGGATTTCGTCGTCTTCTGTGACGCCTCTTACAAGGTTTGGGTTGTGTGCTAATGCAAGATGGCCATGTGGTGGCATATGCTTCTCGCCAACTTAAGCCGCATGAGCTCAATTACCCACTCATGATCTAGAACTTGCCGCGGTGGTCTATGCTTTGAAGCAATGGAGACCATACCTGTTTGGTAACCGTTGCGAGATCTTCTCGGATCACAAGAGTCTGAAGTACCTCTTCACCCAGCCGGATTTAAATCTCAGGCAAAGGCGTTGGTTGGAGTTAATCACGGACTACAATGTGAGTCTGAACTATCAACCCGGCAAAGCAAACGTCGTGGCTGACGCGCTAAGTCGGAAGTCCTATTGCAACAATCTGATGATTGAAAAGCCCAACCTGCCCTTCATGAAGAGTTCTCTCGTTTGAACTTAGAAATGTTCCCTCCGGCTATCTTGCAAATCTGGAGATCAAATCTACTCTTGTAGACCAGATTAAGGATGCTCAAACTCGTGACAAGGGTATTCAAAAATCAAAGAGAACATTGCTAGGGAAGGCAAAATGTTTTTCTGTCAATGAATCCGGAGTTGTTTATTTTGGTGACCGCTTGGTAGTGCCAAAGAAACAAAATTGAGAGGGCTGATCCTCCAAGAAGCTCATGAATCTCCTCTCTCTATTCATCCCGGTAGTACCAAGATGTACCAAGACCTTCGACCACTATTCTGGTGGACTCGTATGAAACGAGAAATTGCCAAGTATGTTGCTGAATGCGACACCTGTCGACGGGTAAAGCTGAACATCAAAGACCTCCCGGTACTCTTCGCCCTATTGCAGTCCCCGAGTGGAAATGGGATGAAATTGGTATGGACTTCATCACCGGGTTTCCCCGATCTCAAAAGGGCAACAATGCAATATGGGTAATCATTGATCGTCTTTCCAAGGTTGCTCACTTCCTACCAGTCCGTGATGAATACGGGCAAGTCAACTTGCTGACTATATTTGGCTCGTATTGTTCCATTGCATGGGGTCCCTCTGAGGATCATATCGGACCGTGGAAGTATCTTTGTCTCCAAGTTTTGGCAGAGTTTCCAAACTGCTATGGGGTCCCGTCTCAACTTCAGTACCGCCTACCATCCCAAACTGATGGTCAGACTGAAAGAGTGAACCAAGTATTGGAAGACATGCTTAGGGCATGTGTCATCTCTTTTGGCAAGGTTGGGAAAAGTATCTCCCTTTCGCGGAGTTCTCCTACAACAATAGCTATCAAGCTAGTCTGGGCATGGCTCCATTCGAGGCTTTATATGGAAGAAAATGCCGCACTCCTCTGAATTGGTCCGAGACCGGAGAGAGGGCACTCTTTGGTCCAGATATTATAAATGAAGCTGAGGAGAAGGTCAGAATCATAAGGGAGAATCTGAAGATTGCTCAGTCTAGGCAAAAGAGCTACTATGATAAGCACCATCAGGAAATTCACTATGAAATTGGTGATAAAGCTTATCTCCGTGTCTCTCCCCTTCGTGGCGTTCGCCGCTTCGGAATCAAAGGAAAATTGGCCCCTCGCTATGTTGGTCCTTTCACCGTTCTGGGCAAGCGAGGAGATCTTTCTTATCAATTGGAGTTACCGGTCAAATTCCCAAATGTACATGATGTGTTTCATGTCTCCCAACTTCGCCGGTGTTTCAAGGATCCTATCCATGGGGTCAATCATGAAGAGCTAGACCTCCAGGAAGATCTCACTTATCGAGCATCCTATCCGTGTCTTGGATGAAGCTGAAAGAAAGACCCGAAACAAGACTACCAAGTTCCTCAAAGTTCAATGGTCTCACCATTCCGAGGAAGAAGCAACTTGGGAACGAGAATCTAGTCTTCGTGAGGAGTATCCCGACTTCTTTTCGCAAACTTAGAATCTCGGGACGAGATTCCTGTAAGGAGGGTAGAGTTGTAACAGCCCACTTTTGGTAATGCAAATTATGGACCAAATTTTCACTTTTTGCATTCCATACATGCATCATTGCATCCACTTGAAATTGTTAAACAACCCACTAACTTGGTTTGGTAACATTGGAAAACAAAATGCCAAACTTGTTTGAACCAAATCTCACCACAACGAGTGCACTCAAACTCGCAAAAATACAAAACTTCTTGACATCTTATAATTGTCAAGGAGGTTCCAAGAGTGCACAAGGACATGTTGAACTTGCTCAACAAATCTCTAAAGGGTTATAAGTTTTGAAAGTTAGCAAAATTGCCTCAATCTAACTCAACGAACAAATGTGGACCAAACTAATTTATTTTGAGACACCAAAATTTGTGGAGTTCCTCCAGGTTAAGGGGAGCATCCCCAAATTTTTCCATAATTTTTGGAGCAGTGCAAGTGCCCTAATTAAAACCATTAAAGAAACAGGTTTTAAAGTTAAAAACAGAAAAAGGAAAACCGGATTATCCGGTCCGAACGACCACCGGATAATCCGGTCGGGGTCATCTTCTTCCTGTAGCGACCACGCGCGTCGTTCCCGCCGGACCAGCTCGATGCCGACTCGCCATGGGGCCCCCGCGCCCCTGCCGCACGTGAGGAGAAGAGGAGCACCTCGAGGCCCCTGGCTACCCTATCCACTCGCCCCCTTGCCCTCTCCCTTCCCCATTTTTCTTCCCCACGAGCTCCACATCGCCGTCGCCATGGCCAACTCCGCCGTCGATTGAGGTCACCCCGAGCAAATCCAAGACCACAGAAAGCTTAGCCCCTCCTCCTCTCCGTCCTCACCGCAAGAATCGAGCCGGGAAGCTGCACATTGCCCGGGATTCGAGTTCTTCTCCGACGAACTCCGCCGCACGCCGAGCTCGATTACCGCTGCTCCCGTCCATCCCCGGCCTAGCTGAGCACCCCCACGAGTTCGTGGTGAGTACTATACCCTTGCTGACCCCTTTCCCTCTCCCCTTTTGCTCTAGTTTGAGTTTTGGCTATAGCCCATGAAATTTCAGCTGTAACTCGCAGATCCAGGCCAGATATTCCGGCCCCGGACCAAATGTCCGGCTTGAATATTCCGGCTGAGTCCAGTGGCTCGCCCTTGAGTCCTTAGCCGTTTTCATGTGTGGCCAAGCTTTGAGACCGGATATTCCGGTCTGGCACGACCCGGATTATCCGGCCTCTGGGAGCTTTTCGCCTATTTGGCTAAGTTGCACATGTCTCCTCACAACTTAAAACTTGCATCTTCTCATGAGCATGACATTCATATGCAAGTTAACCCTAGGGTTCATCGATCTTGTTCAACTAGTAAAGTTGTTGTAACCCTTAAACCCCACGGTATAGTCGCGATGCACCGTGATGCATCCAACCTCCGTTTAAATTGTTTAGTTGAATCATCCTCGTCTCGGGGATTTAAAATGTCATGTCATCATGTGTTTGCGCATTGCACTCACTAAAAATGTGTGGTGATTGATTGTTGCTTCCCGTGCGTTATGTTTCGATAGGTCAAGCAGACGGGGTTCCACCTCAATACCCCGCCGAGCAGTGCTACCAGCACGTTGAGCAAGGCAAGCGTAATCCCCCCTCTGAGCATATCCTATCCTATTTTCCGTAATTATTTTCTCCACTATAATATTGCATGTGGTTCTAAATGTCTTTTGCTTGGGTTAGAGTATCCTAAAGAATGCATTAAGTTTCCAATGCCAATACCTGTTTTTCCCTCCTAACACCATAGGTTTGTATTGTTGGCCATGAGATACTTAATTATACTAGGTTGATGCTTAGCCATGCTTAGTAATTGCCTAGCGGTACTATGGTTATCAAATGTTGGGAACAGGTGGTGAAATGAGAATGATGGTGGAGAATGTGGTGACGGATAATAAAATGCTTAAAGGTGGGGATGAGAGGCCACGGTGGTTGTGGTGTTTTGTCTCGTTCTCGCCGCCTAGGTGCGATTTCTGTACCTCCTGAACCAAGACTGAGCGTGCAACCATGCGTGAGGCCTATGCATTCGCAGTGTAGGAACCCTCATAGACTAAATAACTTGAGCGGGGCTAGCCAGGGTCCTCTAGTTCGGGCTTCCATTTGCGCGTGCGTGATGATGGTGGTATGAACTGGGATGAGGATGGTGGTGTTAGGAAAATGAGTGGCTGTGGGGCGGGGTGTTGTGATCCTGGCAGTCCTACCGCCATTGATGATCCTAGAAAGTCCTTAACGAGGGAGAAGCCGACACCGCTCCCACCCAGCCGGCTCTCCAAGGAAGAGAGCTAAAAGCTAGGCAATGGGCCGGACGGTACGCGTGGCAAACATTGTACACCCCTGCAGGGTTAAATCTTTTCAAAAAGCCGTGTCCACGGTTAAGGACAACTTGGAAATGGACGATGATCATAGAATACTATAACGGAATGATTAAAACTTGGGTACTAGAGGTACCACTCACAATTACAATGTGAGCTTCCTCGAGGATGATTCGGGGAGGTGCCTTTGATGAACAGGTACAGTGGTTGAGGATGGTTTATGATGAGTAAGGTATGAAAGAAAGAGTTACTCCTTACCGCTTTTGAAAATATTCTGAATAGTCGATGCCTTTGAGTTATGTTTTCATAAATAAAATCAGCTTTATGCAAAACAACCATAAAACTTTGAAAGCCTCATCGAGCTAAAGCTCTATTTATAATCTTGTGAGTTCGTCGAACTCAACGTCGTTTGTTTTGTTTCAGAGGAGGACTTCACCGACCTCGAAGGTGGGTTCTTTGTGGACGTCGACGAGTAGTCTGGGGTTCCCAGGTGGCAGCTTGGGACATCCCGGAACAGCTGGCGCTGTGATGTTTATATGTAGGCCTCTTAGGTCATATTTGGATCTTGTTGTTTAGAACAACCTAAATTGCTTCCGCTTGATGTAATGTTGGGTCTGTGACCTCTGAATGTCATTGGCTATCTTTCTCTATTATAAGAGTTGAACTATATGATTTGTGTCGTAGAGTCTGTGATGTGCCAGTTGTTCCACAAGTCTTGATCTCTCTATTATACATTGAGGGTTGTGCCTGTGTTAAGGCATCAATCAGGGAGTTGCGTTGCCGATGATCCATTCCGAGCAATGCCTGCCAAAGGTTTTGGCCGGGGATTGGTAAACCCGTAACGTCCGGTTGTATCGCTTAACCGGTGACACACAGCATCACTGTATAGCAGTCGGGTCGGGGCGCCACAAGCCGTTTGAGCGATCCCGGCTTCCGCCTCCGGTTAGTTTGTCACCTTTGAACTGACATAGCTCTGCCTTCCGAGGTTACTTTTATCTTGGTGAAGCATCATCTGACTAATCCGAATCTACTTTGCTCCTCATGCAGCTGTTTACTCGACAAGCCACCGAAGATGGGGACCTGAAGACCCAGAAATGGACAAAAGATCGCCATGCGCGACCCGAGGAGACTGAAGATCCAGACAACGAGGATTATATGCCGGTTCCTCGTGCCAAGGCTTCTACCTCGGGTAAGCCATCCGCCCGTGTCTTCGTTCAAGACTTGTCAGACGACGAAGATGACGAATGTCAAATCCTAGATCCCATTGACGCTATTCCTATTTCATGGTATGTACCTCGTGCTACAGCCAATCCGGGTGCCCAAGGCACATCCCGGAAACGCTCCGGTGCGTCCGGGTCAGCGGCTCCTCCGACTAAGAAAGCCAAGAAGGTCGTTTCCAAGCGTAAGGCTAAGGCTCTACCAACCGGCAAGGGGTAAGACAATTTTTGCATAACTTTTCTTGCTCTCATTCTTTCCTTCTTTACTTTCACCGAAGTTATCCTCACCCGACTTAACACTTTACCTCGGTTTATGCAGCGATCCCATCACCGCAAAACAGACCCACAGTTCCATTTTGTCTTCTATCCCTTCATCGCCACCCCTGGCGGCCAACACCGGGATTAGCAGCCCCGGAGGGGCAATCCCTTCCCCGGTGCGCGCTACCTCAGCCGACATTCCGCCGCTGAATCTTGATTCGGACCTGGGAGGAGACCAAGGCCTCGAGCAAACCTCGGCTCCGGGTCAAGACCAATCTCCCCTCCCGCCTCTTAAAGACTCGGAGACAGAGCGGGTCAAAACTCCGACTAACCTCGTCTAAGCCGGATCCCCGCCTCTCACCTCGTGCCCAGCACAAGCACAACAAGCAACAACAACAGTTGAAGCAACAGCAGCAACAACAGAAGCAGTAGAAGCAGCAGAAGCCCCCAGTACCAGTCCATACTCCGGCTCCACCGCCTCCAACTGTGCCAACTCAGCAAGCCTCTGGCCAACCTTCAACCGTCCAGGGCAAGCAAATTATCGTGACTCCAATAGGAAACCGGGCGTACCAAAATCTCTCCGAGATGATTTCCCGCCCCCGGGTCAACAACCATGTTCTTCCGAGTCTTCGCACCCCGAGTGACAACAGCCTCGGCTCGGTTGGATATTGCGTGATGGACTGGAACGCCGCGGATCCCAGCGAAGTTTCCTCTACTCTGGCAAATCCACACCCGGTTGGCCCTGGCCTTGTTGCGCAATCCCTGCATTCTTTGCAGGCCTCGGCCCTTCAGGCTAGCAGGGTTGTCGAGGTAACTTTCTTAGAACTTAGCACTTACTTTTCAATGATCAAAGTCACACTATCCACAGTCCCCGAGATTCGGGTTGAGTAACTGATACTCGTCCGAGTAATAGGTAACTCGGCACGAATCTTCCACAACTTGATCATTAAATTTAACTTGTTAACAACACTGGAATGCCCAGTCCCGAGTCTCATGTCGAGTTTATCCGGCATGAGCTTACATTAAACTCGGACAACCAGTCCCCGAGTTTCATGTCTAGCTAACTCGGTATGATCTTTCATTAATCTGGCTCACAGTCCCCGAGACTCTTTTTGACTTAACTCTGTCAGTACTTTCCGTCAATCTCGGGCTCCAGTCCCCGAGATTTTTTTACCCTCACTAACCTCTTCCTTCTGGCAGGATTGCACCAACACTCGCAGCCGGATCTTCAAGAATCTAGCCCTAGAGCACCGGGCGCTCAAGCTCTCCTTCCAGAACCAGCAGGAGGAAATGAAGAAGAAGGAAACTGAGCACAAGCGTGCTCTTAAAGAAGAACAGTCCGAGGTGACTCGGCTCAAGCGGGATCTTGACCGGGTCGAAAAAGAGAAGACCGAGCTGAAGAAGGAGAGGAACACACTGAAGGCAGCTTTGGAGAAGCGTGCTGCAGGTGACCAGAAGATCCAAGCGCACATTTCTGCATGCGAGGCTAAAGCTACCAAAGCTGAAGAAGAATTGGATGCCCTCAAGGCAAATGCTGCCAAGTGGCTGGCTGAGCTCACCAAACTTAATGCCGAAATGGACAGTAAGTTTCCTGAATCATATCTTTTTCTTTATATCTTCCTGACACGGAATTTTGTGTCGGTATCTCATTTGATTCTGCGTCAGCCTACTTGCTCTCAGAACACTTTGAGCACTGCCAAGCTGCTGCAGCCAACACTGTGAGAAGGCCCGAGCTGTGAAAGCCGAGGCATCGGGGCTCCGCTATCCGAAGCTTGGGACATCGACGACCACTTGATTGCACTCCAAGCTCGTATTTCCCCTTGAGGAGCATCGGCGTCGAGCTTCTTAATGCCGGTATCTGAGCCTACCACATCTTGTGGCCCGACTCTCCCAGTGTCAAGACTATTGCCGAGTTATCCACATGCTTGCAGCAAACCGAGACTCGGCTAAGGGAATGGAGGTCTTCTTCTGCTCGTGCCGGGGCCGACGCAGCCTTGCTCTTTCTGATGTCCTGGTATGAGGATATCAACCTCGATGGCCTGCGTACTCTACGCGATGGCTCCCCATGGGCTACTGACCCGGCATTGATTGCGAGGCGCGGGGAAGCTGCTACCTTCATGGCCAGGTTTGCCAACACTCGGTCTGTTGAACCTGGTGTGGTTTACTCTGATGATGAAGAAGAAGAAGAAGAAGAAGAAGAAGAGGTCAATGTTGATGATGGCTCCGAGCAAGAGTATGTTGCGTCTGATTCCGAGTCTACTAACTCCGAGTCAATTCCTGATGCCTCGGCTAAGACTGCGAAACAGTCTGCCGCCGAGATCTCCACTGAACCAGCGCCTGACTCGGCAAGCAAAGTGCTACCGACGCTTCAGCAAGCAGCAAGATCACTCCGACTGCCCCCGAGTCTGCTACTCTGCTGACCAAAGCTACTCCTGCAACCGAGGTTCCTCCTTCAACCGAGGTTCCTCCGTCATCCGGGTCTGTCCCTGCAACCGGAGCTGCTCCTTCCTCCGAAGCTGCTGCTTAACTTTGATGAATTTAAACCGTTAAATCCCCGGAATGCCGGGTGCAGATGTAATATACATTTTAAGTTCCTCCGAGACTACTTTATTTTGCTTAACTCGAACAAGACGAGGTTTATGTCGGATCAATTTAAACCGAGTCCCCGAGTTTATTTTCTTGTTCACTATACTTGTCGATCTTTGCTCTTGTCTACCATACAGGCGTTCGACAGTCGAGTCACAAGATAGAAATTATAGCATACAATACTTGTAAATTTTGAGGTAAGGTTTAGAGTCATCCGACACAAGGAAAAGAAAAAACCGGGTTAGTAAACGACATATGTCGGATCTTTCTAGGACCGAGTCCCCGAGTTCACTTTCATGTTTACCATATACCATAACCTCTGCTCTTGACTGCCTTTTGGCGTTCGTCAGTCGAGTCACAAGATCACAACAAAATAGCATACATTACTTGAACTTTGAAACGAGGTCTCAAAATCATCCGACATATGAACAACATAGACAAAAACCGAGACAAAACACATGCATACGGACAAGGCAGTCCCCGAGTTTCTTTTCGGAGTGCCGGCATTTTATTCAAAGGAAAACCGAGATACATACATTGCGCCCTTATGAGTAAAAGGGTCGAAGTAGGGCTACATTCCAGGGTCTTTTGGTCTCCTCTCCAGATTTGTCCTACATTTTTCCTCGGTGCCTGCGCATCTATAAGATAGTATGAATCATTGTGTAGAGCCTTGCTCACAATGAATGGTCCCTCCCATGGAGGTGACAACTTGTGTCGGCCTTTACTGCGTTGCACCAGTCTCAGCACCAAATCTCCCTCTCGGAATACCCGAGGACTGATCTTCCGGCTATGATAGCGTCGGAGATTTTGCTGATATACAGCTGACCGAGATAAGGTCAGTTCTCGTGCTTCTTCGAGCAAATCAACACCATTCTCCCGAGCTTCTTTTGCCTCGGTTTCAGTGTACAGCGCCACTCTCGGCGAGTCATACTCCATGTCGGTCGGCAAACCGCTTCTGCTCCATAGACCAGAAAAAACGGCGTATAGCCGGTTGATCGATTAGGTGTGGTCCTAAGACCCCACAGTACTGCTGGTATCTCCTCTATCCAGCATCCCGGAGTTCGCAGCAGTGGTTCAATTAACCGGGCTTTGATACCGGCCAACACCAATGCATTTGCTCTCTCCACTTGCCCATTTGCCTCTGGGTGTGCCACCGAGGCTATGTCCAACCGAATTCTTTTTTCCGCACAGAACCGAGCAAATTCTCCCACAGCAAAGTTTGTGCCATTATCCGAGATAATGCTATGGGGGTAGCCATATCTCAAAATGATGTCCTTCAAAAAGGACACGCTGTGTGACCATCACACTTTCTGATTGGTTTCACCTCGATCCACTTGGTGAACTTGTCCACCATTACCAGCATATGAGTCATGTTACCTCGGGCTGGTCTGAATTCTCCCACCATATCCAAACACCAGACAGCAAAGGGCCAAGTGATGGGAATAGTCTTGAGTGCCGAGGCTGGCATGTGGATTTTGTGAGCAAATCTCTGACACCCTTGACACTTCCTCACAATATCTTCTGCCTGACTCAAAGCACTGGGCCAATAAAATCCATGCCGGAATACTTTAGCCACCAAGGCTCTTGATGAAGCATGATGACCACATTCTCCCTGATGAATCTCCAGGAGCATCTCTTGACCTTCCTGCGGCTCGACACAGCGCTGCAATACCTCGGTCACACTTCTTTTGTACAACTCCAGGTTGATGATGGTGTATGCCATGGATCTTCTTTGCACTTGCCTGGCCTCAACTTCATTACTTGGCAAACTCCCGTCCATCATATACGCCATTATTGGTTGTGCCCACTCCGGCACAGGACGCACAGGAAAAACCGGATCATCCACCTCCATGTCATCAACCGACATTGCTTCGTCCGACATATGCTGGTCAGTCCCCGAGTTCTGCCAATCAGTCCCCGGGTTCTCCCAAATGCACCCGACATCCATGTCCATGGGCACAGCATCAGATTCCGGTTTTGCCGGGATAAAGATTGACTCGGACTCGGGAGATGGTTTGATTGATGGCTTCCTCAAATGCTCCAAGGATATCCCGGGTGGAATTGGATCCCGGACGAGCCCAGTTGGACAATACGTCGGCAGCTTCATTTTCCTCCGAGGTATATGCTTGAACTCGCACCCTTCAAAGAATCCCGAGATCTTCTGGACATGAAACCGGAATAACGCCATATTGGCGTCCAAAGCGTCCCAATTTCCCGAGACTTGCTGCACTACCAAATTCGAATCCCCGAAACATTCAATTCGGCGAATTCCTATTTCCTTGGCCACATTGAGCCCATGGACCAGTGCTTCATACTCGGCCACATTGTTAGATGCTGCATAATGAATCTGCAGTACATATCTCAGCTGATCTCGCTTTGGCGAGGTAAGAACTACTCCGGCCCCCAAACCAATCTTGGTCTTGGAACCATCAAAGTGCATCCTCCAGTAATTGGAGTCAGGCAGTGGTGGCTCATATTGCATCTCGGCCCAATCTACCAAGAAATCCGGCAATGCCTGAGACTTAATGGCATCTCTTCTTTCATAGTGAGGAGTGTAAGGGGACACCTCGATGGCCCACTTGGCTATCCGGCCAGTTGCATCTTTACACCAATGATCTCCGAGATAGGAGCCTCACATACCACAGTGATTGAATGCTCTTGGAAGTAATGTTTCAACTTCTTAGCAGCCAGATAGACACCATATGTCATCTTCTGGTAGTGAGGATAGTTCTGCTTGGATAACGAGATTACCTCGCTCAAATAATATACCGGCCTCTGCACAGTTTTACCCTCTTCTTCTCGCTCCCACCACTACAACACTCACAACTCGGTTTGTGGCTGCAATATAGAGCAACATCGGCTCTTTGGGTAATGGGGAGGCCAGTATCGGCGCAGTTGCCAGCATCTTTTTTAACTCGGTGAACGCCGCATCTGCTTGCGGGGTCCACACGAAGTGGGTGGTTTTCTTCATGAGCTGATACAAAGGCAATGCCTTTTCTCCCAACCTGCTAACAAACCTACTCAATGATGCCAAACATCCGGTGAATTTCTGCACGTCCTTGAGACATGTCGGTAACCTCATGCTTTCAATAGCACGGATTTTTGTCGGGTTTACCTCGATACCTCGGCTTGACACAAGGAAACCGAGTAGTTTGCCTGCCGGCACACCGAATGTACATTTATCCGGGTTAAGTTTCATCCGGTATTTTCTCAAGTTTATGAATGTCTCTCCGAGATCATCAATCAGAGTAGCTTTATCTTTAGTTTTTATGACGACATCGTCGACATACACCTGCACATTTTTGCCTATTTGCTCATGCAAACACTTCTGCATACACCTCTGATAAGTGGCACCGGCATTTCTCAAGCCAAATGTCATGACACGATAGCAATAAGCCCCATAAGGGGTAATAAAAGCAGTTTTCAATTGATCAGCAGGGTTCAAAGGTATCTGGTGAAAACCAGAATACGCATCTACAAAGGATAACAGCTCACACCCGGCTGTAGAATCGATCACTTGATCAATCCGAGGCAGCGGGAATGGATCCTTAGGACATGCCTTGTTTAAGTTCGTGAAATCGATACACATGCGCCACACCTTGGCTACCAAAGGTTCATCTTTTTTCTTTTCCACCAGGACCGGGTTAGATAACCAGTCCGGGTGTAGCACTCCATGATGAAACCAGCCGCAAGCAACTTGGCAGCTCATCACCCACCACTTTTCTCCTCTCATCCGAGAGACGCCGTGTCGGTTGCTTCACCGGTTTCATATCCGGTCTGACGAACAAAGAGTGCTCAGCCAACTCCCTCGGAACACCTGGCAGGTCCTGATTGGACCATGCAAAGATATCCCGGTTCTCACGGAGGAAGTGACTGAGCTCGCCTTCCTATTTCTCCGTTAACCCGGTACCAATGATGACGTTATGATCCGGGAACGCCGGGTCAACACTGATCTTCTTGGTCTCCTTTGGAACCTCGAAAGTTGCATTCTGCTCCGGGTTACTCATACCCGGCATACCGAGTTGTGCGGACTGCGCCAGTGCCACCACTTCATGGATCTTTTTCTTCTCTGCAGCAATGATCAATGACTCGGCCAAGCACGATCCAGCCGAGGCACACTCCAGTGCACGCTTGTAATCACCCGAGATGGTGATGATGCCATTAGGACCTGGCATTTTCATCTTGAGGTAACCCACATGGGTTGATATCATGAACTTGGACAGCGCAGGCCTGCCGAGTAAAGCATGGTATGGACTTTCGAGGTCCACTACCTCAAACTGGATGCTCTCAGTTCGGCAGTTGTCCTTGGTGCCGAACAACACATCAACCCAGATCTTGCCCATAGGTGCACATGAGACACCCGGCACTATGCCATGGAAGGTTGTGCTACTCGGTTGCAGCATGTTCACCGAGATACCCATTTTCACCATGGTGTCTCGGTACATGATATTGATAGCACTCCCATTGTCAACGAGAACCCGGGTGAACCGGACATTGAGGGTGGGCCCAAAGAATGTTGGATCCACCAACAGTGCATATCCTCCCGGAGTTGGCATAACTCGGGGATGATCCCTCTGCTCCAACTGATTTCTTGCTCGGACCAGTGCATATACTTCGGCACTGCTGGCATAACTGCGTTCACCTCCAGTGCACGCCGATGCAGGCTCGCTTGTCTGTTGGCTCGGTCACAAAGACCACATAACTCTGATGAGCTTCTCTGTAATCTCCCTGAGGATACTCTCCTTGCCTACTGGGACCAGCATTGCCATTGTTGCCTCTGACACTCACTTGATTGACAGGTTTCGGAGTTGGAGGCCTCTGTGCCGGTGCATTCACTGGAATTGTGTTTGCTCCAGTGAGGGGTAATGCTTGCCTCGGTTGAGGATACGTCATTGGAGGCCTCTGAGGTGCTCCCATCTGATTTCCTCCGGAACCTACCTTCCTTCAAGGTGCGCTGATACCAGCTGCACTGCCGAGTTGAATGATTGGCCGGCCTTCGAGGATCATGCGTGTGATAGCTGCATGGCCCATCCAACATTGCCTCATAAGTTAACGGCTTCCTCGGGTCACTCCACGGTTTCTTCACATCCTGGTTCTGGCCCCAAGCAGGGCCACTGGTCCTCTGACGCTGGCTAGCACCGGCATCTGGCGGCTTTGCTCTACTGCAGCAACTTGATTTGATCCATACCATTAATCCGGCTCTCTCCTCTTGTTGCCAAAGTCCTGGCGATCGTTCTGCCTAGATGGCCCGGGTCTATTGTTCACCGGGTACCTTCTACTCGGTTCCACCGGGTTCAGCAAAGGGTTGCATCGGATCACCCAGTGCATAGTTGTCCGCAATCCGATTGTCTCGGCCAGGGTGGTCGACATTTCCCTCTGCAACTTCTGCCAAAGCATGGTGCCGTGTCGGCATCCCTGGGCAAACCAGGATATAGCCTGCGCCTCCACAACTCCTTCACAGGAATTGCGAATTGTACTCCACCGGGTCAAGTAATCCCGGTCAGTTTCATCATTCCTCTGCTTGCACATGGCAAGCTGTTGAGGACGATTCGGTCTCTTGTATGTGCTGGAGAATTTGCTAACAAATGCTTCTTCAAAGTCCAGCCAGCAATCAACACTGCCCTCTCGCAGGTTGTTCAGCCAGATCCGGGCTGGCCCTTCCAGCATCTGGGATGTATCTCACCGCTCATCGGCGGTTTCCTCCAGCAATGTGCACTGCCGACACATAATCTGTCAGCCAGTCCTCTGGCTTGGTGCTGCCGCCATATGTCTTCACGCCTCGGTTCAACTGAAAGTGCCGCACTGGTGGCTCTCTCATTATCCGAGGTCCAAAGCAGGCAGGACCAGGTGGGCCTTGCTCTTCCAACATCTCGGACATGTAAATTCTGCCCAACTTGTAACGTGCATCACTCGGAGACAACTGGCGATGTCCCAACCGAGATCCAGCGGACCCTCATATCTCGGATACCCGGCTTTCTCCATAGCCGAGTTACCATCATCATAACGGTTGGCCATCTGATCAACACCTTGCGGCTGCTGAACATACTCGATGTTCTCCTGTTCCGGGTGGGATTTCGTGGCGGATACCGAGGTGGGCAACCTCGGCCAGCCGAGTTAACATTTCCGACATTTCCGACATTCGGATTACCCGGACCGGGATTGCATTTACCCCGGCCAGCACTGCCTCGACCAACTAACTGTTTTCCGGCATAAGCCGGATCATACGTCTGTATCTGCTTGTTCTTACTGGAGTTTACACTCCGGTCCCGATCTCCACCAACATGCGGTGATGAAGCCTGCCCCTTAGATCCACTAGCTCCCCTAGCCGAGTGAACAATCCCGGATCCACCTGCCACTGTGTTAGCCTTGCGATAGGCCTCATTCTGCCGAGTAGCCATAGCTACCAACTCATTAACTCGGTCTTGCTGCCTCAGGAGAGCCTCTCCGGATAAGCCTGACAACTCGGCTCTTGCCGCCTCGGCAGCTCTAAGAGTCTTAGCAGGGGAACTATACTTCGGCTTTTCAACCGACAAGTTACTAGGAGTCTTGCTGGAACTAGATCTACCATCTCTAGCAATCTCGGCATTGAGGTTTTTACCCCTCTTACGCACATCCTCTACTCGACTAGGGCGAGTAGCTACCGGGGTTAAACCATGTGCTTGGTTATACTCACGGAGAGTTATCCCGAACTCTCTCCACACCTTGGCCATTTCCAAAGCCTCCTGATGCAAGCTCTGACGCCGTGCCTCTAACTCTGCCTCCACCTGGGCAGCATTTGTACCAGCAGCTACCGGCACAACCAGTTTCTCGATTATCTCCTCGAGATGACCCGTCCTAACCGGTACGTCGGATGTACCGGCCTGATCTCGGAGGTTTTCCCTCCTCTCCAGCGGCACTTTTGCCGATCTGGTGGCTTTGGGGGCAGGATTACCGGCATCTCCTTTGCCGGGTTCTCCTCTACCAGCACCACCCGCAGTGCCGGTCATCATGACCTCTGCGCAGCTCCCGGGGCGAGCGCTACGCCGGCCGCGAGCCGCACAGATAGATGGAGGATCCTCAGCCACCAGCACCTGCTCGGGGTACTTGCAGACAACCTCGGTGGCGACGTAGGTCACGAAGGTGCCGAAGCTGATGAGGCAGCCGTTCGTCGGGAATGGCCTGCTGCCGAAGCATCCCGCATTGTCGCTGACGAAGTTCAGCGAGCCGAGCTTGCAGATGAGCCCGTAGACGACGCGCTCGCCCGAGTCGATGATGGAGCCCGTCCGGATGATCACACCAGCCAGCGCCGCGGCCGGCCCCACGGTGGGCGCCAACTGTCGTGGTGGTATCACGGCAGATGCCATAGGATGGCTAACGTGTGGGGCCGATGGACGCTGGTGGATCCGGGGGAGAGCTAGCGCACTAAGAAGCACACACAAGGAACACAGAAGCACACCAAGATCTACCCAGGTTCGGGGCCCTCGTGAGGAGGTAACACCCCTACTCCTGCCTATCTCTCTCTGTATATCTCGGTACCAAACGTACAAGCTGCTCCTTGAGCTGTATATCTTAACAATGGGGAAGAACACAAGGTAGAAGATGAAGCTACGGGGGGAAGTGTATATCAGTGCCTTGTCTCTGGCTATCTCCCCTCTTCGTCGTCCCTTCTCCTTCTGGTCGTCGTCCTTTTTCACGCAGGAGAGGGTGAGGCCATATATGTAGGCTAAGCCGAGTTACCGAAGTGTCCCTCCCAGAGCACTGTAGCCACGCCAAAGGTATGTCATGATGGCACTCCTGTCAGAGACAGGACGTGACTTGGCCATCTCCTGCAGCTCTACAGCACGGCTAGCATGTACCCTCTGCCAGAGACAAGACATAGCCTGCCCATGCCTCTGCCTCGCAGTCTGTCCCTGGATTAACCGGAGTCAGCGGTGGAATGATGGCCTGCCATCTCGCTGCTCCTGCACGCTCCCGTGTCAGGCGCTCCCGTGCCAGACGGGATGTGACAGGAGCATTGACCCCTGTCCGACATAAGGATAACCCGGCATGGATATGCCGGATTCCTCCTCCTGAACACCCTTCCATGCACACAAGAAAACGTACAAGTTACCGACATACATACGTCGGTCAGCATAACTCGGTTGGTATATGTCGGTTAAGATGACTCTGCAAACACAACCCGGCCTCCGTGACCCTGTTGCCATAAGCCGGTTTGCAGTGACACCATGCCTCGGTCCCTCCGGGACTTGGTTGACCCGGTTTGACCTTGACCCGGTCCAGTCTTTAGAGCTCTTTATACCACAACTTTACCCTACCCGGGGGTAGCCCCCCGACAGCGGGCGCTGACCTCGCCGGCGCCGCCTGACAGCGAGCTGGGACGCGCGCTTGGCCGCCGTGGACGCGCACGGAAGCGGGGAGACGGGAGGCGGCGGCGCCGCTCCCTTTAGGTCGCCGGAGCGGCGCCGGCGGCCAGTGGACGCGGCGGCGGAGATTCCAGCGCCACGCGGGCGTCCCGGCACGCGTTGGTCCGGCAGGAGGTGGAGGACGCGGCGGCCGTGCCTCCCATGACCTCCGATTTGGCCGGGGAAGCTCGGGGTGGCAGCGATGCACGCCGGCGGCGCCGCCGGCCGCGGGCTCGCGCGGGAGAGAGAGAGGAGGGGCTGTTCTGCGGGTCGTTTTGCAAGGAGGTCCCTGAGTTTTCGCCTAATTGCGTTAAGTCCTTTCCTTTGTAAAACTGGAGGCCTGCGGGGCAAAATCTGGGCTCGATTGTCGCTGTTTGCAAAATGACGCGCGGCGTGTGGCTGACAGGTGGGACCCATCGGGGCAGTGTAGAACACTGTTCATTTTCTACAGTGCTGCTACAGTTGCCCGATCGTTGCTAGGTCGCGGATTTGCACAGCTTTAATATAGTTAGTAAAGTGCAAATACGGCCGGGTTAATTGCACCGGCCATGACACAGCACTTCTCTGTGAGAGCTAGCGGAAATAAACAAAACGGGGATTTGACCAAGCTTTACCAAATGCCTGACACGTATGCACAGATGCAGCTTAGTTTAGTTCTATACGGATTATGTACTGATAAGAGATGCAAATGCACGAAACTTCTTGGAAGCTTCCTGTCGATACAATTTTTCTATGCTCTTCACGCGCAGAGACTCGTGCGATCCAGCGTGCAGCTGCATGCACAGTTGTACCGTTGGTACTAGCTAGCCTGCAGTGCAGATAGCCATATCATGACGCCGCGTGATCCATGAGATTAATTAAGCTACCTGATTTGATAATAAAATAGTTTATATATGTACTTGCTGACATTAATTCTAACAATGTTTGAATTTATAGGTGTACCTGATTATTCTTCACCCGGTTCCATCGATCTGTTCCTTGCGTATCGTATCGCTTGTTGGCTTAGGGCACATGATGCGTGCGTGGGTGCGTAGTCCAGCACTTGTGTTCCATGGTTGAGCGACACACTGGTAGCGGTACATGCCAAATGAGTGACACTGAACATGTTAATTATTTTTCTTTGTCAGCGTTTCAGCTGATCCTGTCGCTCACCTGTCGAAAAGAGGAAATGCCAATATTCTTGTGTTCCGACTTCGGACAAGTACCATGCATGGAGAGCGTATATACGG
The DNA here is from genome assembly GCA_947311845.1 of Poa pratensis. Taxonomy (NCBI): domain Eukaryota; kingdom Viridiplantae; phylum Streptophyta; class Magnoliopsida; order Poales; family Poaceae; genus Poa; species Poa pratensis. The sequence goes on from CAMZMU010000052.1 coordinate 43,834,557, forward strand.
AGTATATGCTACTCCCTCCGTTTTTTAATATAACATGTTTTAGCATTTATCCACATGCACATGTACACAAATGTATATAGACATGTATTAGTGTGCATGTTCACTCACTTTAGTATGTATCTAGACAACATGTGCAACGCCTAAAACATCTTATATATTAAAAACGGAGGGAGTATAACCCATGGGTGAATACGCATGCATGTGGCAGCAGCTAGCTATGTGCGTCAAAAGGAATAGTGTGTGGGGCCGTTTCGCTCGTGAGGCGCTCACCTTTCCTGCCCTAGCTGCCGCCCCCGCCGCAGGTCACCGGCGGGAGAGCTGGGCCCCTCTCCTTCCGCTTGCCGCTCCGGCGGCAGGAGGGAGGGGGACCCCTTTTTTCCATGGTAATTAGGGTTAGGAGTTTTCTGGCATGGTGCACCGTTGGGGTGGTGGGAGCGACGCCCGGACAAATAAATCTGCCTCAACTCTACTCCCACACCGGCGTTCTCCTTCATGACAGCGTCTCGGAGTTGGTGGCACTGTGTGCTTGCCGATCTTTCAGATAGGGTTTATGTAACAGCCCGAAGTTTGAGAACCTAAAAACCGGTGTAAATTTTCCACTTTTGTGTTCATTGCATCTTGGCAGCATGCATCATGTTGTTGTGCTAGGGAATTGTGGTGGTTGCTAGGGAATTGTGGTTGTTGCTAGGGAATTGTGGTGGTTTGGCACCACTCCAAACGAAATGCCAATTTTGCTTCAACAAATTTCAAATCAATGAAGGCACTCCAACTTGCCAAACAAAATATCTCGACAACTTATATTTGTCAAGGAAGTTCCAAAAGTTCCCAAGATAAATTTAGACAAACTATTTTGATCTGTAAAATAAAATAAATGGAGAGAAACTAGAAATTGCCTGTGAGCAACTCCTATCTAATTCTCCTACCAAATGAGTTCCAAATAATCCGGGAAAATTAGGGGAGCTTCTTCTTGATGTGGGGAGGCTACCCAAATTTGGTCAAATTTTTCTAACTTATATAAGTGCCTCAATTTAATTCAGGAAAATGCTGCTGTTTTTAGAAGAAACAAAAGAAAAAGGACCAAACTGTAAAAAGTAAACTCGGATAATCCGATGTTGAAAGAACCGGATAATCCGAGCTACTGCAGGGGGGTTTTGCGAAAATGGTCAGGTCTTCTTCCTCCCCTGTAGCGACCGAAGAGCGCAGCTCGCGTCGCACCCGCACGCACGCCTCGCTCCGGGCCCCCCTGCTCTCATCTGCCTGCAAGGAGGAGAAGAGGAACACGCACACCAGGCCCCCCACGACGTCTGCTCATCTCACCTGCCCCTCCCCTCTCCAGTTCTTCTCCCCACGAGCTCCCTACCGAGTTCGCTGTCGCCGCCACATCGCCGTCGAGTGGAGCCGCCCCAGACGAATTCGAGACCGCCACGAGCTCCGCCGCCTCGTCCTCTCCTCCTCCGTCGAAGGAATCGCCTGGAGAAGCTGCGAATCGACCTCGCCGCCAAGCTCTTCGCCGACCGCGGCTGCTGCTCCGCCGTACGATTCCGGCCGTCCCCGTCTACCTCCGACCTCCCCAAGCACGTGAACGACGTTAGGGTGAACTCGCGGTCCTTCCCCCTGCTTCCCCTCTCCTCTCTCGCCCTGCGTCGCCGTCTCCCCGCAAGTCGCCGTGCTCGCCGCCGTGCTCTTCTTCCAGTTCGGATTTTCCGAACGAAGACACTCCGGATAATCCGAGCCAGGCCAGTGCGTGGGATTCTTTAGTCCTTAGCCTATTTCTCAGCTCCCTCCAAGGATCGGATAATCCGGGTTGGAAGAATTCGGATTTTCCGATGGGTATCAGTACGAGGAAACCTTCTGTCCTTAGTCGTTTTCTCGCTTGGGCAACTCGACCGGAATTTCCGATTCTGGAAAATTCGGATTTTCCGATTTCTGTCCAGCAACCAAAACTGAGTCTGTTACTCCTTTTTCCTTCTATTTTGGCTAAGAATTCCATTGATGCTTAAACATAGATTGTAAAGGACATGATTTAAAAAGAGGGAGAGTAAAATGCATAACTTTGATTTTGGTCAAATAATTCAAGTGTTGTTTGATTTACCTAATAACCAAGCATAATTAAAAGAGAGAATAAAAGGGTAATAACCTGTTTTTCCGCGGGACTTCATTAAAATGTGTTCGAGATCCCCAATTGTCCAGAAATTTTGTGAACAACCCACTAGAATAGCTGTCATGCATATTTGATCACCATTACCGTAATGTACTTCCGGACGCTAGGAGAATCATTAAGATAAATATGGGGTGTACTCCTCTCTCGTCGAGTACTGTTTCTCGCCCCATTTAAATTGTCGGATAGCGGATAATACTTTAGTGCAATTAAAATGTCATATCATCATTTTCTTGTATGCAATGCACAATTGCCATGTGTTGATTGTTGTTTCTGCTTTCCGGTGTTGTTTGCTCTCCGGTAGATCACGAGTCCGGAGTTGAGCATCATTACTCCGACGAGCAGCTTGACTACTCCGCTCATCAAGGCAAGCGTAATCCCCCCTCTGAGCATATCTTATCCTATTTTCCGCAAATATTTTCTCCACTATAATATTGCATGCGGTTCCAAATGTCAATTTGCTTGGATTAGAGTATCCTATAGTTGCATTAAGATTCCGATGCCAATTACCTGTTTCCCCTCCTATTATCCATAGGATTGTACTGTTGGCCTGAAATAATTAACTATACAGTGTTGATGCTTAGCCATGCTTAGTTAAAATGCTTAGCAGTCCGGTGGATGTTTCATGGTTGGAAACAGGTGATGAGTTGTACAGATGATGGTGGAGAAATTGTGGTGATAGGTAATAAGATGCTTAAAGGTGGGGATGAGAGGCCACTTTGGTATGGTGGTGTTTTGTCTCACTCTCGCCGCCTAGGTGCGAGTTCTTTACCTCTTGAACCAAGAATGAGCGCGCTTCCATTCGGTGGGGTATATGGAGCCCTCGTCGACCGACTAACTTGTGGCGGACTAGCCGAGGGTCCTCTAGTTTGGCTTTCCATTTGCGCGTGCGTTGAAGATGGTGGACAAGACTGAGATGAGGATGGTGGTGTCAGGAAAATAAGTGGCCGCGGGACAGGGTGCTGGAGGTACCTCTTGTCCTACCGCCACTGATGATCCTGGGTTAGTCTCAAGCGAGGTAAATGTTGTAACCGTTCCCACTCAGCCGGCTTTCCCCGGAAGAGAGCTACGTGTAGGCAATGAGCCGGGCGGTACCGAAGGTAAACACAGTGCACCCCTGCAGGGTTAAATCTTTTCGAAAAGCCGTGTCCACGGTTACGGACAACTTGGGAAAGGACGATAAGACCATAGAATAACTTTAACGGAATGATTAAAAACTGGGTACTAAAGGTACCACTTCAAGATTGCAAGGTGAGCTTCCTCGAGGGTGATTCGGGGAGGTGCCTTGGTAGAACAGGTACAATGATGATGGTGGTTGATGATGAGAATGTGATTCAAGAGAAAAAAGTTACTTCCTACCCCTCTTTTAAAAGTATTCTGATTAGACGATGCCATGGAGTCTTATTTTATTAAATAAAATCAGCTTTATGCAAAAGAGCCATATAACTTTGAAAGCCTCATCGAGCTAAAGCTCTATATATAATCTTGCGAGTTCGTCGAACTCAACGTCGTTTATTTTGTTTCAGAGGAGGATTTCACCGACCTCGAAGGTGGGTTCTTTGTGGACGTCGACGAGTAGTCTGGGGTTCCCAGGTGGCAGCTTGGGACATCCCGGAACAGCTGGCGCTGGATGTTTACTTGTAGGCCTCTTAGGCCATAATCTGGATCTTGTTGTTTAGAACAACTTAAATTGCTTCCGCTTGTTGTACTGTTGGGTCAGTGACCTCTGGTTGTCATTTGTTATCTTTCTCTGTTATAAGAGTTGAACTATATGCTTTGTGTCGTAGAGTCTGTGATGTGCCAGTTGTTCCACAAGTCTTGATCTCTCTATTATGCAGTGAGGGTTGTGCCTGTGTTAAGGCATCAATCGGGGTGTTGTGTTGCCGATGATCCATTCCGAGCAACACCTGCCAAAGGTTTTGGCCGGGGATTGGTAAACCCGTAACCTCCGGTTGTATCGCTTAACCGGTGACACACAGCATCATTGTATAGCAGTCGGGTCGGGGCGCCACAGTTTATGGATGGTGTCGGCGAGGCGGCGGCGGCGACTGTATCAGATGAGTTTTTCCTCCTGCTCTGTCCCCGTTGCTGTGGCGTTGTCTCCGGCGCCATGGTAGAGCAGAGAGGATTCGTCCAGGAGTACGTGCAGACGGTGGTCTGCACTGGTGACAGCTGGAAGATGGTGCACCTTGTGGTGGGTTCGTGGTTGGAGGCTGACGGTTCTGGTTCCCTACTCCGACGTCGTCGTGCGGGGGTGCCAGTGCTGAAGTTCGATAGCGTGTATGGGGTCGTGCTGCCCGGTCTGATTCTTTCAACGGTAATAGTTTGTCTTTTGGTAAACTACTTTGGAGGTCCAAAAAGCTGATGATCAGCGATGGAGCCGCATCGAGCTCGGGTGAAGAGGTGATCTGTCTATTTTTTTCTTTGGTGACTGCTACGGTGGAGCCGAAGAAAATGGATAGGTGTTGGTTTGTCACATAGGTTTATCCTATCTTTCCAGATCTGTAAGATCGGTGTATACATACTTTGTATCTCGTCTTTTATTTATTAACGAGAATCATATTACCATGAAAAAAAAAAGCTATGTGCATGTTTTTCTCATGGTAAATTGGTAATACATGTCGTCTCATTTATAAAATAAAGATTAAACTACAAGGCACGTACACACCATGAAAAGATAGGATAATCCTATGAAAAAACCAGTGCATATCCCCTCCTTCGATACCAGCGAATCGACCACCAAAAGGATGGAAGACAGATCAGCGAACTCGACGCGGCTCCATCGTTGATCAGCTTTACGGATCTCTAAAATAGTTTGCCAGAAGCAAAACCATTATCGCTGAAAGAATCAGACCGGAGCAACATGTCCCGGACACACCATCGAACTCCAGAACTGACACCCCCACACGACTATGACGTCGAAGGAGGAAATCAGAACTGTCAGCCTCCAACCACAAACCCAACACAGGATACACCATCTTCCAGCTGTCACATGCGCAGACAACCGTATGTGCGTACTCCTGGATGACACATCCTCCCTTCTCCGCCATGACGTCGGAGACAACGCCATAGCGACGGGGACAGAGCAGAAGGAGAGACACACCTGATGGGGTCGCTGGCGCCACCTCGCCGACACCATCCATGAACCCTAAAAAGCCGCCAATCTGAGGAATCGGCAAACACACAATTCCGAGACATCGTCATGAAGGACACTGCTGGTGTGGATGTAGAACTGAGACAGATTTATTCGTCCGGCAACCGCTCCTACCACCCGGCCCAACGACGCATCACGACCTGTAAAACCAAACAATAACTACAGAGGGGAGGAACCGGATCCCCCTCCCTCCCGCCACCGGAAGAGGGAGAGGGGACCAGCACGTTGGCCGGCCTTCTGATCGCCGTGTCCTTGCGGCTAGGTCAGGAGCACGTACGCACAATACGGCGTAAAGTACGATATCGGTGTGTTTCCGGATTGGATGTATGACATGGATTTTCGCATCATCCACGGTTAATTAAGGAAAACAGCGATGTTGATTGAATTTTCGCATCGGCCCCTCCCACGGAGGGAGTAGTACGGCGGCCGGTGCGAGTGCATGCATGTGTGCTGTGCATAGTACAGTACAACTTTTAACCGTACGTCCCAGCACACACTTGGCTAAGATTTTCTCTGCGTATCAAAATGGGGCCAAACACGGGCGGTGAACAAGAAGCCAAGGCGGTACGTAGTCGCGTTTGGACGTACGGCAGGCAGTCGGCACGCGTAGACCCGGGGAGCCATCACCCACGTCAAAATCAAGTGGATGGGATTAGCGAGGGAGGGCGTAGGCATCAGACGGGTGACGTAGTACGGGTGATTATTTCGTCTATACATACTTTGGTACATGAATTGTACATGCCCCATAGGGCAAAGATTTATTGCTGATATTAACATATACTAGTAATATTTTGCGCGGCGTCACGCCGCGCGTTTAGTGAGAACATTTTTTTTATAAATCATGTATTTTTTTTATTTGTGTTGTATGTATTATAAGAAAAGGTGGTAGTTATAATTTGTGTAATGTGTAGTTAGTTTAAAATCAATTTGAAGTCATTTTGTAATGTCACGCCGTGCGGTTAGTGTGAACCTTTCTGCGATAATTTGCTTTTTTAGTTGTGTTATATATGTTTTAAGGAAAGGTGATAGTTATAATTTATGTAATGTAGTTAGTTTAAATTCATTTTGAAATCATTCCGTAATTAGAGGGAACAAATTTGTATTTTCCGGAAATATTTATGTAGGCAAGCATTTTTTTTAGAAATGGGAGAACGTAATTACATAGATTTGAGTTATATTGCTTGTAAACATGTTAGCTAAATTGGAATGGTCAAATATAGTTCCATTTTGCTATAATTGTGTTATTTAGCATTGTAATATGGCGGAATATATTATGGTTATGTGGAAACACTAATTATTTGTAGCATTTATTAATGCTGCATGCATATTTGGAGAGAGTTTAGTTATATTATCCATAAACAATAATCTGTATGAAAGGGTGCAATAAGTTAGTATGTTGCTTTGGAAAAATTTAATGTATCTCCATAATCGGAGGGAATATATTATGTGGCCATCTATTAAATTTGATTTCATAAAATCGGAGGAAATGCATTTACTTTGTTTGTAAAAAAAATCGAATTTTGGGTTTTTTTTTGTGCGTTGTCAAATTTAAGAGTTTTTCCCTAATTGGCTAAATCAGAATTAATGAATGCTTAGAAATTGCATTCTCTCTAATTATATCTCGAGCTATTCGAAATGACAAATTGCTTCTTTTCCGTCACATGTTCCCATTTTTTTATACTCTCTTTTCTTTTTTGTTGCGTTCTCCATTTTCACCAGGCTTGCATATTTATTAACAATACACCTCCTTACAGATTTTATAGTTCAATTTGGAATCGTAATTGATGGTTTCAATTACGCTAACATTTTTAAAGGAAATATAACTTTAAACTCTCTAATTAAGCAGTTACATTTTGGAATGCGTGCCTTCGTAAATATTTTAAGGAAATTCAAATTCACTTTCTCTAATTGCTTTCTAGGAAAATTCGCCTTCATATATTTATAGGATGTGCAGTTGGATCCTTTTGTATTTATCTGGAATATTAATCCTTTTATGGATTTTGGAAAGTTTTTTTACCCATAAATAGCAAGTATTTATTTATTCTGGTCGGTCGGATGTGTTATTTGTATTTTTCAGTTAAATAGATAAAGAGAAACTTTTTTTTGAACATTTTTTTATTTCATGTAAATTGGTTTAGTAAAATGGGCCTACATGTTAGGAATCCAACATTTTTTAAAATATATTTTTAAAAGGGATATCTTTCACTTTAATTTGTTTGATGTTTAAATATTATCGTCTGGAAGTTAATTTATATTGCAAAGAGAGTTGTGCAAAGAAAGTTGGTTTCTTTGATTTTTTGTGTCTAATTTTGTAGTGTAAACTGTGTAAATTCGTTGGAAGATGACGGTTGCCCGTGCGGTAAAATTGAAACTTGGAAAATTCCTTATTTTGAAAGCGTGGAAATTTGGAAATCGGTGGAATGCAAAGAGAGTGTACGTCCGCAAAATTGTTTAGATGTCGGAAATGTCGTGTGGTAAAATTCGAATCTGCAAATGTCCTTTTTTACAAAGTGTGGATTTTTTGGGAAATAGATGTTTAATTTAGCTCAGTTATTAGGGGAAATACATTATATGAATTTTGTGAAATTAATTTTAAATCCAATCCATATTTGGGGAATATCATTTTGTGGCCTCGGCAATTATTCATCTGATCAAGCAATTGTGGGAAAATTCGCATTCGTATATTTATGGGACGTGCAAATGTCCTTTTGTATTTATTTGGAATATTGACCCTTTTATAGATTTTTGGAAAGTTTTTTGTTCCCGTAAATAGCAAGTATTTATTTATTCCGATCGGTCGGATGTGTTATTCGTATTTTATCAGTTAAATAGATAAAAAGAAAAAAAAATTGGACACTTTTTATTTTGTATAAATTGGTCTAATAAAATGGTCCTTCTTGCTAGGATTCCAATATTTTTGTAAATATATTTGTAAAAGAGTTATCGTTCACGTTAATGTGTGTAATGTTATGTTAAATTTGAATATTTTCGAGATGGTGTTTGCATTTTTCGGATCAAAAATTGCAAAAGGTTTAGAAATTAGAAAACAGGGAAAAATCAAAAAAAAAAAAACGAAACAGGTAGCCAGGCCGGCCGCGTGGCGGCCCAGCTGGCCAGCCCAGGCCCGCTGGTCGTCGCGGTGACGTCAGCGGCGACGTCACCGGGGGCGGAGCCGCGGCAGCGGCGAGGACGACGGCGGGGCCGCGCCACCGCGAGGCGGGACGCGCGTGTGCGCGCGGTCGATGCGCAGCGACGCGGGAAGCAGGCAAGCGGCGGCGGCGCCCCGTTTTCGTCGCCGTGGAGCCGCCGGAGGCGCGCGAAACGCGGCGGAGGGCCACGCGGCGGCGGTGGCCATTCCGGCGGCCTGGCGGCCTCCCGGGATGTGATCCGTGGCGAGGAGGTAGCTGACGCGGCGGAGAAGGTCGTAGTGGCGCGGATCTGGCCGGGGAGGGCCGTCGCGGCGGCGGAGCGCGTCGGCGGCCGGCGGCGACCTCGGCCGCGCGCGCGAGTGGGAGGGGAGGGGGGGGAAGTGACGACGGTTTTGCGTGGAGGTCCTCGCGATGTTTAGAATTTGGGGAAAGGTCCTTTCCTTAGTTTTTTTGTGGAGCGCGGAGCACTTTCTCGACATCGAGGGGTTTATTTGCAAAGTTGCACGGGCGGGATTGGGTGGGCCGTTGGATCGACTGCGGACGGCTGCGATCGACGTACTGTTCAACACTGTAGATGCTACAGTGACCTGGGGGCCTGAGGGAGCGAGACTTTGCACAGCTTTCATATAGTTAGTATTATCACGGTCGGTCTGGGATACTAAGATCGTCCTTAGTTCTATTGGAGACAGAGACAAGATATGTGTTCACTGAAAATTATGCTTGTGTTTATGCTTTGATGATATTAGCTTATGCATTTTTTTTAAATCTACGAAAGGATAAATTATCTTGAGTTCGTTGTTGGGAATCGACGATGAGAATAGTATTGATATTGACCTTGTGTCTCTAGTACCATCGACGATGTCTCATCGTCTCTCTAGTCAGGAGGTGGCACGGAAAATGTAAGTATTTTAATGGAATCGATTTGAAGATTAAAATCCACCATTGGATCACCCTCTCTGAGAAAATCAAGATAGATATGGAGATAACTCAGAATCGGATCTCGGATGTGGGAGTTACGACAAAATTCGAAGGATATGGCGTTGACAACCAATACTTGTTGCACCAAACCGCTTTCAAGATTGTCTCAAATGAAAAAGTGGTCACAACAAAAGTTCTTCGTCCTTTTAAGACATTTTTTTTTTGCTTTTATGGATCATCTCAATCGAGAGAACATGAGATCTCTACATAACTTAGAAAATATCAGTTGCTTATATAGTGCCCTATGCTCGAACGACATACGAAGAAAAGCAGGTCTGGGTATGATGCATTTGACCAGGGAATTATGATGTCTAGCATGGCATCTCAGTGGTGGGCGCCATGAAAATGGTTGAAAGCGTGAACTATTTTTAAATCATCAGGTTCATCTTATGTTCAATTTTTTTAAAAAGTCAGCTTGTGTTTTTTCACAGCGTACGCTGTGGTAGGTTTCAGTACAAGCTTACCTTTCCATCCTTGGGCCTCCCTGTCTTGCCTCGTACGTAGTAGTAAAAATACTCTCTCCGTTCCTATTCGTTGTATACGTGGATTATTTCCTTGTCAAAAATACATACGTGTCTTATTCGTTGGAATGGAGGTAGTAAGGAGTTTTCCACGGACATATACACTAACGCGACGCTCTGAACGCGGTAGATAAGACCTGCACGCCGATGAAAATACAGCGAATACTAGCCAACGTCGCTCACCGGCTCTCACGTCAACCGGGACAGGTCAGCACGCGCACCGCGCCTGTGGAGATCCGCGTGACATACCCCAGGAACACGTGTAACGCCGGAGCGGTCCAGCTCGACGCTTTTCCGCATCCGAGGCCGCGCCTACTCCGACCTATCTGGCTGGCCATCTCCATCTCTCACGGGAGTCTCGAGCTCTACTCGGTCTTCCTCCCTGCTATATATTCGCCCAATGGCTCCAACAGCCACCTCGGGTAGCTAGCTCGCACCAAGAAATACATACAGGCTTACAGCTCAACTGTCAACTGCACTCTCATCGATCAAGCAGCAGAGTCAACACCGATTTGTTCTGCCTTTCCGCGCCATGGGCGTGCTCTTCTCGTGTCCGGTGGAGGCCGACGACGAATGCGGCCTCGTCTCGGCGGCGTCGGAGCCGGCGGCGACGGCATCTCTTAGCTCAGGGAAGCTCCGGATCGAGGGCTCCCTCAGCTTCAAGCGGGAGCAGCAGACCTCGCTCCAGGTGGAGACCAAGATCTCCATCACCTCGCCCCGCGCTGACGCGGTCACCGCGCCGCTGCCCGTGCCCGTGCCGGCGCCGAGGGAGCTCGTCCGGACGCGGTTCGCCGACGCGGCGCCGGAGAGCCGAAGCAGCAGGAGGCGGCGGCCGTCACGCTGCAGAAGGTGTACAAGAGCTTCCGAACGCGCCGCCAGCTCGCCGACTGCGCCGTGCTCGTCGAGCAGAGCTGGTGGAAGCTGCTCGACTTCGCGCTCCTCAAGCGCAGCTCCGTCTCCTTCTTCGACATCCAGAAGCAGGAGTCCGCCGTCTCCAAGTGGGCGCGCGCGAGGACCAGAGCCGCCAAAGTAAGTTTCTTGGTGAAATGGCACCTCTGGTCAGTTCTTCTTGAAATTTCTCCCATGCCCGATTATTAATTGGTGAAATTGGACTGACTGTTCGTCTGATTTCAGGTCGGGAAGGGGCTCTCCAAGGACGAGAAAGCTCGGAAGCTCGCATTGCAGCACTGGCTTGAAGCTGTAAGTACCTGTCAGAGGCATTACGAATTCTTCAGTTTGCTGCTTTTGCCAAGCAATGTGCTGATGTAAGTGCTGAATTTTCCGACGAACAGATCGACCCGCGCCACCGGTACGGTCACAATCTTCACTACTACTACGACTGCTGGCTGCGGTGCGAGAGCAAGGAACCTTTCTTCTACTGGTGAGTTTTTCAACTTACAACTGAGCTGTTTGTTCATGTTCATAGTGGTTGGAACTTCTGAATCGTTGGTACGTCATGAGAGGATGTTGAAGTTAAAGTCTTATGATTTATTATTGTAATTGGTTCTTTAGGCTCGACGTCGGAGAAGGCAAAGAGATCAATCTCGAGGACCGGTGCACGCGATCAAAGCTTCTCAACCAGTGCATCAAGTATCTTGGTCCGGTAAGTGTTTGCAAACAGTTTACATTGCTGAAGTGAAATGCAAGTCCATGAGAGTTCAGGAGGCTAATGAAGCAAACTGTATTTGTGTTGTGCCTGCAGAAAGAGAGAGAGGACTATGAGGTTGTGATCGAGGATGGCGAGTTCATGTACAAGAACAGCAGGAAAATCCTTGACACGTCCGGCGGACCGAGGGACGCAAAGTGGATCTTTGTGCTGAGCACATCCAGGAATCTGTATGTTGGCAAGGTAATGTTCAGACTTTAACTGTCACATACTACCAAGTCACCAACACTGCATTAGCCTATTTGGACTTGATCATCATCTAATAGTTTCCACAATTTTCTTTACTTTCTGCAGAAGAAAAAGGGCAAATTTCAGCACTCTAGCTTCCTCGCTGGAGGCGCTACATCGGCTGCGGGTCGACTAGTTGTCGAAGATGGAATTCTGAAGGTAATTCCTCGCCGGAGCTATACCAGCTAGCTGAAGATTATTGCACTTCTCCAACTCATGTAGTTTTTTCGGACAACATTCTCTGATACAATCTTATGTTTTTCTTCTCTTGGCAGGCTATCTGGCCTCACAGTGGTCACTACCGCCCGACAGAGGAGAACTTCCAGGATTTCAGACATTCCTCAAAGAGTACAATGTCGATCTCAGCGATGTCAAGGTGAGCAACCAAGTCTGTGACTGAATTTTTTTCCCTGCGAATGCATATCTGTGACTGATGATTGGCATATCATCAGGCACTTCCCAAAATGTGGTGGCAATAACGCTATAGAACTTGCATTCTCAACTGCTTTCGCATAATTGCAGATGAGCCCAACCGAAGAGGATGAAGAGTTCTGGAGCAGGCTCAGAAGCATCCCTTCTGACCGGTGCACCGATGCCGAAAAACCCCAAGAAGAAGAAGAAATGGATCCTACCGAAGAAACCATCCCTCGCCATACACCTCAGGCAACTGAAACCACACCTGAAGAGGTCTCCCAACACCAAGAAACAGGCAACATTCCCAGTCAACCCGAGACATTCACAAGGCTCGATTCATTTGAAGGTGTCGTAAACACCGAAACATCAACTACGACTTGCCTGTCCGAAGATCATCAGGAAGAGAGTGATAGTCGTGAGCCAGCAGCGCCAAGAGAGAAGATCCTGGAGAGGATCAACTCATATCAGCTGGGGAAGCAGCTGTCCTTCAAGTGGACCACCGGCGCCGGTCCCCGGATCGTGTGCGTCCGGGACTACCCGCCGGAGCTCCAGCACCGGGCGCTGGAGGAGGTGCACCTGTCGCCGAGGAGCGGCAGGGCGACGTCGCGGTTCTCGTCGCCGCAGAGACAGAGGGTCGGCAGCCCGATGTCGAGAGGGTGCGAACCGCTGACGCCGAGGGAGGCGTTTCATACGGCGCATCTGCAGCAGGGACTGCTGATCAGCTAAATCTTCATTCAGATATTTGATTCGTAGGATGATGAATGAGCCATTCTTGTTCATCAGTTGTGCATACGGGCAGAAGAAGAATAAGATGTGGAGTAAAAGTACTCCATCTCACCATCTGTAGATCTTGTAGTGATATGTTGAATTGGACATGTGCAGAGATCAATACAAATTCTTTCATTCGTTTATCTTTTCATTCCCCTTCTGGAATAATATAATTAGCCAAATACATTCACTAGTCAAAGCATTCTAAATATTTCTAATGCCCTGGGCCCTGGCTACTGAGTTATAAAATGATCCACCACTCTCACGAGAAAACACCACCACAACCAAAAGCAATCAAAACGGAACAACCTGTACCACTAGCATCACTGCTGAAGCTGCAGGGATTAATAGTGGAAGCATGCATCACTTGCTGTTGACAACCATAAAAGCAACAATTAGTCACAATTACAGAATTATTTTCAACCAAAAGTTTCAAATTGAGAATTGTTGGGGCTTTCTCACAAGGAGAAAACACCCTCCAAAAATCAGCGTATGCTGCTAATTGTGGCGTGCACACGGTATTCTTTAGTAAAAGGCGAAAGAATAGTTCGCTTTGTGCTCACCACGCAGCTGCGTGCCTCTCAACGCTAGCACCCAGAGCTCTTATGTAGCCGAGCTCCCTAGCCCGCCTCCCTTGGCTAGGCGAGGTGGGACTAAACGAAAACGCCCCCAGCTACGCCATCTGCTTTCCGTTGTTGTACTGACGCTGAACATGCTCACCAGCAAAGGCTCACACAAGTATGCTCGCTTTGGGCCTTTCAGGTTGGGATGGCAGAGCAACGGCGGCGGCGGATGGGTGCTGCTGGGCGTGGATGACGCCGGCCGAGGCGCCTCCCGCCATCCACTCCACCTATCCAGGGGCAGAGGATGCTCTGAAGAAAAATCTAGTGGAGAGAGCAGCCGGCGATCGGCGGCGGGAGGGCGGCCGGCCTACGGATCTGTCGGAGACGAGGGGACTCGCCGGCGTCGGCCAGTCTCCGCCGACGGATTCCATCTCGGTTCGTGTCTCATTGTCTCGAATCAGTTTCCGTCTGCCCAGTCTACATCTCAATCATGTTCCAACACATTGGCGAGATATATGAATATATCGTAGTCCACTACTGTATATGCTGCGGCAGATTTATCTCAACTTTCCTAGCCATAGTGTTGCCACCACAATTGATTGTTTTTAGGAAGCAACATAATCATAACAAGCACGCTCACGACAAGCATCACACCACAAATTAAAACAGAACAGAACAACACTTGTCCCACTAGCATCACTGTTCACTGTTGAGTGGCAGAGATTACTGGAAATGAAGTGGGTAGGTAACATCTTTTTTTCTCCTTTAGTGGAGCATGCATCACTTGTTGCTGATGATCACATTGCTTGCTCGATTTTGAGGAGCAACCCTCGCACGTCTTGGACTTGTTATGTTCTGAAGATTCACCCTTTTCATGTTGAAAAAAGTTGTATTCATCCTTTGAAGTGATGCAAACTCCGATCAAGCGGACTAGCAGAGTATGCAGGTTCTACCTTGATGGCTATTCGGTGCTTGTGCCACATCTTTATCTCATGGACTTCCACTTGAAGCTGCCTTTTCTCTGTTCCTATCTATAAACCATTTGTTCAATCTCTGCCGAGTAACCTCTACCTGAAAATTTAAAATAGAAGCCATAATTGAGTATATCTCCTACACCAGTGTAGCATTAAATATTTATTTATGCAAAAAACTTTTGTTCAGTGTGTAAGTCATTTGGATTGTAGGTAACAATGTTTGAGTACAGCGATGGTCGAACAGTTAAAGTCGCTTACCTGTTTATCCCAGTCAGTCCTAATTGTTAGGAACAGAAGTACAATTGTTTGGACCAGTGTTCCGAGCAGCATGCCAACCCAAACGCCCTATAGCAGCAGCCAAGGAGAGTAAGGACCACAACTTAGAGCCAAGTGGCACAACGATAATGAGTTCAGTAACTGATTGACTGATACAACAGTATCATCTTACCTTCACATGATATCCAAGAACATAACCTAGGATTGCTCCAAGAGGGATGCCAATCAAGTAATATGTTGTGATGTTAACATAGGCAACTACACTTTGCCAACCCGCCCCAACAGCAACACCTACCGGATGATCAAACGAGGTTATAGTTTCAGTAAACAAAACGAATCTCTGTTGACATAAAAGGCAAATATTTTGCCTCGTTTTTTAAAACAAAACAAACCAAATCAAATGATTAGTATGTACACCACCGGGATTCAGTCAAAGTCTGAAGCAAACCTGATAACACTGGTTGAACACTGTTCAACAAGATGGAGACAGCAAGAAGAGGCGACAGGTCAGCAACTGCGGTAGCTACCTCTTCACTCGTTGTAAATATGTAGGAAAGCTTTCCTCGGAACAAAAGGAAAAACACGAACAACGCAAGGCCTATAGTGAAAGAAGTGGTGACGACGTTTAAGATAGCGAACTTTGCCCTTCTTGCACTTCCAGCACCGAGCTCATTTGCCACACGCACCCTGTAACACACCAAATCATTATTATCAAATTTATGAAACTGATTCGATCACATGATACGCTAACAACGAGCTCTTAGATCAAGAAGTTACCCTGTTGCGGACAAAAAGCCCAAAGAAATCATCAGCTCCCAACCATTGATGTTAAGGCTGCATATTTCACATATAGAAACCACATTACTTAATTAATTCATATGCAGCGACAAGGAATCAGTACGAAATTATGCATTGGCATATATGCACCAGTGACTAGCTAGCGTTCTTTGAACTAATAGGAATATCCAGAGTGGAGAACCAGATCTTATGTTATAAACTTCAAGAACAATGACATAGTGAACTACCATGTAAAGTATTAAAGGTTACCATATCGAAAGAGCGTCAAGTGTAACCTCTGGATTCTTCATGTACCCGGTTAGGAGCACCAAAATTGTGTTGTACCACATTTCCAAACTGAAGAGGCAAGCAGGTAAAAACATGTATCATTGTTAGGTGTGTCTGAAATTTTTTTAATGGAAAAATATAGGCGCATACTCGGTCGTTAAGTATATTGCTCTTTTGTTGCATATGAAGTTATTTCTTTCTTTTCTGAAACTGTTGTATATATACTCAAAACTCAAGGTTGTTCTTACCAGATCATCACACCAGAGGATAGAGAGAGCTTTAGGATGGGAAAGAGGTCGGTGAGTGCCTCGGAGGAGAACCCCGTCCACGTGAGAGGGCACGCACCACAGAACACAAAGATGAGCTGCCCAGTCACGGGTATCCACAAGGCAACGACCATGGAGGTCATGACCCCAGCAAGCCCAAGCGGGTACTTGACGGTGAGGAGCCACGACAGGAACAGATGGGTGCCGAGGTTGACGAACGCGAGGTAGGTGACTATTATGTTCTTGCTCTGCGCCTGCAGGTACATCTGGAGCGTGAAGTTGCAGAGGTTGGCGAACATGATGGGGATGTACCAGAGCGAGATGAGCCCCGCGACGACGGCGATCTTGGGGTCCTGGCCGATGAAGACGAGGAGAGGCTCGGTGAACAGAAAGAGGGGGAGCATGAGCACGGCGCAGCTGCTGAGGATGATCCAGGAGCGCTGCAGGTAGATGCCCAGCATGTGGTACTGCTTCGCCCCGTACGACTGCCCGCACAGCGTCTCCAGGGCACTCGCCATGCCCAGCTGCATTCAGTTTACGCACATTAATGATTAATCAAGTGTTGTATGTTTTTTCTCATCTGCAGAAATTTGCCTGAACTGGTGCAATGCCACCACGCCACCACTTTGTAACTTACCAGTATGCCGTTGCAGAAGCGCATGAGAACGGTGGAGACGAGGGCGAAGCCGGCGAGCTCGGTGGGGCCGATGTGGCCGATGAAGGCCAAGCTGATGATGGTGGTCCCGAAGCCGGAGAAGCGTGTGCAGATGGCCGGCCCCGCGACCTTCCACAGCTTCTGGTTCTCCTCCAGCAGCAGCCGCCCCAGCCCCGCCTCTTCTTCTGCATCTCCGCCGCCAATCACGCTGTTCTCACCGTGTTCGGCCGCGGACGCTAGCGGCCTTGGCCCTAGCAAAGGGACCTTGCGGTCCTCCTCCCTGCTGTCCATGATCTTGTGCCCGTCTGCTTGATCAGCTCGGCATGAAGAAGCAGGTTAACACTGGGCGAGCGTTTTTTATATAGGGAGAGGAGCGAGCTAGGCAGCGCTCTCGTGTTAAGCATGCATGTGTACATGGTCATTTAAGTAACTTATTGTCCATTCTATTTTTGAACGTTCAGGTGGATATCATTGTTTATCCAAATTTCGAATATACTGAACTGTTGGATACAAGAGAAAAGCATCCTACAGAAAGTAGCGCATGCTGCTTAGTGTGGCATGCACATGGTAGTCCTTTAGTAAAAAGATACAGAAAATAGTGCTCACCACGCAGCTGCGTCCCTTTCGCCACTCGCACTCTCGCACTTAGCCAGAAACGCCACCCACCGCCACCGGCAAGGCCCCATGAACGTTAACAGCCATGCATCCGTGGTGCTCCTTGATGGCGTCGAAGAGTCGGGCTTTCCCTCTTCCCTGTGTGTTGATCACTTCATGCAGAACGCTGATGCACCTCGTTTCATATGTATCTCTTATTCGTGTTGCAGAAAAACCACATTCTTTTGCACCATGCAGATAAAGAACATTCTTGTACATCACTTCATGTTGAATACAATCATCCTGGTATCATTACAAAGCTTCTGTCAAACATTACCAAGAAAAAGAACGGCGACTACATCTGCTCAACTAACTTTCTGTTGCAATCTACTCGATATTGTGATTTACAGGCATCGTTACATAATCTCACCAGTTTCTTCCTCTGGTTAACGAGAGAGAACAATCCAGGTTGGTGCGTAGGACAAAACTGACTATCCTCCAGTTGGGAAGGTAGTGAACCCTCCCTCCTACCAAGGTTCATTCCTCGTGTTTGCGCTTTCTTGCTTCATCCCTTTTCTTCTGGTCTTTTCTGTCTTCAACCTTATCTTCGTGGCCCTCGTCCGCCATCCTCATGTTTGCAAGACGCCTTGCTTTGAATACCTAAGTGTTTAGATAGTCCAGTAAAAAATCAGTTGACACAGATTTAACACTACAAGTGCTTATATACTTTCTGGCACTTCTTTTGCACAAAATTTAATACAAATCAAGGGCTGCTCAAGAGTAGTTTGTGTTAGACTAATTGACACATCCTGTTAAATAGGGAAATCCCCGGTTGCCACTGTGGCAACCATCACAACGGCCTACAAACCGATGCATCCAGAGAGGCGTTTCCTCATATAAGCTGTTCCAATCATCAATAAAGATTACACTTGTGAATCATTCGTTTATCTCTCGTTTAGGTCGAAAGCACAAGTCCATGAGCAACCTGGAGCGCGCAAGCACTTGTGAAAACCTTGCCGCTGGATGAGGAAGAGCCGAAGAGACAAACTTGCTGTGGCAGCACGCAGCACCTCCGACAAGCGCTCAGCACCAATTCCTTCTTGTTCACCTCCGATGCTTCCGAGTTCAGGCAAAGTCAGTTGAGATGCTCCGTGCTCACCTAGTAATGTTGGGTACGATGCTAGCGCATCGTGAGGTGGTACAGGTCTGTACTAGAATCCGTTCTTTGGATATGGGCTGGATGGGCCCGTGGTGATTAAGTATACTAATCTGCGTTAACCTCAAGTACAGACACACGTGCTTTCAGACTATGCAAGAAACTCTTGGAAAGAACAAACACACTCCTCATTTAACAGTAAAATAGGTTCAGATAGTAGTTCAATATAGCACACCTTTGTAATATCTTTGGTGACTTCTTTGTCATCGCACTCATATGCATCAAGTCGCTTCCCCACATCATCTTCTATCTCATGTAAGAGACATATATCCCTCTGCAGAGAAATCACAACAAGCATGCAGGTTTCACTAAGATATTTTTTCATTTGTTACCATAACACATGACATGAAAACAACTTGTGTATTTCTGATTAGCTGATATAATTGGCAAAGTGTGATTTCTGATAAATGTACATGCTTGGCAGTTAGTGTTACTTCTGCCACTGAAATATTTCAAGTTACTTGAAAGTAGTTTCAAACTTTCAGAGCTTGTATGGAAATCCCCTAGCCCCTAAATGAATTTTGACCAATACATGTGAAATTGCAAACATATGGATCTGTTATCCATCAACATTGACATGAGGAAAGACTCATAAGCTAGAGCATTCTTTCAATTTGGAAAGCATGCTGGAATTTTTATTTAAAGATTTAAGAGGGGAATGGGTAACTGGATCAGGGAAAAACATCATGTAAACTCAGCATATTGCAAACCTGAGTCACAAAGCTTATAGAGAGGCCTCCCCTAGTGGCTCTTGCTGTTCGCCCAACTCTATGAATATAATCGCGTGGAAACCTATCAAAAGCAACAGCCAAATTTTAGCATTGATCAAAAATATCTTGACAGGGAATACTTACTACAGTTTGGATATATAGCTAGTATAAGGCACCTTGGAATGTCATAGTTGATAACAAGATCAACAGTTTGGATATCCAACCCACGGCTGGCCACGTCAGTAGCGATCAATACAGGGACCTGACCAGACTTAAAACGATGCAACGCCGAAAGCCTTAGCGACTGAGCCTTGTGGGAGTGCAAAGACACAGCAGGTTGACCAAGCTCTTGCAACACAAAGTCCAAATATTGGCATGTCCTATGTAACAATACAGGTGACTTTAGTGACATCTGAGCAAAGCATTGAACTTTATAAGGATTATAAATTGCATGTAAGTGTAACACACAACATTCCATCAGAATCATCCAACTACAGGAATAATTTGAAGGATATTACAAATACAGGGCTTAACAATTGCACTTGCAGAAGAGGGTATATCAAAATTGTAAAGGCTGACATATTCTGTGGAGATACTTGCATAATAAGAAAATTTCGTCACACAAATTTGCACTTTTGAATGAACCAAAACATAAAACTGCTGGTTTACTTAACTTAATACTGATTCCTTAACCTTAACAAAGCCTTTTGTCCCAAACAAGTTGGGGTAGGCTAGATATGAAACCCTGTCACGAGGACTTCTCAGGAGGTCACCCATCCTGGTACTACTCTCGCCCAAATGGGTTTCATATCCATGTGACTGGCTAGTTTTTACGTTGGCTCGCCAAGCCTATCACAACCCTTAGATATGAAACCTTTCATGAGGACTTTCTAGGAGGTCACCCACCCTAGTACTACTCTCGTGGGTTTCATATCCATGGGACTGGCTAGTTTTTACGTTGGCTCGCCAAGCCTATCACAACCCTCCTCCTTTATCCGGGCTTGGGACCGGCTATGCCTAGAAGACATAGGCGGAGTAAAAAACTTAACTTAATACTGATATAGGACAAAAATCAAAAGGCAACAATCTCTATTCATTGTGTAAGGGAGCAAACCTGCAAGTTGAAACGAACACGATGGCTGAACGTATATTATCTTCCTTCATTTTTGACACGAGATACAAAAGATGGAGCTCTTTTCCATCAGGAGGTATATGGATATACTGCTGCTTTAAGCCCTCAACAGTCTTGAACCCTTCGTATGCCTCATAAAAGTATGACTTGCTGCCCGAAAGCTCAAGCAAAGATCGCAGATTTTCTGACATTGTTGCAGAAAAGAGAAATGTCTGCCGCTTCTTTGGTAAGCAATCAAATATCACCTTGAGGTCCTCCTCGAAATTGGAATCTACAACTCTATCTGCCTCATCCAAGACAAGAAACTGCGACAGAAAAGACAACACACCTTACTAATCTGAATCTACTAGAAGAGGAAGTACAAAAAGGTCCAGATATTTCTCAAGACGCGGTTCATTGCCTATTCTAAGAACACACGGTTCATTGCCTATTCTAAGAACACAGATTACCAGAACTAGTTGAATGCCCGTGCGTTGCTACGGGGCACCAAAAATATGTTCTTGCCTGCCATGCGAAATATGTTCTTGCCTGCCATGAAAGGTGTATTATTAAATTTGTTTCTCCATATAAGATATAGAGCCATTATATCATCATAATTAACATTAGTGTGTGCTCGAATGGGCTTATGATTTAGTTGCGATAAATATAGGCATAGGCTTCCCTTATAATCCAATCACGACATTCCCCTCCAATTCATTTTTATAATTTCCACATCTCAAACAATAATATTTAGTATTAGAGGCATATGATTTAGTTGTGATAAATATAGGCATAGGCTTCCCTTATAATCCAATCACGACACAAATTCACCAGCAAAAAAAAATGATCTCATTCATCATTTAAGGCAAATTTAATTGAAATTGTGTACATAATTCTACTCCTCGTTCCAAATTATAAGATGTTCAAAGTTTAGTGCGTTTGTTAACTTATTTTAGACAATAAGTGGTCCACATTAAAATATCCAAAACATCTTATAATTCGGTACAGAGGAAATATTTCTTAGTTGCACACTCTCACCACTGTCACTCAAGGCAGGAAAGTACACACATAACCCAAAAGAAAAGAGTACACGCCTGACTTAAATTATGTTCATCACTCTTCCCCTCACAGGCTTGCATGACCAGCTAGCACTCGCATAGCTCCCACCACCTATCAGCACTGCCCGTCGATGACCCAATCCCCTCCCAGGCTCCCACTGTCCCACACCAAAAACTCTCGCGCCCTAGCCTGTTGACCATGGCGCCACCAAGCTTGCTCTGGTATGATCTCCGTATCTGCAGTTACCAGATGGACTTGGACAAGGATTTTATGTAATCAGCCATCCATTCAAATGAAAGGTGCAAAAGAGCTCCCCGCACTAAGATCTGACCACCAGTGCCCTGTAATCCATTGCTAAGCTAATCTGAAAACTTAATGGTCATGAAAGCACTCATCTCTTGGTAGAGCGTAAAGCACTTATGCGTATTGAAATATCATCATGAATTTAATGAAATATACCACGGTGACAGTGGTATTCATTAGAGATGCTTCAGAAATAAGAAAAGACCTAATTGCCCAGGTATATCATCATGAATATCTCTTGGTAGGCTAGTGCATTTTCTATTTAACACAGTTTTGTGTGTACAGCTAGTTTAAAGTTATTGAATAATTATCGAATAGATTAATGAGGACAATAAGGGTGGCATAATATACATGTAGGTTGCTAAATTGCCCCTCTTTTGCCCTGTTTTATTATGCTAATGCAGTTTATCCAGACATGTCAAAATGTTATAGCATGGTACCCTGTAACTTTATAGTCCCTGAACAAGTGCGACAAACATCACATTCCACAATCCATGACCTGAATATTTACCACGCACGCTAATCCAAATATGCTTTAAATTGGATAGCTTAAAGTAACATCTCACACAAGTTTCTGAAGAGAAAAGACACGAGTTCTATTAAAATAAAGTATTAGAAGTACCTTACAAGTTGTTCCTAAACATAATAAATGATCCTGCTGCAATACTATATGTTAGGGAGATATCAGATAGTATATATTATCTCAATTAGAATATCCACATATCTAATACTCTTTTGCGGTGATTTACACAAATCTTTCTCCTTGAAATTTAGGTACACACACATCCACATGAATATGCTAACATACGTTACAACAAATTTAGAAAGCTAAAAATAGAAGAAACGCAACTCACCTGACATTCAGGTTCATCCCATATAGATCTGTCTAGCTTGTTATACTGCTCTGAATCTGCTGTAGGACCTCCATCAAAATTCACCATGACAAATGAACCGTCAAACCTACAACAGTCAACAGAAAAACAAAATTGGGATCAATTAGATTCATCCACCAGCCTGTATGGCTCCAAGGCAACACAAAAATCATTTTAGGCCTATAGTTTTTCTCCAATGATCTCATCTTGTATTTGGTATATCTGTGAAAGGGCAATATAGAAAAAAATAAAAAAAGTTAGTACCCCTGTCCCAGAATAACTGCAAGATGCATAGTGGAGCAAAACTGAGACAAACATGAAAATTAACAGTGCAATAAGAAAGCAAAGTAGTGCGAATCTCAGGCAGGAAATCCTGGTGATTCGAGTACAACCCAGACTGGGAAAATGCATCACTCCCCTACCAAGTAAATTAGACAGAAATGTCAGAAAGCAGTTATACCACAACAGCTAGTAGTATCAGAATTCAGAAAGTAGTTATGTGCCCCTCATGGGTGGCAGCCATCAGTGCAAACCTGACTGCATGCCATGCACAACACCGCCATGGCTGGGGTCTTGACTTTGCTCAGCAGTGTCAAGAAGAGAGCTGGTCCGAGAAAGCCGATAGATTGCATGATCTGCAGAAACAGGTTGCATAAGTATTGTCAAGATTGGCAACTACGGGCTTAAGTATTGTCAAGATTGCATGATTTTGCCAAAATTCCATACAGGAAACGAGATACTGAAAATGAACTTACCTTACGAACGTTTGTTATTGAAACCCCTTTCGCAACAAGAGTGTCAGCTATCCAGCCACCAATATTTGCAAACACGGCCATTGTGAGCCATGGCAGGACACACAAAAGCCCTGACTCGGTAAGATTGAACTTCAGACCTGTATATGATGGATGAGTACAACATGATATGTTTGTCCTTGTCTGCCACGAGCAATGATGACTGCCAAATATTTGGCACTATAAAATTACCATTTTCCTGTAGTGACAATACCTTGTATAGTTGTATTTAGACCTTATGCGCTCCCAATCTCCCTATACAAATATTACCACACTGTGCTTCAACGCCAAGTCCTAGAGCGAGGTACAAACTCATGTGATTTGGAGCTATAAACTGAACGTGCCCCCTAAAAACGAATTGAATTGCAGCAGCAGTTCACAACTGAACTGCTCCTTTTTCTCGTCTGAATGAAAACAAACAAACACCGACCTCTCAAATGAGAGCAGCCCTCCCACAGAGAGAGGTCACGGAGGAATCTGGGTGTGGAGCTGCGGCAGTGTGGCGCAGGTGGCAGTCCACGGCGGTGCATGTGGTATTCCATGGCGGCGCACAAGCTCTTCATTGCTAGGGCGGCGCTGCAAGCAGGGCTCGCGGGGAGGGAAGCAGGGGCGGCGCGGTGGAGTCTCCGATGGGGAGGGGGAACAGTGGGGATAGGGGTGGCGCTGGCATGCAGGACGGAGCGGGGCCGTCACCTGAGAGAGGAGGGCGGCGCGGCCAACCGCGGGAGGAGCAGACCGAGGAGAGGAGCTACTCGTCCTCACAGCCGGCCACCGCGGCCGTCGTTGATGGGGAGAGAGCCGGATCTGGGGCAGGGGTGGACATAAGGGACACGGGTAGAGATGGAGGAGGCGTTAGGAAGGGGAGCGCTGTATCCGTTGGAGCAGCGTCGGCGGCCGTGGGCGAGGAGGAGGAGGTGCCAGCAAGGGGAGCGTCGTCTCAGGCGGAGCAGCGTCGGCAGCCATGGGCGCGAGGAGGAGAAGATCGAGAGAGAGGAGAACAGCAGAACAAGTGACGACTGCGGATTGCGGACTGCGGGTTAATTTCCTGTTTTCTCAGGGGGTTTGTGCAAAATTAGCGCGACGTACCAACACCTCCTCTGGCTATATTATATAGTAGAGATAAGCATGCCATGAGCACAACACCAAACCATGAACCACTCATAACCAAAACAAAGATTCACATAGGGGCATACATAACCACAAGGAATCTGCTAAACTTCAGTGAAATCATGCATTTCTATCACTAAGATGTGCTATACTTAGTTTGTTAACATCCTAATGCTAAGGAAACACCTCAGGAAAGAGCTACACCTCAATTGATCACTAAACATAAGGAGCACAGCATTCATGGGTTCTTATGCGGGTCAAATACCAAAGTTTCACCACCACTCTACAGTTCTCTGAATTAAATGAACTTTCTCCTTTTTTACCATTAGTGTCTTTGATAAACATGTCTTGCGTGTACAGAGGCCTATGTGTGTTTTCATCAATGGCAATAACCATATGCATTTTAAGAGGGTTTCAATTACACTTGAATCTATAAGAGCAAGCAGTAGCACAGCAGCTAGAAATATCTTTGCATATTGCAACAAAAAAGAAAAACCGTATGCCAACCTTGGTCCGGGCGAATACTTTGGCGAGGTCAGGGTCGTTTTTAATGAGCGTGGCGATGCGGCCAGGGGTGGCGACCACAACGTGGGGACGCCGGGCGAGTCCCTTGGCCTGGCCGAGCGAGTCGAACCCTCCGATCGCCGCGAGGCACCTGATCCCCAGCTTCGAGCCGAGCGCGCGAAACTGCTCGGCGAGCTGCGCCGCGAGCTCCCGCGTGGGCGAGAGCGCGAGCGCGGCCACGCCGAAGGGGTCCTCCCCGAGGCGGTGCAGGATGGGGAGCGCGAACGCGGCCGTCTTGCCGCTGCCCGTCTCCGCGATGCCGAGCACGTTCTCCCCCGCGAGCGCGCGCGGGATGCACCGCCGCTGCACGGCCGTGGGGCGCCGCATGCCCAGGGAGCTGCACGCGTCGACCAGCCACTCCGACAGGCCGAGGTCCGCGAAGGAGGCGGGCGCCTCGCCGTCCGCATCGCAGGAGTCTCCGTGCTCGGTCACGACGGTGGGCGCCGGGTCGGCGTCAGAGTCGGAGCCGGAATCGCCGGAGCCGCCGCTGTCGGATTGGACGGCGGGAGCGGGGTCGGGTTTTTGGGGTTTCGGCTGGGCCTGGATTTGGGGATGAGGCTCGGTCCTGCGATTGGACGGCTTGGAGAAGAGGAGGAATGGACGGGCTTCGCCGTCTACCTCCATCGCTGTCGTGGCGGCGGAGTCGCCGGACGTGGGAGAGGGAGGTTTCGACAGCGGCGGGAGGGGAAGGAAGGCTAGGGTTTGAGTCATGAGTGTCTTGAGTCAAACGGCACCGTATCCTAACCGTCCGATGTAAATCTAACGACAGCCATTAAGACATACTGAGTAGTACACAATTACACGCGAAGTCAGGTGTTTTGGCTCGAGCTCCACTGATCTCGATATATTAAAAAAAATAATAACCACGTCAAAAAAAAAGTAATAACACTGCTGGTACAAATACTTGCACGACACGTTCAAATTGATACAACAAGTTAAAAATTAGGATGCAAAACTGGTACAAAATGAATTTGGTGCTGACACAAGGCAATGTTGTTTTTTGCAAAAACATCCATACATGTTTGTATTTAGCACACATGACATTTAATGTTGCCTTATGTGCGGGTCCGATCTGTCATAATAAATGCTCCATCCGTTCTAAATTAAATGACTTTCATTTGTCCAAATGTGGATGTATCAATACTTGTAACATGTCTAGATACATCCAGATGTGGGCAAATAGAAGTCATCTAATTTGGAACGGAGGGAGTAATAACTAAGATTTCAGTATTATTTGGACTCAACCAAACGACTTCAAAAGCACTATTCTGTGCGCTAACCACAACTGCTCACACATATTCGTGCTAAATATTAGACTAGTCACTTATTATAATGTTTCTCGCCATGGACACTAGCTAGACATCGTGTTGAACAAACGCATGTTTCACCATGCCGTTCCGGCGAGATTATGACCTCGAGTCCTACATCGAGTACTTTTTTTGCGGGGAATACATTGTTTAGTGGGGCACAAGCTTCATCAAGGTCAAACATGTACAGGCGGAGACCCTTAGGGCAAGGTAGGGCAGCCGCCCTACCTTGATTTTTGGCAAATATTCGAAAGTTCTGGTTGTAAAAATACGAATTTTTTTTTGAAAAAAGAGTAGAGCTTTGCCATTATTATGTTTTAGGTTTTAGTTATATTTAATATTTGTATATGTCTATTTATTAAATGATCATAAGACATATATGGTGCTAATGTCTTGTTATTATGTATTTGCATCCTTTTTAGCGTTCGCCCTACTTCTAATTTTTTTCGTCCTCCGCCACTATACACTACATGGTCACGTCGCCTCATGTCGCACACAGTGCCGGTCGGTCGACGGCGATCTGGGCAAAATTTGTACGGCATGGGCAGGCTGCGGCTAAACATCTTCATCGCCAGTGAACGACTTGGGAGTGTGCCTTCCTCTACAACCAGACGCAGCGGAGCTTCCGAGCTTAGTGCTCAAGTACATTGACCTCTACACGCCGCTGCTCAACATGATGCAGCGTCCAGCAACCTACGATACGTCTACCATAGGCGGAGCTATGTTCAAGTCAGGGGGGCACTGCCCCCCCCCCAACCACCCCTCCAACTCTAATTGAAAAAATTATATATCAACTACTAGTTTGGGAACGATTAGAGAATTCAGAGCACCTGCCCCGGTCTGTAGCTTACAGC
This sequence comes from Poa pratensis, assembly GCA_947311845.1. Lineage (NCBI taxonomy): Eukaryota > Viridiplantae > Streptophyta > Magnoliopsida > Poales > Poaceae > Poa > Poa pratensis. Next base: position 43,861,880 of record CAMZMU010000052.1, read on the forward strand.
CCACGTAATAGTTTGCCGAACTTGTGTGAGGTATATTAGTTGGGCGCATGGTACAGGTTCCTGCAGCTAAACTGTTCGACTCCAGAAAAAAATTAATTTTAATTGTTGTTTGTTCAGCGCTGATAGGTCGGACCCGCATGTAAGGCGCCACTAAGTTAAAATATGCATGTAGGGATGTTTTTGCAATAACAACATGGCGAAGTGTCAGCGCCAGATTTATTTTGTACCAGCTTTGCACCGCACCGCAAGTTTCTGTACCACTCCACCCCAAATTTCAACTAGTTGTATGAATTTGAACGTGGTGCACAAGTATTTGTACCACCAGTGCTATTACCTCATTAATAAATAAATAAATAAGATAAAGTTTAAAAAAATTGACGTGGACATACACATGTTGTCTATATATATGCAGAGTTTTGCTAGATAATACTTTCTATTGTAGGCTACACAAAAGTCACAAAATTTAATGAATATAAGAGGGCAAAAAATAACTCATTATTTCTTTCAACATTTGTCTTTTTGTGAAGATCATATAACACAGTATATTTGGATCAAAAGTGGGTCGTACATACTAGATGTACATATGAAATTAGAGTTACATTTGTTTGTCTTTGTCTTTATCCTTTGTAGTTCATGGTTGTTCTTATTTACTGCTATATTTGCTCGCTCTTCTCAAGAGAAGGTATTAATAACATATGATGGCTTACTTCCTTGTACCTCAATATTCCTAAGTTGGTATCTTTTTGTTCATCGTGTTGAAATATTATGCAAGGCTGTTTTAGAATGGATAGCATATAACCTTTGTCTTCTCTCTTATTTTTGTATCAGAACCAAAAACTGTCGAGCCTACATTCCTGGATTTCATCAAGGACAATATGGCCCGTAGGCTTGAATTTGAATTTCATTGTATTCAGTCCGAAGGTGAAAACTTTCACCCAGTGGGGAGCATTCCCCACTTCATTCATATAAAATTATGATCCAGAGAATATATCAGGTAAACAATTATTTTGGCGTGCAGGACCTATACCAGAATATTTACATTACTATCAATGATTTGGGGCGGAGGACATACCTGATTTTTTTTTTAAAAAGTCAACATTGGCATGCATGTAAGCACCAAATGTATCAGCTCTTTATGTTTGGTGTAGGCAAGCATGGGGAAGCCAAAGGAACGACAAGAGAAGGGCACATTAGCCCATTTTGGGAAAATTTTGTACACAATCATGATGTGGAAGAAGATTGCCATCGTGAAGATAAGAAGATGAAGGCAACATGGAGTCTGCACATATATCTCCCCAACATGTGATCATGAAGTATATAAAAGCCTACAAGACCTAGAAACTAGGTTTATGATTTCCATGAAAAAATAAGAGGTGAATTGTTAAGGAAGACACTTGTGAAGGCTCATCTCTTTCCTATAAATAGAGTCTCACCAGAAAATCACCAAGAGAGCCAATACGACTCAGCAAGAAAATTCGATGCTGTGTAGTAGTAGTACCTTCCCTCCCCCTATAATAAAATCCATTGTACTCGAGAAGTTGTAAGAGTGAAGCTAGTAGTAAGGTAATTCCTTTTTATCTGTGTAAACCCTTCGAGGGTTCCCGAAAGGGAAAGCCGTCTGGGAATTATATTGTGGAAATGAAGTAGTTTTATTTTTCCCTCGGTCTTGTTAGCATGTTTATATGGGTTGGTTCTTATGCTAGGTATCATATAGGAGAAACTCTGCGTGTAGTTCTCTGTTAAGCACCGTGTGGCGTTCAAATGAGAACCTTGTAGCCATAAAGAAGTTTTCCCTCTAGGTGAAACTGCCTGGGAAGACGATAAGAAATGAAATAGAACATATAGTGGCTTAATTTCTTGTAACTCAATATTCCCTCATATTGGTATCTTTTTGTTCATCATGTTAGAATAGTCTGCAAGACTATTTAGATGGATATCATATAACCTTTTGTCTTTCTCTTATTGTTGTATTGGAACCAAAAATTGTCGAGTATACGTTCTTGGATTTCATCAAGGACAATATGTCCCTTAGGTTTAAATTTGAATGAATTCGCCTATTCGGGGGAAACAATTCAGTTTATTTTCATACTGAAGGTGAATACTTCCACCCCAGTGGGGAGCATTCCCCTGTTCATTCCTGTAAAATTTATGATCTAGAGAATAAGTCAGTTAAATAATTTTGGGTGCTGAGGCCCCAGAATATTGATATTACTATTAATCATTTGGGCATGAAGGACATACAAGTTTTCAAAATAAATTTTGCCAAAAAAAAGTCAACATCGCATGCATGTAAGCAACCAAATGTATCACCTCTTTTGGTTCGGTGTAGGCAAAAATGGGGAAGCCAAAGGAATGAAAACAGAAGGACACATTATCCCATTTTGGGAAAAAGGTGTCCAAGGCACAATCATGATGTGGAAGAAGATCGCCATTGTGAAGAGAAGAAGATAAAAGCAACATGAAGGCTGCACATATATGTCTCCCAAAATGGGATTTTCGCCTTTTGTTTCATGTCTCGATCTTTTGGGATTTTCGCCTCAAAAGTTATTGTAATTTACATTTTTGTATAGAAAAATAATGTGCCAAGCAACTCCGTGTATGCGGAACATGAAACAAGTTTCTTTTGTGAAGACATGGAATATGGAAAGATCGTGTCAGGTAGATGATAAGATAGATGATATACATTGGGAAAGTACTAGGGAAAAAATCCCTCTCTACAAGATGAATCAATGTTCATGTTTTAAGACCATCATGCCGTATTTCCCGTTTTTACCAGTAAAAGCCGACATGCTTTTGGTCTAAACTAAGATGGTGCTCGTGTGGCACATCCCACATGCTGCTATATGTTCCAAACAAAAGACCTATTGATAGTTTCTGCCTAGAAAGATGACGTAGGTCCTCTCGTTATCGACGCAACATCCTTGGTTACTTGAAGTTGCATCCAATACAATCAGTTCAGAGAAGTGATGAACATAAATATTCAATTACACAGACGAACTGGCTTCCCACTTAGTAGCTTCTGCAGGGGACATACTTGAACTGAGGCAATCACTGGAAGCTTTCTATTTGATTGATGCTCCATGAGAAAAGCATGTACAAGTCTCCTCCACAAATGATACACATATGCTTTTATCAACTATTCACCTGCTATTTCGACAATATTCTGTAATTTCATATTCATTGAAAATCCTGACAACATATGTAGTTCTGAATTGTCTGCCAAGTGACACGGTGCAGCAAACTCTGACATGATCCAAACTTACGCAATGTCACGAAAAAATTCCACTACTCATAGGGATGCAAGTGGGAACTCACTTATATCCCACATCTAACTCATCCAGGGTCTCTAGTCCAAATTTTGAGCAACAAATTTGAACTAGAAATCTTTAAATGACTTAGCAGTAGGACATAAGTGGGATCTCACTTGACTCCCTACTCGTCACTCGAACGCAAGCACATCGCAGTCCATGGTTCTCCAAGTATCCAGTAGTCCAGGACCTGAAGTGTTGTATTCGCTATATTTTCAAAAGAAAAGTGGAACACATGAAAATATTTTCTACCAGGTATCCAAGAATCTATATACAAATCAATTTTAAGCGCATTTTGATGATTTCACGGTGATTTTAGACATGAGAAATATTTATCTCTTGTATCCAAATTCATGTTTGCTTTCTCTTATCTCTAACATTTATAGTGAATTGCCACCTACATCTAATGTTCAGAAATTCGGTATGGTAACTTAACAATAGAGTTTGAACCAAACACATTATAAGTTAATCATAACCATCACTACATACTCGTCAAACACAGATAAGGTCAGCCAGCAGCCTGAAACAAAACAAAACTAACTGTAGAGGCTGTTTTAGTGATGGTCTTTATATATGCAATAGCTTCAAGTCTACTAAGAACAACCAAATGAGACATTCCTTGCAGAGTTGCAGGGCGCCGCTCAAAGAGATGATAGCACACTGAAGCCAACAACTGATCAAACTATTAGTGTAACTACCAGCTGTGACCACATTGACCTGGTCTCTCTCTCTCTCTCTCTCTAGTCTACGTTGCATGAATTTCCATTACTTAACACTTTGGAATTGACAACTGCAATAGAAGATTGCTGGTACGCCATAGCTTCCAGCATGTTACCATGAACACAAAGAAAAAACACAATTCGACAGTCTACAGTTTCCAAAGGCTATTCAAGGTAGTTAGGTAAGTGTTACTTATGATGTTTCCTCTGTTCTGACGGTAAATGTGTAAGTTCACTGAAAGTTCGTTTCTAACTCAAGAACATTTAGCAACAAACATAATGGGAACAGACAAGAAATGGAGAGAAGTCCCAAGCTAACTCATGCGGACTTAGAGAGCAGAGGTACTACAAAAGGGCCACTAAGTAACTATTCGGATCTTTGAGGTTTGAGCACAATGAATTATACAAAAAGAACGAAAGGCGCAATATTCAGATGAACCTGTGTGTGATCAATTGAGCATGCCATGACAAGATGTGTCTAGATGGCATGCCTAATGACAGACCCTGGATGGAGTTCTCATGAGCACCAATGCACCAGCCAGTGGGAGAGTATATGGACACCGATAATTATCACAGCATGAACTGATATGTCACAAGTTGCACGTGTTGATTCCATCTTTGCAATCTCTTGTCAGGTTGTTGAATGTTTCCACCTTTGCCTTTGATCTATAGAACACCTCCGTGTCCACAATCACCTTCATGTACTCATCGAATGGCACTGGCTTCCCACCAGTGATCGTTGTCGTCTCATTGTACCATTCACTCGTATTCGACCAAAGCGCCTTATAATCATCAAGCAAATGCACATGGTAGTGTGACCTGAGCTTATCGAAGTAGTAATAAAATGGCTCATTGGTCGCAATGTAGAGGTTCCTCCACTCCTTAATAAGCTTGGTGACCTTATTTACAATCGCATCAGGCGACGTGTCGGCATCCAAGTTTGGATACATCTTCTTATTCTGTGCCTTCCACCCTCGGATCACATGCAGACCATCGTAATCCCAATCCAACCTGCCTGCGATCTCAGTTACAATGTTCATCAGCCTCTTGGACTTCCAAATAGCATACCAAGGCCTCTGGATGACTTTGGCAGCTCGGCCCTCGCAAACCCTGTACCAGTAGTTCTCAGGCTCCTTACCATCGAACTGCCTCCAAATGATGTTGCTCTTGTCCCTCTTAAGTTGCATGGGAGTCACCTTGTATGATGGTACCTTCCGCACCGAGATCCGACCTGGACCCTTCTTCTTGTCCCAGCTGTGCCAATCCTTCAAGAAATCCCCTTCTTCCACCAGAGGCACCGACTCCTTCAGGTGCTCAAAATCGAAGTAGAACCTGAAATCTTTCCCATCGACATCCTTGCCATCCTCCGTATGAGCCCCAGACAAGCATACGTTCAAATCCATGACAAACGTCCGGTTCAGGAACTTGGCCTCACCAAGGCCGCACAGGAAGCTCCATATGAACTGGTTCATGCTCTTGCAATGGTCGCCGCCTCTCATGTAGTACAAGTACTTGCCTTTCCTGAACTCTGCCTCTGACCCAACAATGGGGATCGTGTCATTGATCTCCGCATCCACAGGTGGAGCTGCGACGCGCGGGCTCTTATTAGGACCCTTCCCGCGCGGCCGGCGAGCGGCATTCTTCCCCGACCTGAACTTGCCGACCTTGGTGATATCAAGAGCGCATCCGTCGCCGGCGGTAAGCTCGAAGCGGCGATAGTCCCTGTACCGGCGCCACGACTTCTCCCGCCGGTTCCTGAACCGCCAGGCGACGTCGCACTCTCCCGGCTTCGTGCCTGGTACCGGCGCCTCGTAGCTGAGGAAGACGATGGACTTCCTGAAGAAGGCCTTGGCGTTGAACGCCTTGACGGCGGCGAGGACGCGCGGGTCGGAGCAGTTGAGCGGCGCGTCCGGGTCGCAGGTCCCCGCCGTGGCGTTACCCGCTGGCGCGGCGGAGTCGGCCTGGTCGTCGGCGTCGCGCTGCGCGGCGGCGGCGGCGCCGGGACGGAGGAGGGGGAGGGAAGTCCTCGCCGGTGGGGAGGAGCGAGTCGTCGGGCTGGAGGAAGGTGGAGTTGGGGAGGACCCGGGAGAGGGAGGTGGTGATGGCGGCGGAGGACTGGAACCAGGGGTCGGGCGGCTGGTAGGTGACGGCGACGACGGTGACGACGAGCACGGCGAGCACGAAGAAGGAGAAGCACACGTTGCTGGCCGCCTTGATGAGCGACTGCGAGACGGGCACCTCCCGACCGAGGACGACGGGCCGGAGGAGGAGGAGCGGCGGCGAGGGAGTCGTCTGAGTTGCGGTAGAGGGGGGAGTCCTCGCCGTGGTGGTCGCCGTCCTGGTCGGAGGACGACATGGCTGGATCTGGGGCTGCTGCGAGATTTGGAGTGAGACTGACTGCGGTGGTGGGTGAGATGTTTGGGTTGGCGTGGGGGCGAGAAAGAGAGGAGAGGGGAATGCGGTGGAGTGGCACTGTCGTGCTACGCTGTCTTTGTGTGTGTGTCGGCGGTCGGCGCCGGAGGAGTATTTTCTTTTCCAGGAGGAAGAAAGGAGATCGAGCTTGCTTTTTTTAGGAGGAAGAAAGGAGATCACACGCGCGCAGTCTACCGGAATGTTGTGCACAGCTGGAGGTAGATGTGTCACTCTCACTGCCGAGTCAGTGGCGGTGGTACACATAAAAACCAGTGATCGTCAATCCACCTGAAATTCGTGCTCCAGTAAATACATGATCTTTTATATGAATAAAAAATAAGAATGTAAACAGTGTGTAGTGAAAGAAGAACTGTGTTTCACACGAATCCATTTATATCGAAATGTCAAACAAAATTCAGAAAATGTAGGTTCCCCACCAAAAGTTGTAAGTAGATGCAAATACACGGGTCACAAATTTCATTCTTTCCTGGGGCTCTAAATTTTCTTTTACTGAATATGGTTGTCTCCTGCTAACAAAAAGTGAAGCCATAATCAAGTGTTTGTATTTCGTGGCCATGTCATCCGTTCACATTATACATTCTAGTAGGGCCTTACGGGGTCCGAGGGTAACGAGGGTTATCCCTTTCCCCTTTCCCCTTTCCCTTCCCCTCCAGCGCTCTCCTCCGTTCTCTCAGATCCGGGCCGTCTGGCCCCTCCCCTCTCCTCTCCGGCTGTTGCCGGCGTTGAGATTGGGTGAGGGACCCTTCCCGTGTTCAGTAGTAGCTTAGGGTAGTGTAGTTTTGGTTTCTGCCCTTGTGGTGTCTGGCGTATGCCGTTTGTGTCCGGCGTCATGCCGTCGCTGCTTTGTTCTCCTCTGCTCCCGAGCGGTGGTTGGAGAATCCTTCGCTTGCTGCTCAGCTGCTGTCCATGGTGGATGGCGGCCGGCGGCGAAGCTGCTGGAAGCGGCCTGAATAAGCTCGTTGTTGCTTGGTGGTGGCACCGTGCCTTTCTTCTTTTCTGTCCCTGGCCGGCCGTGGTGGCAAGGGGAGACGGGGAGGTGGAGGTGGTGCGGGGCAGGAGGCGTGCAGGTGAGGATGGCGAGCTAGGACCTGGTCTGTGGTTGGTTCGGGAGGACATGGATGGCTGCGAGCTTGGCGTATCTCGCCGGCCGACGTTCGGGTCAACGGAGATATCCATCTCGCTGGAGGTGGTGACTGATGCGGCTCTCAACGCCTGTGGGCTAGGAGTTCCTTCTGTTCCATGTCGGGAGGTTGAAGATGATGGTGTCCTGTCTGCTTCTGTCTCTGGCTGGCCGAGGTGGCAAAGGGAGAAGGAGGTGGAGGTGCTCGATCTGGTTTTGGATGGTTGGGTGGTGGTGTTGGTTCTTTGCGGCGTCTCTGCTCCGTCCGGCCGTGGCGGCGAGGGGGGTGGTCGTCTCGAAGGTGGAAGAGGGTGGAGAAGGAGGTTCGGAGCTCGACTCAGTTCAGAGGAGAAGTTTTGGGCGGTGGTTGGTGCGGTGTGCTGCGGTTGCCTGAGGCGATGGTGGCCAGACCTGCAGGTGGGAGTGCCATGGCCGTGGTGCGATCAAAGCTTCAAGTTTCGGCGTCGGCGTCGGCGTCGGTCGTCGGACGAATCTTGCTTTCAAAGGCGCAAGGTGCTCTCTTTCCCAGGAAGGGCGGTGGTCGGCTTCCTTCTTCTCCGGTGGCTCGCCGGCGGTGGAGGTGGTAGCGTGTGTGGGTGTTCTTCCTCTCTGTTTTCTGTTGCTCTAGCTCGGGCTGTGAGCTTGCGTGTGTGCGTTCTTTTCTTTTAGTTTGTTTTCGCGCAACTCTTTCTCAAAAAAAAAAGTAGGGCCTTACGTTCTAATCTTCTTCTATAGGCCTCTTATCCCTAGCACATCACTGCAATAATGGATTCCCCTCTTTACCTGCTAGACCACCACATCTTATTACTCTCATGTTCACGGCTAATTAGCGAAGAAAAGTGATGGGTTTGCATCTTCCTCATCTTCCACGCTCATCTTCTGATGGTAACCATCCTGCAGCGTCCCCATCCTCACGAAATATGGTGCTCATCTCCCTTCTCGAGAGCTACTTTATTTTCGGCATACTAGCATATTCCTTCACATTTACATCATATGTGTTATTCTACGGTTTTCTTGAAACAAGTAATCCATTGTCTTCTTTGTTTGTTTCTCGGCACTAATTTAGGGATCTAGATTAATCAATGTAGAGAGAATTATGTGTGTTTTTTGTATATCATGTATGTTTTCTTTAGAAGCTACTCGAGAGTGATCCTTCGGCCTATTGATTTAGAAGACAAATTTTCAACTTCATTGTCGCACCAACCTCGTCGCCCACCTTGCCTTTTTTCGATCACTCTCTTCTCCCTTACTCCTCTCTCTCGCCTCGTCATCCACCTTCGCCGGTCGTACTTCTCCTTATCTTGCTATTACAACTTTGTCATCGCCACATCATTTCTTGAGTTTTGCGTCATCGCCTCAATCAAAACATCCCCCTAAAGTCTGAGGTTACCATTGCTTGGCCGCCGCTAGCCATCGAGGGTGGTGTCATTGTTGAACAGAGCCAACTCACTAGCCCCGTTAGATTCAAGATGCGAATCATGGACTGTTAGACGAGCCTCGGACGTCTCCTCTCTCCCGCTACAGTAGAGAGAGGCGATTTTTCGCCGCTCGCAGATCCACCGCGTCGCCGTCGATCCTGCTGATCCCTCGTCCTCCGCCGGCCGCTCCGGCGGCGGGAGGGCGGGGGATCCCCGTTTCGCGTGTGTACATAGTGTAGGGTGTGTGGGCTTTCCGGCCGACGGCGCCATGGAGGGATGGAGTCGTCGGTGTTTTGGTGCAGGTGCGTCCTTCCTCTCGCGGCGGAGCTCGGTGGAGATCCGCGGTGCCGTGCCTGCCCCTTCGCTCCCTGGGATCCCTAGATCCACTGGGAGCGTTACCCCCCTCCCAGATCTGGCGTGGCGGCGGATCTGGGTTGACGATCTCGAAGTCGAAGCTATTCCAGGAAGACGAAGGAGAAGCAGCGGGAGCTGGATGGAGGCTCCATGGAGTTCGAGGTCCGGCGACTTCCCGTCCGTCAGGGGGCGTCTTCTGATCCAAGGCTTGAAGGAAGGCGCGGCGGCGGCGCGCCACCGGCACGTTCTGCTCATCGTCGGCATCTCCGGGTTGCAGAAGGACTGTATTGTAATTTCTATCTTCCTCGAGGTTCTTTCTGTAATGTTCTTCCTGTAATATCTCTGGTTTTCTCGCAAAAAAAAAAACTCACTAGCCCCGTTCAAAAAAAAAAAAACGTAGAAAAAAACTCACTAGCCGCGTTCGTAGCCTAAAGCCCGAGAAGCCCAGAAGCACACGGGCCGGGTAAATACAGCTCATTCCCTTCGTCCCACTCCACCTCCAGTCTCCAGCGACACGACTCCGGCGGCGGCGGCGGCGACCGACGGGAGAGTAGAGGAGACGACCGGCCGAGGAGAAGATGGACCCGAGCCTGAGCCTGGGCATCCTCATCGACATCGTCGACGAGCAGTGGATGCGCGACACCCTCCCCGCCGACGGTACACGCGCCTTCCCCCCTTCCGCGTCCAACTAGCCCGAATCCATCCGCTCACGCAATGGTGCTGCAGATATCCCCGTGCCTCCGGCCATGGCCGTGAAGACCGAGGACGCCGAGGAACCAGCGCCCGCAAGTACGCTCTCGTCCCTTCCTTTCCATCCGTTTCGCTTGGAGATCGCTTACTTTGGGTGATGAGTTCGAGGTCAATTCCGATCTGCATCTGGCCGTGACCACGATGCGAACCTCGGTTGCGCTCAGATAGGTTATTGATGGGTGTCACGGTTTTCCAGATTGCGATGCGAGGTTAACTTGTGTAACTAAACTGCGAGAAATGTCACGTTTGGCACATAGCTTCCCCAGCCAAAAATGAGGTTGTAGGCTATTGTTCTGTTCTTGCTGGTGTGGTGCGCGCCGCCCTTAACTACCAATACCACGATAGTTCATTACTGCATGTAACGAAAAGGGAGCTGCCTTATTTGCGGTAGAGATGCCGCATTAAAACTCAGTTATCTTGGCTGCTGTATGGGATTGAGCTTGAGCACACATTTTTAACAAATTAAGACTGAATTATTTATCACTTGTAGACATCTTCTATCACGCCAGGATTTTGTTGGCTGTCTTATTGCACTCGATGGCGTATGACGTGGAGGTCAAAGTTTATTGATTTTATTGAGCAGTAAACTAATATCCACAATTGCTTGCTTGGCCCAAGTTTGACTGGATCATGCTTTCTGTTAATAACTTTGTTCGTAAAACTTGTTTCAGTTGATCAAATGACATTCTTTCCTGGTCCAGAAAAATAGCCTTGAATCAGGTTTCTGATGCAATTTTCAGATTGTGTCCCGATGATAAAAGTTTCACCACATGCTTGCATCTTTGCTCTTTGAAGAAACTTGGACCGCAAAAGCACCCTGAACTCAATCTTCTTAATTGCTAGGCATAAGTAATGTTGTAGTGCATTTCTGAGCTTTACGAATGGTCGAACGCGAATGCTTTACAGTTTTAGGCCATTATTTAGAAATTTGAATGGGAAATATTTGCTGTCAGTATGGTCACTGTCTGGTATAGTATTACAACTCTTTTCATATGAATTATTTTATACCTAACAGATCAGGAAAGCCAGCCACCACAAGGGGATGTATGGCGGGATTTTGGCTTGGAGAATATATAATCGCTTATTTCTGCAAGGTAAGAACATTGCTAGTTTAACTAAGAGCTGTCATGAATCATGATACATTAATGCAGCATACACCCAAAATGTTGTCAGAATAAATTGTGTGCTTGTCCATAAGAGTGATCATTCTTCGGGATCATGTGTTTCATATGCATTTTAGATCTGGATTTAATAGTCCGAGAGGGATCATGTGCATAGTATCTTATTGCCAGATAGATAAGTTTATAGCAAACATATGTTATGTGATTTGGTAGCATCAAAGCTGGTGCACTAATCTGTCCATGGTCTGAATTACAGTGCTTCAAGAGATCAAGGAACTTGGCTGGAATTCCAGGAGCTGCATGGTGTACCCTAGCATCTGCCCTCCATAGATCTTCTCATATCCATTGGATCAACTAGTGTACTGTCTGGTTGAACTGTAGCTTGTTGAGGCCGCATGTAAATGCTCCAGATATTGGTAGCGTAATGGTATTGGACATCCACTCTGTATCTCGTTCTTAATTCTGAAGTGACAATATGAGCAGGTTGGTCGTTTACGGAGTTCCTGGCATGCAACCATGAATGGTCATCATGTTTTTGTATTGCTCCCTGAACTCCTTTGATTGCTCGAAAGCAACCTGAGGGGTTTTTGTTGCTTGAGAGGTCCAGATTCCAATACAAGAGAATGGAACTCCAATACAAGAGAATGAAACGGAAGCTGTATTAGCTGTTATGTTTTGGAGGTGCATAATTAGCTTCTATTAGGACAATGTGCATCGAGGGGAATGTTGCATCGAGGGGAACATCACTCACACAGAAAATGCAGATTCTCTTGACTTTGTCACAGTTCAAACAGAATAGGATGTATTCATTTTGAGACATAACATTTGAATATTATCTTTCATTATATTACTAATATCCATTTTTGCATATGCCTGAACATTAATCCTTCCGAACAGTCATTGCGATTTTAGGTAGTGGATGCAGATCTGAAGGCTGAGCTACTTTATCCATAACAAATCCTATCAAAAGGGGTGTTCTACAATCTACATCCTTCTAGCACACCATATACTCTGATCGGACTAGCTTTATATAGTGCGGTTTAAAATTCAAAATAAATAAATATACTCTGATCGGAACAGAGATGTACCTGAATTGGCAGTCATCAACATTCTTATCTGCTTCCCTTGGGTTTACCCATTCTAACAACAGTTTGTCGCCGTCCAGTGACCAATGTTGTCTTTTGAGGACAAAGTCCATTGCATCATCTCTGAAGTAGGCCCTTGACCTAGCATCACTGAGAATCCGCAGAGGTATATTTCTTGGGGTACCTGACTAGCTTGCAACTTTCATCGGCAGTCTAAAATTTTAGTAGTCAACCAGATTCCATAACACATGCCGTGCAACAGAAAAAAACTGCTTGGTGACAACGCAACCAAGACCTCCTAACAACATCATCACATAATGATGTCCAAAATGAGACAGGTGTAATAAAACTTGGCACCAATTCAGGCCCCTAAGCACTTACAAAAATTCACCACCTCCTGATGTATATATGTACTGTATGAAATATAAGTTGATGTAGAGCAGATAGCTTCTAATCTTCTGGTAAAACAATTGCCGCAAGGGGTTTACAACAGTAGAAGGGTACAACATACACTTCCACAGATTAGGGCTACATTTCCAAGCCATGTCAGAGACAAGAAGGAAGGCAACTACATTCGTTCTGCTAACACATATGGTACAACTGCTGGAGCTCCAACGATCACAGATACAATGAGTTGGCAAACATGATGCCCCGGCGTAAGCTCTCGCTCGCCGATCCAAACTTGCTCTCAAGGTTAACCTCCCCAACAGCTTCAGCAGCAGCTTTTAGCTGGTAACAGATTAACATAGTCAGTTGGCCTGAGAAGGAAAACGAGGCAATTTAAATTTCTTGACTAAGTACACACTTTGTAACAGAAAAGTGAAGTGGTGGGCATGCAGAGAAGGGGCGCAGAACAAAGTGGATGCCAATCAAAGTTCATATATGGAGATAAACAGAACTAGTGAAACATTTACTTACATATGTAGCTACATTTCTTTGTATAGAAGAACCGCAAGCCACGTCTACATCCAAATAAACAACACCTATTTACTACGCCAAGCTATGAAATCAGGCAGTAAAATAACTAAAGTCGGTTTAACCTCTTCGCTTCCAGATGATTTTAGCTAGACTTTCAACTTGTTCGTCAGATTTCATCATATTCGGCGTGTCACAGTTAAAATAAATATTCCTTGACACTTCAATGGAATTTCTCTAGAAGCATTGTTGCTTTTCAATTCACATACACATTGATCCAAAGGAGATAGTCAAATGCTGACAATTTTGATTCACATGCATTCTGATCCAAGGGGATAATCAAAGGGGAATATTCTGATTATCCAGGTGATTTAGGTACTAGTAGCGAGAAGCAACAGGTCAAATAGATTCCAAGCAGAGAGGGGTGGAGGAATATAGCTGGTGTACCTGATTCAGAAATTCATCGAGCCTCCTAACTAGCCGTATGATGCTTCCTTCGAAAATGTCAGTCATTTCTATCACCTCTCCGAAGGTAGCGCCCTGTGTCAAAAATAATAATCAGGGATTGACATATAGTTAAAGAAAACTGCAGTAGCAGTAACAATGTAGAGTATAATAGCATCTAATGGGGAAGATTAGACATGATAAGGATCATGTGTCACAATTGAAAATAAGATATCTAAATACCTGGAAATTTTCCAAAAGGCAAGAAAATCTATATCATCGTGAACTGCATATGCATAGTCGACAAACCTTTGACCAGGAGTATATAACATCCATCAGGTAGGGTTTAGAAGTTGATTCAACATATTCCTCCACATTTACATCCAATTTGCACTCTCGTTGTACCTAAAAAACAAGAATGAGAAATCAGAGATCCTAAGCAAGTATAGAGACTAGGGAGATGGTAAAATAGTGATGATACGACAAGTATGCACCTCAGCTATTTTTCTTCCAGCCTCCTGGAGTTGCATCATTGGCTTAGAAAGCTCATTTCTCAGGCGTATTTGCTCACTTGACTTCTCACACGGTATAAAGCAGCTAACAACAGAAGCAACTTGATGATGATCGAGATCATTAAATGTACCTAGCCACATAAACATATTATTGCAATATTGCATATAGAGTAAACAAAAAAAATAAAATGGGTCATATTAAACAGTTACCATTAAACATAAGTTCAGTAATAAGCAGCTCATCCCCAGTGTATATTAAACAGGCAGCACGTCCCTTCAACCGCAGAACACCATCCACGTCAATGTGACCAAGCATCTTCAGAACGCGAGACCGATTCTTTAGTTCATCCCTAAATTTTTGGAGCTGAATGGAGGAGAATGTAAGAACACATTTAGCTGTTAAAAAAGATCAAATGCGCAAAGATTTAACTAACCTGTGAATCCCGCATCTTTGACTTCAGTTGTTGAATTTCATGATTCAATTCAGCTTTTCTTTCGTACCATGATAGTTGATGTTCACTTTGATCAGACTAATACACAGAAATAGCAAAATTAAGTGGGTCAACGTAGAAAAGGGACTGGCCATTTCTTAATTGAAAGGTGACGAGAAAGGATACCTTATGAAGGGTATGAGAACACATTTTCAGTTCGAGATCCTCAAGTTTATGAACCAAGTCGACTAATTCAGGTTCTTCAATACCCATGTCCTGTTAAATGTGTCACATTATAAGAAATTAAAAGTGAACAACATGAATTCCAAGAGATCGCTTTAGGATGACAGATGGTAATTTAGGAAAAGATGCTCTGAGAAACTGGACCAACTAAATATGACGGGACGAGATACCAACAGAAAGTACATCTAGAGAGCACATCAAACACGAAGTAAGCAGGTAAAGATCTTATCAGCGTTCAGAATGCATGCATGGAGTATTGCAGAGCAGCAGATATGCTCTCATCTGGCAAGCTGTGCGCATGTACATCTAAATCCTGATGAAATATGTTTCAGTTTTCTTTTGATTTTTCGGTCTCTGTAAGCAAAGGGTACGCATAGCTCAAAATTAACAACATACTACGAAGACAATATGTAAGAAGATTTTTTTACCATAATTGGATGTAGCTTTGGAAGCCCTTGGGGGTAACGCTTTCCTAGTTCTTGAACTGCAAAAAGTATGTTTTGTCTTGCTTCAGGTGGTCGTAGATCAGATGGAATGCTGATTCTAACGCTGCTTAGACCAGATAGTAAAGGTAATGGTACAGGCACCTGCAAAGCACTCGGCATTAGTCAAAAGTAAATTTTGGGTCATCCTTAAATGACTACCATAAAATGATAATCTAGCGAAATGAAGATATGCCACCACAATAAGACCCTTTATCATGAGCTTCAACTCACCACATGCATTTCGCCCTTCTCCCCTGGGCGAGGTGGGCATGGCTTTGAACGCGGTCCGCTCTCGCTCGAACTAGAAGAACAATGAAGTAAGGTATCCACTATATAGTTATTACTGCGAGATGCACTTAATGCAGCGGGGAGAGAACTAGATGCTGGAGGTTTCTTCACAACATTTACAACCACACCCCATCCCCAGTTTGTTGAACCATCTCTCACCTTAACCTGTCATGATGCAAATAGCTGAGTGCAAGGGAATTTGTGCAGATTTACAAAAAAACTAACGTCATAAGACATAACTAAGCAACAGTTCAACAAAGAAACAAAATGGTGAACATAAGTAGATGAAGTATTCCTGCCGTACTGCTGTTTCTTATCAGTCAAATACAACAGTGATCTCTGATGAACGTGCACATCTCATCCTCAGGTAGGAATATAACCTATAAGAAATAGAGTTGCATACCAGCCTTCCAGGGACCAAATATAACAAAGTCTCTCTGGTCTAATCATTTCAGACATGATTTTCTTTTCAAGTTCAGATATATCAAGCTCTAACTTGTGATATTCAGCAAGATCATTCTGTACAGTGAGAAGTGTTAAGACTGTTAGTCAAACAGAAATGAGATAATGTGTACTACAATCAGATAAGCATATGGCATACGTCGTCAGAAGAGTCCAGCAATGTAGCTTCATTTTCCAACCTTGTAATCTTCTGAACAACTTCAGGTAATGCCTGAAAAGCAAGGGAAGCTAATCATCGACATTGCCAGGAATGTCAGGAGACGGGAGGGACTTTCGATAAGAGAGACAAACCTTTTCATATTGAAACTGGTGGAATGAATTCCGGATCACATGTTCAGCGGTAAATTGGCCCTCCGCACGACTCAGTAAATTCAGAATAGTATAGTAGCTCAGTCGGAAAGTACTGATGAGTGGTGCTGGTTTACCTAACACCATATCCTTGATAACACTCATTTCCATCTGCAAAGTCAACTTGTCAAGACCAATGGACAAAAGACAAACTAAAGGAAGCAGGTTAGCACACAACAAAATCTGAGTGTCTAAGTTGCAAAATAACCACGACGTACAGAATAAGTTTTCATATGACAAGCAATTCAAGCATGGACATGGAATAAAATAAGTGTCTAGGAAGACAGTATCAATAGCACAAAATGTTTGCCAACCCAACTACCAAGTCAGAAGTCAGAACAAATTAAATTTGCATAAGAACATATCTCCTGGGAAGACAACTTTAACAGAACAAAATGACTTTAGCACAACTACTCGGAGAGGAGAACTATGAACACGTCATGTATCTTTCAAATGGTAAGAGTTCAGTAACCTGAAAACATATCTTAGATCATAATGACTTCAGGTGGTCCTACATGTTACTGCATACCAATAACTGATGAAACTGTTATAATGCAAATATCAAAACTGATAAAGAATTATCGCAATCAGAACCATGACTAAAGGTGAAATAGCAACCATTTGCATTAGACAGAAATAAAGCAGTGATCACTTCACATCTCATGATGCTTAACAACCCTGTGGGCAAGGATGAGAGACTAACCTGTCTAGGGTTCCATTGGCGGCTGAGAGGAGGATGAGTGAGGAAGCGTACTCCTTCATATAGGGAGAGACCTAAATATATGACTGGGACCAAACTGGGCCAGATGGGCCACAAAGAGCAAGAAGACAGCCCAGCTGCTGGTACCCAACAGTTATCCAACACTCCCCCTCAAGATGGGTGATAGATGTCAATCATTCCCATCTTGACACATGCAAGATCACACTCTTTTGCTCCCAATCCTTTTGTCAGACAGTCCGCCACTTGTTGTCCTGAACGAATATAAGCCAAAGATATAATTCCTGTATCAATCTTTTCTTTAATAAAGAACCTGTCTATCTCCACATGTTTGGTTCGGTCATGCTGAACAGGATTATTTGCTATGTTTATGGCAGACATATTATCACACCACACCTTCAAGCTCCCTTTCCTTAGTACTTTCAATTCACTTAAGAGGTGTCTCACCCACAACATTTCACTCAAACCTTGTGACATAGCTCTATACTCTGCTTCAGCTGTTGACGAGACAACCGATTGTTTCTTGCTTCTCCATGACACCAAGTTTCCTCCAACAAATACACAGTATCCTGAGGTAGATCTTCGATCATCCAAACAGCTAGCCCAATCTGCATCGCAGTAGCCATCCACATCCAAATGACCATTACTTTTGAACCATAGCCCTTTCCCTGGAGTTCCTTTTAGGTACCTTAAGATCCTTTGAGCAGCTTCCCAATGTCCATCCCTGGGATCATGCATATAGCGACTCACTACACCCACTGCATATGATATATCAGGTCTGGTGTGGCATAAGTAGATTAGTCTTCCAACGAGTCTTTGATATTTTTCCTTGTCTACAGACTCGCCAGACTCTGCAGTTATTTTGTTGTTTTGGTCAATAGGGGTTGAAGCTGCCCGGCATCCGAGCATGCCCATATCTTCTAACAGATCCAAGGTGTATTTTCTCTGAGATAGTGCTATTCCTTTTGATGATCTAGCAACTTCTATTCCGAGAAAGTATTTAAGTCTTCCCAGATCTTTCACTTCAAAGGTTTGACTAAGGCACTCCTTTAGTTTTACGATTTCCACATCATCATCTCCTGTGATGATAATATCATCAACATACACTGCAAGAATGGTGATTTTCTGCTGAGCATGCTTGTAAAATAAAGTATGATCTCCATTGCATTGACCATATCCCATGCCACATACAGCCTGTCTAAATCTATCAAACCAGGCCCGTGGGGATTGTTTTAGACCATATAGGGATTTCTTCAGTCTGCATACCTTTCCTTTCGTTTCAGATGAGACAAATCCTGGTGGCATCTCCATATACACCTCTTCTTGTAGATCACCATGCAAAAAGGCATTTTTGACATCAAGTTGGTGCAAGGTCCATCCAAAATTTGCTGCACATGAGATTAATATTCTAACAGTGCTCATTTTTGCCACCGGTGCAAAGGTCTCATCATAATCAATGCCATAAGTCTGACTATACCTCTCGCAACAAGTCTTGCCTTATATCTCTCAATCTTCCCTTCTGAATTTTGTTTTACTGTATAGATCCACTTACATCCTACTGCCTTTTTTCCTTCTGGGAGATATGTCAATTCCCATGTTTTATTTTTCTTCAATGCCTCTAATTCCTCCATCATTGCATTGCACCATCTTGGGTCCTGCTTGGCTGTCTTCCAATCTTTAGGAACAGAAACAGCTTGCAGCGATACAACAAATGCCCGAAATGAGGGGGACAAAGCCTCATATGAGATATAATTTCCTATGTCATGGTCACCGTAACCCAGTCGCTGTATTGGATTAACCTTCCGTACCCCTTTTCTTACTGCGATAGGCAAGTCTAGACTATTAGATGTAGTATGAGATGAACTCTCTTCCACAGATTCCACACTTGTGCCCTCTTGTTGTTCATGTTCAACTGGTTGCTCCCCCTGCTCATTTACTTCATGTCCCCTTTGAACTTGTCTTCTTGAGTAGACACGTGGATTCTGCAGCCATCTTTGTGGTGGTGCAGGCCTGTCCGGAATTCCAGGTCTGTCCTGAATTTCAGGAATCTCTGCAACTATAGGAAGTTGTTGCTGAATTTCAGGAATCTCTGCAACTATAGGAAGTTGTTGCTGCTGTTGGTCACCCTGCTGCTGTAAATCATTGTCACTTCCAACCTTCTCCCCCTCTTGAGCATCACCAAGATGGTCAAGACCCTGGAACAAGTCACTGAGATCATTTGCTTCACCATAATAAGGTTCCGACTCACGAAACGTGACATCCATGCTCACAAATGTCCTCCGTTCTGTTGGACTCCAACATTTGTACCCCTTTTGTCCAGAGGAATATCCAATGAAAATACATTTGATTGCTCGATGATCAAGTTTGCCCACTGATGGCCTGTGATCCCTAACAAAGCATGTGCAACCAAAAAGTTTGGGTGGAACAACAAAGTCATTCATATTCAGAAGGAGTTGGCATGGAGATTGCATACCCAATATTTTTGAAGGCATTCTGTTGATCAAGTAAGTTGCTGTCATAACCGCCTCACTCCACAGAAACTTTGGTACATTCATGGTAAACATGAGAGATCGAGCAACTTCAAGAATGTGTCTGTTCTTCCTCTCAGCAACTCCATTCTGGGAGGAGTATCAGGACATGAAGTCTGGTGCAGGATACCCTGTGAGGATAAGAAAGCACCAAAAGTTTTGTTGACATATTCAGTACCATTATCAGTTCTAATCATCTGGACCTGTACATTGAACTGATTTTTCACATAGGCACAAAAACTCTGAAAACAGGTAAACACTTCATCTTTGTGACGCATAAGATACACCCAAGTCATTCTGGAATAACAGTCAATAAAGGTCACAAAGTATTTCATACCACTGACTGACACGACTGGACATGTCCATACATCAGAGTGCACAAGCACAAATGGGGATACACTTCTTATCCCCTTACTAACATAAGAGGTTCTT
This sequence comes from Poa pratensis, assembly GCA_947311845.1. Taxonomy (NCBI): domain Eukaryota; kingdom Viridiplantae; phylum Streptophyta; class Magnoliopsida; order Poales; family Poaceae; genus Poa; species Poa pratensis. The sequence continues at coordinate 43,881,994 of CAMZMU010000052.1, forward strand.
GTATGCTTAGCATACTCACATGCATCACAACTTAATTGGGTGCGGTCCACCCCACTCATAACATCAGGGAACACTTGAAACATTTTATCAAATGCCATGTGGCCCATACGACAATGATGCACCAGAGCCATCTTCTCCTTTTCTCCTACAATTGCAGCAAGCATAGGGTTTTCTTCATGTCCCACCTTGTCTCGATCCATGCGCCAAAGACCTCTATGCCTGGTTGCAGTCCCAATCTTCTGCCCGTCATCCTCTCCTGAATTAAACACATATATTTATCAACCATTATACGACAGTCCTGCTGATCACATAGGGCAGTCATAGACACCAAATTTACTGGAAAGGCAGGAACATGTAGAACTGATGATAATTTAATGTTGGGTGTACATTGAACCGAGCCCACCCCTTTTATAGGTTGTGCTGTGCCATCAGCTGTTTGGATTGTGCCTCTATGTGTGGGAGGATATGGACAATAAGAATCAAATTCTCTAATATTTCCAGTTACATGTTTGGATGCTCCAGAATCTAGTATCCACTCTGAATCAAAGCTATGAGTGGCCATAGCCACTGTATCAACATTACCTTCATTTGTGTAGACATAGTGGGCAAAGTTTCCAAACGTTGCCTCATTTTCTCCTTCTTCCTTTGACTGTCCTTGTGATGTACTGGTTTTGGTCTCTTCCGTTGCAGCCAGATGTGCCTTGAATGGTGCAGCATGCTGATGTTCGTATTGTTGTCCATACTGTTGTCCACCTCCTCTGCCATATTGCTGTCCACCTCCTCTGCCATACTGCTGTCCACCACCTCTTCCATACTGCTGTCCACCTCCTCTGCCATATTGCTGTCCACCTCCTCTACCATCACCTCTTCCTCTGTAGTTTCCTCTGCCATATGCATAACTTCCTCTTCCCCTACCAGGTATCACGGAGGAGGTACACTGATGTTTCAAGTGCCCTCTAATTCCACAAGTGAAGCAATCTCTCGTCTCCCTTCTCTCAGTGTTGTAGAAGGTAGGATGAGAGACCGAATCATTGCCTTTTGTCATCTTCAGCCTCACTTCCTCTCTGGACATAGCAGCGATAGCTTCTTTGAGGGAGGGAGTAGTAGGTTGATGCAGCAGAGCAGCCCTTCTTCCCTCAAATTCTGGATTAAGACCCTTTAGAAACTTCATGACACGTCGACGTTCAATCCAACTTGTAGCAGCGGTCACACATTCTCCATGGGCAAGCTCAAGCGGATCAACATGATCTAGATCTCCCCACAAATGCTGCAGCTCAGCCACATATGCCATCACAGTCTTGTCTCCTTGTCGCAAGTCATGGACTTTATCTTCAATCTCAGCAATCAGCATAATATTCCCTTTTCCAGAGTAGAGATTTGACAAAGTATCCCATACCTCTGTAGCCGTTGAGAGTGCCTCCACTGAAGCAGCAATGTCAGGGACCAAGGAGTTCAGCATCCATGCCACTATCAAGGAATTTGTGGCAGACCACTTCTTCCACTCCTGACTAGTATTGTCTGGTGGTTCCATAGCTTCACCATGCACATGCCCATCTAGCCCTTTTGTCTTCAGAATCAACAGGGCCCTCCGCGACCACCGGAGATAGTTGGACACTCCTTCTAACTTGATGTCATTTGGCATCAGTTCAAGCCTCTGAACAGCTTCAGTCTGAGAAACAATTGCTCCCCCTGCAGCAGATGCTGCTCCATCCCCTTTGATAAGATCCGCCAGCTTCACCAGAGCCTTGGTCAAGCCCTCGTTGTCCCCCATGCCTGTCTTCACTGTCGTGCTTCCCCTTTTTCTCACTTCCACCAGGCTTGACAGCAAAGGAACCTGTCACAGCACCTAGGACTCACCCGCAGGAAGCCTACTTCTTCACCTTGCTTGCAGCAGCCTTCGCTTCCTTGCCGCCGCAGCAGCCTCAGCTTTCGCCTCCTCGCCGCCACAGCAGCCTGCTCACTCCTTCCGCCTTCTTGCTACCGCAGTAGCCTGCTCACTCCTCTAGATCCACAAATCTGCTGACGACACCCTCATGCCCTTCGCTCTGATACCATGTGGGCAAGGATGAGAGACTAACCTGTCTAGGGTTCCATTGGCGGCTGAGAGGAGGATGAGTGAGGAAGCGTACTCCTTCAGTACAGGGAGAGACCTAAATATATGACTGGGACCAAACTGGGCCAGATGGGCCACAAAGAGCAAGAAGGCAGCCCAGCTGCTGGTACCCAACAGTTATCCAACAAACCCAAATAGACAGCTGCAAAATCTGGATGGAGTATGCATTTCAACAAATTATTGTACTGATAAAAAAGTAGCCCTGTTGAGTTAAAAAAGACAAAATAAACCACCTTGCCTCGTCACCATGCTATATAAAATTTATTAACAAAAACAAATATAATCCCAATAGAAGGCTGCACAGCCTAACCTTCTCATCTATCATTATAACACAAATGCCACGATCATCTTTGCCACGCCGACCAGCTCTTCCACTCATCTACAAATACATATGAAATTATAGTAAGAAGGGCTTGCACATACGCGATCTACCAACTCCGCCCATATGCCTGACTTTACTCATCATATACAAAAGATCAACCTGTATATATTCTCCAGAAGCAATATAACGGTTGCTATCACCGTCCCATTTTTTGACAGATGTGAAGACAACTGTTTTTGCAGGCATGTTCAGCCCCATGGCAAACTGAGGAAAAACAATCATGTTTGGTCAAATGCTGCTACTAAAGAGAGTAAGATGCATTCCAGAAGATAAGAGAAAATTAGTTCTCTGACTTTCCATAGTTCAAAAATGAAAACCAGAAGTCTCTTTGAGGAAAGTAATTCAAGTTATACTACATGTAGAGGGATAAAATAAGTATAAGGTCGAGTGGGATAAGCAGGTTAAAGAACACACCGTCTCAGTAGCAAAGAGAGCTTTCACAAGACCTTCTTGGAAGAGCAATTCCACCAGCTCCTTAATTATTGGAAGCAGTCCAGAATGGTGTACTGCAATACCTCGTTTAAGAAGAGGCAGCATCAACTCTATAGCAGGTAAACCTCTATCTTCCTCGCTTAAACACAAAATAGCACTACGGAAAACCTGCTCAATGTTATCCTTTTCTTCCTCAGTGTTGAAATCAAGTTTTGACATTGACATTGCATGGTGTTCACATTCTCTTCTACTAAAGCTGAAAATTATGACTGGCTGAAACTTGCGGTCCATAATCATCTGCATATTAGCATTCATCGAAATATAAGAAATGAAACCAAAATATAAAACAGCAAGAACTAAACAGTGTATGCCTACAGTGTGATATGAACTGTGCCCTAGTTTTCTAACATTGGAGGTAAATTACAAGATATGCATACAAGTTGAAGAAAGCATAAACCCATCTATTGTTGGTAAAGTAAAAGAGGACAATAAGGCCAGAATTCATCTTGGACTATGTATGTCAGTGGCTGCCTACCTTGACAATTCTGTATATATCAGACGTTCCAGAAGCATTTCCACCTTTTGCAATTCGACCACTGGCTTTAGGCCCACCTCCCTTTCTTCCATCTAGTTGAGTAGGTTGCTGTGCAAATGTGTCCTGCAGCTTTAAAAAATTATCCTCCCTGAACTGACCATTTTCATCCACTACAAGGTATAGCCCAGACCCACCTATTGGGAACACATAGTGCTGTAAGGGTGTCGGCCTGAAGTCTGTGTACACCACATGACAAGGTTGCTTGTGCAGATAGCATATCCACTCAGCGAACTCGGTTGCATTTGACATGGTAGCAGAAAGAAAGACCATCTTGATGGCAGGGGGCAGGAAAACTATACTCTCTTCCCACACAACGCCTCTCTCACGATCCTTCATGTAGTGGATCTCATCAAATATAACCCAACCAACTTCCTTGATCACCTCAGAGCCCCTATAAAGCATCGCCCTCAGGATTTCCGTCGTCATGACCAGGCAAGTAGCATTTGGCTGAAGAGTGACATCCCCAGTCATCAAACCAACATCAGTAAACTCCTGACTAAGCTCCCTGTACTTCTGATTGCTCAGAGCCTTCAACGGAGAGGTGTAGATAACCCTCTGCTTGTCTCTGAATGACATTGCAATGGCATACTCAGCGATAGTTGTCTTCCCCGCAGAGGTGTGAGCTGCTACCAGTACAGACTCGTTCCGCTCCAAGCACGCGATTGAGACACTCTGGAAGGGGTCGAGCTGAAACGGGTATGTCTTGGCCATCTCCCCATTAAACACAGGGTTCGAAAGGGTCCCATGTATGGCTTCATCCTTGGACAAATCGTAGCTTTTGGGGACAGCGACCTCATGGACGCACGACCGGGAGGGATTCTGACGCTTGGCAGTCGAGCCAGGCACCGATTGCTGCTCGTCCCGACCAGCAGCGACAGATTTGTCCTTCAAGTCCAGCTCGGGAGCTTTACGCTTGCTGGTATTTTGCACCTCTTCCATTTCTTCGATACAATCTACCTATCACATCACAACATGCGCAAATTGCAGCAGAAGAAGATCAGAAACAATACTTGTACCCCTTAAAAGAAAGAAAACATTACTTGTACGGTTGCAGGCTTGCACCCGTTACAAGAAAAGAAAAACACGGTAGACTAGAATCACCACTTAATCGACCAGGTATGGTGGGATTTGGCAAGCAATGAGTCAATGACTAAATCGTAAGATTCCAATACCACGGTACAAGTAAAACTGTGAACAATTACAGAGTGTCTCAGGAAGTCCTAAATTTAATTCTCCCAGTCAAATACAGAAACTGCCACCTTCATCACACCAAATCTTTATATAAAAATACCAAAATTACCAGAGCAAACGGATTGAGGATATAAAAAGGCGAAATGAGAGCCCAGCAAGATACGCCGAAGCAGGGGCTAGGTGGTGTTCCGGGTGTGCACCGGCGCACCCGACATTTCTCTAGGTCATTGGGGTTTTTTAACTACTAATCGTGGATAGCAAAATGCTCGTACCTCGGAAAGACGGCGACCAATGGCCCAAATTGGGGACGGGGTCGAGACGGCAGGGAGGCGGTGAGGCCGCACGGGAACAGAGTTAGCGGCGGCGCCCGGGCGTGAGAGGCGGAGGGGCTGGGGAGCGAGGCGCCGGCGGAGCTGCGGCACGGCGGCAGCTCTAGTGTATGGTACAGCGGTGGTCCGGAGAGGTTTTGGGGCGGCTTTGGAGCTCAGTTTTTCGTCGACTGAACTGCTCGGCTTGGAACATGTGAGAAAGTTTGGGCCTGCACCGATGGCCCAAAACTGCTGCGTAATACGGCCGCGGAATTTGTCCATGCTGGCCTGCAGGCCTGGAGAGGAGGATCCCATCGCAAGGCGGTCCTGTGTTTCGAAATTCGGAGTAAACTAGATGATACCCCGCACGTTGTTGCGGGGCGTATTGCTAAAAGTGCTATTTCATTCTCAGACGTACTCTCTAAAATAATTAGCCAACTAATAAAATGAAATAATGATACAAAATAATAATAATTGTGCTTGTTATCCGTGAAAATGGGAATCCATTAATACACCATGGATCAAACTGATGAACAACGAACAAACACTAATGGGTAAAACCTAGGTCAACATGCATGGCATATCTGAAATGAAGATAGCATACGTTTGAAGATGAAAAAAATAGGTGGGGAGCGAACCTCGTTCGCTTCCGTTCGTATGTTATTTTATTGACAATGGGCAGATTGATGCGGAGACGAAGAACATGAAAGAACAGAAATATGTATCGTTGCAGATTGTTGTGTAGGCCATACCACTTGTTTGTATTCCAGTGAAAATCAGTCCACCATGGGCAGGCAAAATTACGAATGAAGAAAATCCATCAAGATCACATGGATATGGACTTAAACAGCGCACTGTGAGTAGGATCCACACAAATAGCAGATGATGAACGTGTTATATTTCCTTGCAAGCATATACTGACTTGATAGACCAAACTGTGTAGTAACTCGAAAGTTGACTTATATATGTGTCATGTAATGCTTCAGCAGTAAAATAAATCATGGACCTGCATGTTATATATGGAAGACCTTAGTTCGCTCATCCATTGTTGTGTATTGCAGTCTACCTCATTTTCACACCGCCATTATCATAGTAGCTAGAAAGGGGGAATCACACAGGAGTCTGCTTTTCAAGTAAATTGCATAAGGATTCACGGACAAGGATGATAGAACTGTGGGACTCGTTGCACTGAAAAGAAAACCCCAAATTCATCATACTGCTGATCAGTGTAGTCCAATTCGAGTAGGGATGTTAAATCCTTGCGAAATTAATCTAATCTGCAAAGAAAATGTAGGAAAATCAGTTACATACTTACCTTGAATGGATGATGGCAACGACTACTTGCGATTGGATAACATTGTTGATATAATATATGTATAGCTAATCAGATTCAGCAATAGCAACTCCGCCGGTGTCTCTCCTCACTCGAACTAACCCACGCTGTAGATCCCGCTCGTCCTTGCAACGGATAACGATGAAGATGAGGAATCTGTCAATACCGTAGTGCTGCTCTTTCTGATCACTGCCGAAGCTTCAGCAATAGGGTGCGATGCAGTAGGTGGAGGGGGCGCTGCAAGAGACAGCTGCTGAAATTGAGAAGATGATCTGGTGGTGGCATGTGAAAATATAGTGCAGAGGGAGCTAAAAAGAAATGCCGGCCATTTTTTACTTGAGCGTCAAAGATGGACATGGGAAAGAAGATGAAGAGAGAGCGTCGCTGCAGAGGTCAGGGAGAAGAGAGGGCTAATGGTCAACTGATTCAGCAATAATAAATCCTTCGCATGTGAGTGTAATGGGCCAGACCTTTCATTTTGGTGAGAGTTATAATGGCTGCTTAAGGGTCGTTGCATGCATGAGAAATTAATTTGCTCGTGCGATTTGATTACCCTGGAGAAAACATCAACTTGGAAACAGAACGAGCAATATTTTTGAAATGGTTGGCAAATGGGACGATCGTGGCCTAGAAATTAGTTAGTGTGGAGATTGGGTGGGCCTGGTGAGGTGGCATAGTTGCAAGTAGGCCTGGTGAGGTGGCATAGTTGCATGTTGAGAGAAATATTTAGTGGGGATGAACTATTTAGTTATATAGGATACGCCGGCAAGTTGCTACGGTTTGAATTTTACCGAATATACGTACTTTTTAGATCATAAGAAATTTCGCTAACAGAGAGATGACGATTCAGTTATAGTAATTTGCATTATTTTTAGGTCTGAATCTTGTTATTAGAATTGAATTTATCTATTGTCTCCTCCCTTGACATAAATTGTTTGCGGGTCATTATTTGGCAGATCCGAGAAGCACCATTACCGCAAAGATTCAAACAACCGGCAGTGGAGGCTTTCAATGGAGAATGTAACCCACTCCGATTCTCTGAGGTGTACACCATCGTAATCCAGGCCCCATGGTACATGCTTACGGAGATGTACAAGCTTTTCCCATCGCCTTTATGGGAATCAGTGAATCACACAAACACGGTTTTCAATTAAAAGAAAACTTTGTTTGATTGTGGGAGCGCGGTGAATATATTTTCGTCGGCAATACTAATAGGAAAAGGTTTATACAGAGAAGCTTATCTGTGGCGCACATTTTTTTTTGTTGCGTCACAGCTAATACCTGTGGCGCACCAAAAATTCGGTGCGACACAGGTAAAAACTTACCCACAGGTAATACTAGTAGTTTGACTTTGGGCAAACTACACACGTCACACCCCACCCCAGCCCACAGATTTGACATTGGCCAAACTACACATGTAGTTTCATTAAGAAGTACGTTATATTTTAGCCTACATAAAATACGAGTTATTCATTCCTTTACACAACCCACAGATTTGTTTTTTTCATGCAGCCTAAAATATAACGCTTTTTTAACCGAAGCTTTGCACATGTGTACGTATTCACGGATATTTTTTCTTTTATTTTAACTTCAAACTAGCATTTTCAAAAAAAATCAAAGACCGAACTCCAGCGGGAGCCACAAATTCTGCCTCTTGGAAATGTTTAGAAATCAAACAGAACGAAAGTGAATTTGTTAATATACTCATATGCTCGACTTACAAAATTAACTAGTTTTTTTTTGGAGTAACCAGCGGGATCACTGCTTTTAATTAAAAAGAAAATGTTGCCCAGTTTATTAGGGTGAAAACTAGATACAAAACGGTCAACGAAGCAAGAAAATCACAGAAAAATGCATCACCTAAGAGCATCTCCACTCGCGACGTCCAAACGGCCGCCCAAAGCCGTTTGGGGCGTGCCGGACACAAAATCGCCCCCACTCGCGGCGCTCAAACGCAAGTTCGGTCCGGCGCGGCCCATTTTTCTGTCCGGCACGCCCAGCCCACGCCCTCAACTTGGGGAGGCTTGGGACGGCCCCGGACGGAAGGAAACGCGACGCCACGTCGGCTCCCGACGCGCGGGCCACACCTGACAGTGAGACAAAAGGCTGCATTAATGCCAGGCGGCGTCTCGGTTTCCCAGCCGGGCGCAGCGACGCGTCGCTTCGCTCTGCGGCGAGGAAGCGTCTGCGCCACTGCGGCGTCGATGCAGGCGAGCGCGCCTTTTGAAGCGTCGCCGTTAATGGTGTGGCAGGCGAGCCGTTGGACGGCTGGAGTTAAGGCGGCCTCATCCGTTCGCCTCCCCGGCCGCTATATAGAGAGCGGGTTCCTCGCCGTCTCCATCATCTCACACAGCCATCTCCCATCCCACACCTAGCCATGGCCTCTCCCCGGCGCGCCACGGAGGAAGAGAGACGAGCGCACACGGAGGCCCGTCGTCGCCGCCGTGACATCGCCATGGCTCGCCGCGGCTGGCCATCGCAGGATGGAGGCTCGTCGGCCGTCAACGCTCCGCCACCTCCTCCACCGCCTCCTCCGCCACCGGCGAACCAACTCACGGAAGCCGAGGCGCGTGAGCTCATCCGCACTAACACGCCGGTGCCGGCGAACTGCGTCCTCCCCGAGGGATGGGCCATGAACCCGGTACACGTCCCCGTTGCACCCATGCTGGCCGGCTAGGCGCGGCTCGACTACATCGCCTCGTGCATGGGGATGATGACGCCAGAGCTGCACGACGACCCCAGGTTCGAGCCGAACTCGGCGTACTGGGACAAGCAGGTCGAGCTCGAGCACGCCTACCGCCTCCACTCCAGCTTCGCCCCCGAGCCGCCTGCAGACTGGGTCGAAGACTCCGACGGCCTCACCAACACCACCGACGAGGACTTCGCAGCGGGCGTGGAACGGGAGAGGGTTCGCTACGAGGCAGTGGAGCAGGCTCATCGCGCAAGATCGGAAGGAGGCCGCGTGCAACCTCCTCCGCCGCAACCTCAACAAGCGGCGGAGGAGGTCGATGGTGATGATGACGGCTTAGGGGACTGGCCGCCGACGCCGGAGTGGGATCCCGGCCACATGCAGCTCGCCATCGAGGCAAGTATAGCCGCTGCTGCCGCCACCGCCTCCGCCGCCACCACCGGCTACCTCTACTGCCTCTGCTCGGACTGCCGCCGGGTCCTGTGCTCGCCGCCGCAAGGGCCGGCGCCTGCCCGGCGTGCCACCCTACTATCTAGTATAGGTCTAGATTTAAATTTGAATGAATTATGTAGTTTGAATAAAATTTCAATGAAATATATGCATTTTCGTATCAAAAGTTCATATATGAATAATTTTTGGGCGCCGTGAGTGGGGAGCGAGGGCGCCCAAATGGGCAAGGCAGTCCGGACGGCGCCCAAATGGCCTGTCCGGACGGCCTTTGGGCGCCCATTTGGGCGCCGCGAGTGGAGATGCTCTAAGCCAACTCCAATGAGACGACCCAAACGGAAAGTGTTTGTTTTTTCCCATTTGGATCGCCAGGTGGATACCAAATGTTTGCCCCTGTTTGTTGGCCCGCGTAGTGAACCTAACGCACAGGGTGCATTTCAGTTTTTTTTATTTAAAATATACACATAGGACGCTAGAAAAAGGGCCGTTACATGATAACTAAAAGAAAAAATACATAAATAAAGTTAACCATATATCCAGGGTGGATGTCAGAGGCCTACTCCTCACCATCCTTGTCGACGAGGTCGATTTAGGGTTGAGTCGTCCACATATGCGGCGGTGGCCCTCCCCACTGCAGTGGTGTCGGTGGCCATCGGCTCCGACATCGCAGGACATGTGGACGTCCACACCCACATCTGAACCACAAGGCCGTCGTCCCAGAGGTACTCCGGCTCGAGATCCGGCTACCATTCCGGCTGAAGCTGCGGTGGCGCGGTTTCCATCGCCAAGTCGTGGAGGACCCTAGCGAGCCTGTCTTAGCGCGCCAAGTCGTCAAACTTGGCGTGTAGACGAACTCCTCTAGAACCTGCTGGAGATTTGGGTCGTTGTCGTCCTCCTCCTACTTCACGGGCGCTTGTGGTGTTGGTGGCGGTGGAGCACGACCTCACGGTGACGGTGCAACATGATCGCGCGGTGGTGGTGTAGCACATCGAGACAGCGGGGCACAAACTAGACCGGGAGCGTGGTCCGTGTAGTACGACTGACGCCTCTGGTTGTGCTCGTCGATGAACCACGTGTCCCAGTTCGGTGAGTTATCGGTGAACGCCGAGTCATCGAGGAGATTGTCCAGGTGCTCGTCTTGGCGGCTGCGAATCTCACAAGCCCGTGCCTGACCACTCGTCGGAACTGGTGGAGTGGCGCGGATGGGCGGCCCCCTCACGCGTAGCATACAAAAGTACGGGGAGGGCCATATGGGGTCGGGACTGGCACCAGCGAACACGTGACCTATCCATTTCATGTCCGTGAGGACACAACTCCAATTCAAATGTGGGCAGAAAATGGGTTCGTGTGGTCTGTGGACACGAAACAAACACCAACCGAAGGCGCAGTACAAATGCATCGTCGCGTTGGAGAATCATTTCTCCTGATGAAACAGGTCGCCACATTGAAGTTGCCACATAACCAAAACGTGTGCCACTTAAGAAAACCTCACCGCACTCTCTATGTCCATATTTGGCTTGTGAACACACAGAGTCGGACGGCCACGGTAGCCAACAACCAAAATATAAGGAGACCACCAATCAGTCCCCAATCATTGCTCTGTCCCTTTCCTTCCGTCGTGGGTTCCCACTCGCACTCGCACTGTCCTCCTTCCTTCGACGACAAGCGTCTCCTCGCTCCTCGTGTAGGCGGCGCACCATCCCGTCACTGTCCACAGGGCGGATGTAGTAGCTGCGATGGGTAGGGTATGTCAACTATTTTTTTCACTGGATTCGTTTTGTTTCCCACTATGCCTCCGCTAAAAAATTATTCTTCACTACAGATCTGGAGGCGTTCAACTACCAGGCGGCGTGCGAGTAAGTTTCTCAGCCTCCTCCTCTCCATGTCCCTCTCTCTCCCTCTTCTGGAAAGGGCTTTGTTTTTTGCGGTTTTATCGATTTCTTCTTGAGTAACCCCTCCTATCCAGTCCATTAGGGCCGGTCTAATAAATAAATTGTGACCGGGGCGAATAAAATTGTATATACAATTTATATTGAACTTTTATATGTTCCTGGATCTTAGTTTTATCATGTTATAGTATTACAACTATACTTGTTTTGTTTGTTCGCATAGTTTAACCGCATTATTGGCAATATTACTAAATATAGGTTGGTGTGTATTTAGAATTTCTAACAAATTATTTGTATAACTATGTTTTCTACAGTGCATAATTTATATAGCTTGTAAGTATTTATGTTAAAGATTTTTAAAGAGTATGATCTAACAAATGTCTCAATAACAGTTTCTAGTGTCCGATTAATTAAGCATATTTATAGAAACTTGTAGAATATAAACTGAACCAATGACACTACGTTTTCATACTCAAAGTTGTCTAGCAAGTTAAAATTTAATAAAATGTGTATTATTTATACTTGGTATTGAAACAACATTGGTTAGAGTAATCAAAGATGGAAAAATAGTGTGTATTGTAATATGTTTGCATATGTAACACGCTTGCTTGTATTTTCCACCTCTTCCATTTCTTCGATACAATCTACCTATCACATCAGATCATGAGTAAATTGCAGCACAAGAAGATCAGAAACATTACTTCAACACCTTAAAGAAAGAAAACATTACTGGCACTCCTTAAAAGAAAGAAAATATGACTTGCACCGTTGCAGGGTTGCACCCGTTACAAGAGAAAAACATTAGGAAGAGTAGGCGAGCATCGATAGACTAGAATAACAACTTAATATGTCAGGTATGGTATGGATTTTTGGAAAACAATGAGTCAATGACTAAACCTAAACCGCAAGATTCCAATACCACAAGACAAGTAAACAATGACTAAAACTCTAAAGTCTAAACCACCAGGGAGTGTCTCAGGAAGTTCTCCCAGGCTGTGTTTGGATGTAGAAAAGGTTGCTCGGAATTGAATTTACCGACAATTTCATTTCCAAGATGGAAAGGAAATGGGCTCCAATTCGAATTTTGTTGTTTGGTCGGCTATGCAATTTACGGTTAGAATCAAAGGGTAGCACACAATTCCAATTCATGTTTGGATGTATAAACCATGAAATTGAATGTTTTGTCGAGTATGGACAATATAAACTTGTGTACCGTATGAAAAAATAGCATCTGTTTATTTGAATATTGATATATTATTTTGTACACATAATATCATTAATATACTCCAAATAAAGTCACAACAACACAATTGGGAAACAATACAACTGCTACAGACCGTTTTTTCATTGAACTACTCGAACTTTGTGTTCTAAAAAGCTTAAATAGCTTAGTTCGAGAGAGGGTTAAGGTTCATCAGTTAGTGTGCATCAAAGGATGAGGTTTCGGTCCCGTCCTACAAATTGAAACCGTTCTAGCTTGATACTACGATATCGGAAAATCATACAACGAAGTATGGAAACTATTTCGGCACACAGCTTATCGATAATGAATTATTCCTTTCATTTCCTAGATCTCTTGTTTATAGAAAAAATCCTTTGGCCTCTTCTACTCTTACAAAGGGCGAACGGAGCTAGCTCTCACAGACAAAATGAATTTTGCTAGCATAATGAACTCGAATAACTTCATGGCGTGTAACATCAGCAAATCATACTGATGCAGTAGCCTCCAGGTGCCCTGCGTCGGGCGCAATAACATCATGTGGAGCCCATCGACGCCGCCGTGCGCGATGAGAGCATCTTCCATGGTGGATGCAGGAGAAGAAGGTGCCACATCAACTAGGGACGGAGCAATTGTTCAGCTCAGTTCCTCAAAATGTTCTTTAATATCTACCTGGGAAGAGCAGGCCTGAGGGAACCAGAGAAGAGGGCGTCCCTGCCGCTGCCATGCCCCTGGCCCCGGTCGTACTCCCCCAGGCACACCGCGCAGGATGCCTCCGCGGACGACGCGTCCCCACGGTGCACCACCACCCTGCGCAGCGCCCTGATCTCTGCCTCGTCCATCCCCATCCCCAGCTCAACGTCGTTGCCATTCCCGTCCCGCCGCCTAGTCGATATAGGGTTAGGGTTAGACTCACGGGAGAGGAAGGACGGGTGTCCAAGGACCGGGGATCAGAGGAGGATAGGGGGAGGGAGAGGATGGCAGGGACAGAGAAAGGGGGAGCGCACCGCAGCCGCCGCCGTCGGTCTTCCTTTTCTGCGGGTCGGGCTAGAGGTCCCTCCTGTTTCCTCGCTCGGGGGCGAAGGGGTAAGTGTTTCCAAATGTTTCCGAGCGTGGGAGCTCTGAACTTGCGAGAGGGGGGGCGAACACACACACACAGGTGTTGCTCCGATTTGGATTTAATTTCCAGACACAAATTCTCCAACCACCTGAAAAACACCGGAATCAGCCCATAAATTCCAGATTTCCAATTTCAAACCCATCATTCCAACATCCAGAGACATCATCAATTTAATTCCCATAATCACATACATAAATTGCCACTTCATCACACCAAACCCTTATACAAAAATACCTAAATTAACAAAACAAACGGATTGAGAATATAAAAGCGAAATGAATCGAACCCAACAAGATATGCTGATGCAGGGGCTAAATGGTGCTGCGGGTGTGCACCGGTGCACCCAAAATTTCTCGTGGTCAATGGTTAACTAGTCGTGGATGGCAAAATGCTTGTATCTCGGAATTGTGGACGGGGTTGAGGAAGCAGGGCGCGATGAGATCGCACGGTACAGAGATGGCGGTGGCGCCCGGGTGTGAGAGTCCGAGGGGCTCGGGAGCGAGGCGCCGGCGGTGATGCTATGCCGCGGCACGGCGACAACTCTAGGGTACAACGGTTGTCCGGAGAGGTTTTGGGGCTACTTTGGAGCTCTGATTTTTCGTCGACTAAACTGCTCGGTTTGGAACATGAGAGGAAGTTTGGGCCTGCTCCGATGGCCCAAAATTTCTGAGTGACACGGTCCTTGAATTTGTCCAAGCTGGACTAGAGAGGAGCGGAAGGCTATATTGCTCGCAACGTGTCGTAAACAGAAAAAAAAAGTGGGGGGAGCGGATGAGCGAGGGACACATGAACTGGAGACTAAATTTTTTATTTTATTTTGAGAACAAAATCGATTTTATTTTTGAAATGAGGGTCCAAATTCAAGTGGTTTCACCCTTGCCTTCATCTCATCATGATTTTGAAACTAGATACTACCTCTGTCCCATGTTGAGTGGCTTTTTGTGAACGATTTATACTACCATGGTTGTCCATTCGCGACAGACAAAACAGGTGGAGAATAGGTTTTGATGCACTTTTTATGTATTTCAAAAACCAGACAACTAGTATACATACCCACAGCGCCAGCAGTGCACCGTGAATTATACATGTGCTATATTTTTGGTGTACGTGCAATATACCGTGAAGTACATGTGTGATGCACTTTCGCTTTTAATGTATGTATACTTCGTGTTTTAAATATACCCTTAGTGTACCGCGTGTTGTAATTCTTCAGTGTGTACTTTGTTTAGTGTACATGCATAACAGTGCGAAAGTGCGATGTACTTAATTTTAAGTGTATCTATTATTCAGTTAACTGTATGTGTTGCAATATAAAAATCTATGTGTCAAGTTATATAACTTAACTATTTTGCATATCTTTGATCTATGCATGAATTTGTCATATCAAAGTTTCAATCTGTTCTATGCCATTGACAACAACATCAAGAAACACCTACAGTTATTGTCGGTATCCGATCAACGAGAAAGAGATCCTAATTGACAGTAGCTACGACCCATCAAGAACGCTTCGCCCGGTCAAGAAAAAAAACTTGTTTATAGTAGTAAAATTTCTAAAATAAACCCATAGCAAGCACAAACACTAGTTTATGTAAAAAAAATACGGAATCAACTTTACAACGGTTACATGCAAAAAGGAACTTCACATTGGTTGGTAACAAGTACCGAAGTTTTTTTACTCGAGATTTATTAGTATTTTCTTTCGATATCTTGTAGCTTTGTGATGGGATGAACGTCGTGAAGAGCTTGGAGGAGGAATATGCTCTCCTGGTGGCTGTCTCGGTTGGCGTTGTGCGGCTATCGGCGTTGTGCAGCGTGTGTTGGTGTGATGCTATGTGCTCTATGGCGTTCTTCGGCCCAACAACTTTGCCCGCCGAACTTGTTCTCGGTCTGTAGGTTGCTCTTGCTCTGCGCTCGCTTGTTTGTAGTTTCTTCGGTTGCCCTTTTTCTTGTGTGTGCAAGGTGTGTTGTTGTTAATGGGTTCATCATTTTCACTTTGTATACTTTTCGCCGTTCGGGACATTATTAATTTAACACAGTAGGTCTTTGCTTTTTTTTTCTTCTAAAAAGAGCTTGGAGCGGGCTTTCTTTTCCTGGGCTTGTACGTGGCCGGAAAACCCGCTTGGTACATAACCGTTTCCTCTCCGACCCCAATATCCCCAGTTCCCCCGCCATCGCAACGGTCAGCCAGGGAAGGAAAAGGCCACGAGCGCCGGCCCCGATCTCGCCACCGCCTCGTCGACCTCCTCCGCCTCCCCGTGCTCCGCGTCCAAATTCCTCCACCCACGCCTCCCCTCCGGCTGCGCCGCAGCGGCGACGGCCCGCCTCTGACTCCTCCGCAGGCCCGCAGCCACCTCCGTACTCCGCCGCGAAGCACGCCTCAGAAGCCACCTCCGCGGTTCCGCCGCCGCGTACTTCGACGCCCCCCGACTCCACCTCTGCCGCAGACGCTGCCTCTCCGACGGAGGTGAGGAGAAGAACTCCGACGGAGGTGAAGAGAAGGACCCCACCGTCTTTGAGCTCTTCTTGGGTTCTTGGTAAGTTGGTATGGTTCGTCGGTCCCGTTCCCCTGAAACCCTAATCTACCCAATCCGGCCTGATCCTCTTTCATATGTGCGATTTTAAGTGTGGATGTACCATTCCCAGACTGAAACCTCGGTTTATTCCTGATCACGGTAGATTGAATTGGGTTACCGAATGCACATTCATAGCCTGCCTGACGATTCTGGGATATTTATGGTCATGGATAGGATATGAATTGTATGGTGAAGCTTTGATTGCAATTCCTTTTGTTTTTTGTCTGATAATTGAGCCATGCGAGTGTTGATCATGAAATCTCATACGAGTGTTGACCATGAAATCAATCACGTAATCTACTATTGAGTAGTATTGCTTCTTTTCAATTAGAAATAAATTGAGAAGAGATACAGTGCAAATTTTGATATGGGTGTGCTCTGCACTAGAAGATGCACTTCTGTGCACTCATAATATGACCTTCTAGACCCCTCCCTGTTTCCTTGACGCATTATTCTTTTTCATCTCTCACATAGTTTCTCTGTTATGGAAGATATACAAATTATTGCAGGGGTTCTACTCATGGGCGGACGCAGCGTCCCTGTTTCCCGGCGCTTGCCCGGGCTTGGCTGCCGATCGCTTCAGCTATGAGTGCGTTTTCAGTGTCAAACAGAGAATTTCCGATGGGCATTTCCGTTCAATCGTTCTGCTGTGCGCGTGTGGCCAGGCTGCCAGCATGGTGGGCCTTGAGGCACTGGGCTACGTGCAAGGAACATGTAGCGCTGCTGGCTGCTGCGAGCCTGCGACTCGACTTGTTCTTAGAAAAAGCAGTGACTCGCTTTGGTCTGCTGATTAGGGCCGAGTGTACACGTATGGCTCAAAATCTTGGGGCACCAAAATGATGAAATTTTGTTTGAGTTTTTGAGAAAATATCTAATGATAACAAGGTGCATAGTATCAGTAGACAGTAATATCTGCTGGGTTTGTCACGGTACACTCAGTGACTTACTAGCCAAAAGAAAGAAGAACAAAAAAAATGAATAACCTCACTGATATTTTATACTAGTTTTGATTTTAGTATTTTTTTATGTACGTAATTTCAAAGGTAATGGAATATTTTGAACGAAACACCGAAAATTCAGTGACCTTCAAATAACAATTTTCACAAAATTTCGATAAAATTTAAACCTCAGTACACATCTAGTTTCTACTAAGAGAGGACCCTTACAGAGTTTGGCTTAGGGCCCCATATATCGTGGCTTGGACATTTGGAATCCATTTTCTTTTTAAACCCCGAACACCAATCCATTTTTCCTTTTTTACATTGTAGAGTCTCCTTGTGGACATTTGGACACTTCAACTTTTGTCATCGATCGTCAGAGTTTCCTAAGTCTTCTTGGATTTTTTCCCCCTAATTGCTAGCATATCTTCTATTATCGCATAGGATATTTGAATTTTTTGTTAGCTTATGGACATTCAAATGTGTAGTAAATTTGTGAACACTTGATTTTGCGAACTTATGAACATTTGAATGTCTTGTGAACTTGTTTTGTACTATTTTATATGTGTTTATGCCTTAGAACTATTGTGAAAAAATATTTACTTCATGTGATTCGTATATCATCCGAGAAAAAATTTAGTTATCTTGTTTCGCGCCCAGGCTTCGACAAATTCCTGGGTCCGCCACTGGTTCTACTGTGCCTATATCATCACAAATAGTGTTTCCTTTGACGTGTGGTGTGCATATGTCTGCTGCCTAGTGTTACCCCTGTGTATTGTAAACTTAGTTCATCTTTTGTTGTTGCATGAGTTGTCCATATACTTCCACTTATTAATTTCACAGGTTGGAAATTGTCAGATAAGCGAAATTCGTGTTGGTTCCCTATGTAATTTGGATGGAGATGTTTTACGGGATGAAATTTTTGGTGGTCTAACTGATTATGTTTGCCAATTTGTATGGATGGTCCTTTGGCTTGATGCATCAACGAAATTCCATTATCTAAAAAAGGATGGTCTGTCACATGTTGTTTTGAGCATGTCAGGGTATGCAGCACTCTGAGAATCTATTCAGGAGTTTAATGCCCAAATGGTCTGAGGTTTAAATTGTTAGATTATGATCCCTTATGTATTCCCTACATGAGGGATCTTCTAGTACTATTTTGGCATTTGCATGCAAAGAGGCACATAACTTTGCTATGTGTGTACTGCAGAAATTAAATTCTTCAGTCGTATGAATAAAAGTAAAGGCAGCTATCTATGTTAGAACCGTGGTACCAATTTGAAAAGGTATTGATACGTTAATTGGGTATACAACATCACATATTGGAGGTTCTTGAACTGACATGTGCAATTGTATATCTATTTTCTTGTTTCTTATTGAGAATTTCTTTACTCTAATTATTACTCTTGATTGAAGTCTTGAACATTTAAACTAGCAGTATCTCATTTTTGTCACTTTAAAAATGAATATGAATTTTAGTGCCTGGCCTGGAATTTATGCATTATCATGACTGATTGGAATGTGCTCAGGCTTCCAAGCTACCTGGTGCTTGCTTGTTCATTCTTCTGCACACTTGCATGTGCACACACACATATTTCTTGTTATCTTCATTCGAAATTCACAGCTGCTGACTTGTTTCTTTTTAATTGTTATGCATATTTAGGCTGGACAGATACCTTGAAATGGGAGAAAGAGGTCATAGCCTTGCCAGTTTCACAGGAAGTGATGTATTTCTTGAGAAGCCCTTTCCTTCAGGTTAGCAAATTAAGGATATATTCGTTATTGTCACTTTACCTTTTATTTGGATTCAGTACTCATTTATTATATGTATGTAAATTCCCAGGTACTAAGAACAGGACGGTTAAAATTCATAGCGAGTCTCTAGAAGTAAGTATTTCCTGTTTACTTTATGTACCATATATAAATACATATAAACTGGAATGTAATTGGTTGGTTATGTCTATAGAGTATAATGCATGTTCTTGAGGCTGAATACCACACCATCTGTGATGAGCTTGGTGAAAAGGAAAAGAAAAACAACATTCAGGTTCGATAAACTCATTTCTTAAATTATTTATGGTTTAGTCAAATGCGCATATCCTATCTGTTGTTTCATCAAACTGCTGGTTCATTAGAAGTTAAACTGGACTGAATGTTGATTACTCTGAAAGAGAGGCTAGAACTCAAACTTATTTCTTAAATTATTTATTGTTTAGTCCAATTCACATATCTAATATATTGTTTAATCAGACTGCTGGTTCATTAGAAGTTAAACTGGATTGCATGTTGAACACTCTCAAAGAGGCTAGAACAAGGAGGAGGATGAGATGGGATGAATTTGTTGATGTTATACATCAGTTAGAGGGCTATTCCAGCTCCATGAGCCCTGTTCTGTTCAGACCATCAGCTGTGCTGTTGTCCCATAAACCAAATCTGTCCTTGAAATGGCTTAAAGAGATGAAATGCTTGCTGAAATTGTTTCAAAAGGATAAGGTCTGATCTATCTACCTTTTTCGTTCTTGCTATTGATCTCTTTAACATGTCTATATCTCCCTAAACAATGCATACGTTTTTTATTTATGGCAGAATACTCCTAAGCACCTCAAAGCTATATACATGTTGTGTCATTTTTTGAATCTTGATTTTCCGGAAGAGTTATTCAAAAATGATGAACAAGACGATGGATCGACTGTCTTTATGTTAGAGAACATAGTGAAAAGATTGGAGGGTTTGAAGAAAGAGAGGCTACAAAATGTAAGTTTGATCTTATGGCACAGATCACAATGCTTTATTTGTTCAATCTCATATTATATCTTGTCTTGTACTATCTTTTGTTGTAAGTAGTAGAACCTTGTTAGTCATATACTTGTAATTACTATAACTTTTTTTTGTTATTTTGAATTAGATTGCTGAAGGGAGTGATCTGGAAATGAAGTTCATGGAGGAAATTTCAAAGAAGAAGAAAGTCCTCTCAAGACTTGTGAGCCAAAGCCATTTGAATGAACAGGATTATGAACTGGACTTCAATATGGAGGATATCCGAACTGGAAAAGTGGACCCAATGTTGATGATCAAGAAACTGCAAGGTTCCATAATGAAGCTGAAAAAAGAACTTAAAATGAGGGAAGAAATTGTTGATGGGGCTGAAAAGATTTTTAACACACATAATGAGGAGATCCAGCTAGTAGGTTTCAGTAGTGAAATAGGAGGTAAGATTCACATGCTTTGTTCATTTGCTCACACTACTGTTCTCATTTTTTTTTGGCATATTTAAATTACCTTGCTACTTTTTTTCGAATCATGCAGCTTCATTTATTACTCGTAGTCATTAAAATCTTTCTCAAGAACAGAGACTAAGAACTGTGGCATAAAATTCAACCACAAGAATCGGTTAGCCAGCCTACTAATAAAAGACATATGAAAGCTAGTAAGAGAACCAACAACAAGCTCATTAACTTCCCATAGTATACTGGATATATCCGATCTGCCAGCGCTAGGGTCATTCCAGAACCTCGCCACACTACTTGTGATCTTTTTGCACATGTTCTTTGACAGTCAAAAACAGCTCATGGAATATGTTGGTATAGCTTGGCAAACTGCTTTAACCAAAACTTCTCTAGCTGCACTACTCATCGTTTTGGGGCACCATCCCTTTGCTAACTTGCTATTGAAATGTTTTACTTTTCAATAACCATGATAAAAAATTCACAATAAACAAAGTAGAGAATTTTAATACTTTGCTGACCTTTTTTTATATTAATCAGCGTTACTTGATAAAGTAGAAACTTGGGAGAATATTCATGGAGTGGAATTTGTGTACAATGAGGTGTGTTTAAACTACCCCTCTTCACTACATGGAGTTTTATATATATATGTGTGTTGCTACATTATTTGTAATTTCAGAACACATCTGCAGATGCTCTTGAGGACAGAATTAGTGAAGAGAATGCAGGAGGTCACCCCTGGCACTTCAAGTCTAAGTGAGTAGTGACATACTCAATAGAACTTATAACATAATAATGTTGCATAAGCTTGTCTTTCGTTAGAATACACAATAAACAATATCTGTCTCACTTTACCAGGCCGAACATGTGAAGAGGATATTTCCATGTCTCCATCGATAAGTTCATCTTCATCATCTTCAGAGTCTAGCTCAGACAGCAAGAGCAAAGATTCAGATTACAGTCCAGAAGCATCCCAGTCTGATGATAGCATGCAGGACTTTGTAGTTCCAGAAAGTGATTCTGACGATGCATAGTTTGAAGGAAACAGATCGCATAGTTTAGGAGCTTCACCATCTAGAATGTCACTTCTTGTGACCTCCATTCTAGGACAGAGAGCTGTTTGGCAGGTGTTGCTACATTGTACATGTGTTGCTACTAGGTATACCCAGGGCCTATATCAGGCTGGATGTGCGTCTGACTTGTAAAATGTTGGTTTCAGCTTAGCCAATGGGATCTGTGCTTGTCAGAACTGTTATTCCATTAGTTTAACCAGGGAACGTCTTATATCTGCTATGGAATATGAATTTCTATAAGGCATTCTGATTTTTAGAACATTTTATGAATCTCCTGTACACTTTAAACTAGTCAGGATGCTGCTGCTTTTGTCTTACCCGAATCAGAAATGTGCGAGAAAATACAGGTTACTTATAATACATTATCGCTGCTTAAAGTTCCAACTGGCTTCATGTTTACTTGTGCACAGAGCTTATTCTATGCATATGCTGGCACCTGTAATTAGCAACATAAGGTGAGCCTGATATATATTGGCATTCACGAGCTGTATGTTTTACTGACAGAATGATAAATTGCTAACTTCCCATCTTAGTTTACAAAAAACATTCACTGCACACTGACAGTCTAATTCATGAGTGGAGACCTTTAATCAGCTCATGGTAGCCATTTAGCGCCTTATCTAATATTATTAATTTTGAAGTCCAGCGGAACTAATTGGATAAACAACAAGAAGTTGGGGTAGGCTATAACTAATTGGATAAACACGAACATTAATACTCCAAGAAGCACACTTACATCGTTATTGAGCAAGTTCACATGCAAAGGAGTAGAAATAACTGACGGAAGTAATTCAGTTATGTAGCACATAGATTACTACATAAGAAAGCCCCACCTTCTTTTGGCCGAATTAAATTAATGATCAATGGTTCTTATTTCT
This sequence comes from Poa pratensis, assembly GCA_947311845.1. Taxonomy (NCBI): domain Eukaryota; kingdom Viridiplantae; phylum Streptophyta; class Magnoliopsida; order Poales; family Poaceae; genus Poa; species Poa pratensis. The sequence continues at coordinate 43,904,398 of CAMZMU010000052.1, forward strand.
CAATAAAAATGAATATCCATTAGCAATTCTGATTTTTTCAGTATAATATATGAATTGTTTCTGTGCTTACATACAAAGTCGAATTACAACAATGATCAGCGGATCTCAAAGAAGATAAGTTAAGCCTCTAGAAGCATCATAGTTTAAGACACATACATGCATACAGTACATAAACTGAATTCAACCAAACACCACTTCAAGTGGGGCAGTTGAAGAGCAAATCCCGTCCAGAACAGCAAGTTTCTCTTGGTTGCCACAACTGCTATGATGGCTCACCAACTCCCAGTCACAGGCCCCCTTCTCCTCAACATGTCCATGCTTGAACAGAGCGACATGGCGCAGCGCAATGGATACTTCAACGGTGAACCTCACAAGGTGGAGAAGCTGTCTGTCTGTTCTCTGAAAGCCAATGACCACCAGCTCCTTCAAATGGCGGTGACGCCGCAAAGTAGAAGGCTGCTGCCACGGCACTATCTCCTGACCACTGTGCTCGTCACATTGGGGGACATGGACATACAGGCTCTCAAGCAATGGCGCTGCCTCGATGAGGAGGTGGGGCCATGAGACATCCCAGGAAGAAGGCACATCTGCAACCAGTAGCCTCCTCAAATTGGGCATCAGAGAAAAAGGATTCTTGGGCGCAATCCACATGTCTGGCCCAGTAAAACGTAGGACGAGATCCGTCATGCTGACGGCGCCTTTGAAGAATCCCGTAAGCATATTGACAATGTGGTTCAGCTCCATGCGATTTAGAACAGTTAATCTGTGCCCTTCCAGTCGGCCAACAGAGAAGACCAAGTTCACACTGGCAAGGCGCGGGGCGGCGCCGGAGCACAAGAGCACAGACGCGTGCAAGGTGGACAGGCTCTCGAGCTTGGGGAGAGAGCGGAGCTCGACGGCCATCAAATGGCCGTCGATGACAAGCTCCCTAATTTCCGACATGGGGGCGTCGAAAACCGCCTTCCTGGTTCCTCTTTCCAAGCAGCAGGAGATGAGGTGCAGAACTTGCAGGCGTGGGCACGCGGCGACCACGCCCTCGTAGACGGCCGCGGGAGTGGAGTCCGGCAAGTCCTGCAAGACGAGCCTGGTGAGCGCAGTGAACCCCTGAAGCGCCGGGGGCAAGCAGTTGGCAAGCCTCAGGCTTTGCAGGCGAGATCCGCCCGGATCTCTGCTGATGCGTCCACGGGGGAGTCTGTAGGCCGGCGGCGAGCGGCCGATTGGGCCCGTAGGCGACGTGGCGACAACCTCGAGGTCCCGGACGCCCCACGAATCGACCGCGTTCACGATCAAGCGGTTGATGCAGGCCGCGCTGCTGCTGTAGGCGAAAACCTCCAGCGACAGCCTATCCAAGCGCCGCCGCCGGCGAGTCAAGAGGAGGCCCTGAACAGAGGCGACCATGGCGCGCATGGCGCGGCGCTCGTACCGTGACGCGATGGCGTGTAGCCTCCGGGCAGACTCGCGCAGACAGAACGATCTCCTTGCTTGCCGGCGAAGGACGAGGGACCGGCGGTAGCGCGCTGGCAGCGCATCGGTGACCTTGAGATCCAGGGCGGGGAGCTCGCGGGGGAGGTGGGCCCAGCGCCTGGAGAGCGCCCCGGCGCCAAGCGCGCTGCGGGTGCCGACGCGGCCCAGGATGTGAAGGAGCAGATCGTCGGGGAGCGCACTAAGGCGGTCCTCATCGCGCTGCCGCCGGCGAGGGAGCAGATGCTTCCTAGCCATTGGTCGGAGAACAATCAATTTGGCCTGCTGTGTTAGTGAGGGGGCGGCGAGTTACCCTACGCTGCGACTAAATAGGTCGATAGGAAATATAGCGGCGATGCTTTGATCTTCGTCAAGGGAATTCGATCCGGACGCGGTGGGGAACAGAGTTTTTTTATCGACACGCGGGAACTGAGCTGTGGATCGACGAGTCGGATTTCGAATCGGAATAGGGGATGGGATGGTCGGATGGAGAAGAGAAAATATCTACTATATAATACGTTTCTTCCTTCGTCCGTTTGGTGGTACGTCGTGAGCGCGGTTCGTCGCTCCTCCGTGCATATCCCCCGATCCGATATGATTTCCAATCAGCCTCGCAGCCAACAGTCCAACACGGCAACAAGATGCGAGATTAAAAGGAAACAATTAAACGCACGGAGAAACCATGGCCCGCCCCCACCTCCTGGAGCCCCACCCCCTCTCCTGCGTTTTGCCTAACTGGGCGGCGGCTGGCACCCTGCAGAGGAGCCAGAGATCGGCGGCTCGGAAGGCGCCGGCGGGGGAGGTTGAGGTGTCCACCGCGAATAGGTCAACCAGGAAGACTGCGAGACCGATGGTGATGCTCGATTTGGACCAGGAGGAGGAGGATGCGGCCGCTAGACCGGAGCAGGAGGAAAAGGTGCAGCAAGTAGAGCAGAAAGGTGAGGATAATATGCTCGTTTTTTCTACTAAACAATTTGTTTGGCTGTTCGATTTCTGATGCGAGTTTTGTGATCGTGCAGCAGCTACTTCTGATGAGAAATCTGACGACCCTGTGGAGGAGGAACTGACAAAGCTTCCGGAAGAAGAAAACAACAAAGTGGATGAACCAGAGCAGGCTGAGGAAGGTAAGATTTGTTACTGACTTGATTGTTTTTATTTTCGCCCAAGGCTTGTTAGCAGTAAACCATTTCTGTACTCAGAAACTACATGTCGATGCCAAGCATATAATTTTGTCCCAAGGATTATATGTGTGAAATTCGTGAGCAGTCAACCATTGAGCATAAATGCCTAATGACTTGGAAACTATAAGAGTTTGACAAGCACCTATTGTCTGTACTAATTAAGTTTCTAAACTGTGCCATGTCAAAATTTGGTAAGCAATTTATATTATCTACGAATCTACCAGCTTCTTGTGTGAAAAAGACTCGCTCCTGCCACCTTCACTGCACCTTCACTGCAGAAGCTACATTCAATAGGTGCCTTGTGCTGTAAGATCTAATCAAGTTCATCTTTTTAATTGATGACGGATTTATGCAGTATGGAAAACACTGATGCAGACGAGGAATTTGGGACCCAATCTCCAATCATAGATGTCAAGGAGCAAAGAAGGAAAAAAAAGATAGGGATAGGTATGCACGGATGACCAACGAAGAAAAACAAGAAAAAATGAAAAGGCGTCGTGAAGCTTATCAGCAAAGCAAAATAATTAAGGATTTAACCCAGTTGCACGAAAAATGCACACGGGGAGGAAGAAATATGCAGATTTAAATCATGAACAAAAGACAAAAAAATGCGTGCGAGAAAAGCAGAAATATGCAAATATGCAGCCAGAACAAAAAAAGCTAGAATAGAGCAAATTATAGCTAATCGTGAGTTTAGACGCAGCACACCATGCAAAGAATCAATTGCGATGGTGAACCCTGCATATGTCGAATCAAAAGAGGAAGTTAGTAGAAAAAGGCTAGAATAGAGCAAATTAGAGCTAATTGTGAGTTTAGACACAGCACACCATGCAAAGAATCAATTGCAATGGTGAACCATGCATATGTCGAATCAAAAGAGGAAGTTAGTAGATGTAGATCTTTGATGTATACCAAGAGATAATATGCGATCGATTTCAACCAATAGTTGTTTGTTATTCACTCCGGTCGTAGCAACGCACGGGTGCTCTTTTTTTTGAGGTGCCAAATCATGTACATATGCTTGCTCTGTATTTTCTGTTTTCAATTTTCAGAAATTGCAAGTGTACATATTTTGAGTTGGAGATGAACATATTCAGATTATGCATGTTGTAGTCTTGCAAGTTAGACACATACAGCTATATTTTTGCCGTTCGTTGGATGATTTTCTGGTACAAGAAATGAAATTCATATGACAATTATAGCATATCCCCATTGCAACGCACGGGCATTTTGCTAGTTGTCATAATACCACTAGTGGAAAACAAAGATTTAAAATACCACTCACAAAATACATGTACTCCGTAGCTAAAATATCACCACCGTTCAGGTTTTTATGCCAAAATCCATCGCCGTGAGGCGTCAAAAGATTCCTGTTAGTCAAACTACATGATTTTTAGCATCTGCCACGAGTCAAAAAAAAATTGGCATAAAAATTAGATTGTAATGGTATTTTCAGAAGCTTGAATTTTTGAATGGTATTTTGAAACTTTCAGTGTTAACTTGTGGTATAGTGGCAAATCTCTCGATCGAGAACGGGGAACACCGAGAGACTTCGCCAGCAATTTCGAAACAAAACGCCACATATTTTCTTTCTTCATTCTCCGGTGCCACATTTTTTTTTTTGTCCACGGGGAAAAACTAGCATCGGTCAAATCGATGCAATCTCTTCGTCTCTTTAGCAATGTTTTTTAAACATTTTTTCATAATGGTATGTTTATACTTTTGAATTTTAATTCCTTATTTGCGAAATCAACATGCAATACCGAGTTTACTAACTTTAAACAAGGGTGTCTCATTTTTTTCTTCTACATATTCAGTTGCAACAAACCAATTATTTCAACAAAAATCATAAATGATTACAACAAAAAATTATGTATTTGCGGCATTTTGTAAAGCATGTGACCATCATAAAAAAGAAGTCGACGACACACAAATTTGTAGCAAACGACCATATTATGAGCAACATTTGGCATGTGATTTCGTAACAAAAATCATAGGAGTTTGTTACAATTTTGTAAACACCTATACAACATCAAAACATCGGGAAAAACACAAACTTGTAACAAATGACTAGAAAATCATGCAATATCTCGCGTGTGCTTTGTTTACAAAATTAGTGTGACTTTGTTACAAATTTAAAAGACATGTGCAACATTGAAAACAATCATGAAAGAAACTTAGGCCCGCTATGTTTGGGATTCTGCTTCTGCTTTTGGGGTCCAAAAGCGGAAGCCCAAACAAACACCCGAAAATTGAAAAGCACTTGGGGGAAGTGCTTTGCCGAAATGCACCGCAAAATGCAACCAGAGCAAAAGCGGGGTGGGAGGTGCTTCCCGCACCTTTCTCCTTAACTCCCCAACCGTTATTCGCTACTACCCCTTTTGTTGGTCGAAATTACAATCATGCTGCCACCGAGAGCCTGGAACAATGACTTTTCCTTGGCTCTTTCGCATGTGCGTCTGTACGTGTAATCATGGATTCGAAATATGTGCATGTATCACTTTAGCTTCGCATGCGCGTCTCTATGTACAATAGATTCAAAATATGTGCTTGTAAAGCTGTAGGTGCGTGTCGACGAAATTCAAAATATACTTTGTTTCGGAAAAAATGTACACGAAATAAGTGTATGTCGACGAGTAGGTTCCATTCCCGCGACCAGTTTCGAGTTTTGTGGAACCAATTTTGCACCACTTTTAGACGAATTTTGTCAAATTCATTGGACTATATCCACCCTTTGAAATTTACTTTCAAGGTATCTCGCCGTTTTCCACAACTTTTGTGTCATGACCTTTAAGCTACCTAAACATCGCAATAATGAATTAAATAAGTAAAGAACAATTGTTTCGCTTCAAATAGGCATTTATATAACATTTTCAGCACTCAGGGGTATTCCAGACATTTCATCCAGAAAACCAACAGCAACAGCTGCCAACAGCACTCCTGCCAAACATCAAATCTCTGCTTCCAACAGCTACTTCTCACAGCTGCTTTTCCACAACTCAATAGTTACAGCTGCATTTCAAAAGCTACAACCCAAACAAACAGACCCTTAGAGGTACAGAAATGATCACGCGATGGGCTGGTGGGGTGCTGGAATCGTGACTTGCTGGGGTGGTGGGATTCAAGGAATCACTGTGGGCTGGGCTAGTGTAGGCTGGGTTGGCCGTTGGCGGGTCACCCGACATAAGTATTTCCATTTTCCTTACTATCATGCACACGCAATGTACAGATAAATTCATTCAAACCGCACTTCGATTAATATGTTAATCATAAAGTAAAATCTCATGTAACATTTCTGTCTTGCACATGCATATCATATTTTCACACCCGTTTTCATATTTTAAAAGAATACGGATACAAATATGGATGTTGTTGATACGAAAGCAAATAAAAAAATTACACAAGTACGGATGTACTAGATTAGATGCTTTCTTAATTTGGAAAGAAAATGAATATAACAAAATAATAGATTCGTGTTTTATAACGATTAACTATAGAGAATGGTACAATGATAAAGATAGTTACGTAATACACAATAGTTTAAAGTTTAAACACAGAAAAATATATTTGACTACTTTCTTACTCTTTTAGGTTGGTTACCTACCATATTAGGATAGAATTATCAAAATTTGCTAACATAATTTTATTTAGATACATATATATCCATTTCCATTCTGATATATATTTGGTTCAATTTTTACCACTTCCATTTTTATGTTGTTTCCATTCGGATATTTACCACTTTTATTTTCAATTCTCAAATATGAATGTTGCATAATTTGGATTATGCGCTACTAGTTTCCACTCTGCAGCATATGCTCATCGCTCACGACCTCACCTTTGGTCGGTTGTGCAGTCCCCTCGCCACGGTAGGATAGGGAAGGATTGACCCTGGATCCAAGCGGCCTCCTCACAAACCTTGTGTCGTCCCTTTCTTTTACCCCTACTTGGAGTAGTTCAGTAAAACCTAGATTTACTCTGTATAGAATTATGTTAGCTGTGTCTTGTTTGGGTTCTGCTTTTCTTCAAGACAGTCCAACGAAGTGTCAAACATACTTATGGACTGGTTTGTTTGGCAGGCAATTAAGTGGTTAATTTAGAGTACATCATATATGAACACACATGTTTTTACAGGAACAATGAAACAACGGGGGATCATCAGCCTAACGAGGAGGCACATGACTCGTCTTATAATGTAGGGAGATCGAGTTGTAATTCAAATTATCGACCCCTTTCTTCCCTGAGGTTTGCTGCTAGAACTCCTCTTTTAGTCATACTAGTTGAATGCCCGTGTGCCACGGGCAGTTAGGTTTTTTTAATCTACCTGACATTGTGTTTGAACCCAACTCCAAAACGTCATCATTGTTTTCCGAAGTCACCCGCCCTACTCCAACAACATGTTACTCGATGAGTGCCCGTGTGTTGCCACATGTAAACATAATGCACATTTAAATGTATAAAAAAAGCCAGATAAAGCTTAAGATTATGGTTTCCTCTTAATTGAAGTTATACCGTACCAGGGGGTTTTCCTCGGCTTCTAACCATCCTGCATAGGGACCCCTGAATGCATGTCGTTACCGTGAAGATTTAAGGTGGAAGATGAAATGGACGACAACATATAGATTGAATGAACCACATCGCTACCACCCCAAGAGAGCATAAATTGGAAACAAAAATAGCCAGACATGATCTCTAGATACATTATACTTACGGCAAAGTAAAATTCTTGTACCAGTAGTTTTCAGTTAAGTTTACCTAAATCCAGTAGCACTACATTTTGCTAATTTGTGACAACACATTGTTGGCTTAACCTTTTTTCGTCCTTTCGTTAAAATGTTTTTATTTGATATATTGCTTAATTTTCTTTTTTCATTTAATCTAGTATTTTAGACTAAGTTTTTAATGGTCTAGGTTCAGCAGAGTATTCAGTGGAGTCCCCACCGCAAATGTCATGATGAAGAACTTTCATTTGCTCATAGATATGAATCTCCACCGGTTACATGTCCTGATATTTTGTGTACTCTTTAGGTGGAACCGAAATAACTGTTTTTAGGGAGAACGACAGCCACTTATTCGGGACACTTATTCCTGGGTGAGAGAGTAATTTTTATAGGGATAAAAAATCTTCGAACGTTTTCGAATAACCATACGTAGCGACCGATATCTTGGTACGAAGAAGACCTAGCTAGTCTATGTGCTTCCATGTTAAAAGACCTCCGTTCAGAATAGCCATAGCGGTGAGTATCGTATACTAGTATCATGCATATGATTTTTTTTTTGACACCCATTACCGTAGGGGAAGCCCCTACGGTAACAAGATGCACGGCACATATGATATTATGTTATACATAGTGGGTAGTAACACATGTGTGATTTCATATAACATTGTATTTATTAATTTATACACTCATCTTGTCTTGGAATCCCTATGTTACGATACCTACCTATGATTGCACTATCATCTCTCTCATCATTAATTATAGTGACACGCCACCTTTTTTTATCAACATGACATGCATGATACTACTATAACCCCACTATGGCTAGTCTCATGGCTTCGGGCACAAAAGAAACTGCATAGAAGTCCGTTGACTTAGATTCTATTTGACCTATCACTACTAATTCTGCCCAAGTAGTTTCCATCAAGGCTATGGATGAGGCGTGTGATGTGGAGTTAAAGCATCTCTATCATATCCCTTAAAAAGGAACTCATAAAAGTGGTATAAGGGAAACCGTAAACAAAGTTTAAGGTCTCAAAACTGACATCACAGAATAGAAATTGTATTTTTCTTAATTTAAAATGTAGTTTCGTGCAAAAATTCAGAGTTGCAACATTCAGTTCATTCCGTTAGTTCATACTAGTTCATTCAGAGTTGCAAAAATGTAGTTTCGCGCAAAAATTCAGAGTTACATATTTTTAAAAACTAGGGCTAGATCTACTTAACATAAACCCTAATCAATGCAAAAGGGGCTCCGGTACCTCTCACCAGGCCTCGCATTGCGGCGGCGGTGGCGCCGAGCTCACTTGTTGTGAGAGTCGGAGGGGACGTTGATGAGTCCACCTGGCGCTCCGCCTCTAGGCGCCATTCCCGCTCCCGCGCGGTGCGCTCCTCGTCCGCATGGAAGCCACGCTCGAGGAGCTCGGCGTTATAGGCCTCGAGCTAGGCCTCATGGCGACGTAGCTTTTTCACGTGGCGGCGCTCCAAGCGCGCCAATTTCTCCTCGATGAGCTTGTCGTAGTTGTCGACGTCGAGCATGTCCTCATTGTCCCTCTCCTCCGTGTCGACGTCGCTCTCCTCTGTCGCTGACGCCAGCAACGCGGGCGGCGACCGAGCACGCACGACCCCGCGCGAGCTCCCAGCCTCGGCGTCATGCGTGCCACGGTGGAGCCTGTGCCACACGAACTCGTGACGCCGCGACAACATGTCGTGGTTGCGGCCCTGCACCGACCGCGCCACGTGCCTCCTCTTGTCCTCCACCGAGGAAATCGGCTGCACCGCGGAACGACCAACTGGGCCCTAGCGCAGCTGCGGGTAGTGTTCACGAGCCACATGTCGCCGGGGAGGGGCTAGGGGAGAAGGAGTTGATACGCGGACATGATTGCTCGTTGAAGGAGGCGGATTTGTACGGTGGCGGCGAGGATTTGCGGCGGGGTAAATGAGGGAATGGAACCCTAAATCGACCACGGCCCCGTACATATCTAGAGGTTCCACACGGTGATTTACAGGTCACCGTAAAAGGTTTACGGGCCGGGAGTTTATAGGCTCTGCTCGGACCGAAGAAACGGACTCTTAAATCTGGCTGGAATTATAAGGGTTTTCCCTTTTTTAAGCCTCTCAACATGTCATTACTTCAAGAATTACCGCCCCCAGGAGTTCCTGCTTGTCGTGCGATAGACAAAGCTATATCAACTGCATTACCTTTCTTTTTCAACAGCGCATCGACAACTATCTTCGCCATACCCGAGGGTGGTACGATCCACTTTTCTCAGTTTTCTGCTGGTACTGCATTTGCAGGCTGTAGTATTTCTTCTTGCTAGCCGAAACATGCTCCAAGTCACGCAAGCATGACTCTATGAAGGATGTATATATATACAGTAGCTGTGAATCAACATGGAATGGTTGATCAAGATGAAATTCCCCCTCCCCTCGAGAAGATATTCTCTAAACCTGTTGAGTGATTTGATTTGGGATGCATGGGCGTGCGATTTGGTTAATGATTAAATGAAATTTGGACTATGTCACAACATAAAAAAATAGAGGTCAATCTGACACTCCCTATAGCTTGACGAAGCTTTCAAATTGAGGCCGATACAACCGATATATCCGGCAATATATCAATTTTGGGGGCTATCGATCGATACAAGTGCAACATATCATTTAAAAAATATCGTCTTTGAACATATCAGCCAATATAGACCGATGTAGCCGACATTTCACTGGATATGTCCACCGATATAGATTAGTATGTAGGTGACAATGATTCTTACTCAAACGGATATGTTGAAGATAAAATTAGTTATTAGTAACTTCATCAATAATCAAAGTAACACATTTTTTTAGATACAACATATATAATGTAGTGTTTATGTTAGGATTTCTTGAGTATTTGAAAGGACAATGATGTCGCCTAGAGGGGGGGGGGTGAATAGGCGATTAAAATTTTTCCGGTTTAGGCTTGCTAATTGCGGAATAAAACTAGGTGTTTAAATTAACAAGCCGACAACCTAAAATAAACTAGGCTCACCTATGTGCACCAACAACTTATGCTAAGCAAGACAAGCAACAAGGTGATAGCAATATAATACTTCAAGCACGAAGGCTATCACAATGTAAGTTGCATAAGTAAAGAGCTCGGGTATAGAAATAACCGAGGCGCACGGAGACGAGGAAGTATTGCCGAGTTCCTCCTTGAAAGGGAGTACGTCTCGTTGGAGAGGTGTGAGCCGACACAACGGTTCAACAACCACAAAGGTTTCACCCTCTTCTCCGATGAACCGCACCACAAAAGTTTGGTTCACCTTCCACTATCGGTATTCCTTCGAGGCGGAATCCAGAGCCTTTCAACAACAATCCGGGGCACAACCCACAATGGGTTGGGGGCTCCCGAACGGCTCTCAACAACAATTTGAGGCACAACCCACAATGGATTGGGGGCTCCCGAACGGCTTCAATTGACCACACAAGGGTCCAACCACCACAAAGGCGTCTAGGGCCCGAAGACCAAGAGTAACAAGTTCACACGCTTTCAACTTCCACGAATCCTCGTGGAGAGCACACCGATGCACCAAATGCAAAAGGCAAGAGCACAAGTGCTCAAATCCCTCACTCTCAAATTCCAACAAAGCAACAAATGCTTATGGGGAATAAGAGAGGAGGAACAAAGAGGAGATGCACCAAGAACTCCAAGAACAAGATCTACAAGGTTTCCCTCACTTAGAGGAGAAATCGATTGGTGAAAACGTAGATCAAGATCACCTCTCACTATCCCTCAAATATGAGCAAGAAACATGGGAGGGATTGAGAGGAAGAGCAAGCTTTGCAAAGTGCAACAATGGAGGAGAGAGGATGGACAAGCTTGCTCAAAGGTTGTGTAACAAATGGGGAAGAAAGCCCTTTAAATAGTCCACTTGAAAATATGGCCGTTGACAGGTACGACTAGATCCACTCGTCGAGCGCCCAGCCTGGTGGCCGGCCTGGGCTGGCCGGGAGGCTGGCCGAGTGGCAGAGGCGCCCAGCCTGCTGGCCGGCCTGGGCTGGCCGAGAGGCAGAGCGCCCAGCCTGCTGGCCGGCCTGGGCTGGCTGGGAGGCTGGCCGAGTGGCAGACGCGCCCAGCCTGCTGGCCGGCCTGGGCTGGGAGGCTGGACACGCAACAGCGACACGAAAACTTCAATAACTTGAACATCCGGACTCCGTTTTCGATGTTCTCGGGCTCGTTGGAATCGCAACGAAGAGCTTTACAAGATCATGCAGAGAAACATCATAGTCCAACAATGGAAGATAAAACCAAATGGAGAAAGGTAAAAACTCTCTAAAAAGGAATAACCGGCAAACCTCCAAAACCGAAAACGCAACAAGTTTTCCAAACGAAATTCGTTTTCGGTGAACTTGGGTTTGTCGTGAAGATCACAACAAGCACCAAAACCCAACAAGGAGAAAAGCCAAGTAAGAACCAAGAAAGATGAAATGCCAAGTATGCAAAGGTTTGAGCTCTCCACAAAGATGCGATCAAGTTACTCACTTGAGAGCCCCTCTTGATAGTACACCGTCTATCCTAAAACTCGGTCTCCCACTAACATGAGACCAGTAAAATATAAAACCTATCAAGATCATACCTTTGCCTTGCGCATTCCACTTGAGCTCGATGATGACGATCTTGACTCTCTCAAGTTGGAACACCTTTCTTGATTGTGCTTGCTAGCACATGCTTGATGAAGACTTCTCCAAATGCTCCCCCATACTCCATTATGGGAGGACCTCGCAAAGCTCCGTCTTCATGTCTCCTTTGCAAGCTTCAATCAAATGATATCTTCCGAGATGGATCATATTGAGCTTGCACTTCATCTTCTCTACACATGACCATTCTTCATATAAACCCTTGAGTAGAACATTGATCATCATGTAATCTTCTAGAGTCCAACACATGAACTCCAATCTTTTCCTATGGACAAGATCTACAAGTATATCTCAATGCAAACATTAGTCCATAAGGATTGTCATTAATTACCAAAACCACGCATGGGGCAACACATGCACTTTCAATCTCCCCCATTTTGGTAATTGATGACAATCCCTTTTACGAGGGTTTATATAATGAATTAAGCAACCATGCAACACAAAGAGCAAGGATGCAAGAGAAGAAAGGCAAATGCTTGAGAACGAATAAAGCATAAAACCAAAATCTTAAACCCTCTAAACTTCTCCCCCATTGGCATCGATTGCCGAAATGGGAGGAAAAATTTAGAAGGCCAAATAGTAAGAGCTCCCCCATAATGTATGCATTTCTCATAATATGAGTGAAATCAAATGCACATATCCAATAACGAATAGTTGGAAAAGATCAAACTATATTGAGGATCCAAAGATTGCAAATGAATATCAAATAGAAAGATACTTCAACAAAAGAAGCAAGCAATCAAAAGATCCAAAAATGTTCTAAATATCAAGAGGGAACTCCCCAAGGTACGTGCACAAATAGGATTTTATTTCAATATAGTGTGCACAACATGGAATCCTCACTCCCTCCTAGATAAATTCGAACACAAGCCATGCAAGAGAATATAAATGAGAAAAGAGGCAAACAACTTGCAACAAATAAAATTTTGCAACATGAGCAAGGAGCGGCAAATAAAAGGATGGGTGTGAGATAAAAGACATTTTAGGAGACTAATACAAGGATGAGCAAAATCATCAACATAGTCTTTCAAAAAGTGTTGCACATAGTGCATATCATGTCTTTCACATACTCACACACCAACGGAGATATAGCAAATAGCTCCACAAGCTTATTAAGATTCAAAAGCATAACACATAAACAACAAAGCTTGTGCCTTTAATTAGAGACCACCAAAGAACAAAAGCAAAGGGTGGTCACTAAAGAATTGGAATAAAAAAAGATGTAACTATTCTTATGTGTATAAGTTTCTAAGTAGACACCAATCACGAAGATATAAGTCCACAAATAAACATGTACACACAAATAGGTACAAAGGTAAAGATCATGATATCCAAGAGGAAGTCATAAATACACCAATAAGACTTTGCTTAAAAGCATAGCACAAAGCTCAATTTTATCTTAAAGGATATAGATGAACTTCCAACATATACTCATCATAGCATCAAAAACTATCCACAAAGGATAAAGGTGATAAACGGGATGCTCCGAGTAAGATAACAAGTATCACGAAAGGCAAATGATTTTGAAGAAACATCAAAGTTGCACATGAGAGACTTAAGTAGAAAGTGCTAGATTGACATAATTGGGATCGATGAATCATGGAAATGAATATATAGTCCCCTTATATGTAATCATCCCGGCTTACTCACATTTGCAATAAAGACGTTTTGCAAGAATCAAAAGAATTGCAACCAAAGAGATTCATGCCATGAAGCAACCTACACAAGGTTGAGAGCTAGAAAAGTATGCATGAGGTAGATACTTGTTACCGAGATAGCATTGGTGATGTAGAAGATAGGAGCTCATGATCATCCAAGCTTGGCTCCAATAAGCACATGGTGACAACACCTTCCTTGTAGATGAGACAAGCTTCCAATGCATCTCCAAATGTACCTAAAACAAATTCAAGTACAAAATGGTGCCCAAACTCATTGGGTCCAAAGTAGTTAGAGCAACTACAATACATAGGACAAACTCCACATATGTGCATATATATGAAATTGAATTTCATGCACATCTTAGCATTTAGGATTTGATGGAGTTTATCCTATATATTGGATCAACGAAAGTAAGCATGCCATAAGATATACATATAATAAATATGCATGCACATGACTTTCAAGAACCAAACAAGATATAATTTAGACAAAACACCAAGTAAACAACAAAGCACACACAAGTGTGACAAGAAAAAAGTGTCCAAATTATATCAAATACCCAAATCAACACATGAGTGAAGATACCACTTTGAAAAGATACCAATGAAATCAAGATACCAAATGATGAAAATATCATCAAGGAATAAACCAAACCCTCTACACTTTTCATGATGGCACAAGTACCAAGACGAAAAATGTTTGTCTTCCAAGGAGACACGTCATCGGGATCAAATATCAAATGAAGACAACTAATGTTCAAAAAGCCTATAGGATTGCTCCCCCAAGATGTGTGCATTATTTAAGATTTTGCATTTGAATACAAAATGCACACAAATGAGATCATCACTCTCCATATATATATATATATATATATATATATATATATCAAACACTAGTCATGTTCAAGAAAGGCAAGAAATTGCAATACCAATTTAAAGAACGGTGTTTTACTCAAAGTAGGATAGCTTCCCAAAGAATAGTGCATTATCAAGAAGTATGACTTTTGAATGTCAATGCACAAGAATTGGTTCATTGCTTTTCCCAACTCAAGAAAGCACAAAACAAATTTCAAGTAGAGCAATAAAGGATCCAAAAGATACGAGGAAGACAAATGAGAGTTAGATCAAAACAAATCCTTGGCAATCAAATAAGGCAATTTCAAAGCAAGAGCCAAAGTGAATATGATCAATATATTTACCACAAATATGATTATCACTTGTCAAGACAAGTAATGTATGGAGATATTTCTCGGTGGTGGATTGCAAAGATATATTCAAGATCATATTCACAAAACATAAGCATATGGCAAAGGATAGGAATTAAAAGCCATGCTTAGATAGATAGAAATTCTTGATAGCTTCAAAAATCACGCAATAATGCAAAGCAACTCCAAGGAGTAGCTTGAAGCAATTGGTTTCCCAAAGAGATATATGAGAACATATTTGGGAAAGCCATACCAAGAAATTCCATCACAAACAAGATCCAAACGAAAAGAGACAAGAAGCAAATGAAGCAAATATGGAACTTGTTTGAGCAACATGCCACAAGGAAAAGGATAATGACAATATCAATTCTAGGTGGCAACACCTCACATATTCACATTTTCTAGGCTTGTAATATGCACATAGCTTATTACTCCCCCATAATGTGATAATCCATTTTCTTTTAAAGCAAGAGGCAAACAAAACCAACTCGAGAAATTAATGGACATAATAGAATTTGAATTTCTCATGAGCATGACATACCACATAGAGAATAGATAAGATTGATATATCATCACTAAGTGGTATTCCTCATGTACACACATTTTTGGTTTGTGAAGTGCACGAAGCATATCACTCTCCAAAAATGGAATGGTCCATTAATCTCTCAAAAGAGAGCCAACAAGGTAATATATCAAATAAAAGCAATAAGGCTCAACACAAGTAAATGGTGTGCAAACCAACATACACATACTTGATTTCTCAAGATAAGTAAGTAGAGAGCACAACACATACAAACACTAGCAAGGTACAAAACCAAACACATGCAAGGGTGCAAGCAACTTTCAATGTATATATGATTTAAATAAAAGTTACCGCAAGGAGGAAACATTGGATATGAGGTAGAACAATATAATCCAAATGACTTGGCTTGAGAGAATATAATTGATGAAGATCCCTTAATTCTTCATGATGTAGCCAAGTCTCCAATGACCTCCCAACACCTATTGATCAAGTTTTAGCTTGTTGGTCCCCAACCAAGTTGGGTCCTAAGAGGTTAGTCACAATAGGCTTGGCAACCCAAATGGTTCTTTTCTTGACACCACTTTGAGTCCCAACATATTTGGCAAACACATTGCCAACCTTATCCTTCCAAGAGAATACACATCATCAATAATAATGGGGTTGGATAAGGTACCATTTGTGCATGAAGAAGCAAGGTGACCCTTCTCACGGCATAGGTAGCAACATCGACTTCCTCCTCTCTTCTTGGTTGGAATCTTGACTTGAGGAGTAGCTTGATTCTTGGGAAGAGGTTGTTCTTCAACTTGAGGAACTTGAGGCTTCTTCCCTTGTTGCTTCTCACTAAGAGCCTTCTTCTTCAAAGGGCAAGATCTAACATGGTGCCCTTCAACTTTGCACTTGAAGCAAACAATCTTGGCCGAATCTTTAACTTGTTCTTGGCCCTTGTTCTTCTTGTAGACTTGGACTTGTTCTTGTTATTGGAGTTGAATCCAAGTCCACTCTTGTCATTGGGGCGTCTTTGAACACTCAACATATTGTCAAGTGTGGACTTCCCAACATGACGCTTTTCCAAGTCTTTCTTCAAAGAAGTGACTTGGGCCTTGAGCTCATTTAGTTCCTCTACATGGTTAGTATCAACAAAAACACTAGAGGAAGTAGAAGCTTCATTGTTAGAGCAACAAGGCAATGGAAAGTAATTCATCACAAGATGTAGCAAATTGTGAGTGGATGAATCACTAGGACTAGCACATGGCAATAAAGCATTTTAGTAGAAGTTGTGCCTTTGTCCACATGAGGCTCACAAGATGTTACCTTTGTAAATAGCCTCATGAGCTAACTTTAGCCTAGCATGGGATGCTAGAAGATCATCATTAGAGCTAGAAAGCTTTTCATGACTTTCTTCCAATTTCCCATACTTGCTAGATAGCAACTCAAGTTGAGCCCTTAGCTCAACATTCTCCTTCAAAATAGATGCTTCACAAGAAGTGGAGTTAGTAGCACAAGCATCATTAATATTAGAAATGGAAGAGACAATTTGGCAAGCTTATCATTCTTAGATAGTTGAGTTTGGAGTTGATCATGAGACTTGATAAGGAGAGAGTGTTCACTTTCTAAAGCCTTGTGAGCTTTGTCAAGTCTCTCTATGTCCTCACTTAGTCTAGCATTGCCAACACCAAATTCAACTTTTTCCTTTTTAAGCACTTTATATTTAGCAAGGGCATGATCTCTTTCCTTAATGATTTTAGCAATAATAAGATCATTAGACTCATCAAGAGATTCAAGTCTCTCTTCAAGAGAAGACCTAAGCTCTTCTTCTTCTTCAAGAGAAGCTTTCAAGGAAGCTATAGTGATAGAGTCATCTCTCTCAATTTGACATTTCTCATCAAATTGACTTTCCAAATCCTCAATAAATTCCCTACTCATAGAACATAATCAATGATTTCACATAGAGGAGGGATAGCTTTACTACCTTTGGGGAGAGCACCAAGTACCATCTCACCCATCTTGGTTAAGGATTCAAAATCAAAACCTTCTTCATGAGAATCCTCATCCACATCATCACAATTTGGATTTGAGGTGGGAGACACCTCGGAATCCTTAGCCATAAGGCAAACATGATTAATGATTGAGGGATGAAGAATACTTGAAGCACCATTTAGGTCCATGTCTTGTTCCAACAAATGTTGGGATTCCTCTACATTGTTAGTCATGCAAGTACTAGAGGATATGGAAGTATTGTTTTCATGGCAACAAGACATATGAAGCATATCATCATGAGATTTAGTTAAACAACTATTACATGATATGCAAGGACTATCAACTCTAGCATGTATGACATTTGGAGTGCTAGAAGAGTTTAAGTCCAAAGATAGAACATTGCAATGAGATAGAGAAGAAGTATAATCAATAGTATTCACCATCACAATGCAATTTCTATCACCACTCACCATATCATTACCTTGTGACAAATCACATGTTGGTGAAGTGGAAGAAGTTGTGAACTCATCACGGCCGGAAGTGGAAGGAGAACAATCATCCTCAATAATTTTGGACACTTCATATATATCTTGAAGCTTGGTCCAAAGCTCATGAGCATTCCGAAAAGGCATGATTGACGCAAGAACTACATCGCTCAAAACACATATAAGACCATTAGAAACTAGAGTCTCGAGATGAGAGTTTTCCTCATCCTCTAAAGATAATTCTTGAGAATCCTTTGGAGGAGAAAAACCCACATCCACAATCCTCTTAATATAATTTGGACCCATGGCCCTAAAAAGATTAAGCATGCGAATTTTCCAAACATCATAATTTGTGCCATCGAATATGAAAGTGGGATCGTGCACTAATTCCCTAAACGACATCTTTTACTCTCTAGGCGGTAAAGCCCAAAAAGAGAGCCCAGGCTCTGATACCAATTGAAAGGACAATGATGTCGCCTAGAGGGGGGGTGAATAGGCGATTAAAACTTTTCCGGTTTAGGCTTGCTAATTGCGGAATAAAACTAGGTGTTTAAATTAACAAGCCAACAACCTAAATAAACTAGGCTCACCTATGTGCACCAACAACTTATGCTAAGCAAGACAAGCAACAAGGTGATAGCAATATAATACTTCAAGCACGAAGGCTATCACAATGTAAGTGCATAAGTAAAGAGCTCGGGTATAGAAATAACCGAGCGCACGGAGACGAGGATGTATTCCCGAGTTCCTCCTTGAAAGGGAGTACGTCTCGTTGGAGAGGTGTGAACCGACACAACGGTTCAACAACCACAAAGGTTTCACCCTCTTCTCCGATGAACCGCACCACAAAGGTTTGGTTCACCTTCCACTATCGGTATTCCTTCGAGGCGGAATCCGGAGCCTTTCAACAACAATCCGGGCACAACCCACAATGGGTTGGGGGCTCCCGAACGGCTCTCAACAACAATTCGAGGCACAACCCACAATGGATTGGGGGCTCCCGAACGGCTTCAAGTGACCACACAAGGGTCCAACCACCACAAAGGCGTCTAGGGCCCAAGACCCAAGAGTAACAAGTTCACACGCTTTCAACTTCCACGAATCCTCGTGGAGAGCACACCGATGCACCAAATGCAAAAGGCAAGAGCACAAGTGCTCAAATCCTCACTCTCAAATTCCAACAAAGCAACAAATGCTTATGGGGGAATAAGAGAGGAACAAAGAGGAGATGCACCAAGAACTCCAAGAACAAGATCTACAAGGTTTCCCTCACTTAGAGGAGAAATCGATTGGTGAAAATGTAGATCAAGATCACCTCTCACTATCCCTCAAATATGAGCAAGAAACATGGGAGGGATTGAGAGGAAGAGCAAGCTTTGCAAAGTGCAACAATAGAGGAGAGATGATGGACAAGCTTGCTCAAAGGTTGTGTAACAAATGGGGAAGAAAGCCCTTTAAATAGTCCACTTGAAAATATGGCCGTTGACAGGTACGACCAGATCCACTCGTCGAGCGCCCAGCCTGGTGGCCGGCCTGGGCTGGCCGGGAGGCTGGCCGAGTGGCAGAGGCGCCCAGCCTGCTGGCCGGCCTGGGCTGGCTGGGAGGCTGGACACGCAACAGCGACACGAAAACTTCAATAACTTGAACATCCGGACTCCGTTTTCGATGTTCTCGGGCTCGTTGGAATCGCAACGAAGAGCTTTACAAGATCATGCAGAGAAACATCATAGTCCAACAATGGAAGATAAAACCAAATGGAGAAAGGTAAAACTCTCTAAAAAGGATTAACCGGCAAACCTCCAAAACCGAAAACGCAACAAGTTTTCCAAACGAAATTCGTTTTCGGTGAACTTGGGTTTGTTGTGAAGATCACAACAAGCACCAAAACCCAACAAGGAGAAAAGCCAAGTAAGAACCAAGAAAGATGAAATGCCAAGTATGCAAAGGTTTGAGCTCTCCACAAAGATGCGATCAAGTTACTCACTTGAGAGCCCCTCTTGATAGTACACCGTCTATCCTAAAACTCGGTCTCCCACTAACATGAGACCAGTAAAATATAAAACCTATCAAGATCATACCTTTGCCTTGCGCATTCCACTTGAGCTCGATGATGACGATCTTGACTCTCTCAAGTTGGAACACCTTTCTTGATTGTGCTTGCTAGCACATGCTTGATGAAGACTTCTCCAAATGCTCCCCCATACTCCATTATGGGAGGACCTCGCAAAGCTCCGTCTTCATGTCTCCTTTGCAAGCTTCAATCAAATGATATCTTCCGAGATGGATCCTATTGAGTTTGCACTTCATCTTCTCTACACATGACCATTCTTCATATAAACCCTTGAGTAGAACATTGATCATCATGTAATCTTCTAGAGTCCAACACATGAACTCCAATCTTTTCCTATGGACAAGATCTACAAGTATATCTCAATGCAAACATTAGTCCATAAGGATTGTCATTAATTACCAAAACCACGCATGGGCAACACATGCACTTTCCGTATCTATTATTTATTTCTCAATTTAGTAAGTGAAACTTCATGGAACCCCTATGTATGATTTTGCTAATTGATGACAATCACTATGGACTATTATTTTCATTGAATTATATTTGAAGAGATTTTCGATAGGGAATACTTAAAGCATATGTTGGATTAAAGCTAAAATAAAAAACGCAAAAGGGCATGGAGTTCTTGTGTGTAAAACAATGTTTTTTTGCTCTGGATTATGAGTTAAGCTATGGAGAAGATGAATTAAAGAGAAGGCTTCACGATATGGTTGTATGTCGCAGTCATGATGGACACATATGTGGGCCATGGTTGTCCAAGGATTTGAGTATGAATTCAAGTGAATAATTCTTTGAGTGTCTCAAGAGATTGCGATAGCGCATGAGAAGATCAAATGATGACCAAAGGTGATGTTAAAGGTGTGATCTGGAGTGCACTGGTTGTCTTGGAACAACATTGTAAAACCAAAATTTGGGGCGGTATGGGTTTCAACTCTTTAACTTACCTCTGCTTGGTAAGGCTAGTGTCACGACCGAAAGTGCCAACTTCTTGTTGATCAAAACGCATCCCCCCACCCCGCGTGGAAGAGACATACATGGAGTTAGGGGGCCGACCCTAATTCACCGTTCCGTTCTTATGGGCAGACATAAAGATTGGATTCAAAAACTGCATCCTGAAGTGGGGTGCCCTTGGCTGCTAGGACACACGTTGGGTACTATTTGTGGAAAGTGATGCTTGGGATGAGCAAGTGCATTTTTTGGCTTTAAGAATGGTCATGATAGTGTTGGGTCTATGGAGAGCATGTCTTGAAGGAAAAAATTGAGTGAGCGTTCATGCTTACCTTCCAAACATCATCATAATAAAGAGAGAATAAAAATACAAAAATATTAATCAAAATAAAGTGCAAAGATTGGAGTCAAAGTAATCAACACAAAAATAAATTGGCTATGATATGTGACTCTTTGTGCCTTCCAAGCTCACTTGGGAAGTCACTCTCCACTCACTCGTTTAGTACCTGCATTTGAATCTATATCGCGACATAGAGAAACATAGGTCAACTTATTAGAAGGATGAAAGACACTCGCCTATAGCTTGACTAAGCTTTCAAATTGAGGCTGATACAACCGATATATCCATCGATTTATCATCTTGGGGGGCTATCAATTGATACAAATTTAACATATCATTTCATAAATATCGTTTCACACATATCAACCGATACAGACCAACATAACCGATATTTCACCCGATATGTCCGTCGATAGACCAGTATGTGGGTGACAATGATTCTTAATCAAAAAATAATGGTGAAGAGGTATTAGCAACTTACTCAATTATCAAGCATAATGTTTTTTAGATACACATGTAGAATTTACGTGTTTATGTTATTGTAAGGATTTTGTGAGTACTTATTATTTATTTCTTAATTTAGTAAGTGAAACTTCATGGAACCCCTGTGTGATTTTGGTAATTGATGACAATTACTATGGACTAATGTTTTCATTGAGTTATATTTGAAGAGATTTTCCAAAGGAAATACTTAGAGTGTATGTTGGATTTAAAGTTGAAAGAAGAACAAAGTGAAAGGGGGTGGAATTTTTGTGTGGAACTCAAATGTTTTCTCTCTCTAGATTATGAGTTAAGCCATGTAGAAGATTATTTAAAGAGATTCACAATATGGTTGTAAGTCGTAGTCATGATGGACTCATATGCGGGCCATGGGTTACCAAGGATTCGAGCAAGAATTCAAATGAATAATTCTTTGCGTGTCTCCATAGACTGTGATAGGGCATAAATAAGATCAAGTGATGACCAAAGGTGATGTTCATGGTGTGATATCTAGGATGGTCATGAAAAAAATATAGTGCGAGCATGCTTACCTTCAAGACATTATCACAATAAAGAGAGACCAAAATATAAAAATGTTCATCAAAATAAAGTGCAAAGATTGGAGTCAAGGTGATCAACACACCGAGAAATTGGCTATGCTACGCAACTCTTTGTGCTCTTCCAAGCTCACTTGGGAAGTCACTATGCACTCACTCGTTTAGTACCTACATTTGAAAGATCTTGACCATATGTCTTTGTATGTACGTTAACAATCCATTTTGTTGGATATGTTTTTGTTTGGTCACCAAGTCTCACCATAGTGTGTACACTGCATCCTTGCTTAAATGTCGGATTCCTACCAAAAGCAAAAAAAAAAAAAACAGAATTGCAACACACTTTCACTTGATATATCCATAGCCCTGTTCTTCCACATTCCCAGCCGATAATTTTTAGCATATCCGTCCTACCATGCTCTTTAATTTGTCATATATTTCTTTTATTGTGTTTTTACCTGCAATAGTTACTACATCATATTTCTGATGGGCATTGGCTATAGTTTTGACTTATAATATTTCATTAAATTTATTGTTTCCCACCGTTCATATGCATATTTTTTCTTTTTCCGGCCAAGAGTGCTCTCAACCCACTTTTGTACTAGCCATGATAACTTATCCTCTAGCGATTGGGTTTACTACGACTGTAAGAGTGGTCTTATGATTGTAGTGACAGGCAGGCTACCGGTCCTTGTACAATATTCAACTGCTGCACACTAAGGTACAGTATTGCTCCCTAAAAATATGTTGAAGATTTTATTTTGTATCTCATGAATATTCGACAAGTCTTTCTAATATTTCCATTTTCATATAAACTAACTGAGAAGTTCCGTTTCTATAAGACATTAGAACCACTATGATCTAGTTATTGCTGCTTGATGGCATGTGATGGTCATCGTATACTTTGTTAGTTGACAGTTCATGAGTTTAGAATTAGGGTAATGACTATCTATCTTCTTTGGATGCTTGATGTTTTTGCATCTAGTGTCAAATAGTAGTCCTTGGTAGTTCTGGAAGTGATTTTTTGTGGATCCTAACCCACTATATGAGGACCCTCATGCTCTTGGGAGATCAAACTCTAACAAAGGTGATAAATCAATCGTCTACTACTTGGTACACATTAGACTTCTCTACTTCTCTTGATGGCTACCACTCTACACTAGCTATGGTAGCTCTTATTTTCTTACTTATTACTTTATTTTTGGTTGGACATATTTTTGTTTCGTCACCTCCCGAGTCTTACCACACTGTGTGCCCCTGTGTCTTTTAAATGTCTGATTTTCTACCAAGAGCGAACAACCAGACTTGTACAAGACCCTTACATTGTTGCCATGTATTTCAATCTAAACCCTACACCATAATTTTAGAATACTCTACAAACTCTAGATAGTTATATTACTCCCAAATATTTTACTCTAAAATTTCCCTAATTTCTAGAGTTGTCTCTAAATATCTTCTACCTTCATAATTCTTGGAGCTTTTCGAACCTTCCTGTGAAATATCATGTTTCTCATGTAATACTCGAAAATCTTCTAGAAGCCTCCTTAGCGTTCTCAATATATTTAGAACCTTCTAGAATATTCTCAAGTATGCGTTTGTTTTTCTCAAGAGTTGTATGTCTTTTTGGGTGATTATACCAGAAAGAGCTCTGGAATAGGAACGTAAGCAGCAAAATGTTTGGTAACTATTGGATATGCAAATATATTATGCTATTCAACCTTTGTGGGACGCATGAGCTAAAGAGTCTGGCCAGGTTATCATGACTCATGACTATCCGAATGGACGTATAGGCGATCACCGTTCCGAGGCCGCCCGCCATGGGATACGAACTTCGCGTCGCATGTCCACCGTGCAGGGCAGGCCGCCACGAGAAAGAGACGGGAAGACGAAGCCCCCGCCAACCGCCATCCGCCATGCGAGGCTCTGCCAGCTTGCTTCCTTGGGTGGCGGTGGGAGGCACCCACCTAGCAAATAAGTTGCAGCAGATTGTATTGTGAGTCTCATCAATATATATTCACCGGGTCTTCCAGCATTACGAATTTCATTATCCACTAACCGAGCAGTGATGTTTATGTACAAGGCATTGTGCCGTTTATATTGTTATCTGATCGTGCCTTTTTCGTTTTTGTGCAGGTTTTGCAAGGAATGCGAGGAATCATGTGTTCTCACGTGTTTTAGAATAGGCCTGAACCGGCGTATCTTATATTGAAAGAAGAAATGCCTTAGACAGCCTACAACGTTTCAGCCGTAGCTATAATAACTCGCACACCCCACATGCTACTCGGTGTATCTCCAGTTCTCCACCCGATCCACCCCTCATCGAAGCACTCAGCTCG
Source organism: Poa pratensis (assembly GCA_947311845.1). Lineage (NCBI taxonomy): Eukaryota > Viridiplantae > Streptophyta > Magnoliopsida > Poales > Poaceae > Poa > Poa pratensis. The sequence goes on from CAMZMU010000052.1 coordinate 43,929,012, forward strand.
AAGGAGCCCAACCCTATCCAGGTGCGCACCTCGTCCTGGATATGAGGAATGAGCCAAGCCGTTGCCGGCGACTCGCCTCTGAAAACCGCTCCATTCCTGTGGGTCCATAGCATCCAGAAGACTAGCGACTCTCTCGAATGCAGATCACGCTTGCTCATGTGCGCGGCTCTGTGAGGTCCATCAATCCACCAAGCTCGCGTCAGCTGCAGGGTGGAAACATCTCAACGTCGATGTGCCAGGGACCAGGGAGTGAAAATTACCCCTTGTCAAACCACTCTAGCGAAAACGCAACCAAGGTGGAGGTGCCGGATGAAATCCTCCTCCTGATTGCAAAGCGGGCACGCCGGCGGATGTTGCATTCCTCTCCTGAAGAATTGATCCGCCGTCCAGCATCGGTCCTTCGCGGCTAACCATGCAAAGAAACGGCACTTCAGCGGCCCACGGGAGAGCCAAGTAGCTGTGGCAGCAGGACCGTCTTCAAAAGAACCGGGTGTGGAAAGAATGGAAGGTAGATCAGATTAATTCAGCAATGTAAGACTTGAGTATGATGCTACCTTGTCATCGATTGCAACTTGCGATCGTTTACCTATGCATATGTTATAGTATATGTAAGAAACTTCAGATGAGCCACTTGGATATGTTATATATGTAGTCAACCAAGCAATGATACGTTGTGTTGGATAAAGTTAATAAATTGCACCTATATCTCTTATTCTGAGCCTCAAAACCTATACTTCTTATAAACCAAATAATCCCACTAACATGCATTCAATTAGTCTATCTCTACATGAAAGGTGTCCACATTATCCAAAATTTGAGCCATTCATTTATTCATGTCATCACCACATCATCCACTATTTGAGACATTCATTTATCCATGCCATCCCATATTTATTAATAATATTAATTTATATGTGCAAGTTATTCACATTATAAATTCTTTTCACCATAAATTTTCCACATAATCAATTTTTAGCGGTTAAATATACGAAATTTCATATTGATTAAATTTAGATTTTCAGTTATTATAGCTAATCAAATCCCTAGTATTTCACAGAATTATTTTCCATTTTGTGCATTAATTTTTTTCTTTTATACTATAATTTTTTTAAGCTTCCCACTGCAACGCGCGGGGTATGTTTCTAGTTAAACGTATAATGTTGCCAAGAGTAGAAACTCGCAGCTTATCTATGTAATCTGATAAAACTGGAAGTCTGAACTCCAGTCACATTCACAAAGGGTGTGTTTGGTTGCTTGTATGGATTTTGAGTCTTTTGCATCTGTAGCTCACCTTAGTCCGGCTGAGTAGAAACGTGACATGATCCAGTTTCTACACTTTGTTTGCTTGCCCACAATGTTTCATCATGTCCCGTTCGGCAAGGCACGAGTTTTTAAGCATCGCGTTTGTTTTGCATCTTTGTTTCCGGTACTCTTACCTCTTATCTAGGTGGTGAATATACCTCACACCACCACACTTGAACAATCTACCTGACAACACCATGAAGAGCAGTGAGCTGGTCAACGGTGCAACGGTGCGGCGGCGGCACACTGGCGGTGCAGAGTTAACCGCGGTGAGCGGTGACGGCAAAGGTTGACGAAGACATGTAAACACATGCATACTACAGTACAAGATCTGCATACGACCTTCGAAATGAAAAAGTTACAACATTAAATTTGTGGGTAACGTTGAGGTAAACGTTCTCATGAAAGGATATTTCAAACGGTCAGCCGAGTGCCACAAATTTGGCAAAATTTGTCCAAAAAAGTTGCGAAGATCAGTTCGAAATTGAGAAGCTACAGTCAACGAAACCCAAAATGCGTACGGGAATAGAACCTACTCATCGACGTACATATTTTTTCGTCTGCACTTTATTTTGAAATGAGGTGCACCTGGGAAACCAAATGGGGAAAAAATGTCTCCATAGACTACATATAACCCTATAGCCTTTGCGAGCAACCAAACACGCCCAAAGAGAACCAGAGTAACCACTTCAGCAGTGCTCCACCCTTAATATGAAGCCGGAAATAGAAGTGATGGTCTCCTAGGTGATTAGTGGCATGACAGTGCATTGCGAGAGTTGGAGTAGGAGCTTTGGCCAGAAGAGCTCCACTGATCAGTTCCGTATCATCATCTGCGTGTTCTTCCAAAGCAAAGGTGCAACGAAGAGCATAGATGTACTTCAGTTGACATCAGCACTCGAACACGAATCTGACCGGATTCGATCGCACCCGGCGGGGCCGGCAAAGAGGATGACATGGAGGAAAGGGAAGGCGGATGCGGCGGGTGCTGGAGGAGGAGGCTGACTAGGATAGAAGCGGCTCGGAGGCGGAGCCAGATACCGGCTGCCATGCATGGCAGGAGGAGGTGGAGGAGAAGGACATTCGTTGCCTCGCAGGGCGTGGAAGCAGTACTCCTCCAGCTCCAGCTACGCCCTCTCTGCACCAAGGTCTTGATTGCTTTTCTTACTGTTTCTGTTGGATTTACTTGATTGGTTTTGGGGGATTTTCTTCACCTTGGTTTCGATGGTGTAGATGATCACAGCGAGGTGCCCCGCCAGAGTCAGTGACTTCGTGGCGTAGAAGCTCTCCGGGTACCAGAAGATCGACAAGTGCCGCCTGCTGCTCAAGATGGCGAGGACACCGATGCGTCCTTCTTTTGTCTTATTTGTAGCTGTGCTCTTATTTGTAAGTTCAATTTTTGCCCCAAATTTGCTGGTAGTTGATTGATATCGAGTTCTTTGTTGTTGGAAGTTGATGGATAAATACTCACTACAACAATGAGATGAACCTATAAAAGTTGTCTAAAATAAAAGGAAACATATAGAGAGAAACGATCTGAAGACTAGGACGTCACCATTGGTGTATTATTATTAACACATTCTTAACTGTTAACTCTAATTACATGCCACATTAAACGACTCTCTGTGCTCTGGTCACCGAAGCAAGGATCTTGTACGAAAGCCAATGATTTGATGAGCGGATTGTAAAACTCAATAGAACGGATCACTATACATATCTTAATTCTAATATCTTCACTTAATCACGAATTAGACAAGTTGAGATTATACTTGAATTATTCAAAATTGCGCACTGGAACTAGTTTTGTGAAACCATACAACCAAAACGAATCACCAATTTTGGTTGTTAAGAACTGTCGGGGGCTACCCCGGGGTAGGGTCATGATATGGTATAAGCTGTGTCCAAGAATGGACCGAGGTATGGGGAAACCGAGACAGCAAGGCCCAGAAGGGGCCGAGATACAGTGCTGAAGTAAACCGAGATAGCCAGGCCCAGAAGGGGCCGAGTTATTGTGATGGGGCTGACCGAGGTAACCGGGCCCAGAAGGGGCTGGGATATGACTTTGGAGTAATCCGGCATATACTGACCGACATGTAACAACCGACATATGAATGTCGGTATCTCTGTGTCTGCTCTTATGTGCAGAGGAGAATAGCCAAGGAAGGGAAATCCGGCATATCCATGCCGGGTTAAAGAGAAGAGGCGCAAAGTCAATGCCACGGTCACATCCCGTCTGACACGGAAGCGTGGCAGGAGGTATGGTGCAGGTTCGAGGTGACAGGCATGCTTATCTCTGACACCGGGCACATGTGGGAGCAGATAACGAGGCAGTGCTGGGCTCGAGGCAATACAGGTCATGTCCTGTCCGTGGCAGAGGCACCTTCATGACCATGCTGCTGACACGGGCGTACGTGTGCGTGGCAGAGGCCACCATCATGAGCACGCTGCTAACACGGATGCCAGTGGCTACAATACCGAGATTAGACAGCACCTCGGTTTAGCCTATAAATAGGGCTTCACCCCCTCCTGCGTGAGGGACGATCCCCTGAGAGACATTTCACCCCATAGCTTCATCCTTTACCTTGTGCTCATTTCCATTGCTAGATCATACAGCTCGAGGAGCAGCTTGTATTTGTGTTTCAGAGATACATAGAGAGAGACATGCAGGAGTAGGGGTTTTTCCTCCTCACGAGGGCCCTGAACCTGGGTAGATCGCGGTGTGTTTCGTGTTTTCTGTGTGCGCTCCTTAGCGCGCTAGCCCTCCCCGGTATCACCAGCGTCCATCGGCCCCAACTCAAGCCATCCTATGGCATCTCCTGCACGCAACCCACAATACACATTAATTCCTCCCCGCAAAAATATATATTCATTAATTCCAAGCACAGGATGCAACAGCTCGACCAACCTAGAGTACAACGGTGAGTTCAGACAGGGTGACTTACTATTGTCCTCCTAGTCGTGATCACACCACGACAGTTGGCGCCCACCGTGGGGCAGACAGCGGCGCTGGCTGGTGCGTTCATCCGGACGGGCTCCATCATCGCCTCACGCGAGCGCGTGGTCAGTGGCCTTGTCCACAGACTCGGCTTGCTGAACTTCATCAGCGACAACGCGGGCTGCTTCGGCAGCAGGCCGCTCTTGAGGAATGGCTGCCTCGTCACCTTTGGGACGTTCGAGGTCTACGTCGCCACCGAGTTTGTCTGCAAGTACCCCGAGCAGGTGCTTGTAGCAGAAGATCCTCCTGCTGTCTGTGCGGCTCACGGCCGGCATACCGCCAGCCTCGGGAGCTGTGCAGAGGTAATGATGACCGGGCCTGTGGGTGGTGCTGGCAGAGGCAATATCGGCGAGCCTGCCACCAGATCTGCCCGAACGGCGAACCCTCCGCTGGAAGGGGATGAGCACCTCCAGGCTGGTGCATCAAATGTGCCGGTCAGGCCAGCTCCTCTGGAAGATATCATCGAGAAGCTAGCTGTGCTAGTGACTACCGGGGCAGATGCTGCCCAAACGGCCGCAGAGCTAGAGGTGCAGCGTCAGAAGCTGCATCAGGAGGCCATTGAGGTGGCCGAGATAAGGAGGGAGTTCGGGATAACCCTCCGTGAGTATAACCAAGCTCATGGTTTTACTCCGATAGCTACTCATCCTAAGCGCTTAGAAGAAGTGCGTAAAAGGGGCAAAGGCCTCAATGCCGAGATTGCTAGAGAGGGTAGATCGAGTTCTAGCAAAACTCCTAGTCTCATGTCGGCTGCGAATCCTAAGTATAGTTCCCCTGCTAAGACTCTTAGAGCTGCCGAGGCAGCAAGAGTCGAGTTATCTGGTTTATCCGGAGAAGCTCTCCGTAGGCAACAAGACCGAGTTAATGAGCTGCTAGGTGTTGCTGTGCGGCAGAATGAGGTCTATCTCAAGGGCAACACAGCTGCAGGTGGGTCCGGGATAGTTCACTCGGCAAGGGGAGCCAGTGAAAGATCTAAGGGGCAAGCTTCATCACCGCATGTCGGTGGAGATCGTGACCGGAGTGTAAACTCTGGTAAAAATAAGCAGATGCAGACATATGATTCGGCATATGCCGGAAAGCAGTTAGCAGGGCAAGGCAGTATCGGCCGGGGTAAAAGCAATCCCGGTCCGGGCAACCCAGATGCCGGAAAAGTTAACTCGGTTGGCCGAGGTTATCCACCTCGGTATTCGACACAAAGTGTCCCGCGTGTTCAGCAGTCCGAGGTAATGACCCGGAGGCTAATCGTTATGATGATGGTTACTCGGCTATGGAGAGAGCCGGGTATCAGAGATATGAAAGTGCACTGGGGTCTCGGTTGGGACCTCGCCAGCTGTCAGCGAATGATGCACGCTACAAGTTGGACATAATCTATATGTCCGAGATGCTGGAAGAGCAAGGCCCACCTGGCCCTGCATGCTTTGGACCTCGGATCATGAGGAAGCCACCGGTGCATCACTTTCAGTTGAACCGGGGCACAAAGACATATGATGGCAGCACTAAGCCGGAAGATTGGCTGACAGATTATGTGTCAGCAGTACATATTACGGGGGGAAACCGTCGTTGGGCGGTGAGGTATATCCCGCAAATGTTGGAAGGGACAGCTCGGATCTGGCTGAACAACTTGCGAGAGAACAGCATTGATTGCTGGCTGGACTTTGAAGAAGCCTTTGTTAGTAATTTCTCCAGCACATACAAGAGGCCAAATCGTCCTCAGCAGCTTGCCATGTGCAAGCAGAGGAATGATGAGACTGACCGAGACTACCTGACTCGGTGGAGTACTATTCGCAATTCCTGTGAGGGAGTTGTTGAAGCGTAGGCCATTTCATGGTTTGCACAAGGATGCCGACATGGCTCCATGCTCTGGCAGAAGTTGCAAAGGGAGATGCCGGCTACGTTGGCCGAAACAATCCGGATTGCGGATAGCTATGCATTGGGAGATCCGATGCAGCCTATGATGAACTCGGTGGAACCGAATAGAAGACACCCAATTAACAATGGACCTGGACCATCCAGGCGAGGTGACCACCAGGATTTCGGGAACAAGAGAAGAGAGGACCGGCCGGATCACCGGTACGGTTCGAATCAAGTTGCTGCTGTTAATCAAGATCTACCAGATGCTGGCAATAGCCAGCGCCAGAAGAACAGTGGTCCGGCATGGGGCCAAAGCTCGGATGGGAAGAAACAGTGGAGTGATCAGAGGAAGCCTTGGGAGGAGAGGCCGAGATTAACCTATGAAGCAATGCTGGATGGGCCCTGCAGCTATCACACGAACGACCCACGCAGGCCGGCCAATCATTCAACCAGGCAGTGCAGCTGGTATCAGCGCACGTTGAAGGAAGGGGGAGGATCCGGAGGAAATCAGATGGGAGCACCTCAGAGACCTCCCATGCAGAGGCCTGCACCACTCACCGGGGCAAACACTATTCCCGTGAATGCGCCTCCTCCGAGGCCTGCAGCTCCGAGACCTGTTAACCAAGTAAATGTCGGAGGCAACAGTGGCAATGCTGGTTCAGGTCGCCAGGAAGAATATCGCCAGGGTGAGTATAGAGAGGCTCATCAGAGCTATGTGATCTTTGTGACCGAGCCAACTGATAAGCAGAGCCTGCATCGGCGTGCAATGGAGGTAAATGCCGTTATGCCAGCTGTGCCGAAATACATGAACTGGGCTGATCAGAAGATCAGTTGGAGCATAGATGACCATCCCCGGATCATGCCAAGCCCAGGAGGTTACGCACTAGTGGTGGATCCGACATTCATAGGGCTCACCATCAATGTCAGGTTCACCCGAGTTCTCATTGACAATGGGAGCAGCATCAACATCATGTACCGAGACACCATAGTGAAGATGGGCATCTCGGCGAACATGTTGCAGCCGAGTCATACAACCTTTCATGGTATAGTGCCTGGTGTCTCATGCGCACCTATGGGCAAAATTTGGGTTGATGTGTTATTCGGCACCAAGGATAACTGCAGAACTGAGAGCATCCAGTTCGAGGTAGTGGACCTCGAAAGCTGTAATATCCGGAATTTTGAGTAGATTAATTAATTTGATTAAAATAAGTTTTAGCTCCTAATTATTTTGGTTGTGCTAATTTCTAGTGCTTTAATTAGTTTGTAAATTTCGCAAGCATGAAAAATAATTAGAGGAGTTGATTGATTTAACTTGCTTGTGCATGAGCTAGTAGTACTAGTATGTTTGCATGTCGATAGAAGCTGGAAATAGTATCAGTGTAGTACGAGGATCCTTAATGAGCAAGGAGAAGCAACTTATATTAGAAGGAGACTAGGAGTTGTGTTGGACAAGGTAATGGCAGTCGGCAGATACTTCTGAAGTGGGCCCTACGTGGGCTATGCCACATGCTTGGCTGGCAGCGCCCTAGTGGCTGAGTCATATCCTTACTCTTACGTGGATCGCTGCATGTTGGACAAGCTCCAGCAGACCAGCACGACGACCCAAGATATTTTAGCCAGCGATCGATCGACCTTGTCTCCTCTAATAGACCAGCTAGCTCAGCTGCACTTCGCTAAATCGATCAGTCTAATCGGAGCGAGGCAGAGAAAGCTAGAGAGAAGAGAGAGTGAGAGATCGGCTGAGATACGAGGTGCTCCCGGAATCCGGAGAGGGAGAAGTAGAAGGCGACGGCGGCAGAACTCGTCGACTTGAGCTAGCGCTGATGAGTGAAGGGCCATCTCTGCTGGTGGTATTCCTCCGGCTACGGTGCTGCTTCGGCTGCGGTGCTGGCGAACGAGCACGTATGCCGATACTAGTTTCTGGAGCAGTCAATCGTATCAGAGATGTTTGCCGACGTTGGTATTATTTGAGCGCTGCGGCGTACCGCGTAGCTAATCGAGGCAAGCGAATCCTATCTCTCTCTCATATATTTTGTAAAGTATGCTTTGATTGAACGTGTGATACCCTGAGTGGTACGAGCTTTGTGTTGATATACGGGCTAATGCGCTGGTTCGTTACGGTGATGGATCCGTAAGAGCCACCGGTACGAGCCGGGCTTAGCACGTATTTTTGACATGGAAATCAACTGAATGTTTTTATAAAGAAAACTTGGTGTTACGAAGGTGATCGTATTGTACCGGTCGCAGTACAGGTATGGGATTGTCTGAGTTCTCCGCGAGGGGCGGCCCTTGAATGGAAAGTGTCGGTGATGGATTCGTAGGAGCGATCGACACGAGTAGGTCAGGGTGCCCGGTGTCTGAGCGGGTAAAAGGGCTCTGCTCGTTCTGGAATCCTATGCGGTTCTGGTCGAGACTGTCGACGTCAGAGTACCCCTCTTAAGAGTGTGTAAGTGTGGAATTTCACCCCTGTGATTCCCGGGTAGGGAAACTCACTTTCATGTGTGGCACCATGATTTTTAAACTGATTAAGAACTTAACTACACAATGGTTTTACTAGTATTTCGAAAACCTAGTGTATTTTACAAAGTATATGAAAGTGTATGATTGGTTTGCTGAGTACATCTCGTGTTGTACTCACCCTTGCTCCTTTTTGTTTTTAGTTGTAGTATCAGAGTTCGCAGCGGAAGATGTCGTCATCCGAGGAGTAGGCTGGACCAGTGGGTGGGACGCGACTAGAGAACCATTTTATTTCTGTAAATGTAATAAACATGTAAATATGAGTTAGTGAGATGTTTGAGATCCACTGTGCTGGTTTATGCCTGCTTCTCTACGCCTTGCGCGTGTATAGACTTTCGGGTCTATAGGCGCGCGGCGGCTGTCATTCTACCGGGCTGGGTCTCGGGGCGTGACAAAAGCCCATATCACGCTTTGCTAGGCAGACCGACGCTGGCCAAGTTCATGATATCTACCCATATGGGTTACCTCAAGATGAAACTGCCAGGTCTCAATGGCATCATCACCATCTCGGGTAACTACAAGCGTTCCATGGAATGCGCCTCGGCTGGCTCTTGTCTAGCCGAGTCGTTGATCATTGCTACGGAGAAGAAAAGGATCCATGAGGTGGTGGCGATGGCCCAGTCCGCGCAACTCGGCATGCAGGGTATGGCTAACCCGGAGCAAAATGCGGCATTCCAGATGCCAAAGGAAACAAAGAAGATCAGCGTTGACCGGCGTTCCCAGAGCACAACGTCATCATTGGAACCGGGTTAACCGAGAAATAGGAAAGCGAGCTCAGTCACTTCCTCCGTGAGAATCGGGATATCTTTGCATGGTCGAATCATGACCTGCCAGGTGTTCCGAGGGAGTTGGCTGAACACTCTTTGTTCGTCAGACCGGATATGAAACCTGTGAAGCAACCTATGCGACGTCTCTCGGATGGGAGGAGAAAAATAATAGGTGATGAGTTGGCCAAGTTACTTGCATTGGGTTTCATCATGGAAGTGATGCACCCGGACTGGCTGTCCAACCCGGTCTTGGTGGTAAAGAAAAAGGAGAAAAACCCGAATGTGGCCATTGTGTGGCGCATGTGTATAGATTTCACCAGCTTGAATAAGGCATGTCCTAAGGATCCATTCCCGCTGCCTCGGATTGATCAAGTGATCGATTCCACAGCCGGATGTGAGCTGTTATCCTTTGTGGATGCATATTCTGGTTTTCACCAGATACCACTGAACCCTGCTGATCAAATAAAAACTGCTTTCATTACCCGTACGGGGCTTATTGCTTTCGTGTTATGACATTTGGTTTGACAAATGCTGGTGCTACTTATCAGAGATGTATGCAAAAATGTTTGCATGATCAAATAGGCAAAAATGTGCAGGTGTATGTCGATAATATCGTCATCAAAACTAAGGAGAAACCACTCTGATTGATGATCTCAGAGAAACATTCGCGAATCTGAGGAGTCCGGATGAAACTTAACCCAGGCAAATGTACATTTGGTGTGCCGGCAGGCAAGTTACTCGGTTTCCTCGTGTCAAGCCGAGGTATCGAGGCAAATCCGACAAAAATCCGTGCTATTGAGAGCATGAGGTTGCCGAGATGTCTCAAGGATATGCAGAAATTCACTGGTTGCTTGGCCTCTTTAAGTCGGTTTGTTAGTAGGTTGGGAGAAAAGGCATTGCCTTTATACCAACTGATGAAGAAAAGTGACAGCTTCATGTGGACCCCGCAAGCGGATGCGGCGTTCACTGACCTAAGAAAGATGTTGGCAACATCGCCGATATTGGCCTCACCATTACCCAAAGAGCCGATGTTGCTCTACATTGCAGCCACAAACCGAGTTGTGAGTGCTGTAGTGGTGGTGGAACGAGAAGAAAATGGCAAAACCATGCAGAGGCCAGTATATTATTTGAGCGAGGTGATCTCGTTATCCAAGCAAAATTATCCTCACTACCAGAAGATGACATATGTGTCTATATGGCAGCCAAGAAGTTGAAACATTATTTCCAAGAGCATCCTATCACAGTGGTGTGCGAGGATCCTATCTCGGCGATCGTAGGAAACAAAGATGCGAGCGGCTGAGTAGCCAAATGGGCCATTGAGCTGTCTTCTTATGCGCCACATTATGAAAGAAGAGATGCCATCAAATCTCAAGCACTGCCTGATTTCTTTGTGGATTGGGCCGAGATGCAGTATGAGCCACCGTTGCCTGACTCCAATTATTGGAGAATGCACTTTGATGGCTCCAAGACAAAAATTGGTTTAGGTGCCGGGGTAGTCCTTACTTCGCCAAAGCGAGATCAACTGAGATATGTGTTGCAAATTCATTTTGCGGCATCTAACAATGTGGCCGAGTATGAGCACTTGTTCATGGGCTTAATGTGGCCAAGGAAATTGGTATTCGCCGGATAGAGTGCTTCGGAGACTCGGATCTGGTGGTACAGCAAGCCTCGGGAAATTGGGATGCTTTGGACGCCAATATGGCGTTATATCGGTTTCATGTACAGAAGATCTCGGGGTTCTTTGAAGGTTGCGAGTTCAAGCATATACCCCGGACAGAAAATGAAGCTGCCGATATATTGTCCAAGCTAGGTTCATCTCGGGATCCAATTCCACCCGGCATATCCTTGGAGCATCTCAGGAAGCCATCAATCAAACCATCACAGAGTCCGAGTCAATCTTTATCCCGGTAAAACCGGAATCTGGTGCTGGGCCCATGGACGTTGATGTCGGGTGCATTTGGGAGAACCCGGGGACTGATTGGCAGAACTCGAGGACTGAACAGTGGATGTCGGAAGAGGCAATGTCGGTTGAGCTAATGGAGGTGGATGATCCGGTATTTCCTGTGCATCCTGTGCCGGGATGGGCATAACCTATAATGGCGTATATGATGGATGGAAGTTTGCCAAGTAATGAAGTTGAGGCCAGGCAAGTACAAAGAAGATCCAAGGCATACACCATCATCAACCAGGAGTTATACAAGAGAAGTGTGACCGAGGTACTGCAACACTGTGTCGAGCCGCATGAAGGGCAAGATGCTCCTGGAGATTCATCAAGGAGAGTGTGGTCATCATGCTTCATCAAGAGCCTTGGTGGCTAAAGTATTGGCATGGATTTTATTGGCCCAGTGCTTTGAATCAGGCAGAAGATATCGTCCGAAAATGTGAGGGATGTCAGAGATTTGCTAAGAAGATCCACCTGCCAGCTTCGGCACTCAAGACAATTCCAATCACTTGGCCCTTTGCAGTTTGGTGTCTGGATATGGTGGGGGAATTCAAGCCAGCCGAGGTAACATGACTCATATGCTGTTGATGGTGGACAATTCACCAAGTGGATCGAGGTGAAGCCAATCAGGAAGTGTGATGGCCACACAGCTGTGTCCTTTTTGAAGGACATCATTTTGAGATATGGTTACCCCCATAGCATTATCTCGGATAATGGCACAAACTTTGCTGTGGGAGAATTTGCTCGGTTCTGTGCTGAAAAGAGAATTCGTTTGGACATAGCCTCGGTGGCGCACCCGGTGGCAAATGGGCAAGTGGAAAGAGCAAATGCGTTGGTATTGGCCGGCATCAAAGCTCGGTTAATTGAGCCACTGTTGCGAACTCCGGGATGCTGGATAGAGGAGATACCAGCAGTATTGTGGGGTCTAAGGACCACACCGAATCGTTCAACTGGTTATACGCCATTTTTTCTGGCCTATGGAGCAGAAGCGGTCTTGCCGACGACATGGAATATGACGCGCCGAGAGTTGCGTTGTACACTGAGACCGAGGCAAAAGAAGCTCGGGAAAACGGTGTTGATTTGCTCGAAGAAGCAAGAGAGCTGACCTTATCTCGGTCAGCGATATATCAGCAAAATCTCCGACGCTATCATAGCCAGAAGATTAGCCCTCGGGTATTCCGAGAAGGAGACTTGGTGCTTAGGCTGGTGCAGCGTTCTGCAGGCCGACACAAATTGTCACCTCCATGGGAGGGACCTTCATTGTGAGCAAGGCTCTACACAATGATTCATACTATCTTATAGATGCGCAGGCATCGAGGAAAAATGTAATGGACAAATCTGGAGAGGAGACCAAACGACCCTGGAATGTAGCTCTACTCTGACCCTTTTACTCATAAGGGCGCAATGTATGTATCTCGGTTGTTTTTGAATAAAATGTCGGAACTCCGAAAAGAAACTCGGGGACTGCCTTGTCCATATGCATGTGTTTATCTCTGTTTTATCTGTGTTGTTTCTATGCCGGATGGTTTTAAACCTCGTTTCAAAGTTCAAGTAATGTATGCTATCTTGTTGTGATCTTGTGACTCGACTGACGAACGCCAAAATGGCAGTTAAGAGCAGAGGTTATGGAATATAGTGAACATGAAAACGAACTGGGGACTCGGTCGAAAAATGATTCGGCATATGTTGTTTACTAACCCTGTATTTTATTCCTTTTCTTTGTGTCGGATGACTCTGAACCTTATCTCAGAATTTATGAGTACTGTATGCTATAATTTTGATCTTGTGACTCGACTGTCGAACGCCAAAATGGTAGACAAGAACAAAGATTACTAAGTATAGTAAACAAGAAAGTGAACTCGGGGACTTGGTGCAAAGTGATCCGGCATTAAGCGAGTCTCGTTGAAGCTAGCATTATAGAGTAGCACTGATAAAAGCTTAATAGTATATTTACATCTGCACCCGGCATTCCGGGGATTTAATGGTTCTACTTGTGATTAGTTCATACAGTTGCGCCGGAAGAGCTCGGATCGGTTGGAGCAGTGGGGTCGCAGTAGCAGTCTCGGTTGCGGGATTGGCGGCCGAGGTGTCGGTGACGTCGGTTGCTGGCTGCTCGGTTGTGTCGGCCGCTGCGGCATTGGCAGTGTTTGGAGGTTCAGCCTCGGTCTCTCATCAGCTTCCTCTGCCTCATCATCATCCTCTTCTTCGACGTCATCATCTTCACCGTCGGAGTAGACGGGACCAGGAATGAAGTATTGGGTATGGGCGTAGTTGGCCATAAATGCGGCTACTTCCTTGCGGCTCTGGATCAGTGTTGGATCCGACGTCCATTTTGAGTCGGAGCGCAGAGATTGCAGTGCTCTCAGGTCGATTGACTCGTACGATGAAAGCACAAAGGTCAAAGCTTGATCTGCGCCGGCGTGAGCTGAGGAAGATCTCCACTCTCGGAGCCTTGTCTCGGCAGTCAGCAAGCACTTGGATAACTCGGCAATGGTAGCTGGGGTCTCTGACTCTGGCCATAGAGTGTTGTAAACCTGGATACCAGCATCAACGAGCTCGGTACCAATGCACTTCAGAGGAGATATGCGAGCATCCAGAGCCGTCAGATGATCTTCAATGTCCCATTCCTCCGAAATCGGGCCAGACTCTGCTCTCTTGTCTCGTGCCTTGCGGACAGTGTTTGCTGCGGCGGCCTTGGAGTGGGAAAATTGCTCTGAAGAAAGAAAAGCTGTTACCGAGTTAAGCCATGTACCGGCATATTTCTAATGTGGGCAGAAGCAAAGGAAATGAAAAGAAAAGGTGAAGAAAACTCACTGTTCATCTCGTTGTTGATCCGAGTGAGCTTGGCCAGCCAGCTATCGCATTTGGCCTTGAGGGCATCCAATTCTTGTTGAACCGAGGTGGCACGAGCCTCGGTCTGGTCGAGGAGCTCCTTTTGCTTCAAAGCTCCTTCTTCCCGCTGTCGGGGGAATAATAAATGGGTTAACCCGCAACTCACAAGGCCTACGCGACTTATTCAAGCAAGGTGCGGCTCAACCTATATTCAAGACCGCACCACTCGCGGGCTTACACGAAGATGGTCCGACTCAATATCATGGCGTATTAAGAGGAAGGATCTAGAAGAGGAGAAGACAAGACTTGGAAGACACGAAATTACATTACTTAGTCGCCAAGTAGGACTCTGGCTTATCTTTCCTTAACGCACAAGTTTCCTTGTAACCCGGGGAGGCACCGTCTTTATAAGGTGGACTCCCGGGACCTAAAACTCTAAGCTCTCATACATCCAGAGATAGGCGACTCGATACCACGATCGCCAACCTTGTAACACCATATTCATATCAATACCAATCTAGGATAGGCAGGACGTAGGTCTTTACCTCACATTGAGGGGCCGAACCTGGGTAAAAAACATCGTCTTCCTCGTTCATGTGATCCTTAGCTCGGAGACGCTTGATCGCTTAATCCCCAACTCTACGAAGTCATCTCCATGACATCTGCGTGACAAACCCACGATAGTTGGCGCCCACCGTGGGGCCTGCGGTCAAGAGCGTCATGTTCCGCGCTGGATCTGAGCCAGGACAGAGGATCTCGTCGTCGATTCAAGCTCGGCGATTTCAACAATCATGGCGAATTTATCGCCACGCCGATTCGAGCGACTCGGCGGTATCAAGATCTACATCAAAACTACAAGGCAGCAGTAAATGTCCGTGTTGCGGACACCACCGACGGCGACTCGGAACTCATCTCGACGATCCCTTCGGTGAAATGATGCGCAATCGAGTTGTTCAGCAGCTGTTAAAAGCGCATCAAATTCCAACGGCTGGATCTCCCTGGCCGACTCAAACACTGAAGCCCTATCCAAAACTGACGGAACTCCGCGCGACTTTGGAAAAACAATTACCGAGGTCGACTCAGACATCAATTCGAAGATCCCTCCGGTGGAACCCTACGGAATACAATCCCGCAGCACTCCAAGAAATTTGAGCCAATTCCAACGATTAGATCTCCGTCAGCTGCTCACAGACTGCAGCAAGTTTCAAGTTCATTCAAGTTCGTGAATCTAACCACGAAGCCGGCTCGAGATCAAATTCATGGATTTTCAAATCTGTGACGCAGCTAATCTCAACCTTCTCGCCGTGGCTTAATATCAAAGGCGATTGGAGGCAAATATGCCAAATTTATGAGGCTACAAGGCTAAAAGCAGAAGATGGAAAGAAAATCAACTCCGATCAGATCAGGTTCTGATGTCCTCCACGTAACCATGATTCCAGCGATGGAAAAACCAAAAGCCCAGTCCTAATACCGATACGTGCAAGAATCAGTTCGGATTAGAAAAGGATTGTGTAACAGCTAAAGTACTTTGTTGTGCTGCACAAAGGAAGGGCACACGAATCAAGGAAGGAAATCAAAGAAGGAAAGATGCAGATTGAGTCGCTATTGTACTACAATCGCAGCAATGGTTTCCTCCAAATAAATCGAGTGCTAGCTGATCGAGAAAGAAACAATTCTGGAGAGAGAACATCCAAGGTCACTAGTCGGACAAGAAAAGGAAAAGCAAAATTAAGTGCTACATGGATCGATCCATGTGCAGCACGGTTTCCAACACTGTTGATACGCAAAAACAAAAACGTCCAGGACTGCCAAGGAAGAAAGAGCAAAAATCAGATATTGCTGCCTCCTCGTTACGTAGCCATGCAGCGAAAGAAAGAAACTGGTCACTTTGATGTATTCAAGAAGCTCGGCGACTCAAGAAAAATAAGAAATAAAGGCAGGAAGGGCTCAGCTCCTTTCACCAGTGTGCGACTTAAAACAACGGAACGCTACCTCATCAGCGTGCGACTCAAAGTATCAGCGCGCGACTTCAAAAGCACATGCCTCTGATTACCAGCGTTATTATCAGTGCGCTACATGTCACGGCGACTCAATGGCTTGACGGGCTGGACACGGACATACGCCCGGCCTTAAAACGCATAACTGGCTTTGTCAGCATGGTGATCACCAGCAGCGCCGCTGACTCGCCGTGGTTGATTGCAAATACCATCACGGCTTATTTCCTCTCGCCGAGCTGACATTCACGGTCGCAGATCATGCCGCGCAATCAACATCAGGAGAACAAAAATAAGATAAGTTGCTATTATGCTCAACTTTCGCAGCCTTTTACTTTTATCAGTAAAATTAAGTTCTCTTCGAGTTTATCTTGGGGCTGCATTTCTAGGTTATTATGTCTTTTATTAAATGTCTTTGCGACTCATATTATATCATGTCGTAGACTTAAAATTCATATCAGATTTTGTAGATTTAATTACATATACTTCTCAATATATTCGTCAAATTAGAGTTCTTTATAACTCGCATTGCAAAGTCTAGCTATTTACAGCTTGCATTGAATATCAAGATCACCACTACATGTTCAAGCATTGATATTTGACGATTCATTTGTCATTCTATGACTTATCATTAAATCAATTTATGACTGATCGTTATATAATTTCATGATTAATCATCGTATCATTTTATTAATCATCATCGACTTATTGTCATATCAATTTATGAGTCGCATAGCGATTTACCCCAGAACATTTTATGAGTCGCAAACAGCTCATCATTACATCAGTTTATGAGTCATTAATGAATCATTATCTTATCAATATTTGAGTTAAAACATGTGACTCGATGTACCACATCTACAGCTAATCAGAGCTGGTTATCATCAAAGCTAATTAGAACTCGTCACGGCTATTGCAGCCGATAAAAGCAATAATCCTGGTTATTTCGCCTTAAATCAGAAGTATCTCGCATTATGTGGCCAAAGTACTGGGGCGCGGCGTCATTCATGAGACTGATGCCTATCATGGCTGCATATCATGGCCGTTCTCAACGACCCTGAACACGCGTTTACACTTGGGAAATACTGAGCCGCGCGCAGACCTACTTAACGGTACCTTAAGTTAGAAGTATCTTTGCATTATGTGGCCAAAGTACTGGGATGTGGCTTCATTCATGAGTTTGATGTCTATCATGGCCATTCTCGACCCTGAACACACATTTCGGGAAATACTGAGCTACGCGAAGACCTACTTAACGGTAATAGAGATAATTCAGAAGGACTAAAGTACCCGCGTGTGGCGTCAATCGAGTCTGAATGCCTATCATGGCTGCCTATCATGGCCGTTCTCGACCCTGAACACACATTAGATTTGGGAAATACTGAGTCAAGTACCATATGCTATCATGCATCGTACAATATGCTATCATGCATCTCACCAGTTGCTATCATGCAACCATCTGCTATCATGCAGGTCATAACTTGCTATCATGCAAAAGTATATATTATAATTTGCTATCATGCAGGGTACCGTATGCTATCATGCGGAGTACTAATATTTATCATTATTATCAGCCACCAAGGCTAACATATTATCATCAAGTTATTGCTTCCTCGGGGGCTTTGCCTTCTGAATTTTAGGAACTTATAACTCAGCCATATGAGTTTGAACTGACACGACCAGATTTTCTAATGATTGGGATGATAATCTCCTGATATCGGCTGTTGAAGCCACCATTATTTATTTAACTAAAGCCACATCAAGTGGAATTTTTAAGGATGATTCCTTAATTTATATCTAGCATATTGACTGGGATTATCTTTTATCCTAGCATCTCAACTAATATTTCACAGTTTGGAATTTATATGCGGCTCTGCCCTACTCCAAGTATCATTATTTTCTTGCGGCAAATATTTGCTCAATCTGTTGCAGGATCAAATTGCAACGATATGCCATCAAACAGGATAATGAAATCATGCCTGCTTAATGCCTGGGGACTAGGACAATTAAATTTTGTCCAAATTGTGATATTTTTGAGTCCCGAGCAGCATGATCGTGCATACAACTCGGCCCTCGGGGATACACATCCACCAGTATTCGGTGGTCTTTATTATATTCATATATCATGTTTATATGCATATCTCATTTTTTGCAGCACATGAGAATATATAAATCCATTTGCGAGTCAAATTAGCGACTCGGAAATCTTTAAATACAGGTTGTGGCTATATACCCTTGAGCCGCCATGCGCTCAGATGGCTTGTCATGATATCTTGACAAGTTATTATACTCTAATGATTGACCAGCTTATTTATGCTTATGGTCTTTTATGCTTCGATGTCTATGACTCAGCACCTTATACACATTTGGCTGACATATCTTGACACTCATAAGTTATTATTCTTATGATTTCAGCTTAGTCTTACATCTAGCAGGATAAGGTGGTTTTCACCAAAGGCTTCGCCGCCTCCACATTAACTTAGAAGCTTCAACAAGATTTCGCCGGCCTCGAATGCCTGCGATACTATATCAACAAATATCAGCGGCTCATCGCTTTTACATTGGCGGCTCAATAAACCGCTACGCTCGCGACTCATTATCAGCGAGTCGCCAAGTGCAACATTGACAAGTCGGCAAGAACTACATACGCAAGCCCGCAAGATCATCATCAAGACAATCTTCCGCCTGATTCTACGAATCACCCAGAAGCTTGGGGGCTAATGTCGGGGGAATAATAAATGGGTTAACCCGCAACTCACAAGGCCTACGTGACTTATTCAAGCAAGGCGCGGCTCAACCTATATTCAAGACCGCACCACTCGCGGGCTTACACGAAGATGGTCCGACTCAATATCATGGCGTATTAAGAGGAAGGATCTAGAAGACGGAAGAAGAAAAAACTTGGAAGACATGAAATTACATTACTTAGTCGCCAAGTAGGACTCTGGCTTATCTTTCCTTAACGCACAAGTTTCCTTGTAACCCGGGGAGGCACCGTCTTTACAAGGTGGACTCTCGGGACCTAAAACTCTAAGCTCTCATACATCCAGAGATAGGCGACTCGATACCACGATCGCCAACCCTTGTAACACCATATTTATATCAATACCAATCTAGGATAGGCAGGATGTAGGTCTTTACCTCACATTGAGGGGCCGAACCTGGGTTAAAAACATCGTCTTCCTCGTGCCTGTGATCCTTAGCTCGGAGACGCTCGATCGCTTAATCCCCAACTCTACGAAGTCATCTCCATGACATATGCGTGACAAACCCACGACAGCTGGGGCAGGTGAAAGAGCATGTGTTTCCCCATGTGTGGTTTTGGTAATTAATGACAATCCGTTCAAGCTCCTTCTGGAGCCGAGACACCTCGGTTTTCTCCTTCTGGAGCGCAGCGTTGTGCGTGATCTCCTTGTTCTTCAGCATCTCCTGCAGCTGCTTGTAGGAGCTCTTGCGTTTGTTGTGGTCCAGGAGCAGCTTCTGGAATACTCCAGTCCGAGCATTGGTGCAGTCCTGAAACAAGCAAAATGTTAATATAATTTTTTGAAGATTCATGCCGAGTAAAACTCGACCCGAATCTCGGGGACTGGGTCTCAGATTTTTTGAACTTGATGGTGGAAATTTTGTGAAGATCCGCACCGAGTGATCTTTACTCGGGTGAGCACTGATCACTCGATCCGGATCTCGGGGACTGGGGATTGTATATGTTTATCATCTATTGCAGAGGAAAGAAAGGTGTGGCCGAGGAAATTTACCTCGGCGACCTGGCTGGCTCGAAGGGTCGCAACTTGCAAGTTGTGCATGGACTGAGCGAGTGCGTTGGGTCCAGCTGGATGTCGGTTGGCCGGATTCGTAGAAGAAACCTCGCCAGTATCGGCGGCATTCCAATCCACGTGATACTGCTCCTCCGAGCCCAAGCTATGTCCGCTTTGAGTTCGAAGCCGAGGAAAACCCTAGCTGCCAGTGGAAACTCGGGAGACAGAGGCAGTGAGAGCTTGGTGGGCCAGTGTAGTGGTTGGAGTCAGCACCACTTGTTTCACTGGGTTAACAAGTTGTTTCCCGGTGGCCACTTGACTCTGTGGCGGCTTGCGCGGTGAAGTAAATTTCCGAGTTGATAACTCGGTGGACTTCGTAGTGGACTTCGGCACTGGCTGTTGCTGTGGCTGCGGTTGCTGCGGCTTGTGTTGTTGTTGCTGCTGCTGTTGTGCTTGTGGCTGTGGCTGCTGATCCGGTGCCAGCGGAGCCTCGGTCCGCGCTGTCTCGGAGTCCTTGATTGGGGCACCGGGATCGGCATCTCGATCAACGGCCGAGGTTTTTGGGCATCTTGGCCTCCTCCAGGTGCGGCATCAGAAGCCGGCAGAAGTATGACGCTAGGAGTTGTATGTGCCGGGGGAGGACTCGCCCTTGTTGGGCTAGCAGCTCCAGTGTCGGTTGACAGAGGTGCCGCAGCTGGCGGCGGAATAGGTGAGCGCATGTTAGATGCACTCTGGTTAACCTCAAGGGCGGCGCTGCGTCGAGACAAGAAAAGATGTTACCTCGGAGAAATATTATCTCAGTTAAAAGAAGAAAGGGAAATGCTTGTATATCAGCAAAGGATATCTCACCCTTGTGTGACTGGTGGCATCTTCTTGCCCCGGGGCTTCTGTCCCGGCTTCTTCTGCATCTTCTGTTTCTTCTTTGTGGGGGTTGGGGCTTCTGAGGTCCCGGTATCTGAGATACCAGTCCCTGCGCGTTTGTGAGACGCGCCTCGGTTGTCCGTGGTAGCAGGGCGCGTACTCGGAGCTTGGCCTGCCGGGTCAACTGGTGCCGAAGGTTTTGGGTAAGCAAAGGCCAGAGGACGAGCATCAAATACCTCTAGAATTTCACAATCATCGTCATCGTCGTCATTACCCGAGGCAGGGGCGCCAGCAGCCAAAATCGGCATGTGATCTTCGTCGTCCGGGTCTTCAACCTCGGCAATGGCCGGGGCAGCTAAATCTTGGCCCCATGTGGCGGAGGGATTAGCTCCGTCCTCCTTGGTTTGCTGAGCAAATAGCTGCGGTACAGATGCAGTTAAACCGGGTTATTCTAGAAGCAAAGTTTAATGCCGACATAAAAGTTGTGTCGGCAGGCAAAATATGTTGGTCGAGATCGTATGTTACTTACTAGCTCCGGAAGCCGAGTTCTGTTATGGGGTTCTTTACCCCATACCCATTCCTCGGCATCTTTGTCCTGGCAATCGACTTGACGCGTCTCTGGACCTCTGCTTTGCTCAACTCATGAGTGCTGACCCGAGTAGGGTCATATCGGCCACTCATGTGGCAGATCTTGTGAACTCGGTTCTGTAGGGGGGAAACTCGGTGGCTGATGAAGGTTCTCAAGAGGTCATCAGCGACCATCCCTTCCGACTGGAACAAGATGACGTACTTGTGAATCTGATTAATCTCGAGATTTGTCTCCTTGGGGTTGAAGGTCCAGTTATGCTGCTCGGTGGGGGCACCGAGAGTGAATGTCGGCAAGTTGAGGAGATCGGCATTGTCCGGGCTCTTCACGTAGAAGAACGTGCGCTGCCACTTCCAGCATGACTCCAAGCCGTAAATCCGAGGAAAAATGGAACCTCTCCGAGGTATAATGGTAGCGGCTCGGCATGGGGTCATATCCTTGGGAAAGTTCTTGTTCTCTGGATCCGGGACACTCTGCTTCCGGAG
Source organism: Poa pratensis (assembly GCA_947311845.1). NCBI lineage: Eukaryota > Viridiplantae > Streptophyta > Magnoliopsida > Poales > Poaceae > Poa > Poa pratensis. The sequence goes on from CAMZMU010000052.1 coordinate 43,950,893, forward strand.
TTGGAAGTACTTGGCCCAGAGGTTAACGGTGGGCCAAAGACCGAGATATCCCTCGGATAAAGCGACATACGCCGAGAGAGTGGTGATGGCGTTGGCTGGAAGATGATGGGGTTGAAGATGAAATTTGTTTAGGAAGCTTCGGAAAAAGGGGCTCGCCGGGAGGCCAAAGCCGCGCTCGAAGTGCGCGACAAAAACCACGCGCTCGCCGGGTTGCAAACTCGGCTCGGCCTCGTTGCCAGGGACCCGGCATATCAGCCCTTGCGCGATGCGCCGAGTTTTGATCAGCCAATTTATCTCCACTTGGGAAACATCGGAACCTTCCCATCCAGCGCGCTCACCCTCCTCTGCGGTAGTGTCGGTGGGATCCGGAATGTTGCTGGAAGACATCTCGGAAGGATTCTGAAAAGAGGCAGAGATTTGACCGGGATAAGTATCTCGGAATATTTGAGCAACAAAGGGGAAAAGGAATAATGGCGGGAAACACAAATCTGCCGCTAAGTGTTTTGCGGAAGGATCTACGGAGAAGGAAAAACAGAAGATAAATGCAAGATCTATGGGTTGAATCTAAAGAAGCATAGTGATAAACTAGTGCAAGGCTAATAAAAAGCACGGTGAAGAAGATCTAGAAGAGATCTAAAGCGGACGAGCTTAAAGTAACTACGAAGAGGATGAGCAAGTTCATCGGAGAGGATGAACAAGTTCATCACGGGAGATGAACGTGTTCGTCGCCAAGGCTAAAGGCAAGCAACTTACCAGAGGAGTGCAAGATGCGTCGATGGAGAGTTGTGGCTCGGCGGCGGCGCTGCGGCAGTGTGAAGAACTCCGGTGCGGTGGCGGAGCGATCTGCGCGATGTGCTCTGTGTGGCGGCGGCAATGGCGCAGAGGAAGAGGAGAGGAAAGTGGAGAAGAAGAAGAAGAAGAAGAAGAAGAAGAAGAAGAAGAAGAAGAAGAAGAAGAAGAAGAAGAAGAAGAAGAGGGGTGCCCCGCTCCCCTATTTAAAGGCAAGGGAGGTGTGCAGTTAGCATTTTCACCGCGCACGATCCGCGGAACCGCCGCGCGGATTTACTGCGCACGATCTGCGCAATGTGCGGTGAAAACGGCCGCACGATCGGCCGCATCGTGGGCCGTAAAGTGAAAACTACCAGGGGCCTGGTTAGTGGTGCGGTTACTGGCGCGAGAATCTAGGAGCCGCGCAGTAATGTGCGCACTGACGTGGTCAAAGCACTCGAGTGCTCAGAGAACGTGACCGTTCATACAGCTCGCGTGACGTGGCTGGCATGCATGCAGAGGCATGTCTGTCCGCGCACCAGAACCTAGGCAACACGCAGAGTTTTGTTGCCACGTGCAGTGGCAATATCTTTGAGCAGATCGAGGAAATCTTCTTATGTCGGAGAAACCGACATAAGGATAAATGTCAAAAGTAATTGGAGGTTTGGCTCCTGATTTGTGAGATGGGCCGACATAAGAATGTCAGATAGTTGGTCAAGTTGATTTGATTTTGTAAACCTGGTGTGGCCCTTCATCCGAGTCTGCAGGACCGCACCAGCTTCGGGGACTAATGTCGGGGGGCTACCCTGGGGTAGGGTCATGATATGGTATAAGCTGTGTCCAAGAATGGACCGAGGTATGGGGAAACCGAGACAGCAAGGCCCAGAAGGGGCCGAGATACAGTGCTGAAGTAAACCGAGATAGCCAGGCCCAGAAGGGGCCGAGTTATTGTGATGGGGCTGACCGAGGTAACCGGGCCCAGAAGGGGCCGGGATATGACTTTGGAGTAATCCGGCATATACTGACCGACATGTAACAACCGACATATGAATGTCGGTATCTCTGTGTCTGCTCTTATGTGCAGAGGAGAATAGCCAAGGAAGGGAAATCCGGCATATCCATGCCGGGTTAAAGAGAAGAGGCGCAAAGTCAATGCCACGGTCACATCCCGTCTGACACGGAAGCATGGCAGGAGGTATGATGCAGGTTCGAGGTGATAGGCATGCTTATCTCTGACACCGGGCACATGTGGGAGCAGATAACGAGGCAGTTCTGGGCTCGAGGCAATACAGGTCATGTCCTGTCCGTGGCAGAGGCACCTTCATGACCATGCTGCTGACACGGGCGTACGTGTGCGTGGCAGAGGCCACCATCATGAGCACGCTGCTGACACGGATGCCAGTGGCTACAGTACCGAGATTAGACAGCACCTCGGTTTAGCCTATAAATAGGGCTTCACCCCCTCCTGCGTGAGGGACGATCCCCTGAGAGACATTTCACCCCATAGCTTCATCCTTTACCTTGTGCTCATTTCCATTGCTAGATCATACAGCTCGAGGAGCAGCTTGTATTTGTGTTTCAGAGATACATAGAGAGAGACAGGCAGGAGTTGGGTTTTTCCTCCTCACGAGGGCCCTGAACCTGGGTAGATCGCAGTGTGTTTCATGTTTTTTGTGTGCGCTCCTTAGCGCGCTAGCCCTCCCCGGTATCACCAGCGTCCATCGGCCCCAACTCAAGCCATCCTATGGCATCTGCCGTGATCACACCACGACAAGAACTCTTTCTCTTGCAAAAGTGGAAGTCTATCTCAATACGCTCATCTCTTCTATGAAACACTGAATTTGTTGACACATATGTTGCACCTAGATTATCACAACACATGCATGACAGTTGAGTGAACTTGGCTCGAAGCCCTTCAAGTAATGACTGCACCCAAACTATTTCGGTAGTTGCACTTGTAAGAGATTTATACTCTGTTTCTCTACTAGACCTAAAAATCGTGACATGTTTCTTTGCACTTCAAAAAATAAGATGTGGTCCAAAAAAGACAGCAAAAGCTCCAGTTGATCTACGATCATCTAAGTAACATGTGCAAAAGCATCAGAAAAACACTGACCAAGGTGGAGTTTGGCTTGGTAACGCTGACGACACCCTGATCCTCTGCAAAGGGGACGTGGCTTCTATCACCCGCCTCAAGAACGTCCTCGATGATTTCGCTAACGCCACCGGGCTCACCATCAACTTCCATAAATCTTGCTTCGTCCCCATGCATGTCGACCAAACCCATGCCTCCCTCATGGCTGCAACCCTTGGGTGTCCCATCTCCTCCTTTCCCCAACCCTACCTTGGACTTCCCCTCTCCCCCCTAAAACTCCCTTCTTCGCCTTTGCCCCCTTATTTCCTCCATCGACAGAAGACTCTCGGGTGGCGTGCATCCCTCCTCTCCTCTGGAGGCCGTCTCGTTCTCTGTAACTCTGTGCTCAACAACCTCCCTACCTATTTTATGTGCTCCTTCCTCCTTCCCGCTGGTGTGATTGAGACCATTGATAAAAGACGTCGTGCCTTTTTTTGGACCGGGAAAGAGTCGTGTTCTGGTGCTCGTTGTATAATTGCTTGGGATAGAGTTGTGTTGTCTACGCAGGTCGGTGGCTTCGGGCTTCGGGATCTTCGCAGGCAGAACTTGTGCTTGCTCCTACACTTCGTCGGCCGCCTTCACCAACCGGGACCGCTGTCCTGGAAAACTGGTTTTTCCAACGGCTGGCGAGAGACCTCGGGGATAAAAACACCAACCCCTCCTTCCTCGACAAGATTGTTGCATACTGCCTCCCCGTCTACCGTGCCCTCACGCGAGTCACGCTCCATGACGGGCGTCGCTGCTCTTTCTGGATGGATAAGTGGCGCACCGGTGCGCCGCTCTACCTTCGGTTCCCGGCGTTGTTCTCCCACGCCACCCGGCCGAACGTGACTGTTGCTACCGTCGCGGCGTCCGGACTCGAGCTCCAGCCTCGCCTTACCGCTGCGGCCTCCGCCGAACTCCAGGTGGTCCAGGACATCATCGCCGGCACGAGGCTTCGCGACAGAGCCGACTCGCGGCTCCTGGACTCCTCCCCTGCCCGTCCGTTCTCTTCAGGGATGCTTACCGTTGCTTGCTCCTCCCCGGCCGCCCGACACCGACGCTCTCATCAGCTGGCGCCTCCCCGTGCCCACGAAGGTAAAAATCTTCTCGTACCTCGCCGCCGTCGACAGGCTCAGTACACGCGCCAACTTGTTCAAGAAGCAGTGCGCCCCCTCTGCTGCTTGCGAGGTCTGCGGTGATGAAGAAACTGGCTGGCACCTCTTCTTCCAGTGCACTACTGCCGCTGCTGTGTGGAGAAAGCTCGTGTGCTCGCCGCACCGGACGGTGGCTCTTTCTGGACTATGGCTCCCCCTCCATCGATTTCCTGCATGATTTGGCAAGCTGGACTCGCGACGCTTCTTTGGAACATATGGAAAGCGCGAAACGACTTGGTTTTCAACTCCAAGACCGCCTCCCCCTGGACATCATTCGACGCTCTGCTGAGGACCTCCTATTTGGTCTGCAAGGTTCCCGGGCTCTGACCGACCCCATCTTGAGTGCCTGCGTGCGTTCCTTCATACTGTTGCTGTGTAATCGCTAGCTTTCGTTTCTCCTCCCCCCCCCCCCCCCCCCCCCCCCGATGTATTGCTGAAAAAACAGTGTAAGGGCAGCCAAGCTCTCTTTTCGAGTAATAATAACAACAGGTGGGGAGTAATCCCCCCCCCCCCCCCCCCCCCGCGCGCGTCTTCCTCGAAAAAAAGTTAGACCAACAGGGCGAGTATGTTTAATATATCTCATAATGCACTTGGCCGCAATCTAGTGTAGAGTTCGGAGCATAAAAATGATGACATACCTTATAGGAAATATCAAATATTGTGAGCGTGAGATACTACAAGACACGAACCATGCTCCTGTACTACTTAAGAGTTCTCTTTCACGTGTTGTAATTTTCTCAGAAGATGATAGTGGAGTGGGTGCGGGTTTGCAACTCGTCATACGCATATAGGAGTAATAATATCTCGAGCATTTTCTTGAGTCAAAACTATTCCATCTCTCACCTTTTGTATTCCAATGCCTCAAAAGAATTGAAGATTACTGAGATCTTTTAAAGCAAATTCTTTACTTTAATCTTTTGGAAAGGCATATGTTGCAGGTCGTGAGGAACTCACACAATGATATAATCGACATAAATGGGCATAAAAATTGTGACACCTTTCCTCTAGTAGATGTACAAGGACGTGTCAGATTATGAAGCAATAAAACTTGGCCATGACCATGTCCTCTAGTAGTCACGCGCTGTTTGGTTATTTGCGAGGCTTGTTTACGGGGGGGGGGGGGGGGGGGGGGGGGGGGCAAAAGTGAGAAAATATAACACATCCGGGTAAAACTGAATATTACTAGTGATAGTAGGGCGACCCGAAAATAGTTAGCCCGCTTAATTTTTATGCTAAATCTTTATTTTTGAAACTTGCAAGAGTGCTTGTATAGAGCAGATGATACTGAGTGGGTTGCGGAGAGTGTATAAAACAATCAAATTGTATTTACGTGAAAGTAATAGAATACATTTGATGCAGTGATTTCTCGATGCTTACTATTGATGGTGCTATTTGAATACCAAGAACACAACATACACACATTGTTATCTCATTATTTTACCCACCATAGTTGCAAGACATATTTGATCATGGAAACAGAAGTAAAGAATGATGATACGTTTAGTTCATACCATTAAAGTGTCCATAATTACTCTTATCAAATCATAGAATAAAACCTTCTATTAAGATATTTGTTGGACCATACGCTTATGTGTATAGTATAAATATGTATACAGTACACAGTTTAGACATATAATGGAAATTAATTGATGAAGAAAACCATGCTAAAAAATATAGTTTAAATCTAGCATAATGTAAACCTTATTTTCAAATGTGAACTACGACTATATAAACATAATGATGCAACTGAAAATTGTCATTTTAATTATGTGATTAACAATCCAATGAGAAGTAGAAAATTGTAGTTGTTAAGAATGTATCATGATAAAAAATAAGTACAAAAGTTTAATATAAATTATATTAAGATCTCGGTTCGCCGATGGTTCTTATGAGTGTAGTGAGTGGCAGGCCACCTGTTCTTGGTGGATAGCCATCCCCACCTGGAGGTCCCTTCCTCCGTCGTCAATCCGTGACCTATGGGTCACCACAGATAGGCACAACTTGGCCATGACCGTGTCCTCTTTCCTTTCTGTCCTTGTGACACATTCTATTCTGCTTGACCACATCCTTATGAAACTCCGGGAGGGTGCACCCGAAATGAGGAAGTCCTATGCTACTGGTGTACCCGTTCTTGATGTGCCAGATTACCATGACATATGTCATCAACTATCTCGGTCTCACGCGTTATGGGGCATCAATATAATGTCGAAATGGATGATTTTTACCCGATTTTCTGTAGTTCTTATTCTGATCAGCATAGTTTTTTATGTGGTAAGAGCGCATATATTATTTTTCTCTGTGATATATATTTCAGTTTGTGCCTCCAGTAATGAATACTTATGCATTTGAATTCTAGGCCCCAATCCAGCAGAAAATCCTTGTGGTAGTGGCAGCGGCATAGGTACTAGAACAGGTCATCTCCTGCACTTTAAGGTAGCTAATTTCGTACTTTGTTAGTTTACATTTCATTTGATTGTGGAACCAGAGTTATTGATTGTCTATCTCTGGTGGCTGTTGGATGTTTTTTTTGCATCTGGTGTCAAATAGTAGTCCTTGTTAGTTTGAGTTCGACGGTTATGTTTTTTGGGTGATAATACCAAAAAATGGAGTTCTGGACTAGGAAGCATAAGCACCAAAATGTTTGGCACTAATAGTTGGATATTAGAACATATTATGATATTCAGCATTTATGGTGTACTCATGCATGAGTTAAAGAGTCTGGCCTCGTTTTCATGACTCACAAGTCATAACTGTCCGTATGGACGTAGGCGTGATGGAGAATTGGATGCTCACACGTCTACGATCCGGAAACTGCGAGATGCAAACGTTGTTCAGCGCAATTATCCAGAACATAGACTAGCAGCTATGTGTCCATCGAGACAACAATAATAGGATTGTTACACAGAAGACGATATTAAGAACGTTTGGTGACGCTAGGAAGCTAGGTAGGGGAGTGTACACCCTCCCTAGAAATAATTTACAGTATTGTGTAATATTCCATTTATATTCTTACCTGATCATACCTTTTTCGTTTTGTGCATATTGCAAGGAATGCGAGTAACCATATGTAGAAGGGAAGAGTGGAGTCTAGCATCTTTTAGATGAATTCTGTAGTTCATATGTTATCGATTTTGCGACTACTTGTTGTGTATGTTATGCTTGAGACTGGCGTCTAAAGGACCTGGCTAGATGAGGCAGTTGGATCTAATTTATCGTATGATATAATGGTAGTGCACTTCTATTTGATGCTACGTGTGAAGAACGGAAGGTAGATCTAGCATGTTTTTGTTGAATTCAGTAATTCATATGTCATCGATTTTGTGAGTTAGTTTGATGTGATTTGTTCCATATGTTGTGCTTGAGAGTACCGTCTTGAGGACCTGGCCAGATGAGCCACTTGAACCTAATTTATCGTATATATGATGTAATGCTACTTGCTTCCTTCCATACGCATGACTTATGAGGCTTTTTTTTTTTTGTAATGCATTCCATGCTGCGGAACTAGGATGTCATAGTTAACCAAGCGATGATATGTTGTGGTGGGTAAAGTTAATCAACTGCACCTATATTTTAATTCATAGCTTGGAAATTAAACGTACATTGCTACGAAGAGTCGTCAGAACTCTCAGCTTTTGCGATCTCATCGATCAAATTGGAAACCTGGTCGAGTTGGGCGCTTGGCGATTGGCCGATCGCGCGAGAAAGTCACAAAAAGAAGAGAAGCAAGAAGACGAACTGGCCCTGACGCTCGACCTTTCTCGCCGTGCCTCGCTTTGCTTCGTTCGGGAGACGGGACCTAGGAATCGGATTCCACGATCACGAGTCTGTTGTGTCTAGCACCAAGTCACGGGTCCACGTGAGGCCGGCCCAACTACGATTCCCAGTGGCAAGTGCTATGGTGTTCGAATGCCTGATCGACTGTCGTGCATGTATATAGACCTACTCCCTCGTACTCGAATAAATGGATATGTAGAAATTTCAAGACAAACTACGAAATGGATTAAAAAGTGCATTGTGAATGAGCAAGCCACCATCTCTCTCCTCCTTAATTCTCTCACCTCCAATGAAGTAAGTGCATGTAGAAAATGAGTATACCATGTATTGGTTATGATTCCCGTGTGATGAGAGAGAAGTATTTTTTACCACTTCAAAAGTGCATTGGAAATATAGTAGTACACTCTTTCATTGACAAATTTCAAACATAAACGTCCACTTATTTGAGGACGGAGGGAGTAGTTAAGAATTCGAGCCCCTAATTTTGCGATCATGTGCGGCCGCACGGGCCACACTCCTGTTGGTCTAGCCCTGCATGTTGTGCAACTTCTCCATTTATGCCTTGGGTTATTAATTTTTGCCATCTACTTGTGCATTTGTATATTCTCTTTACAGACAGAGGCAGTGAAAACTAAAATTCGTAGTTGAGATTTTCTTTTCTTCCATGAACTGCAAATCAAGTATCTAGTTACAAAAGGAGGGCGATCCATTTTATGAGTCCGGTTCTGTAAAGGGTCGTAACAACTGATGGAACTACGTACACATGCCTTTGCATAAATTGGGTTCTTCAGTGTGCAGCCTACAACGCAATTTGTATCTGCCATTGGGGGTTTGAACTTCTTTTCTAGATGAAAAGACAGTGGATTATTGTTTTTCAATGATGAATGAGGAGTAAAGTTACAAATAACAAAAATAAATAAATAAAATATACAAAAGGGTAAACTTTCTGAAGGAATGTATTGCTTAACAAGTATACTTTTCTTTCTTGCGGGGCTTAACAAGTATACTTTACACTAACAGTTCTAACTAATCATCCAAGCCGACCTCTCGCCAATCATTGACCATGATTACCGTTGGTCCCTAGTGACTTTTCTTTTGTTTGCTAATGATGGATGGCACATGCCAACTTACTCTATAAACTATCATCTTTTTATCATACTTCACTGAATGGAGTCAAGCATGATGTATTCCTGCTGACTAATCAGAATCTTCCAGCAGTTTATATAGCTTGTTGTTTTTATTTGGCGGTACCATCGAGGATTCGAGGCTAGGCACATCTGGTGACAAGGCCAGGCTCTGGTTGTTCGGCAAAAGGGGTGGTCCTTTGGGCTTTGGCCCGCCGCAACCAGAAAACAGGTACCAATAATATGTAAACAATTTTGCCAATTGATCTTGCGATGATCAAACGATTTTTTTTTTGTACGCCATGTTTTGTTAAGAATCACTGCATCTGTTTATCCATTTTTAGCGATGATCTGAATTTGCTAATCCATGCTTATGAAACAACTGAGAAAAACTAATGGAAAGAAATATAACTCAAAATCACGCCGATGTCGGCTTATAGTTTTGAATGGAGCGGAATGGGTTCTTTTTTCTAGACAGAAAGAATTTGATGATTACAAGATCATGCCACCATCCGAGATCCAATGATCCATACAATAATGTGATACAGAACATCACAGTTGCAGAGCAAATAAGCTCATATGCATGCGTAGCCTAGTATAATGTTTGGTGGAAGAAAACTTGTCAAAAAAAAGAAATGCTGGTGGAGGAGAAAAAGCATGTGTCAAAAGCGAATCAGGCCGTAGGCGCCGCCCGGTCGTTGCCGCGCCATTTTGTAATGCAGGTGCAGCTGCTCCGATCCAACTTGCATGCCACGGCGCGCTTGATCGATCGGCCGGCCGGCACCATTCTTCCCCATGTGCGTGCGTACCAACGCGCAATAATGGGAGCTCCTCCACGCCGGCCCGCCTATATATATACGCCGGCCCCGTAGTCTCGCTTGCTCCCCATGATTCCTAATTTCCTACAGCTCAGAGCTCACTCTCAGTTTCTTCTCGCCGCCACCTTTTGCTAGGTAGCTCACATATAGTCACATGGGTCTCGAGGTGCTCATGGCGAGTGACCGGCCGCGAGACGCCAGTACCAGCGCCTGCGCGGCGAGCTCTGCGACGGCGAGGAGGTGAGGGGTGACGCGAGGCGCGGCGGCGGCAGCAGCGGCCAGGTGGACGAGGGCGAGGCGGCCGCTGCGTCTGCGGAAGAGGGTGGGCATGGCGCCGCGCGCGAACAAGAGGGGCGCGACTTCTGATGCGGGTGCTGCTCGCCCTGGTGCCGGCGCGGCGTGCGGCCGCTGCTCGCCGAGCTGGTGCGGCGGATCGTGGCGGCGGCGGAGTGCCCCGCCATCGTGTTCTCGTCGCAGTGGGGCCTCCCCGCGCTGTCCCACTCCGCGAGCGGCGGCGCCAGCCGCAGCCAGGCTGCGGGCTTTCTACCTCGAGAGGAGCCTCTCCGCCGGCTCAAGCTCCGGCGCCGGCTCCCCTTGCTAGCTGGCCCACAAGAGCTAGCTACAGTGGGTAGCCTCGTACTAAACCGTCTTCTTCTCCAATGTAATCATGCATGTCATGCGAGGCTCCTGGCGATGAGTCACGCACATGGGCCGCTTGTAGCTTTGGAAGAAAAGAATGTCGCTGTACTGGCGAGTACTTTTGGCTATGTTATGTTAACTGAGGCAACTTGCGATTCGTTTTTGGAATAATCCACAGGCCGTGCTGTACGTGAGGACTTTAAGCTTGTTTGACGTTCAGTGGCATCGTCCATCCATGAACCATGAAACCCAGGATGTACAGAGCAAGCACACCACGACCCAGCCACGTTCAGTTAAGTAGGCTTGTCCGTGCCTGAACAAACTTCAAAATCTGAAGGGAACTGCAACAATCACGAACAATCTTTAATAAGTCAAGTAAGATTCATCTGTTATGGTCTAAGAAAGAGATCTTCCTAACCAACTGTTATATCCACAAAATGAAAAAATGCAAATGAAAAGCCACCAATGCCGAACGAACCTAAGCTTCACGTTTTTTCTTCTTCTATTCTTGTACTCTATGTTTCAACCTACATAAAAGCGGGCTGAGTAAATCCACTTTCCTGAAACTAATTCCCAAGTTAATTAGAAGAAACGAAGCAGTTGATCTTGCACACTGAGCCAACAAAAGTGCTGCAAAGTGCAGACCATTCTGTAGATCTAGCTGGATCCTTGAAGCCCTTGCAGGTCTTTCTTCGAGTGAACACTATACAACATCTACTGGTATGGAGCTAGAACTTGGAAGACTACCCTGAATTCAGACACAGGCCAGCAGGGATGGCAGCAGGTTCAGGTTGCCGTGCACCTTCAGCGCTCTGTATGCCATCCAAGGCTCTTCTTGCGTAGACCGTAAACCCAATTCCTATAAGGACGGCAACGGCAGCAGAGATAACGTTGTATACTATCTCCACCGTTGTCATGCGACGCTTGTCGTACTTCAGGTCCGCGAGTGCGAGTATCAGCCGGCCACTGAGCAGGACAAGGTAGCAGAATGATCTTGGTTAGGAAGGTAGTATCAGTGTTTCCCAACTGTCAAGTTATTGTGTCAGTTTATACTGTAATACATTAAAACTTTAGCAAGACAAAGTACTAGTACTTCGGTGTTGATCTCCTAGTTATGTATGATTTCTGAACTCTGAATCATACCTGTAGATGTTGACCAGAGCGTCAGGTACCATTCCAACAACTGAGCCACAAATATAAGGGGTGTACTTGATCTGGGTGATGGTCGCAACGTAGTTGAACAGTGCATACGGGAACGGCGAGATTCTTAGCAACGCAACCACACGGAACTGCTGGAACCAACCCCCTTTGCCTGCCAGCTTAATCAGAGCTATCTGCTGAGGCCATTTCTTCTCTAACCATCCCTGCACAACATTCAGAAACAGGTGCAGAGGAGATGCAGACTAGAGTTCAGGACACACATCATAGGCAGTTTATGATTAACAAATGGAGCTGATGAATATTACATGAAAACGATGAAGGAACAAGGAGCCGATCCAATACGGAATGGACATGCCAATGGCAGTGCCAACCATGATGATCAAGATGCCCAAGCCGTAGCCGAATATTATCCCTGTCAACCACATAGAGGGAGTGGAAGGGAGGAGCACCGTAGGGAAGAGGGACAGAGAAACAACCAGCACGATAGCCAACACAGGACGCCCGAAAGATGTTGCTTCCCACCGCATGATCGGCAAGAGTACCTACACATGCAATATCATGCCGTGCAAAAAGATTAACACTCCAACATACAGCTAAAATATTAGTGGATTTACAGACAGAATGGAGCATCAGCAATTCAGCACACTAAAATGGCATGTGGTTATGGATATGGGCAGAATTCATCATTGAACTAATAGCCACATGAGTTCCCTATGTCAAGAGTAGTACACACTGGGGACAAAAATCATGTGTCAAACAGGAGCAAGATACTGAGGAAAAACAAATATGTGGAACAGTGCAATAGTACGGAGACTTCAGAGACACTGTAAATCAGAGGAAGTACAGGCAGAACCTTCTCTGACAGGAGGGGGAGTCCCCATTTGTAGAAGGCGTAACCGATCGCCAAACCAAGCAGGCCTCCGAGCACAAGTCTCGTCCACGGGATCGCCGACCACGACCAGGGCCTCGCCGCCGGGTGTGGGTGCGCAGGCGCAGGCAAACTCTCCACTCTCACCTCGAGCGCCGCCGGTACAGCCAAACCCTGCGCTCTCACATCAGGCGACGCCGATGCATCCGGAGGCGTCGGCATCGAGAGACCACCACCTCCGCGCGCCCGTCTCCTTCCGCGTTTCTGCGGCCTCGAGCCTACTTCTTCATCGCGTCCCCCCGGTCCTCCCCGCGCGGGGGCTCCGCGGAAGAACTCGACGCGCCTGAATCCACCACCGGCGCCTCTTTGGAGCTGAACACAGTCACGTACGGATCAAAGCATAATCCCATGGAGAAATCACAAGGAACATTGCGCGATTGCTGGAGAATGCATGCGTGCGCGCGCGCGCACGCCCACACACACGCGCTTACCTTCGCATCGCGCTAGCGAGCCGTGGGCAGTGCGCTTGCCTAGATGCTGCTGCTGAGACCGATGGGAGGAGAAAGCGGCGCGCGTCATGGCGAGGGAAAGGAAAGTACAGACCAGATGATGGAGAGGGCGGAGATGCCACGGAAGAGATGGATCGATCGTCATGGTGGGATTTGGTTAACCGTTTATATTTTGGTTTCGAACCTAAATAACCATTTTGCCTAAATGGATAAATAGGTTAACCATTTGGTTAATTGGGTTAGAAAAGGTTAATCAATGGTTATTAAGGTTTGAACCTTTATGAAATGATTATAAATATTAGCACATTGCCCGTGCCTGATGTATTAGTATTTAAAATTACCGTGATCGTTAGTAAGGTCCGAACCAAAATCAGCTAGCTGGAAAGAACAGCAGCAACACGCATCATCAACGAGCAAGCACCTGGCAGCAACGCGCATCAGCTAGCAGCAAACAAGATCAGCTAGCACCGAGCGAGCTGAGCGGGCATCTCATAGAGCAGCACGTCCAGCCCGCGATCCAGGAGCTTGTCCAGCCTCGGCAACCTGGTTCATCTCAGAGAGGAACAGCAGGGCCGCACTGACGGGAGCGATTTCAGAACGGGTGCTCCGGCCTGGATACGGGCACCCCACGCGCGAGCGTGGCAAGCGCCGCCGTCGATGGTCGCCATCCCTTTGGCACCCGCCGTCCATGAGCTCCACGGGCGGGGCTGTCGTGCCCGCGATCCAGGAGCAGAGGAGGCCAAAGTGAGCCCGGACGCGGCCTGCAAGAACGCACGTCTTCGTCGCGCAGGTCGGCCATTGTCGAGGTCGTGCGGGTCAGCCGCGCTCCAGGTTGTGCTCGAGGTGCCACGCTCCACCATGGAGACGAGGGGGCCGGAGGCCAGTCATCCAAAAGGCAGGAGACGAGGCGGTTCCGTCGATCTCCGTCTGGCCGCGGCGGCGGCTCGAATCCAGGCGGCGCTCAGCCAGAAGCGGGTCTCGGGGACCGGGGAGGGAGGCGCACGCGCCCGGACGGCGAGGCGGCCGAGCGGTCGGGCGGGGAGGCGGCCGACCGGCGCTAGCCGGTGTCGGGGCGCGGGCACACGCTGGTGTCGGGAAAACCATTGGTTCCAGGGGAATCGAACCTAGTGAACCTAATTGTTTTTTGGGTTATCCATTCGGCCCATTGGGCTCTTTTTTAGGTTAGGTTAACCTAACCAATGGTTAAACGGGAACCAAGTCCCAACCATAATCGATCGGGTCTCTCTTCCTCCCGGAACAGCGGGAGACGGAGGACTGCCAGATGGAAGCGGGCCCAAGACGATAGCTATGGGCCAACAGAAGGGAAAAGGCCCACAAGTCCGAGCACTCCCAAGGTGCAAGCGACCCCATCCCAAAAAAACATGTGATTTTTTTGTGATCGTTCAGATTTGCCAATGGTTAGCTCTCAAAAAACAAATTGCCAATGATTTATTTTCGGGATGATTCGCATTCATCCAGTGTGATGGACCCACCCAATAATCCTGTGTTTGGTTTTTTAGCGGTTGTTTCTCAATTTCCCATGATTACAACTTTTAGGCTGGTACACATCAACGGAGGGACTGTATATGATTGTTTTTTAAATATTTAATCTAAACGATGACACTATAGGGGTTGTAACTCAGAACTAGAGTCGCATGTTTCTATTTAAAAAAATAGGGTCGACCCACACAAGAACTCCTGCTACCAAGGTATGGAGAGTAAAATGAACCCCTTGTGCTTGAACCTACAAGGATAACATTATTACTTAATAGTGTTAGGTATTACACTCGGCCTCTGCATAGTTAATGCACATAGCCGCAACTACACCGTCTGAAAACGTAAAAGAAAACACTTGCAAGAACAAAAAGGAATTGTGTAGCGCCTATGATGTTAGGGGGGGGGGGCATTCCGAAACTCACATAACCATCCATGTCAGATAGAAATATCACTCGTCGTGTTTTCCAATCGTGCAGATATCTACGTAAAAAGTCTTGATTTTCCACACGTTTTAATGTAAACCATGACGATTACAACTATCCCCACGATGCTAAAACAAAAAAGCAACTCGGCAAGATATGAATATCTGCAAGGAGGGCGATGAACGACACTGGCAGAACGTTGTTATTCTTGGATCTGTAGCTTGGGACAAATGATGGTGAAAATGTTGAAACTCTTGTGTTAGCAACCACCTCTCAATCTCTATCTGCCAGCTAAATGATACACAACATGGATTTTAGTTCTCTCCATTCATTTATCTCTCTAGGGCAAAAACAGCACTAGAATGAGAGTAGCAACCCTCAGCACTCATGCATCAAGTTTGTCGCAACACACAAAGATGGTAGATAAAATGAACACTAAGCGAGACTTTACCAAACCAAACATCATGCCGAAAATTCGTTTTTCTCCAGTTGAAGTCAATTTGAAGAAACTTTTTTCCCCAAATGCTTGTGGTGGAGGATTTGACAACTTAAATTATGGTCACCCCGTTTTAGCTTCAAAATCTTGTTTGCAAGTAAGAACACATTTATGGCCCTGATTTCAACATAACCCATTCATCTTAACTCTTTCGGTCTACACATATCTAACCAAGGCACCATGTGGTACTTGTTTTGTTCGGCGACGTTTTCTCGGTAAATGTCGAACTTGTAGTGTGTGCCTTCTGAAAGCACGTAAATCTTATGACAATTGTGGAATACTGCTAAGTCAAAATTTCTTGCCAATTGCCAAGTCTCTTCATGATTTTGTAGCAAAGAACTCAAAGTCAGACGCCAACAATATTCTACTTGAAACTGGGACACCAAGTACCACATAGGGAGAGCACCTAGCTCACAATTGAAAAGATTATCTACCCTTTTGTGCACCCTAAAAAAGAATATACTTTTTTTATTCCTTGTTATCATCTCCAAAGATAAATATTCCACTCTTCTAAAAAATTACCTTGAGACTTGGCAAAGTTTCAAACACAAACGTATGAAAACTTCGTTCTCATGATAGATTTTTCTAAAATCTTTAGAAACAGAACCGTCTCATCTGCATACTAGAGATGCGTCAGTTGTGTGACTTTCTTTGTAAGTTAGTACTAGCACCAAATCGAAAATGTTTACTAAACTGGGTTGAGGTCCATCGCAGTCTTCAAATATATGGGTGTGCAAAAGCTGAAACCTTGGAAATTGGTCGGTCGGAGGGGGTAGGGCCGATCCAAATATATTGTGGGCCATGTGCGAATTAAAATAAATATATTTATACTAAAATTTTATACTTATATGTGACTTAATTTAGTCATATTGCAATTTTAACAAGTATATTTTTATTTATTAGTTTCCCTTGTTAACTATATTTGAATGTTGATAATCTTAGTTATACCGTTCTCTTTTATACAATTGCATTGTATATCAATAAAAAATTGTGTTGTCAGAAGTTATAACCGTATGTTGTAAAAATGATGGTCCTTGTTTTTTATTAATAAAGCCAAAAGCTTATGTAATGTATATGTATACGTATATATTTGTATCTGTGTAGCGCGTGTGTGGTCGAGTCTATTTAGTATCCTTAGTATCATGGTAGAAATATGTGAAGCATATGCTCTAATAAATAAAATATATTAATAGTGGTTCTCGTGTAGAATTTGGTAGAACACATTTTTATAAACTTCTAGAGTATAATTTTAAACAACAGTAAATATGCCATATAAGTTTGGTTTGGTACGAGGTTGAAAATATACATATGCTTTCTACTTGGCATTGACATAATAACGATCGTAGTAACCACCAGATAACCTACATTATTACAAATTGTAGCATAGATGCTTGTCTGCAATGTGTTTGGCATCATACGTTGGATCGATGGATCTGCTCAGCGCGGCGGCAACAGCAGGGGTGTCAGTAGTGAGGCGGACGCAACACGTGGGAGGTTGCACGCTGCACACTCCAGTCCAGTCCAGAGAGCCGGCCACTGTGGCTTGCCGCTCCCGTCTACCTCAACTGTGCGATCCATGTGCGTTGGCGTAGGCAGCAGCAGCTACCCAAGCAACCGTGAAGGGAGCTGTCATGTTATTTATTTTTGTTTCATGCTGCTGTTGACATCAGATGAGAAGTCAAGTCAGTGGATATGGTGTCTTTTTTACTCTTCTCCTTCCATTTTCTACTCTTTCGGTTTCCGACGACGAAATAATCGGCTACAATCTGAAGAAAAAGAGATATTCTGAGAGAGAAAGGTTGCTCGAAACAACGCTGGAATTCCTTGTGCCGAAAGATCGGAAGATGCATTCGGATTTGGCATTGTCCCTTGTCTTGATTCTTGAAGATCTTGAGCAATGCCATGCCAGCCGTTACCAAGAACGGAAAAGGTAAAAGAGAAAATGGAGGTAGGCAGGAGAACGAAGGAAGGAATTGATGTGTTCCGTGGCATGGGCCAATCTGTACCGTGTGCTGTCGCTGCAGTCACAGGGCAGGGACAGGAACCAATCCTAGGTACTGTACTTTGCTTCCTGCGCCTGCAAAGCAAAGCTCTACCTAGCCTTTGCGTTTTACTCTGGTTTATCTGTATCCTCCTCGCCTGCCACAGCTTCTCTGCTCCCACCGACGACGACGAGTCGGTAAAAATGGTCGGTTGGTTCCCCGCGCTAGTGTAGTATACTAGCCTACTAGGTCACGGTCATTTTGTAGATCGATGTAATGGCCTACATAAATAAATGTAATGAAGGCTCTAATTTTATTGGCTTCCCTACGGCAAGTACTTGGTGTCTACCACTACTAGCAGGACGTTGCTGCGAAAAGTCGGTTTGTCACCCGGGTGACATGTCACCCGGTTTTTTTATTATTTTTTTGTCTCCATTTTAAGTTTCCAAAAAATCCTAAATAAATACTGGACATTGACAACTACTTGATCTATGATTCTGAAAAGTTTCAACGCGAAATAGTTTATATTGCGCCTAGTGATGGCACCCGCAGGGTATGGGTAAGGGTGGAGCCACCCCATACCCTTACCCGTCGACCACGATCTTACCCGTCACCCTTACCCATACCGTCAACGGGTACAACTTTTTCCCATACCCGTCACCCGACAGGGTAGATGGGTACCCGCGGGTAAAAATACCCGCGTTTAAAACACGGAAAATTGGGCAGAAAATAGTCGTAAAAACAACGCATAACTCATGCAGAAGAGTTATATTTCATTGTTTTGCTATATCAAGAGTCGAGACGTGATCACGTGAATCAGATAGATTAGATATAATATTAGGAATAGCTAAATTATCGGTATAGTGAGGTAGTCACCCGATGGTGCGCCATCCGCGGAGGGTTAGCGAGCAATCCCTGCCTATATCTTTGAATTACGATTGTAACCTCATGCATAGACCCTACTCATGTATCCGTGCGTGAAAGTTTAGACTCACTTGTCAAATATTATATGGGTACATGGGTACGCGGGTATGGGTTATACGATCCCATACCCGTACCCTCTCTACCCGATGGGTATGATATTTTCTCATTTATGTACCCATGGTTAATTTTTTATCCCATACCCTTACCCTAATAGGGTTTTTACCCACAGAGTAAAAGGGTAATGGGTACCCATTGCCATCCCTAATTGCGCCCTACACAAAAATGTCAAATTTCTAGATCTGGGTGGAGATTCAAATCCTCTCAAAATTGTCAGAATTTTGTCATTTTTGTGTAGGGCGCAATATAAACTTTTTCGCGTTGAAACTTTTCAGAATCATAGATCAATTAGTTGTAAATGTCCAGTATTTTTTACGGATTTTTTGGAAACTTAAAATGACGACCAAAAAATAAACAAAATACCGGGTGACATGTCACCCGGGTGACATGTCACCCGGGTGACAAAACGTCGTTCTCGACATTGCTGTTCAGTTTTATGGTCCATCATTTGTACTACGTGCTATGGATTCATATGCTAGCTTGTACCGGGCATTGCCGGGCCGCAACAAACCAATAGGACAAGTTCGTAGTAATGGAAGAATGCAGGAAATGCTTCCCAACTTCGGTGTCTCAGCCGCCAGCCGGCAAACCCTGTGGTGTGCTATGGATGCTTTCAACTTTGGCTGCCCCCACTTCTCTCACTTAGAGCATCTCTAGTCGCGGCGCCCAAATGGCCGCCCAAACGCCTTTCGGACAGGCCGTTTGGGTGCTGTCGGACTTGTAGCTGACTTTGGGCGTAGTCGCTCCCCACTCACGGCGCCCAAATCGATCTCTCAAATTAGGTTTTTTTTAGCTAAATTCAAATATTTTGACAAGTAAAAATCGAACATACATAAATGTTTTATAGTTCAAACACATAAAATAAAGCTCCACATTAGCTAAAAACAAAATTACAGCTCAAACATCTTGTTTTTTCGGGTTTGCCGTTGCCATGCCCCGTCGCACTCACAAATGCTCCACTAGATCAGTTTAGAGTGCATGATGAATATTTTCATCACGAATCTCCAAATGCATTGAAAGAAAATCAGCGAAATCTGTCGGCACGTCGTGATCAACATCTGCTAGAGGACCCTGAAAGTCAAATGGCATATGATCATGCACCAGATTATCGCGCTCACTCTCGATGATCATGTTGTGCACGATCACACACGCATTCATCACCTCCCACATCTGTTCATTCGACCATGTCAGAGCAGTGTACCGAACGATAGCAAACCTTTGCTGCAACACTCCAAAAGCCCGCTCGACATCCTTCCTGACACTCTTGTTCACCGGTAAAATGACAAGCTTTGTTGCCGCAAGGGTTGGGGATGCTCTTCACAAACGTTGCCCACCTTGGATAGATGCCATCGGCTAGGTAGTACCCTTTGTAGCCTCCTTTGTACAATCCTTGCTAACCAAATGGACAGTTCTTACAGCTCCAATGCATGCAATCTATGTTTTCAAGCATCCCAGGAAAGCCTCTTGCTGCATTAATTCTCTTCCATGATCCGAGCTGTTTCTTCTTCATTTGGTCCTCTCAAATAGTGTGGGTCAAACACACCAACCACCGCTCTGCAGAACCTGTACATCGACTTGATAACCGTGGACTCTGACATGCGTAGGTAGTCATCTACAGCATCTGCAGGTGCTCCATATGCAAGCATTCTCATGGCAGCAGTGCACTTCTGTATGGATGAGAAACCAATCATTCCCACGACGTCCTTCTTCAACTTGAACCATGGATCATACTCCCTCACAGCATGCACGATGTCGTTGAACAATCCACGGTTCATCCGAAAGCATCGACGAAAATCCTTGGCGGTGGTGACTGGAACATCGGCAAAGTAATCGGAGACTAGCATGCAATGGCCTTCCATTCTCTGTCTCGGCTTGGTCTTCTTCCTTCCAAACGATGAGCCTCCTCGTTTTGGTGCGGCAGCGGCGTCCTCGTCGGCTTGAAGTTGTAGAAGACATGTGAGGATCGCTACATTCTCATCTTCCTCCTCGGCGATGGCCTCTTCTTCTTCCAACAGCATCGCGGCCATCAACTTGTCGTCGCTATCCATCTGCAATACAAAGGGGATCGATCAATAGCCCGATCGCCGGCGTACCATTAATTTTGTCAAAAAACAGGCGTACCAGTAATTCCGCCGAACACCTTGCAGTCAGGGCGGGTCGCGGGAGGTCGCCGGTGCCGTGGTCGTCGATAGCCGGCGGTCGGAAGCCGAAGGCGCAGCGAACTGCGAGGGCGGGGGAGAGGTAGCCAAAGGCGGCGCCGACGTCCAACTGGTGCGAATCGGGGAAGATGGAGCCGGCGGCGTTCCAGGTCGTGACGACGAGGAAAGCCGGCAGGAATAAATCAGAAGAGAAAACGACGAGACATATAGTCCATGTCTCAATGACAGGCGTGGGCCACGCGTCGGAGGCATACGTGGCGGCGCGCTTCGTTGCGTCCGGGGCCGCCCGAGGACTCCCCAAGATGAGGGCGTGGGCTGGGCGTGCCGGATAGAAAACTGGGCCGCGTCGGACCCAATTCGCGTTTGGGCGCCGCGAGTGGGAACAAAAAACTGTCTGGCACGCCCGAAAGGCTTTTGGGCGGCCGTTTGGGTCGTGCGAGTGGAGATGCTCTTATACTACGTGATATCACTGAAATAAAGCTGGAGATCTTTGTAGTTTCATGCTTTCGGTGATTACTTTCGAGGGGTGATCTCAGTCACACAAGAAAATTTTAACTCGCATCCAGTTGTACTTTTTCCAAAAGTGTAACTAAAACAGAAAAGTGCAAGTGGATCAGTGGATGGCATAAAAGTGTAACTACTAAACTACATTTGCACTTCTTTCAGGTGATTGTGACTTGAGAATAATCTAATATGTGTTACATTAATGTAAGGTTTGTGTTGTCTTTACGACCGAACTTGATCTTTGGCTGGAGAACTTGATCAACCTTGAAAATTACTTGATCACCTATCACTAAATCCTTGGTACCAACTATTATTCTCACCATCGGTAGGTTCAATTAGCGGTGGAGCCAAGGATACAACCAAATCTTTGGCCGAATTTTGTATAAAGCAAAGGAATTAGGCGAAAACATAGAGGAAAACAACTATTTCTACTAATATATAGGTAAAAACAATCCAAGGCCCAGGCCATGACCTGGGTTGCATTGGGTGTGGCTCCGCCCTAGGTCAAAGTGCAAGATAGAATCGTCTTTTCAAAACGTGAACTTCTATCTTTGAACAATTGTATTTTCTTTTCAATTGTAGGAGACTCACAAATTTCCCTTCTTAAAAAAGGTAAGTCATTTTGGCCTTTGCATTATACGACCATATTTGCCAAATTTCATTATAATAAACATTATAAAATCTTGAAAATACTTTTGAAAACATTGCTTCTCTTCCATCCATAGGCAAACGATGAAAAAATCTCTCTTCTGCTTACTATTAACCATGCTAGAGTCTTCCCCTCCACCATAAGACACATTTCGTTTCTCGTCCTCTAACAAGTCTTGAGTCATGAAGTTTGTCAAGCCTAAAGTTCCAACACGATCCAATGCATCTCTAAGATTTCTCATTTAGTTTACCACTAGTTGTGCTCTTCACCTTGGTATAGACTATGCCATTCACGCGCACCGCCGCCACCATTCCAGCTCATACCTAACTGTGATTATAAGAGATTAGAGACCGAATATATATTTTCACTCTTAGTTTCTCTTACTTATGTCAACCCAGTGAACTAAGCTCGTCAAGTGACAAAACTTAACTGCTATTTAGGTGGCTAAAAGGACTGTACATGTAGTTCACCGGGGATCAAATCCTAGATCTCATGTTATATGTGTCCCGTGACAGTGTTGTTTTCGTCAATCTTGACTCCGATCTTCAGCGAACGTTATGTGAATATGTATACATTTGTCCACATTTTTGGCGGGATCCTCGTTTTCCTTTCTTCTTATTTTTATTTCTGTTGTGTGCAATCTTAATGTCGCGACTAGTTGTTAACATTATATTGGTACATAGGCTAAGTTTAATTGATATCTTATCGATATTAATATATTTCTTTTGTAAAAAAAA
Organism: Poa pratensis; assembly: GCA_947311845.1. Classification (NCBI taxonomy): domain Eukaryota; kingdom Viridiplantae; phylum Streptophyta; class Magnoliopsida; order Poales; family Poaceae; genus Poa; species Poa pratensis. The sequence goes on from CAMZMU010000052.1 coordinate 43,973,311, forward strand.
TCGTCTACATGTGTACTCGGTGTTTCTACAAAACTCACTTGCTAGAGGAAATGAAGTACCTTCTCAATAAGTGCAAAGGTTGGGATGTTGACGAGGATTTCAAGTGGTATCATCGTCCACGAAAACAAGACCCCATCCTCCCGCGACCCGCGCCGCCCCCGCGCGGCGGCCGGGCCGCGCCCTCCTGCTCCGCCCCCAGCCTACCCCTTCCCTCCTCCCTCCCGCCGCCGCCGGCGTGCTGCGCCGGCCCTTCGCCGGGCGGCGACGGTGGCGGCGGAGCTATGCTTTTCCCTTCCTGGCGCAGGGGCGGCGCGGGGCAGCCCTGAACCAGGCGGTGCGTCTCGGCGGCGACGGCCTGGCGTGGCGGCGGAGCTCTTCTGGCGCAGCATGGATGACTAAGGTGGTGGTGCTGCCGTTGGTGGCTAGGGCAGCGGCGGCGGTGCTCCGGCCCTGCAGGCCCAGATCTGGGTTAGGGCGGGTCTGCCTCGTTTTGCCTCCGGTTGGTCTGCTGAGCGGCTCGTGACGGAGATGACAGCGATGACGCCACCCTTGCTGCAACGTGGTGACGGGAGCTTCACGTGCCTGTTTGGGTCCGGCTGAACCTATGGGCTGATTTTGAGGGTAGCGGTGGTGGTGGCCTACGTGCAACAGCATAGCAGAGGGGACTTTACGAGCCCCGGGCTCGGCCGGGCCTGCTCGGCCTGGTGTGTCTCTGCTGCCGTGTCTGGTCGGCACCCGCCGATGGCGGTGGAGGACGTCCTCCTGGTGGCTGCGCCGCTGCCGCCCTCCGGCTCCAATGGTTCGGTGTGCTCTTGTCGTGGCGTCCGGTCGGCTACCGTCTATGACAGTGGAGGTTGTTCCCTCCCGCGTGGTTGTGATCTTGTCGGACACTGTCTACAGCTGTTTCGTCTTGGGCTGGCCGGCCTTGCTACGTTGGCCATGGTGAGACGACGTTGGTGACTGCAAGATCGTGGTGGCGTCTGTTGGTGGATGGCTTGATGGGTGGAGCACTACGGATTGTCCGTGAGGTGGTTTTTTGGGGGTCGGGAGAAATCCTTGCCGTTTGGCAACGACGTGGTGACGCTTGGGAGTGCCACCCTTCCTTCCTGAAGGGCGTTGGTGTACCCCTTCCCCACTCCTCGGAGCGTACCGGGGGAAACCCAAGGACATGTCCGGGCAGTAGTGTCGTCATCGTCGCTTTCCTTCTTGGAGGTGCTGCTTGGTACGCGGTGATTCAGAGTGCTAGGTTAGTGGTGGGACTTCTCCGGAGAGGACGCAGCGGTTGCGAGTCATTTTCGTTTTCGTTGATTTGTCGGTGTCGGCTTTGTTTTTCTCTTTCTTTTCTTTTGAGCATGTTTGTGCTGTTTGCTCCAGCAGTGGTCTTCTTGTTGTTCCTTGTAGTTGATATATTAATATAGCGGGACGAAAGCCTATTTCTTCGTAAGTGCAAAGGTTTTATTGGATCTTTTGCCGCTCCACCCGCCTTCCGTGTCGCAGCTACATCACCGGGTCTGGTCTCGTCTCACGCTCGCACCAACAAACAATTCGTCTTGGGGCGAGGCATACTCGGCGAGAGGTACACTCCTCTTTCCCGTTCCTTTCTCTTCTCTTCCTCTTCCTCTTCCTCTTCCTCCCTCTTGAGTCCTCTCTGACCTACCAAGTACCAACGCGACTCCAAATCTCTCCTCTGTCTCTAGTCCACCTCCACCACCGCGCCCTCCCTGGAGTCACCGCCGCCCAACGCCTCAATCCCGCCCCCCGCCTCCCACGCGCAGTCGTCGACGCCAACGCCGTCCACGCGGGACACCGCGGCGTTCCGGCCGTCTCCACCCCGTCCGCGGTCTCTGGCGGCGGGTTTCGAGGTACGAGGCCGTTCCCATCAAGCCATTCGTGAAAATCACACCGACATTCACGACTTCTGTGTGTGCCGGTGCGCACCCGCCACACCGTCTAGATCCGCCCCTGTGATCCATTCCGTTTTATTGGCGTAATCTGTCGCACCGTGGAAAGCGCGGTTGTAGCACAACGTCGCGGATCAGTCTCTGTGCAATTCGGCGAAAAATTGCTTGCGAGTCCCTTCCGTTTACTTCGCCATTTTGGCTGATGTCTGATGAGTTGATCCCACGGCGTTTCTGTTCGTTTTATCAAGCCGTTGGTTTTGCCTAATAATAGTAGCGTGCCTTCTACTCCTCCGACCTTTCGAAATAACAGAAACAGTGCAATGTCCAGCTCGACAGTAGTTCTGTAAATTGACATGTCCGACCGCTTTCTGTAAGATCTGTTAACCTGGGAAACTATTGGCAAGAAAAATTCTCTAAACTTAGATGGCCTAAAACACACTGTAGACTAAATTATAATTAAATTCTGCTACAGTAGAATAAATGCCTAATCAAAGGATAGTTTCTCCCTAACCAAAACCAAGCCACACCTCTGGAAACTCCATTCTAACTCATTGGTAATTAACTTGTGTACAAGTTTGTTGTCTTTCTAACCAATTTTGTTTATAACTAACTAGTCCAGGTTTGGTCTTAGCATGTGCTCTGTAAAACATATGTTGGTCAAGTATGGGATTAAGGTGGCCATTTAACCAAGGAAATAGTGGAGGGGTATGCCCATGATGTAAATTAGGGAAAAGAGAGAGAAAAGACCGTTAATTCTGCAGGAATAAGCATGCGTACATTATATCTTGAACCGCAAGGAGTATAAGTTGTTGCTTACAGCCCAATTACTTATTTTAACCCCTTTTTCATCAATGGATCATTTCATTTTTATTTTCACCTCTGAATTCTGATAGCATTTTATACATGGTTCTCTTGTTGAATATGCACTATTTTATTGTCCGTAGAAGCAAACATTATATTTTTCATTTAAGGAGGGTCTCTTATACTTAGAAATATGAAAATGTATGATTTTCTACTATAGCAGATGTTTAGGTTTAAATTACATTAACTTATTCAAGTCATTCTGCATACGGAAGCAGATCAGCAAAGCAGTTTCTTATCATGTATAATCAGCTGTAGAAATATTTCTTCTATCAATTAATTTTAGTCGTTACATGACATTATTAATTTTTGTTCAGCCTTTATAACTCATTTGCGTTTATCTATCTACCCTTCTTATTTATGATATTAATTGAGTATATAACTGTGTAAACTTGGCAGGGCTACTGTAAGCTTGTGAAGCACTAGAAGCTTCTGTAGAGCTGTTGCAGAATGGCTTATGGTGGAGATGAGCAGCAAAGCCAAGATTATCTGTTCAAGATCGTTCTGATTGGTGACTCTTCTGTTGGTAAATCAAATTTGCTAGCCAGATTTGCTAGGAATGAGTTCTTTCCAAATTCTAAATCCACAATAGGAGTAGAATTCCAGACCCAGAAATTGGTAATTGATGGGAAGGAGATTAAAGCTCAGATATGGGACACAGCAGGACAAGAACGTTTCAGAGCAGTCACATCTGCCTACTACAGAGGAGCCGTTGGAGCTCTTCTGGTTTATGATATTACCATGCGCCAGACATTTGACAGTGTTAGTCGATGGCTTAATGAACTGCACGGTTAGAACAAACATTTTACTTAAACTCTTCAGAATATAACACATTGTCTTGATCTGGTTGGTTGTCTTACTCTTGCATATTTGTAGTAACTTAAACTGATTACACTTTGGTTTGATTCCTTGTTAACTTTATCATCTTTGTTTGATTTCTTTAACCACTGAACAGCTCATTCCGACATGAATGTCGTCACAATTCTGATCGGCAACAAGACTGATCTCAAGCATGCACGGGAGGTGAGCATCGCAGAAGGCAAAGCCCTCGCGGAGGCTCAGGGCCTCTTCTACATGGAAACCTCAGCGCTGGACTCGTCAAATGTCACAGCAGCTTTTCAAACTGTAGTCAAGGAGATCTACAGCATACTAAGCAGGAAGGTTTTCCAATCTCAAGAGCAGAAGAAAAGCGAGTTGCAATCACTAAGCAACGGGAAACCCGTGGTGCTGCAGAGTGACACCCCCAAGGAAACAAGCAGTGGCGGGAGGTGGTGCTGTTCATCGTAGAGCCTGTACGACCTCCCTCCTCTTCTCCTGCATGAAGAAATGCATCATAATGTTTGGCATTGGTCTCATTATGTCTCACATTGCTAAACTTGTGTCTGATGAATATGTATACTCAGGTGGTTCCAGGACCTGATGACAAGAGAGGCCCTGTGGCATGCCATACAATCCGGAGACACATCGGTGCATGATGTAATGATGTAGATCTGGTTAGTGAAAACTGAAAAGTCATCCTGGCTTTCTTTTAAAGGTAAGTTGGCCGGGGTTGTTTGAAAAGTGTGCTTTCCATTGGAGGAATCTCAGTGTATAGTTCGATTGGTCCTTTCTGGGCTAATGATATACGTGATTGTGTAAAGAGAAGAACTGTGTGACCAACTGGCTGTTGTGTCGTTCATTTTCACATCATTCTAGCCCTAGACACCACGCTTTACTGTTCTTTGGCCACGCCTGCTTGCCTGATATGGAAACTTGGGTCTAAGGTTGTTAACTCTTTGCAAACTTTAGCTCGGTAAATCCATGTGCGTTCTGATGCAATGACAGTGGAGAAAAACAATCTTGTTTTCTATAAGTTCACTACCATTGCATAACGAAAATCGCCATTACTTGTACATCAATGTCGAGGAAGTTGCAAACAACTACTAGTAAAGAGACTAAGTAATAAGAGAGCAGATTTTGTGCTCCCGGCACCGTGATCCTGGTGATTTAAACAAATAAAAAAAAATTTACAAGTTTCCAAAAATTCTGAAAAAAATCCCAGATCTAGCCAATGATGAATTCCACTAACGTGCAAAATATCAACTTCAAATACTTTGTATTTTGGGCTACACAAAAATGACAAAAGTGTAGATCTGAATATGTATACTTTCAAATCTTCAAATTTATCAGATTTTGTCATTTTTGTGTAGCGTAGAATACAAAACATCTGAACTTTATATTTTACACGTTTGTGGGATACATGTTGGCTACACCTAGATTTTTTTTCAGATTTTTTGAGACTTATAAATATTTTTTCGATTTTTTGAAAGCACCGGGATCACTGGTGCTTGGGTGCATAAGACACTTTCCGAGTAATAACAGAGCTAACCAAGTGTAGCTTCACTGGATCTGGAAGCCTGGGCTACGCAATTTCTGAAGCTGGCGGCCTGGCGCCATTGCAATTTTCCAGGAATGACAAAATTTGCTCCAATCTTTTTAAAACTCTAGAGCTAGTGCTCGGCCATAAAGAAACAGCCAAGCAGCAGTTTTTGGGACCCAGCTGCTAAACTCTTGTGATGGATGATAAAAGTAGCAACTGACTCAGAAAAGGAGAGTAAATCATCTCATCAGATGTGTCCCGGAACAGTATCATCTCATCTTCATCAGACGATGAGGACATTATTGGGTCATCATCGAACTGCAGAACATAAATCTCCACCGAATAATTGGAGATCAGTAAAAAGTGACAGTACCTTGTACTTCAATAACTAGTGTTCTAGTGTGTTCTAAAACTAAAACTTATTTGAGCACGGAGGGAGTAGCGGTAACTCTACATCCTTTTGGCCTACCGTGTGACCCAACATAATGAGGATGGTGTGCAAGGTCGACCAATGAACAAGACATTAGGTACACTAGGGGACTAAGCGCGGTCTCCGCCGCGCCCGTGTAGTAAATAAAATTTAAATTTGGTAGTGTGCACATTTAAAAATTATGTATATTTGAAAATTAGTTAAATTCAAAGGAGTTTGCGTCTAAAAATTGTGTAGATTTCGAAAACTGTTTAAATTGGGCCGGTTTCGGATTTGAATTTCTTTTGTGTTTTTAAAATGATTAGATTTAAAAGACATGTAAATTTGAAAGTCGTTTATATGGCACAAATTATAAGCATTAATATTTGCGAGACTATTTATAGAAATATTTTCATGTTCTAGAAATTGTTGTAAAGAGGATGTGCATTACAATTTTTTTCAAATTTTCACCAGTTTGAAATGTTGGAACATATTTGTTTTCTGAGAATTTATAGTAAGTTTGTATTTTGTCATAAAAAATTAATTTAATTCCATGATCAGGTGGAATACATTATATGAGCATTTTGTAATTTCAATTTACAATTGAGGAAATGAATTTGGAGTTTCTTCAAATATTTACCGCACTGAAATATTCAAATATGTTTGCATTATGCCATAAGTAGTTAGCTTTATTTTGTGATCATTTTGATATATTTTCCATATTTTTTGGATGGATATGTTCAAAGATATTAATTTTGCATGTTTAATCATTTTCTGAAATGAATTTGGAGTTTCTTCAAATATTTACCGTATTAAAATATTCAAATATGTTTGCATTATGCCATAAATAATTAGTTTTTTTTGTGATCATTTTGATATATTTTCCATATTTTTTGGATGGGTATATTTAAAGATATTTTTTTTGCTTTTTTAAAAAGTGTAAGGAAAATTTGGGGCATTTTTTAAAAAAAAATTGAAAAAAAAACTGGCAGGCTGGACCCACTGTGACGTCGTGCTGATGTCACAGGGGCCAGATCTGGCCGGAGACGTCCGCGGCAGAGCCGAGCTCGCCGGCGACGCGCCGGCGTGTTCTGGCACGCGCTCCTGCCCGCATACGATGCGCCTCCTCGCGGCGGACCCGTAGGCGGCGGCGCCGCCTCCGTTTGGTCGCCGGAGCAGCCGCGCCGCCGTGGGGACGCGCCGGAGGACAGCGGGCGCGGCGGCGGCTAATACCGCGCGGCCGAGCTGCCCCGGGAGGCGTTCTACGGCGAGGAGGTACGGGGCGAGCCGGCGGACCTCTCCGTGGCCTCGAAAGGGTTCGGGAAGCGGCGGGACGGCGGCGATTCGCGCCGGCGCCGGCGCCGGCGGCGAGCTGCAGCACCGCGCGGGAGAAAGAGAGAAGAGGGAGGGGTCTGTCGTGGTTTTTCGGAAAAGTCCTTCGCGTTTTCCTATTTCACGTTTAGGTCCTTGGCAGGGGGTTATTGCAAAATTGTCTGCGCCAATAATCGTGCGCGCGGGTGACCGGCTGCGACCGGGGCGACCGGCCGGTGACCGGGACACGCGTCGCGCTCCGATTGGCCAAAAATAGGAGCTACAGTGCCGCGCGTTTGGGAGGCCGACGTGGCTCGATCCTGGCCGTCCGTCGTGCGGATCGGACGGCCAGGGACTGCCGACGACGTGGACGCACGAGGGGGCAGCGATTCTGCTGTCTTTTATATATAGTAGAATGTAGAAACGGAACAGACCAAGTAGGCAAGTACTACCACCAATTACAGGTGCAATTGCATCCATCTCATGCACTTGAAACCGTTGTGATCAATTTCACGAACCAAAAATTACACTTATACTAGTAAGGTCCCGAGGAAAACGCTTCGTCTCCCCTGAGGCGATTAGGGTTTCTCGAGTGATTTTGGTGGCGCCCGCCGGTGATCGTCGGTGCGCAGTGATCTACGGCTGGATCCTAGTGATCTAGTGCGGAGGGCGCGACGCTGCCGTCCATGGCGCCCGCAAGGGAGGCTGAGGCGGCTGAGAAGGGGAAAGCGGCGCAGGCCGACGGCGACGGGAACTCCCATCAGGGAACGACCTCGTCGGAAGGGAGTGGCGCAAAGAAGAAGGGCTCTGTGGAGGAGCTGATGAAAGATCTGAAGCTGACTGCGGCGGAGGCAGAAAGATTGGTTGATGATGAGGAGGAGAGGCAGGGGATCCGATCTGGATGCTGGCGGGGAAGATCCTGGCTCCGGAGTCTAAACTGTTCTCTATCAACACGATCTCTGATGCTCTCCGTCCTGCCTGGGGGAACCCAAAGGGCTTGTATTTCCGGGACGGTGGACGTAACATCTTCATCGCCGAGCTGGATCAAAGCGGGATCGTGACCGCATCTGGGAGAGATCACCGTGGACTGTCTCAAAGTTTGCGGGGTGCTCGAGAACTTCGACAACCGCAGCGTCCTTCGGAGCTACGGTTTGATAAGCTGCTGATATGGATTCGTGTGTTGGATCTCCCGTACAATAAACTGAATGATCGTTGGGGACCGCGGATTGCAGCGAGCATAGGAGAATATGTGAAGCTTGACATGAACAAGAATGGGCTGGTTAGTGCCCAGTACCTGCGTGCGAGAGTCTTTATTAAAGTTGGGGTTCCAATCATGAGATGGTTTGGCCTGGACTCGAAGCAGCTGAATAAAACCTTCTGGTATGCCATCCAGTATGAGTTTCTCCCATATTTCTGCTTCTCCTGTGGGTTACTTGGGCACTCTGATATTGGATGCCCAACGCCAGCGGAAAGAGATGCGAAAGGAGATCTTCCGTGGGGTGCTTTCCTGAGAGCTCCCAATGATTTGAAGAAGAAAAAGGGACCTCCGTTTGCAGAGGGTGGTTATGATGATTATTCCGCTGCAAATGAGCATGGTTTTGATGATCAAGATGATCAGGATAGGGAAGAGAGAACGGATAGTGGGCCTTTCCGTGCTCCTTCAATGAATGCAAGAGGAAGAGGTAGACCTTTGGGTGGTCGGGGTACACCAAAAACGGTGTATCGGAAGCTAAAACTCCCATCAAAGGCTGGGGCCGAAGAAGTGAAGGCCGCTGATCTCAATCCTGTTAGAGATCTGGTAATGTTTGATCCGCAGTTGTCTGGCAATAAGAGAGAAGAGTTAGACCAGAGGAGTGGTAGGGCAGGAGTTACTCCGAACCCAAAGAAGACACGTGTGGAGACAAACAGTACGAGTACATCGGCGTCGGCTGCGCAGCAGTCGCGCCGGGAGCAATGAATTGTATAAGTGCGAACTTCCGGGGGCTTGGGAACCAACGGACAGTTCGGGAGCTTCGCGGTTTTGTGAAGCAGTTAGATCCCACCTTGCTCTTTGTTATGGAGACAAAGATTGAGGCAAAACGAGTTGAGAAACTTATTAGCACCTTCGGTTTTGCTGGAGGATTTGCGGTGGATAGTGATGGCCTAAGTGGTGGAGTGGGGCTTTTCTGGTCTTCAGCTGTGACAGTTGATATCAAAGGAGCTAACTTACATCATATTGATGCGGTGATACAGTGCAAGGATGGATCCTCTCCACCTTGGCGCTTTACAGGTGTGTACGGTGAGTCGCGCAGAGAGAATCGTCATCTCACGTGGACCTTGTTGCGTAGACTTCATCAGCTCCGAGATCTTCCATGGTTGTGCAGTGGTGACTTTAACGAGACACTGTATGCTATGGAGCATTTTAGTGAGCATGGGAGAGAAGAATGGCAGATGAGAGCTTTCCGGGAAGCTACTGAAGATTGCGGTTTGCAAGATTTGGGCTACTCGGGACTACCATACACTTGGGATAACAGACAAGATGGGCAAGCCAATGTCAAAGCAAGGATAGATCGAGCCTTCGGCAATGAAGCATTGCTGAATCTGTTCCAAGTCGTTAAAGTAAAACATGTCAGCACAGTTGAGTCAGACCACTGTATGGTGGTTACTGAACTTCAGAGATATAATCAACAGAGAATTGTCGGGCGACGTATTTTTCGATATGAAAATGTGTGGCAAACTCATGGGGATTATGATAAAGTGGTTCGTGATTTATGGCAGCAGGCGGAGAAAGGGACAGGGCTAGAGGGTTTTGCGAAATCCCTAGTTAGTGTCAAGAAGGGTTTGTCAAGCTGGGGTACAGCAACCTTTGGGAATTTTAAAAAGAAGCTCTATAATCTTCGGAGGGAACTGGACCGGGTCAGGCGAGCCTCTATGGGCAGAGGCCCATCGGTAGAGGAGAAACGTTTAATGGAAAGGATTAATGAAGTCCTTTTCCAAGAGGAGGTTTGGGTTAAACAGCGGTCCAGAATAAATTGGCTAAAATTGGGTGATCGCAATACAGCTTATTTCCATGCTCACGCGTCTCAGAGGCGGAGAATGAATACTATCACAACCCTTCAGCGTGAGGATGGTGTGTGGTGTGATGATCCGGAGAGTATCAAAGAAGAAGTACAGGGGTTCTATAAAAACCTGTACACCTCGGATGGCCCACCTGAGATGTGTGGTCTGTTAAATCTGGTGCAAGAAAAGGTGCTACAGGAGGATAGACAGAAGCTTGGGGAACCATTTGTTGAAGATGAGGTTAGAAGAGCTCTGTTCCAGATGCATCCGTCGAAAGCGCCGGGAGTAGATGGCTTCACAGCCGGTTTCTATCAGCGACACTGGGACTTAATTGGACCAGATTTGTGTGCTGCGATTTTGGGTTTCTTGAATGGTGGGGAGATGCCGGCAAGGATTAATGACACGTCCATTACTTTGATTCCTAAGGTACGGCAACCCCAATCCATTAAACAGTATAGGCCTATTTCTCTATGCACTGTTCTTTATAAAGTGGCGACAAAAACAGTTGCTAACAGAATGAGACCTGTGTTGGAATATACCATTAGCCAAGAGCAAAGTGCTTTCGTTCCTGGTAGGTTGATATCTGATAATGCTCTTGTTGCTTTCGAGAGTATTCATTCTATGAAAAGGAAGAAGAAAGGAAAGAAAGGGCACTGTGCAGTTAAATTGGATATGATGAAAGCTTATGACCGGGTGGAGTGGCCATTTATTCAGGCTATGATGTTAAAGTTGGGCTTCCCTCTCCGGCTAGTACAAGTGATTATGAAGTGTATCTCTTCGGTCAGTTTCTCGGTGAAAGTTAATGGTGTTCTTCTGGATCCGTTTTCTCCCACGCGAGGAATTAGACAAGGTGATCCGGTGTCGCCGTATTTATTCCTCCTATGCTCAGAGGGTTTTTCGGCGCTACTTCATCACTACAACACGGGTTTTATTGACAGAGGTGTTCGGGTCTGTAACAGAGCTCCGTGGGTGTCACACTTGTTATTTGCGGATGACAGTTTGATTTTCATCAATGCAAACGGATCTAGTGCAGCAAGACTGAATGATATACTGACTATCTATAATAAAGCGTCGGGCCAGAAAGTTAATAGGGACAAGAGTGCTATTTTCTTTAGTCCTTGTACTCCTGCGGATCACAAGGAAGCGGTGAAACAGATTTTGAATATACAGTCTGAAGCTTTTAGTGAGAAGTATTTGGGCTTGCCAACAGCGGTAGGCCGTTTGACCAGCGATGCTTTTGAGTATATTGCTGAAAGTTCAAGAGGAAAAATAAATGGCTGGGCTGAGAAGCACCTGGCATATCCGGGAAAGGAGGCCCTGATTAAATCAGTTATTCAGGCCAAGCCGTGCCATAGCATGAGTTGTTTCCTTCTCTCCAAGGGCTCTTGTAAGAAACTTACATCTATGATGGGACAGTTCTGGTGGAGTGGAGATTTAGACAAACGATCAATGCATTGGATAGCATGGGATAAACTTGCAATTCCAAAGAGTCAAGGAGGCATGGGTTTTCGAGACATGCATGCTTTCAATATTGCGCTGTTGGGGAAACAAGCATGGCGAATTATTACAAACCCAACTTCTCTTTGTTCCCAGGTGTTGAGCTCACGGTATCTACACAACCAGGAGTTGATGACTGCGACTACCCCACGAGCAGCGTCAAGAACCTGGAGGTCAGTGTTGGCGGGAAGAGAAGTTTTGAAATTGGGGTTGATCAAGCGAGTGGGCTCGGGAGAGACGATCTCTATCTGGAATGATAACTGGATCCCGAACTCGAAGTCGATGCGGCCCATGGGCCGCCGGGTAGACACGGACTTAACCACGGTTGACGAGTTGATGGTAAATCGTCAGTGGAATGTTCCGTTGATTCGTAATCTGTTTTTCTCTCCAGATGCTGATGCAATACTGAGTATTCCTCTACGACATTCGGTGGGAGAAGACTGGACTGCGTGGGCCAAAGAGAAGTCAGGCATCTATTCAGTTAGATCAGCTTATCGAACTCTAGTTGGCAAGAATCAAGAGGAGGAAGCGTTAAAACATGAGGTTGTTCCGTCATCTTCTGATAATGACAGTGAACTGTGGAAGAGGCTATGGAAGCTTCCAGTTGTCCCAAAGGTGCGTGTGTTTTGGTGGAGAGTTCTTCGAGGTATCTTACCAGATTATAGGACTCTGTCACGGCGACATATAATGGAAGACAGCACCTGTGGAGTTTGCAAAGCAGAGTCTGAAACGCTGATGCATGCGCTGATTCAGTGTAGTCATGCAAAATTGTTTTGGGAGGCTGCTAAAGAGATGCTGTTGGTGAAACTACCAAGGCTCCATCCTTCGACTTGGGCTAGGGATATTTTATGTGAGCCTTCGTTCAACCAAAAGGATAGTGCAATTATCACCACAGTAATGTACTCGATTTGGACGTCGAGAAATAATTTGACACATGGAGAGGCGGGTTTTAATCCGGCTAAAACCATGGAGTTAGTCAAAGAGACCTTACAAGCCTTAGAGCTACCAAAGGTCAAGACCTTACCCAATCGGAGTAGGCCGATGTGTAAATGGCAGAAACCACCTGATGGTACTATCAAGCTCAATTCGGATGGAGCCATCCAGGTAGAGAACAACCTAGGAGCAACGGGTGTTGTTGCTCGTGATGCTCTCTCTTTTAGAGGAGCTGTAGGCAAGATTTATGCAGGCATCTCGGATCCTCTGACGGCAGAAGCTCTGGCACTTAGAGATGCGGCTGCATTTGCTACTCGGAAAGGTTTTGCGAGAGTTATCTTCGAAGTTGACTCGGCAGAATTAGTCCGACTTTGGCATGGAAGACTGGAGGACCGCTCTGATCAGATCAATTTTAGATGAGATTAGTGAGTTGGTTTTATCCTTTGTCTTTTACCATTGTTCATGTCCGGAGGGAGGCAAACCAGGTGGCCCATTCCTGTGCAAAGTATGCGAGTATTCAGGAGGGGTCGTTTTTATGGGATGCTGCACCTCCAGACTTCTTAGTTCACAGTCTTCGGACTGATTGTACTCCTGTGGTTGTGATTTGAAAGGCAGCAGGTTGGTGGACGCAGTCTTTCCCTAACCAGGGTACCGTGAGGGACTGGCAGGGTTTTAACGAGGCGGCCTGCTGACCTAATATATGTGGTTAAAATTCAAAAAAAAAATCACGAACCAAGAAACTGTAGCACCATAATAACCTATAAATTTTTGTTTTCCAAAAAGTACTTCGGTCACAATATACTCCATAATTCAGATCAGAGTTACTTGGCACAGATGTCATACTCAAGTACAAAGACAGAAACATACTGTCTTTGTATCTACTCCCTCCGTTCCAAATTAATAGACTTGGTTTTGTCTAAATATGGATGTATCTATACTTGTTTGATGTCTAGATACATCCATGTGTAACAAAATGTGTGTCAATTAAATCCGAACGGAGGGAGTAACTACTGATCAGATTTCCCAGAACAAGGGGCCTATCATTTTGATAGGTGAGTGCAGCGGTCAAAGGCGAAATTGCAAGAAAAGTAAGTAAAATAAAATCATCATTCTATTCCCGAAAATAATATACCACCATTCATCTGAAATTACACATTGTTCTAGTTACGACGCCTAGGACTGCAGGTGCTACATAACTTAATTATTCAACAAGAGTGTGAATGCCAGGACACAGACAGGGGTATCTGAACCAGGCCATCCGCTGAATAAACTTCCAAGCGTAGCACCATGACATGACAATAGCTTTGTACTTATATCTTGAGTCTTGAAGGATAGCCTAAGGATTTGAGCTGTACAGTAGGAAATGCGTCTTCTACATCACCCAGTACCTTTTATCTGCAAGAAGACTAAATATTATTCAGATTGAAAACTATCCACACAATACAATTTTACAATAGTGAATCAGTTTGCAAGACTTACACAAAGCATACCGAGGACCCTGTGGAGACTTTTTGAGCAGTCTATGTTCATAAAGAAAGCTGCGAATACCAAGCCAAAAAGTCAAAAGCTTGAAGATGCTGTTCTTGTGAACAACTAACAAAATAGGTTACCAAATTGCACATGGAATTTTAGTGTCAAGCAGAAAAATAGTGCCACAGTTGCAGAAAGTAATGTGCTTGGAAGTCATCGGAAAATTGCAACACAAAAGACAGATTATGATACTGCCCAAACCGCTACAACACGCTAATAGTCAAATGCATGAAGTATCACACATGTTGGTTGGCGACATGGAATGGAAGGATAATTTACGTTTAAGTGGCTGTACAGAACATCAAGCCAATTTATTAGATAAACAGGAGTTCATCTGCACATATTGGGTTAAAGAAGTCTTCACTTTGTCCCTTACAATCCTCGTACCAGTGAAAGTTTTCGGCAATTTACTCCCTAACCTAACAGCATGGATAACTCAAACAAACAAATCTACTAAAATAGTTCAAGTCACATCAGATTTGGAAAGGACTCAAAGTGCGGTTACTGAGATGCCCTTTCCAGATCTCATAGGGTATAGACATCCCCATCCAAAGTTTCTAGCATAAATCCTAGTACAATGAAGTGTTTCCTATCTCACCCAGTTTGTCGACGTCGATGATAAGAAACAAAAATTGCAAGTGGCAAGCAATGCGTGATAACTGATTCGTACTGTTTTGGCAAGATTAGGCAGGCACTACCACATTGCATATCATTTTTCCGTAATTACAATGCCAGGTGCAGCAAGCTCACCATTTCTTTCGTAGGCATCTTCTCTTCCTCGCCAAGGATAAACCAATCGTCCTCCAGATCAACCTGCTCTTCTTTCTCGGCCTGACTTGCAATGATAACGAAGTCCTCCTCCAATTCATCCTCCTCCTCCTCCAGAACCTCATCATCCTCCGATTCCTCATCCTCCGAAGCCCCCTGTGGCACATCTTCCTCTTCCTCCAGCAGCTTGGTGACATCTGGGTCGACAGCCTCCTCGATTGTCGTCACCACTGGCGCCGCGGTGACATTGTCAGTACCAACCTCAACAGAACGCGCATCGTAAGCCTGCACAGCATAGTAGCGGGGGAATTTTTTTTTAAAACCTCTAACGGATGAGATTATGCGGCGGGCGGGTTGTGGTGAACAGGGCATACTTTGACGCTCAATGGGAGGCCACGGCGCGGGGTGCGGCGGCTGGGGATGAATGCGGCGGAGGAGCCGCCGCCTCCGGTGGAGGAGAACGAGGGGCGGAACTCGCGGATGTGGGTGAGGTAGTTGTAGCCGTCGTCGGGGAGGCCGAGCTCCAGGATCTCGCGGCGGACGTGCTCGGGGAGGCCGTCGGTGCCGGTGCCGGAGGAGGAGTACGAGTGTTGGCCTTCGTAGCCGGAGGGGAAGGCGCCGTCGTAGCCTTCGTCCTCGCCCTCGGCGAAGCCGGGGAGGTAGTAGGGGTTGCCGTCGACGCGGACGAGGACGCGATCGGAGGCGTCGGCGGCGCCGGGGCGCGGGCAGAGGCGGAAGGTGGCGGAGTTGCGGGGCTTGCGGCTGCGGCTCTTCCCCATGGCGACGGTGGCGGATGGGGCGGGCGGAGGAGCCTGCGGCGGGTGTGGGATTTCCGATCTATCTGGGGTTTATTCCCTTTTTTGAGGCATGGATCTATGCGGGAGGTTGTTGTTTATAACAAGAAAATCTTTTTTTTAGGGTTAGAAAAACCTAATGCGTGGTCTACGAGGAGCACAAGAGATGGGCCTAAACTCCCGAGATCTGTTAGTCACTCTGGGCTGTTCGAGCCCAACAGGAGGTGGCCTTGCAAATTGGCCTTTTTTGACTTGGAAATTCCTTGGTATCCATCTCCTACTCGGTCTAGGAGGCAACGGGTTAGATACTACGCAGAGCTCCGCCTGCTGTTGACGATACACTGGACCTTCCCGGCCTAGCACACCATCGATCCACAAGCTAGCTTGCATCCGAACACGATGGCGGTGATTGAGGATGTGTTCATGACGGTCTTGTACCTATTCGAGGGCGTCGTGTTCGTCGTGTGAGTTGTGTTAGGGAACGATGCGTACCCTCTCGGGCCATCGGTTGCATGTTATATAGGAGCAGAACAACCCTGCCGTGGTGTACATGAGTTGGAGTCGTATACGGGTGGTAGACTCTACCATACCGGATCGTACTCATATTACATCGCTAACAGCCCCCCTACATCTAAACTCATGTAAAAAGTTGACAGGTAAACACTTAGTAAAACCATCAGCTACTTGGTCTTTTGTCGAAATGAACTTGATGTCTAACAGTTTCTTGGCAACCCTCTCTCGTACAAAATGATAGTCAATCTCAATGTGTTTAGTCCTGGCATGGAAGACTGGATTTGCAGATAAATATGTAGCACCCAGATTATCGCACCATAAGCATGGGCGTTCCTTAAGAGAAACCCGAGTTCTCGAATCAAAGCTTCAACCCAAATAAGCTCAGCAGTAGCATTAGCAATAGCTTTATACTCAGCTTCTGTACTAGAACGGGAGACAGTAGCTTGTTTCCTGGCACTCCAGGAGATCAAATTAGGGCCGAAGAATATAGCAAAACCTCCAGTTGAACGACGATCATCAAGACATCCTGCCCAGTCGGCATCGGAGAAGGCACTAAGCAATGTAGGACGAGCGTTGAAAAGTGATGCCAGTATGTAAGGTACCTTGGACATATCGTAAGATCCGTTTGGCAGCAGTCCAATGAGCTGTGGTAGGAGCATGAAGATATTGACACACTTTATTGACAGAGAAAGCTATGTCGGGTCTTGTCAATGTCAAATACTGGAGGGCACCAACAATACTTCTGTAATTTGTACTATCAGCAGAACCTAACGGTGTACCATCAACCAAAGATAACTTGTCAACAGTGGACATCGGTGTGGGAGTAGGTGTACATCCTGTCATATTAACTCGGGCAATAAGATCTGCAGCATATTTCGCTTGAGTCAAGGCAATACCATCATCAGTTTTATTAACTTCCATGCCTAAGAAATAGTGTAGATCACCAAGGTCTTTGATAGCAAAGTGTTCACTCAACTGACGAAGAAGAACAGTGACCGCAGAGTCTGAAGAGCTAGTGACAATGATATCATCAACATAGATAAGCATAAATATGGTAACACCCAAGTGGTTATATAAAAAGAGAGATGTGTCGGCAGTGGAGGGCTGAAAACCAAGCTCAGTTAATTTCAAACTGAGGCGAGAATACCATGCACGAGGAGCTTGTTTCAAACCATAGAGAGCCTTGTCTAATTTGCAAACGTGTTGCGGAAAGCGTGGATCCTCAAAACCAGGTGGTTGTTTCATATATACTTCCTCTTCCAGAACACCATGTAAAAACGCGTTCTTGACGTCTAGCTGGCGAAGACTCCATCCTTTGGACACAGAAATAGCCAAAACAAGGCGAATAGTGGCTATTTTGACAACAGGACTAAAAGTATCTTCATAGTCAAGTCCATACCTTTGTTTGAATCCCTTTGCAACAAGCCGAGCTTTGTATCTATCAATTGTACCATCTGAACGTTTCTTGATGCGATATACCCATTTGCAGTCAATTAAATTTTTATTAGAGCTAGGAGGAACAAGGTGCCACGTCTTATTATGCATAAGAGCATCATATTCTTCATGCATTGCGTGCTTCCAACGATCATGACCAAGAGCTTCAGTGAGATTAGTGGGCTCTCCT
Source organism: Poa pratensis (assembly GCA_947311845.1). Taxonomy (NCBI): domain Eukaryota; kingdom Viridiplantae; phylum Streptophyta; class Magnoliopsida; order Poales; family Poaceae; genus Poa; species Poa pratensis. Next base: position 43,990,850 of record CAMZMU010000052.1, read on the forward strand.
GTAGAAGTGAACAGACCATAGCGGATAGTGCCATCATTGTAAATTTTTGGAGTATGAATACCTCTTTGAGATCTTGTCCGAGACGTGGGCGCAGGAGGGGCCACACGGGAAGCAGGCACAGAGGATCCGGGCGGGAGAGCAGCAGCTGGGTGCAGCGGCCGCACGAGGGCCGAGTCGTCGTCTTCTGCATGGCTGTCGGCCCCAGACTGCAGCGTGGCACGTGCGGGCTGGCGGAGACCCGCTGCGGGGACAGACACGGATCCCGGGAACGATCCAGGATCACCACGGGACTCAGCGCCAATGATTGGCTCATCATTGCCAATCATGTGCTCATCATTACCAGCTTTGTCTGTATCTGAACCTGGTGCTACGGATGAATTTTGAAGGCTATTTTGACGGGCGAATTTTCAGCAATCTGTAAAATGTCAGTGACAGGTATAATAGGCAAATGATCATGATTATGCACACCCTCATGAGATGATGGAGAATACAAAGCAGGAGGCAACAAAAGAATTTCTTGTCGGAGTTGTTGACCGGCATTAGGATGAAGTGATGCAAACGGGAATACATGTTCATCAAAAACTACATCACGTGATATATAGACTCGTCCAGAATTAACCTCAAGGCACTTAACACCTTTGTGGAGAGGACTATACCCCAAGAAGACACATTGTTTGGAACGAAACGCAAGTTTGCGTTGATTGTAGGGACGAAGATTAGGCCAACAAGCACAACCAAACACACGGAGAGCATCATAATTGGGTGTAGTGTTAAGTAGTTTTTCCGTGGGATTGGAGAAATTAAGAACCTTTGTGGGCAACAAATTGATGAGGAAGGTAGCGGTGAGAAAAGCTTCGTCCCAAAATTTTAGTGGCATAGAAGCGTTAGCAAGCAATGCAAGACCAACTTCAACAATGTGTCGATGTTTACGCTCAGCCGAACCATTTTGTTGGTGAGCATGTGGACAGGAAACATGATGTGTAATGCCCACACGTTGAAAGAAAGTATTGAGTTTTTCATATTCACCTCCCCAATCAGTTTGCATTGTGATAATTTTACAACCAAATTTACGTTCAACAAGTTTCTGGAAATCAAGAAAAACTTGATAGACATCGAACGATTCTTTAACAAGTATATCCAAGTGAATTTGCTATAATCATCAATAAAGCTTACATAGTATGAATTTTTGCCAACAGACAAGGGAGCAGGACCCCAAACATCAGAAAACACTTGTTCCAAAGGAACAGTGGACACACTAGTGGATATAGGGTAGGGTAACTGATGACTCTTAGCTTGTTGACAAGGATCACAAATATAAGGATTTATTTCAGGAGAGTACTCTAATTTATTTTTCCTAAGAACTTGTTGAACGATGAACGACGATGGATGCCCTAGACGACGATGCCATGTAGAAGATGAAGGCTTGGTGGCGACAAAAGCATGCTTGGAAGATCCTGATGATAGAGGTACTAGCGGATAGAGACCATCATGGCATGGTCCTTTGAACAAAATTTTCTTCGTGGCCTGATCCTTAATCAAAAAGAAAAACGGGTGAAATTCAACAAAGGCATTGTTATCTAGGGCAATTTTATGAGTAGAAAGCAAGTTCATGGAAGCATTTGGAACATGAAGAATATTGCGAAGTTGAAAAGATTTATGAGGGGTGTGCAAAATCGAATGACCAATGTGTTGTATTGCCATACCTTGACCACTTGCGTTGTGCACTTGATCACGACCATGGTAGTCCTCATGATGGTGAAGCTTGCTTAAATCTCCTGTAATATGGTTGGTGGCGCCAGTGTCCATGTGCCAGTTGGTGTCAACGCCATATGCACCTTTGTGTCAGTATTGAAGTCATCATCATCATCTTCACGATCTCCATAGCGCCACCAACACTGATTTGCAGGGTGCCCGTACTTCTTGCAAATCTGACACGTAATATCCTGGAAGGGAGAGGGGATGCGCCACCACGGCCACCACCACGGCCCCCCTGATTTCCACGGCCGCCAGCACGGCCACCCCGACCATTGGGACGACCTCGATAGTTGTCATGTCCACCACGATAAGAATTGCCTCCATAGTTACCACGATCATAACCTCCATAGTTACCACGGTAGTCACCACCATAACCACCTCTAGGAGTATTGGGACGGGAAGGACCGCGACCACGGCCGCGAGCTGCAGCATTGGCGGAGGACTGAAAGTGGTCGATTTCTTGGCTGGATTGAGAGAGCATGGTTTGGCGTTGATCATAGGCCATGAGCTGAGCACACATGTCAGCAAGGGTGGTGTTGGGAACACATTAAGAGAGGCAACAAAGGGGGTGTAAGAACCACCTAAACCATTGAGAATATATCCTTTGAGCTCATCATCATCCACAATTTTTCCAGCAGCAGCAAGCTCCATAGCAAAACCTTTCATCTCTTGGATGAATTTATCAGCTGTTTTATCTAACTTCTTGGTGTTGGCAAGGGAAGTGCGCAGGGTGTTGATCTGGGCCTTCGACTGAGAGGAAAAAAGCTCCATTATGATGGACCACACCTTGGCACAATGCTCAACTCCCATCAGATGCGCCATGATCTCGGGGGAGAGAGTTTTAAGCAGCCAACTCAGAACTTGTTGGTCACGGGTGAGCCACACCTCATAGACCGGGTTGGATTTGGTGATCTTCTGCTTCTTGTCATCTTCTTCTTCCACGGTTGCAGGTGGTGCAGCATCAGAGCCATCAAGAAGCCCCATTACGAGCGCACCACGGACAGCAGGCAAGACTTGCATCTTCCAAAGCAAGAAATTAGACCGTGTGAGTTTGTCGGAGGGAGGCGGCCCAAGCGCAGACGCCAGGGTCGTCACGGCAGAGTACGAGGACGACGCCATGAGGGAAGGAGGGTGGGTTTTTGGATTTCTTCTTCTTCTTCCTTGGTTTTCTTCTTCACCTCCGATCGAGACCGGCGGGCAGATCGCAGCACGGCGGCGGCGATTTTTCTTCTTCTTCTTCCTTGGTTTTCTTCTTCACCTCCGATCGAAACCGGCGGGCTGATCGCTGCAGGCGGCGGCGATTGTTTTTCTTCTTCTTTCTTCGATCGATCTAGGTCTTCGGCTAGACGAGGGGAAGAGCCAGCTCTGATACCATGTGAGTTGTGTTAGGGAACGATGCGTACCCTCTCGGGCCATCGGTTGCATGTTATATAGGAGCAGAACAACCCTGCCGTGGTGTACATGAGTTGGAGTCGTATACGGGTGGTAGACTCTACCATACCGGATCGTACTCATATTACATCGCTAACACCTCGTATCGGCTGTGGGAGTCCTAGGGTATTTCCCGTACTCGGCGGCGGAGGGGCGGAGGGCGCCGGAGAAGCTGGTGTGCGCCATCTGCCTGGATGTGTTGGAGCACGGGGAGGAGTGCACGAGGTGCCGGACTGCCAGCACCTGTTCCACCGGGACTGCATCGTCGTGTGGATGAAGAGCAAAACCTCCTGCCCGCTCTGCCGGCGTCATATCGTGCCAGGATCAGAACGAGTATTAGCTGCCAATGACAGGGTTTAAAAATCAGACTGACGAAAAGGTAGCTGCATCTGTATGTTGTATGTACCGGTGCTCTCCCACCTCTCTCTGTCTTCTCCGAGTTCTCCCATGGACGATTCAGTTTCAGCTTGCGTTGCTGAAATGTGATGTACTGAGATTAATTTGTAATCTGTTATAGTCATCATCGAGAAAAACCGAGCTACTGGACATTCGAAAAACAAGAGCGTGTTCTACGTCTTATCCAGCTAACGAAGTGTCATAACGTACTAGACGGACTAGGGCGCTTCGCCGCGCCGTCTGCCTCTCGTCCTTGCATGTCATAGGTAACTAAATAAGATGGCCCACCACTAAACAGCAAGCTCTAAATCTTTTTGACGGAAGGCAGCGAGCACTGCATCCTTTTATATTAAGAGGAAACCGGAACAAATGCCGGTGAATTATTACAGAAGTTACAGAGGGAAACAAAGAAACAACAACACATGACACTAAGCAAACAACCCCGCAAGGAGAGCCTTCCACGCCCATCGTCTTCCGACTAGCGTTGGACGCTAGCGTAAGGATCATCACCGCCGTAGACGAAGAGCTTCAGTCAGTCGAGATTAGCCACGATAGTGCTGGAGCAGCCGAAGGGCAACACATTGCCAAGTCCACACCTGGCCGAAGGGCCATGCGCCACCGAGGATTTACACAACAACCAACAGCGTAATCGAAGGGCATCACGAAGCCGAGTCTGACACCCGGGAGGCATCCCGGCTCTAGCCCGGCCATTAGTCGTCTTCAGAGGAGAGCTTCCGGCTCTTCCATAGGAGCTCGAGCGTCGTGATCATGGAGAGAACACCAACAACACCAACACCACGGCCTACTCCCCACTAGTCCCTCCAGCTGCATCCATCTCCATGAATGATGCCCCCAGGAGGGACATGACGGCAAGACCGTCAACATCGTCAAATCGGGAGAACCCGGATCGAGGGTTTCCCCCGGAGCGTGGAGCAGCGGAGACGAGCATATCACCACGACAGCGGCTTCAAGAAGGAGGCAATGCCCGTGAGCGCCGTCGCTGCCGGCTCCGGCCGAGGCCGAGGCAAGCTTTCGCTTGGCAATTGCTCGATCCCCACCTGAGAGCTGGTCCACCAAGCTGTCCCTCGCCCACACGGGGTCGTGCCACCGCCTACATGCGCCTCCTGCGCTTGGAGCCACGGACGTAGGGATGCCGCAGCCCCTCTGCCACTTCCGCGGCCGGCGCCCGCAGCCTCGACCTCCTCGGCACAGGGACACCCAACGCGCCACCACACCACCAGCAACACAGCGCGTGAGCCCTAGCAGCCCTGCGTCCCCAACGCGCCGTCGGCCGGCCGGGAGCTAGCCGGCGACGGATCTGGGCGGGCTCCCAGATCCACGATCTCCCACCTCCACCTGCCACAATGAAGGGGCAGGAGCTCCCCTGCGCGAGAAGAAGACGAAGGGGGAAGGCGGCCACCGCCGCACGGCCAGGGCGCCGCCCCGGCCGCCGCACGCAGAGGACCCGATGGAAGCCGCCCCAGCCGCCCCATGGGCTCTCCGCCGCGAACCACCAGCCCAGGCGCCTTCGGCGTCGGGCCCGCCGCCACTGCGGTCCTCGCCAGCGGCAGCGGCGGCAGGGGAGCCGCCGGAGTTGGAGCTTTTGCGGTGGCGCTAGGGTTCGCCCCGGTGTCGTCCTGGGGGACGACACGGGAGCGGGAGGCTAAATCGACCTGCAGGATAGTTAGATAAGCTCTAAATCTCTGTCCACACGCTCCGTCTACAGTACGAGGTGCTGGTGTTACATTGTGTTTAATGTTTTTTCTCTCTAACATACAGAGAACGTCACGCTGCGTGCAAACCAAACCAAAATTCACGGCTTCCCCTTGATTTTTGCATGGCCTCCATCTGAATGAGTTTGCATATTATTACGGTGTTTCGACGGAATCACATCACTACACATGTACACATATAACACGTACACATTCATCATCCTGGATCATGATCGACTAAACCCACGCACGTACGGGTTATTTTCTCGATTCAGCTGTTCGTCTCCCCCTTTTTTCTGTTTATTATTAACAGTCATCAAGGTGGACGAGACATAGTATCATGTGTCGTGCAGCGCCGACAGTTTACGCCAGCACCGTGGTCTCCGGAACGGCGGCGGACCGGATGTCGACGGCGGTCTCAACGTGATCGCCAACCGCCTCCCACAGCTCCGGCAGCGCCTCCCTGATGTTGTGGATGCTCTCCAGCGCCACGTCCGCCCCTGAAACCAGCACCGAGCTCCCTACCTGCATCATCGTTTCAGAGCGTGTGTATTAATTCTATTGTTACTTATTGAGAAGTAATCCATTGATGTGGGGATGAATGCAGTGAGAGCTTACGATGACGGTGTGGAAGCCCGCCACTTTTCCCGTTGCAATGTTGCGTGGACTGTCGTCGAAGAACACCTGCCAAACAAGGGAGCCAACTTGTCAGCTACCGGCTTACTAGTTACTACTACATGATGACCATCACACCTTGCAATTTTGAATGGTTCAGATGCTTACTGTCTTCTTGGGGTCGAGTTTGGCGATCTCCACGACGGCCTCCATGGATTCCAGAGACGGCTTGCACAGGATCCTCTGTCAGAAGTTGAGCTGTCAGGTGCCGGCCGGTTCAGGGTCTCGAAGCATATGATTCCCTCGAAGCAGCCCTCCAGCCCCATCTTCTCCAGGACCGTTGCCGCGTGAGCTTCGTCGGAGTTGGTGAATATCTGCAGTGGAGCAGCACAAATTATAACCGTTGAAGCATTTTTTTAATATTAAAAGCAACAACTAAAGCATCAGAGATTTACTTAGGAGCATGCGAAGAGCTTACTAGTTTTCTCTGTGGCAGTGAGAGCAGTAGGTGCCTAAGAACAGGGTCAGGCTTCAGCTTCTCATACGGCAATGCACCATGCACACAAGAGTGGAATTCATCGCAGTCGAAGTCGTAGCCCAAAACCTATAACAGAAACATTTTTTCGATAAAGAGAAAATTTTATTGATCATAATATAGCATCTAGGGATACAAATATAAAGCTACTGCAGAAACATAGTGGATGCAAAATATAAGAACCACAAATTACTGGTCAAAGACTATGAAGTTAACGAGTGCTGGGACATACCTTCAGACCGGCCACTGTAGTACCATATTCCCTGTACAAATCTAGGCACATCTTGGGAACGAGGCTCTCATCGATCTGAAGCTTGTTCAGCATGTAGTCTGCAATTTGGTGACACAAGTTGTATGAATAAATAATTTTCGCAGCATGAAAACTAGACCAAGCGTCGGGTGCTGTCTCCCCTCTGATTTCTGCTGATAAATGGAAGATTCAGGTGGGAGCCTTGTGCTCCTCCCGGTGACGCTTCAAAAAAAAAAAAAAACTAGACCAAGTGCAAATGTTACTCACCTATTATGTTCTTGCGGCAGGCTAGGTTGATTCCTAAGCTCAGTGGGTAGAGGGTGTCATCCATGTCTGAAACATTTCAGGAAATAATCAAAGAAGATTCCAGAAAAACTGTTCTGGCTGAATTTCCTGTTTTTCAAAATATAATATAATGGAAAAACTGTCAGGTAGACCTACCGAACAGCAAGCAATCGAATTTGGCCCCATTCCTGTAGGATTCCATCTTCACAGGCTAGCTAGTGTCTGGAAACCACTGGAAAAAAACATCGTAAGCAAAACTATGTTAGAACCTTCGGAAACTTCACACAAGGACAGAATTTATCCCTACAGAGACTAGGAACTTGAGAGTTGAGCGATTAGGTAGGGGATCATGGTATAAAACATCGCCAAATTTCAATGAAAAAAAGAAAAAAAAAACTCAGCATACCAACGAACATACCGAGTTACTAAGGGCTCATAAACTTTTAACTTCTACTTTCTTTTGAACATGTTTGTTCTCGCCAGAAATGTTCTCAGCAATCAAACATGTCTGTTTCTTCGCCCTTTATTGGAAAAACATGTTATGTTTCATTTGTTTTGAGCAGTCGAGAGACCATAGAGGCTCGTGCATGCTAGAAACCCAAACGAAATAACAGAAACAAATTCGAGGGACTAGCATCAGCAGAGCAGTGACCAAACAATTCTGAGAAAAGAAACAGACGACGATCGAGACGGAAACATCAACACACCAGAAGTATCCTAACGATTCAAAGCTGAACATGTACCTAAGTACGTAGATGATGAACAGAAACACAACGCCGTGCAGGTATAGGTCGATGCCATTTCGCCGAGCCAGGCTCCTCTATTTATACACAACGAAGAGGCCGCAGGCCTGATCCACTCGCTGGAGGATGACACGACGCCGTCAGTTGGGTGTGTCTGTCTGACTCCGATGACGGCACCTGAAAACTATTGCCTCACCTGCCCTGATGGCTGTTCTGCTTGTCATTTCCCATCAGAGAACACCCGGCCCCAACCCCAAGTGCTCTCCCACGCGACGTGCTGGACAGTGATTGCTCTGATAATACCTAGTGGAGTCAGCGTCGGACGACGTCCGGGATCGGCAGCCTACGCCACGAGATCGAAAGGGGTTCTTTTGTTTAGCTGCTTTGGTGACACCGACCAAGCTAGCAGACGAGCTCGATGATGATGAAAGATATATAGGATACTCTCACTCGTGGCCGCGTGATGCGTATGGTTATTATTGCTAGTGACTCGTCGAGATGGCAAGGCACGTGTGTTGCGTTTCTTAGCGCACCACCGGGCATGGTACAGAATCACATTGCTTTCGCTCCTTGTTTATCGGTTTATGCTAGGTGACCTGTTGGAGTCTCGAGCTCGCTGTTTTCTTCTGGTTATGTTTTCATTCTGGTATATTTCTCTGTTGTGTGATGAATCAAAAAGCATGAAAATGACAAAGTAATATAGTACTAAAATAACAAAGTAATATAGTACTAAAAGATCGACAGTGCATAATCTCCATTTCGGAGGACAGGAAATACTATACTACTATTATTGGATGCTGCGTTCGCCTTCCTTTTCTGGACGATGGCCAGTGGTAGTGCACAAGAGCTACCTGGTCACCCCCAGTGACGATGGCTTTAGTTAGGTCTGCATGATCCTGATTCCCTAACTAATCAGCACAAATGCATGCAAAGAAAGACTTTCTTACTTCGTTGTTTCTTCTTTACAAAACAGCTAGTACAATGTGCTGCTGCTGAATGGATGGTTGGCTGGCTAATCGCGAGGAGAAGGATTCCTTATTTAATCTGTCATCACTTGAGCAAATCACCGAAGAGATACGGTGGACCAGTGGAGGAGGAAGAGGAATAAGTTCTCTATGTCGCTTGAGCAAGTCTCTTCACACACAGGTACGACTGGAAGGGATTCTTTTAAACTGGCAGACACGAAACGATTGAGGAGGACGAGAAACAAATCATCTTGGAAACAAAAAAGGGAGAAAATCGGTTCAAAACTACCAAGCTACCACTCTCAACTTTGAAGTGGCAAAAAGACTAGCTGTCGCTTGGCTCATATTCATCCTTTGTGGGAAATAGCCCGTAAAAATATTCCTGGGCGATAGGTGCTTAAAAATACTCGTCGGAATTTCCCGTATTACCGGGGCCGGTAGGCTGAGGTGTGTCAAGAGTCAAGACAACCCAAGGGTTGTGAGGTCAACTCCTATTATAAGTACATTGAAGTGTGTGCAAAAAAGTTCGAACGCGTTCCCCTCTCCTTCCCCGCTACAGTACCCCAGGCGAAAGAGAGGCGACCGCGCGCGTCGGAGTCTCGCCGGCAGATCTGCTGCTCCCCTCCATCTCCGGCGGCCGTTCCGGCGCCGCGAGTGGGGGGAGCCTCGGCTCTGTCCGTGCGTGTAGTCTAGCTAGTGGTAGGTGTGTGTGCCCGTTGTGGCGTCCCCGAAGACGGCGGCGGTGGCGCTAGTAGATAGGGCTTCGTCCTCCCCCTCCTTTCCCCGTTCCGGCTTCGCCGGGGAGGCTGTGGAGGTGTTTGGTCGGCGCGGGCCTTCGCCCTTGCTTCTCTGGCCGGCCGTGGCGGCATGGGGAGGAGCTCGGGGTGGTAGGCGATCCCGTTTTGGTGCAGGTGGTGGTGGAGGTCTTCTTCTTCGACGTTCGTGCTCTGGCCGGCCTTGGTGGCGAGGGAGCTGCGTCGGGAGGTGCGGTGCGGTTGGTGGTGGCTGGCCTGGGCGGAGCTGCTTCGGCTGGAGGTTCGGTGGAGCTGGGGAGGGAGCGCTGTGGCCGTGCTCGTTCATTGAGTCTAGGCTCCATCGCGCGGCGGCGGACGACTCTTGCGGTCCTCTACTCTCTGTGGCGGTGCTCTCTCCTTGGTGGCTGGAGGTACGGCGACGGCGGCGTCGGCCAGGCTCTTGGGTGAAGACGATGGATCCGATTGTGGTTCTTTCAGTGTGCTCGGGGTGCTTTGTGCAAGTTTCAGGGTCCTTTTTGTAATTTCTTTTCTTTGCTGGACTTTCTTGTAATTTGTACTGAGTACTCTGAATTTATGGATCGGATCTTCCCTCTAAAAATATAAGTACATTGAAGTATCACAAATTGACACAAGATGTGGCTGTAGTTTAGTGGTGAGAATTCCACGTTGTGGCTGTGGAGACCTGGGCCCGAATCCCAGCAGCCACACTATATTTTTGATTTGTTTGTCAATGATTTTGTTGCAAATCTATGGGCCGCGCTTGCCTTGCGCTTGCTAATCAAGCCAAAACTACATCAGACCCACAGAAGGCCTTGTATAGGCTTGTCGGCCTGAAAATAAGCGGCCCATTTCTGTACAGCCCTACGTTCTTTACAGAGTGTATCCATAACACAGTGCATCAATAACAAGTACTAGATTCTCAAAAAAACATAAGAGAAGAGAACAAGGCAAGAAAAGGATGCAAAATTATATCACTAGGAAAAAACATATCTCTCAAAATTTACGTTCTTTACAGAGTGTATCCATAACACAGTGCATCAATAACAAGTACTAGATTCTCAAAAAAAAAGTAATATTAATGTAAAACAAAAGTACTATTATGCTAAGAGAAGAGAACAGGGCAAGAAAAGTATGCAAACTTATATCACTAGGAAAAAACATATCTCTCAAAATTTACTTAAAAAATTATCGCTACAAAAAAAAAAGGAAAATGTCCTACCTTACCTATGTGCCCCTGTTCCTACGTTCTTTACAGAGTGTATCCATAACACAGTGCATCAATAACAAGTACTAGATTCTCAAAAAAAAACAAAAAAAATGCAAGTAATATTAATGTAAAACAAAAGTACTATTATGCTAAGAGAAGAGAACAGGGCAAGAAAAGGATGCAAAATTATATCACTAGGAAAAAACATATCTCTCAAAATTTACTTAAAAAAATTATCGCTACCAAAAAAAGGAAAATGTCCTACCTTACCTATGTGCCCTGTTTTCCATGTACGGCAACGTAGTCTGCTGCCATGGATGCATTGTTCCTGAGAGAATTTCCAGTGCTACCACCAGTTTGCTACTCCAAAAAACAATTTAAACGTTTAAAAAATTCTACCAAAGAGTGTGTGTTCACAAGATTTGTGTCTACAACCTCTAAAATTTCTAGGTCCAAATTCGAAAGAGCATTGTGATTTGTGAATCTAGCATGAATAGTGTCTTTTATCTTTTTTCTTTTTCAATGCTCCTTTCAAATTTGGATCTGAAAGTTTTACAGATTGTAGACACATAACTTATAATCATGCACATTTTAGTATTTTTTAAAACACTTTTTTATTCGTAGCACATGGAACAGATATGGAACAATCACACGAAAAAACATCAAGAAACGATCACACATATAGCGGACCATCGTCATATACGCCTACTAAATATTGCATGGCACAAGGAAGTAGCATGTTGGGCGGTGCACAACAACAGCGCGGCGCGCCGTCGCTGGTGGGGGCGGGACTTTCACCAGGTCATGCACGAGTACGGCCACGTCGCGCCGGAAGATCACGCGCGCGACCTGTGGGAGATGTCGGCGAGCTCCTCCTCGAGCGCGCAGTCGAAGACGCCACACTTCATCAAGGTGAAGGCCGAGCCGACGTCGCCGCCTAGGGGCGGCATGAAGATCAAATCCGAGCTGGGATAGCCAGCACCACCGCGCAGGGGCGGCGTGACCATCCGCATCCGCCGCCGCCCGTGATGGTGAAGACCGAATCAGGGACGACGGCGTCCCACGACAAGAAGCGCGCCGTGCAGCCGACGCCGGGGCCGCGGACGCTGACGGAGGAGGAGGCCGAGGCGCAGTTCCAGAGGGACCTCGCCTCTAAGATGTCCTTCGACACCGTCCAGCCGGCGTCGAGAGAGTTCGCCATCGTCGTCACCCCCGACGACGACGAGCAGGCCGCCGCGCCAAAGCCACCCCGTTCAGTCGCCGCGGTCAAGAAGGAGGAGGAGTAGGGCGAGGTGCAGGAGGAGCCACAGCCGCCAGCGCAGCAGGGCGGCGCCTTCGACGTCGACACCGCGGTGGCGGCGTACGACTGGGACCAGTATTACGCTGGTTATTAGATTAGAGTTTAGTTATAGTTAAATTTCGTTATATTTTGAAATATATGAAGTTTTAATGAATTTCCTCGTTTCATTTTTTTTCGAACAAAACCTTTTGGAGCGCCGGTGGGGATAGATGTCAACGCCCAACAGGTTTTTTTCAAACAAAACATTTTGATGCGTAGCACTTGTCTGACATATTTATCGGACGCTTTATTAGACGCGCCGGTGAAGGTGCTGTTAGCATCCTAGCATGCGGCCGTTACGTGCGTCGGTAGCCGTCGGTGGTTCGATGGATCATCCCACACGTGCTCCTCCAGCCAGGGGTGATCATCTGATCGGTCACATGCATCCGCACGATCAGCGGCCACCGCCGCTGGGCCGGGCAGTGAAGTACGCGCCGGTTCAGTCTTCAGTGCGTGCATAAATTTTTCGGTGCCCGCGCGTGGTCCTGCTCGTGCAGTTTCTTTGTATTCCGCTACCAAAATGGTTATCAGCATTTGTTCAACAACAACAAAAAAATGGTTATCAGCAGACACCAGGACATGCTCGACTCCTTTTGACCACTGCAGGTGCATGCAGGCAACGATCCAATCCAGTATCAGTCTCGCGAGAAAGATCCAGCTCCCTTTCCGGGTCACAGATGGATTAAAGGCATGTATGTCAAGAAGACAGTGTCATGTGAATATATATGTGATCACTTGTTCAGAGGTAGTAGTAGTTTATTCGGACAACCGCATGCCCGAGTAGGTTTATTCCTAGCCGCCGGCCTCGATCGACCTACAGAGATATTTGATCTGCTCTCCGGACCTCATTTTCTAACTATTGTTTCTCACCTGCTCGCTGGAAGGCGAACGGATCCGGCCGGCGACGTGCGTACCTCAGTACCTGCTACGCCGCGACGTACGTACTGTTACTAGTTGTTCTTTGTGCCGATCTTGGACACTAGTCGAGCTACAGAAACCCACGAGTTTATTTAGCTGTGGGGTGTGTGGAGATGCTAGAGTGAGATTCTACAGTGGAATTGCAGCTGTGTATACAATTTGAGGCATCGCAATCAGCGGCTGGCCTTCCCTTAAGATTATTTCGGCACCAAGTCGCGCACTCAGTATCCTTAAATCAAGGGGCAAATCACCCAAAACAAACGCGCGACCAAGCTGAGCTACGTCCCTTTTCCAAATTGTCATCTCCTTACTTTTGTTTCAAACGCTCGGATTCATAACCTAGCATGTTTAGCTTAATTAGGTTGACATTATGTGCCTTTTTTTTTACCAGAGTTGATGTGCTTCCACAATCCTGTAATACGGCGGCATCTTGCGACCCGATCATCGTAGTCTTAATCATCGTCGGTGCAATCTTTATTCAGCTCGAAGTAGCTGTACGGTGATTTGAGCTTGGAGAATCCTGCCACGCTGTCTGCCTCCGTGGCACGTCTGTTGTTTTATGATGATCCAAATTTATATGAAGATAGGGGCTAACTTTGAATCGGAGCGGAGGCCCGTCGCCGGAGGCTTGGGCCGGCGTTTCCGAGTTGTTTTGTCTCTTACGGTACGGATCGTTACCGAGTTGGACTGCAGCCGACTTAGGGTTTTGCCTCCATATAAATACATCTTGTAAGAACATCTCCACCGGGGGCCTCCAAATGACCCCCAAAGGCCCATTGGGGGTCCGGACACCTAAAAACGCCACCAGCGGCACCCCCCAAAGGGTCGCCCCGAGCAAAATCGTGTCCGGCACCTCCGAAGAGGCCTCCTCTCGGGGGTGCCAGACATGGGTGCGGACATGCTTCTGACAGGGCTGGCCCGTTCGTCATACGCACAGCGCCCCGCCCGTGTTAACTTGGGCTTGGCAGGAGGCCGTTGCGCCGTGTTTAATGGCGAGGCGACGAGACGGCGGCTCGCCTGTCATCACGCCTCGCAATAGCGAAGCGACGCCTCGCAATAACGCCGCGCCCGTTCCCATGGCGCAGACGGAAGCGACGCGTGCTGCAGTCGCAGCGGCTGCCCACGGCGGCGCCCTGCGCACGCGTCGTCGGCGTCAATGCGTGGCCTGGCGAACCGGTGGCCGCGTTAATGCAGCCCACCCAACCCCGCTCCTCCGGCCGCCTTTAAAACCCGGCGCGGCGCAGCCCTCCTCTCCCCCACACCACCGCTTCTCCCTTCTCCCCTCTCCCAACTCGCCACCAGCAGATCGACCGCCAAGCAAGGCGGCCAACCGTGAGACGCCGGAGGAGCGCGAGCTCCGGCGTCATCGCGACTTCCTCTCGGCGGAAAGCGAGCGCCACGGCCAGCGACGCCGCGAGCAGATGGAGGAACGCCGTCGCCGCAACGAGGAGACGGAGATGGTCAGGGCGTATGAACGCGAGCGGTGGCTCGTGGAGGCAGCCAACGCGCCTCCGTACGTCGTGTCGCTGGAGACGGCGCAGCTGTGCAGCCGCCACAGTGTGCCGGTGGAGGGGGACACGTCCCTACCCGAAGGGTGGACGAGGAACGTCGTCAACGTGCATGTGACGCCGCGGCTCAGCGGCAAGGAGCGTGTCGGCTTCATCATGCGGAAGTGGCAGGCGATGCCGTACGAGCAGAAGATCGACCCCAAGTACTCCATCTCGGCGCCCTACTGGCACGTCGTGGTGGACGCGGAGTACGAGGCGCGCTGTGGCGGCGACTTCCTCCCTACCGGCGCGCGGAACCAACGCCGGAGTTGTCTGCATCGGACGACGACGACGCAGCCGAGGACGACGACGACCCCGAGCTGCCCGATCTACCTATAGAAACGGCAGGCGTATCTTGGTCAGCAGCGCCGCCGCCACCGGAGAAGGGGGCGCAAGGTGAAGCCGGCGAGGCTTCCGATCAGGCGGCCAAGCGGTAGATGAAATCCCACAACGCGCCGGCCGCGAAACCAGAAGCCTCAGCCACAGCGAGGCTTCGTTTCTAAAGGCCGTAGCCGATGGGAATAGCAGATGAAACTTCCCGCGCCGGATCATCGAGACACACAAGTCTGTTGATGATTCCGGCGCTTGGTTCGCATCTTCTTCCCCTTCGCTAGGCCATGGAGCGGCATCTCTCCTCGCCGTCGGCGCGTGTAGTGGTTGGCTAGACGCTGTAGCGTGTAGCCGGTACCGGCGTAGTTTAAGTTTAGTTTGTTAAATCTCGTTTAGATTTTAAATTGTAAGTTTGTTAAATCTCGTTTAATAAAATCCGCCGCCCGCAAGGTGTTCGATGATTTGCTCGCGTTTGGGGGGCGGACGTTTGGGGTGCGCCGCTGTGGACGCGGTCGAAAACATGGGCGGACACAAATTTGGAGGCCCCCGGTGGAGATGCTCTAAGCCGCCGGTTGGGATAAGTCGCATGTTGTAAATCTCCGACGTTTGTAATAGTGAAGTATTGCTGACCGACGCCCGTGGTTTTTTCTCCTCCATTATTGGAGGAGTTTTCCACGTTAAATCTCGTGTCCTCGTTGGTTTGATCTTTCCGCCCTTAATCCTTTCTTTGCTATCGTTTATAACAGTACCTGTGCCGGTTGTTGGTTCCCGAAGCCGTCGAGCCGGTCAGGTTTCGCTTTCCGTGGATGGACCGATTTATGGCACGTACGTACGTCGATCGTTGGATGCATGCTCCGCGCGAGTGAGCCAAATCGTTGCAAGTTGCAAAGCCAACTGGAACAACTAATGTTGCAGGGTGGTCCTTAATTTCCGTTTCCTTTGAGGGTGGACATGATTTTTGTCTGTCAGCCTGTTTCGTATCAGTGCAATCAGACAGAGACCTTAAGTACAGAAGACTGCTAGCATTGTGTAGGTACTGCTAGTATTAATGCATGCAGTTAAACATGTCGCAGCCCGATGCTAGCAAGTGGACTGTGAGCGGTGCAGAAGACTGCTGTCGTCTGGGAGCGTGGCGACACGGTGACTGCTGCTACAAAAAGAAAAATAAGTCATCTTAAAAAAAAAAGGCGACTGTGAGTAGTTGACTGAAACTAGGGACCCACAAGCCTAACGATTTCCTTTCAGTTTCGTTAACTCTCTTGTAACCCCTTTGTTTGTAACCATGCATAGACGCAGAAGCAACCTTGGCAGGGACTTCCATTGATGCGCGACACAGATGCTAAGGCAGTTTTCGACAGTCTGGTTCGGATACAAGTGGGCAATGGCCGGAGCACTCTCTTCTGGACGAACAAGTGGATACATGGAAGATCGGCGAAAGAGATTGTGCCAGGGCTGTTCACGCTGGTCAGCAAGTGTGCCAAGAATCGGAGAACGGTGGCGGAGGGACTCACAGACAACAATTGGTTGACTGATCTGTCGGACACCATTGCCTATCGAGGCGCACGCGAGTGCCTTGCGCTTTGGGCGGCGATCCAAGGTGTTGACAGAGATCTGAACATCCCGGATATATTCACTTGGCCGTGGTCTAGGTCAGGAGTCTACACTGCCAGCTCGACCTACAACATGCTTTTTTTCTTTTCGAAAAGGGGTAGTCCCGGCCTCTGCATCATGATGATGCACACAACCAGACCTACAACATGCTGATGGAGGGAAACACGGTGTTTCCGATGGCCGACGCATTTTGGAAGTATGGAGCCTCCCCAAAGAGTAAACTGTTTCTCTGGCTAGCTGTTCAGAAACGGGTGTGGACTTCTGATCGCCGGGTTAGGCTTTGCAAGAGGAGGATACCATAGAGCACATATTGATGCAGTGTCTCGGCTCGGGAGGTCTAGTGCTACTGCAGGCAGGATCTGGTGATGCGCTTTGAGCCTCCGACGCAGCATAGCACGCTGCAGTGTTGGTGGACAGTGGAGAGAGAGCCAAGTTCAGGGGCAAGGAGAAGAAATGGTTCGATGCCTTGGTTTGCACAGCTTGCCATGCCCTCTGGAAGAATAGAAACACATGGTGTTTCCACAATGTCAGACAGCAACACACCCCGGGAAGATTGGCGATCAACATCTGCGAGGAGTTTAGGTTGTTGTGTGTCTTAGGGAGGGAGAGACAGGGAGTCACCATCCATGCCGCGAGAGAGTAGCATTAGGTTTTGATGTGGAGGGGTTTTTACCCTTGGCGTTCACAGTTTGTTGTTAACGTCAATTCTTGTACATGTACTCTGCCTTCTATAAAATTATGTTACACATTCGCATACTCTCTAAAAAAAACTAAACCATATAGTAGCACCACAAGTACTGCTGCAAGTCTGCAACTAGTACTAACCAGCTCGTACTGCTTCATCAGAAGAAAACCCAGCTCGTCTTAGAGCATCTCCACCGGGGGCCTCCAAATTCGTGTCCGGCACCCCCCAATGGAGATCCAATTGGGGTGTGCCGGACGTGTGTCCGCCCATGTTTTCGACCGCGCCCACAGCGGCGCACCCCAAACGTCTGCCCCCAAAACGAGCAAATCATCGAACACCTTGCGGGCGGAAACTTGTGTCGGTCGCGGCATTCGAACTATTTTTAAAACATACAAATTTAAATTAAACCGATACAAGTTGCAAACTTAGGCTAACACGTTTGCAAACTTAGACTAACACGTTTGCAAAGTAAAATTAAAACGATAACTAAAGCCTAATCTAAACGCCGCCGCTCGGGCTAGCCTCGTCGTCGTGCGAGGCCTTGGCTAAGCGGGAGCGCACACGTCTCTCATGCCGGAGCTGACTCGCCGCCCGGCGCATGGCATTGATGACCCTTGACGTAGTTACACGCGTCAAAAGAATATAGGTTAGGTTGAGACTCCAAGTGCAGAGTGTATAGTATAGGAAAGACAGTTTTCCCCACGAGGGGTGACTCGAGGTTTAATATCAAACTCTCGGGGAACCAGTAGTGTAGGTTTTATCTTCTTATCCTTCTCTTCAGAACCTGCAAACAAAGTAAATTGTTATGTGCCCTCAACCTCACCAAGTGGTTGTCAAGCACAAGGTGTGAGAATGATATGATAAAGGTAAATGCAAAACAGTAAATAAATATGCAATGATGGTAAATAAATATGCAAGGATGGTGGAAACAATGATAAATGATATTTCTGGGTTTTATAATGTGAATGCAAGATGTAAAAATGTTTTTGTATTTTCGGATTTAATAATGGCAGAAAATGTAAAATGGATAAAAGTTGTTGGAAAGGTGTTTCTTATGATTAAAAATGGACCGGGTTCATGGTTTAACAAATGCACTCTCTTTTAATAAAGTGGTAGACAATGGAACACTAAAATTGACATATGAGATTGCAACAACAAAGTTCATGACAAGTTACTAATTATATGGGCATCACGTCCTAACATAGAGATCTTTTGTTTATTAATCTCTCTTATACTCCACCAAGATGCGAACTAAATCATAACACCTTAGTAATTAAGATAAATCAGAGCATAGCAATAAGTTCAATGACATGAAGTTAAAATAAGAACATGCTAGATCTAGTCATGGAGTAGTGGCAATGGTCACACCAATATCTCCGGTAGCAAGGTATTTTTTTTATCCCTAGTGAGGCAACAAAGTAAGGTAAAAACCCAAGTGGATCGCGGAAATTTCTCTCACGTTCACCGCACTAGCCACTCCCCGTTACTCCAACTAATGCACACGTTCCCCCTCACACGCTCTCATACACAAGTTTGATCAGAACAAGTAAATAAGAACGGGGTACATAATATGCATCTACTTTCATAACTGAAACAAAACTATTGCAATCTCAAACATATATTAACTCATAAAAAGATCCACCACAAAAGTATTACATAGATGACCGTAATCATGTTCAGCAGCTCATACGGTACTAATTAGTGAAGCTCAGAGAGGAGAGATAGATAAGTTACTTCCACAAACCGATAGTCCAGGGGTGGACTACTCCCTCTTCATCATGGAGACGGTGGAGAAGTCGTTGGAGGAGGTGGAGACCACACCGGCAGCGCCCCGCCGGAGTTTTCCCCCTCCAATCTGCAACTCCAGGTCTCTGTTTCGTGATTTCTGTGTTTCTGCGGCGCCCTTTCCGAAGTGCGTCGGGGACTATTTTTATAGTCGTTTTTAGGTCAAGACGGAGGCTCGGGAAAAAAGATCGACGACAACGGAGCCACGAGGCCCCAGTTGATGGGTCCCACGCGGCCAAGGTGTGGGCCCACTCAACTTGGCCCTCGGCCCTCCGCTTGTTCGCTTCCTTCGCTCCCACGCTTTGTTCCTTCCAAAAACTGATGCTCGTAAATTTTCAGGTCATTTGGACGTCGTTTGGGTCCCTGAAACATCAAAATATTGAAAATAGGGTTTTCTGCCTGTGCAGGGTTAATTTCAGAAAAATAGGGAAACTATGAAATATTCCCAAAATCAATATAAAACAATGATATAACCCTTATATGATGCAAATATGATTGAAATATAAGTAATATAATGCAAAGCTCATGTATGCATTTTACATGCATCAACATCCCCAAGCTTAACCTATACTCGTCCTCGAGTATGAAGGTGATAAAACTAATATGGACTTTTCATTTTAATACTATCAATGGATATCAAAGATGATTACTATTGCTACATAGAGTCAAATGATTCATTCTTCAAAGGAATAGCAATATACAAGATAGATTATGAAGTGATATCAAATATTTAATGTAAGGATGTTTAATGATAAGTTCACAAATTGTAACATATAAGAAAGTAGTATGGACCAAATGTATGCATAATGAAAAAGTAAAAACATCCTATAGTGGTCATAGAGTACTTCTTATGAAATCTGAATATAAAAAGTGGACACTTTTGATAGATAAATAAGTAGAGGTAAAACATGAATAAGTTTCATCTAGCTTACAAATGCTTCTACTTAAGTTAATGTTTGCAATGTGGTATTGGTGTCAAGCTCTCATTACCCCTATCATAGCATATTGAATGATTAAAGTTTAAAGTGAAAACAAATATGAGTGATGTGCTTGACAAAGTATGGTTGAATGTCTCATGCTCCGTGAATACAAGTGCCTACACCATGGTGTTATTCAACTCGGTCCACAAAAGTAAGTTCAAGTTAAAGTCATTGTAAGCAATATAATAGCATCATTAAGAGTGTCAACTAGGGTACCTCTTGCCTCAGGACATGGAACAAGCCCATGTCAAAATGACAAGACAAACAGATAATGAACAATCTCAGCACTCTTTTATTTACTATTGGAATAGATTTTTATTATGAGGTGCATCATGGAAGGTTCATTATGGAACGCTGTAAATTTCCACCATGAATGATGCATGGCTTAGATTGGCGCCCAGGCATCTCTTTAGCCATTTATACAAACTCTTTAAACTTACTAAGTTTCCACACTTATTTGGCACCATGATAAGCATTCATAAACAAAAGTACATGATATCAACAAAATATAAAGAGCACGTTTAAAGCTTGCCATGTGACAGCACATATGAGCTAACTCCCAACCAAGACTCTTGTCAAGCACACAACTTCATAATTTTAATCACAATGAGTCATGTTTATTAAGTGCAATAAAAGTAAGGTGTGCATCAAGTTCGCGAGAGCTCTTTTAACCAACTTTTCCCATATTTGGCACCATGATAAGCATTCATAAACAAAAGTGTCCATAGAACTAACAGATCCATGTTAAACAAAGTAAAGTAGCATTCACATCTAAACATGAATAAAAGATAGCTCTTGATAAAACACTTGCAAATTAATATCATTAAAAGCACATGAATCATGCAACTATATGTATCTTTTTGAATCAACTCAAACATCCCTTTCCCAATCTTTTAATAGCATCCAACTTAATTCAACCCAAATTTCCAGTAGCTCTCTCATATATAAATGATAGTGGTGGTCTCAAGACAAAAAAAATCAAACCGAAATAAAAAGCAAATAAAAGACGCTCCAAGTTTATGCGATAAAGTGCATTGATCGAAAAACAGAAGTTAGACGTGTGCAAACCGAGAGTGTGTTGGTCCAGTGGGGTTGTCTTCACATCCCCAAGCTTATGGTCTTCACCATCCTTGGATAGCTCTTGGTGCATCTCCTCTAATCCCTGTGAAAAAACTTCAAAACACCGTTTCTCCCATTTCTTTTCTGTGGGGTGACATTAGTAGTGATAGACAAATGAATTACTTGCTGCATAAAATCCTTAAACAAAAATTCATATGAATGTCCAGAAAGTGTATAATGTTGTATGCCTACTTATAAACTCAATTGGATAAAAAGATTCAAGTTAAAAGTTCAAAGAATGCATCAAACAAAATGGGACAGAATCTGTCCAGAAAAACAGCAGCAGCAAAACGTATTTTTACCCTACTTAAATATGTCGAAAAATCTGAAAAATTCACTTACAGAGGATGAAAAGTTGCAACTACAGTTCAAATATCAGCTCATTCGGAGTTACAGAATAAAAATTAAAAATCATACCGTGCACAGATTCGTGCTGGAATAAAATCTCCGAATGCAAATAGCAACTTTTTCAAACCAAAATAGGTAAAACTTGGCACTTTATTAAAAATTCCAGAAACAAAACTAAAAACTAAGTCTCTTGTTACAGCAAGAGGACACAAAGAAAATCAAATAAAAAAACCGGGTTGCCTCCCGTAAAGCGCTTTCTTTATAGCCATGTAGCTAGGCTTCTTACTTGATATTTATTGTGGACGAAGCTCATGAGGGAGCTTGAACTTTGATGTGTCCCTCTTCCTTGGGAAGTGTTCCATGCACTTCTTGTGTGGAAACTGAAACTTCACATTCCCTTCTTTTGAATCAATGATAGCACCTGTGGTACGAAGAAAAGGTCTTCCAAGAATAATTGGACTAGAGGTTTTATTCCCCATATCCATGATTAGAAAATCAACAGGTACAAATGTCATATGCAACTCTACCATAACATCACTTACTTTTCCTAAAGCATGTTTAATGGAATCATCAGCAAGTGCAAGTTCAATAGAGCATTTTTCAAGATTCTTTAATTCAAGAACTTCATATAATTCTTTAGATAAAACAGAGACACTAGATCCTAGATCTAATATAGCATGGTGTGTCTCTTTTCCAATGGTTACTAGTACTTTGGGAATCCATATATCCCCAAGCTTAGGTGGTATCATAGCTTCTTGGTTGTACCTAGCAATCTTTTCTTTTAAAACATGATTAGCAATATAAGAACCAAAACCTGCTTGGTTAACATTAATGGAAGGATCACTTGCAAATTTTGTAAGATAGATATTAATTCATGCAAGCTACAATTCTCTAAGTCAAGCAATGGTTCCTTGACTTCACTAAGCATTTTAACTTCCTCAACTTTTCTCTCTTTCATTACCATAATAGTTTCCTTAGCAATCTCTCTTGCTCATGAATATGTTCCCAAGATTTATTTATAACCTCTTGACAATATTTAATTGTTTCCTCATGTTTTTGAGCTATAATGGTGTTCTTTAATGAGGAAACTTCCTTAGTGAGCTGATCTACCCTTTCAAACAAAGAGTCTTGTTTTTCAAACTTAGATATAAATTCCTTATTAAGCTCCTTTTGAGTAGATATAAATGATCTAATGGTGTTTTCCAAATCACTAGAAACATTACTACTAGTGGTATATTTGTTTGGCACATATGGGGGTTTATTATAGGAATTATAATTGTGTTACCATACCCATTATTACCATAGTTCCTAATGAAGTTAACATCAACATTTTCAGGATTATTACCAACTAGTTCTTGCAAAGGCACATTTTCAATATTTTGTTTATTAATGAAAGCAAGAATAGTGTCCATTTTAGATGACAAATCATTTGTTTCTTCTATGGAGTTTACTTTCTTAGATGGATTAGGTGCTCTATCAGTATGCCATTGACTATAGTTTTGCAAAATACTTTCCAATATGTTCTTAGCTTCTACTATAGTTTTTCCCATAAAAGCCCCTCCAGCAGCGGAATCAAGAATATTTCTAGACATGTAATTTAGACCATTGTAAAAAGAGTGTAATATGGTCCATTCGTTAACCCCATGTGATGGACAAGTTCTAAGCATAAGTTTTATCCTATCCCAAGCCATGGCAACATGTTCATTTTCATTTTGCCTAAAAGAAAGAATATTGTTTCTATTTTGCAAAATTTTAACAGGAGGATAATATTTCTTAATGAAAGCTTCTTTTAGATCATCCCAAGAATTAATGCTACCAGTAGGTAATGAATGCAACCACTCTTTAGCTTTTCCTCTAAGTGAGAAAGGAAATAACTTCAGTTTTAGAATATCACTTTCCACATTTTTAAACTTTTGCATGTCACATATTTCAACAAAATCATGAAGATGCATAGAGGCATCCTCCATAGCACTACCGCCAAATTGTTCCCTAGTTATCAAGTTCAACAAACTAGGACTTACTTCATAACTATCAGCTTTATCTCAGGTGTGGCAATGGGCCTAGCAATAAATTGATCATTTGGAGTGTTTGTGTAATCACACAACTTAGTTCTTTCTCCCATTTTTGCAAGTTTTTATGTGTTTTTTAATTTTTTATGCAAAACTGAAAATAAAATGACACTAAACAATGCAAACCGAAATAACAAATGCAACACAAAATGCAAAACTGAAAATAAAAATGCAAACCGAAATATAAATATGATATGCAAGACAATAACAAAACAAAATAAAATGCTTTGAAGGTAAAGATGGATAAGATGATGCTCACGTAGGTGCAACCTCCCCAAGCTTAGGTGTTTGCACAAGTTGGTGATGAAGTTGACTTTGTTGTGAGATACCCTTGGATAAACCTTTACAGCAATGATTCCCCGGCAACGGCGCCAGAAAACTGTCTTGATGGCCCTTGACGTAGTTACCTGCGTCAAAAGAATATGGGTTAGGTTGAGACTCCAAGTGCAGAGTGTATAGTATAGGAAAGACGGTTTTCCCCACGAGGGGTGACTCGAGGGTTTAATATCGAACTCTCGGGGAATCAGTAGTGAAAGATTTATCTTCTTATCCTTCTCTTGAAAACCTACAAAACAAAGTAAATTGTTTTGTGCCCTCAACCTCACCAAGTGGTTGTCAAGCACAAGGTGTGAGAATGATATGATAAATAAATGCAAAACAGTAAATAAATATGCAATGATGATAAATAAATATGCAAGGATGGTGGAAACAATGATATGATATTTTTGGGTTTTATTGTGAATGCAAGATGTAAAAGTGTTTTTGTATTTTCGGATTTTTAAATGGCAGAAAATGTAAAGTGGATAAAAGTTGTTGGAAAGGTGTTTCTTATGATTAAAAATGGACCGGGGTTCATGGTTTCACAAATGCACTCTCTCTTTAATAAAGTGGTAGACAATGGAACACTAGAATTGACATATGAGATTGCAACAAAAAGGTTTCATGACAAGTTACTAATTATATGGGCATCACGTCCTAACATAGAGATCTTTTGTTTATTAATCTCTCTTATACTCCACCAAGATGCGAACTAAATCATAACACCTTAGTAATTAAGATAAATCAGAGCATAGCATTAAGTTCATGACATGAAGTTAAAATAAGAACATGCTAGATCTAGTCATGGAGTAGTGGCAATGGTCACACCCACATCTCCGGTAGCAAGGTATTTTTTATCCCTAGTGAGGCAACAAAGTAAGGTAAAAACCCAAGTGGATCGCGGAACTTTCTCTCACGTTCACCGCACTAGCCACCCCCGTTACTCCAACTAATGCACACGTTCCCCCTCACACGCTCTCATACACATGCTTGATCAAACAAGTAAACAAGAACGGGGTACATAATATGCATCTACTTTCATAACTGAAACAAAACTATTGCAATCTCAAACATATATTAACTCATAAAAAGATCCACCACAAAGGTATTACATAGATGACCGTAATCATGTTCAGCAGCTCATACGGTACTAATTAGTGAAGCTCAAGAGAGGAGAGATACATAAGTTACTTCCACAAACCCATAGTCCAGGGGTGGACTACTCCCTCTTCATCATGGAGACGGTGGAGAAGTCGTTGGAGAGATGGAGACCACACCGGCAGCGCCCCGCCGGAGTTTTCCCCCTCCAATCTGCAACTCCAGGTCTCTGTTTCGTGGTTTCTGTGTTTCTGCGGCGCTCCTTTCCGAAGGCGTCGGGGACTATTTTTATAGTCGTTTTTAGGTCAAGACGGAGGCTCGGGAAAAAAGATCGACGGCAACGGAGCCACGAGGCCCCAGTTGATGGGTCCCACGCGGCCAAGGAATCTGGCCGCGTGGGCCCACTCAACTTGGCCCTCGGGCCTCCGTTTGTTCGCTTCCTTCGCTCCCACGCTTTGTTCCTTCCAAAAACTGATGCTCGTAAATTTCCAGGTCATTTGGACGTCGTTTGGGTCCCTGAAACATCAAAATATAGAAAATAGGGTTTTCTGCCTGTGCAGGGTTAATTCCAGAAAAATAGGGAAACATGAAATATTCCCAAAATCAATATAAAACAATGATATAACCCTTATATGATGAAAATATGACTGAAATATAAGTAATATAATGCAAAGTTCATGTATGCATTTTACATGCATCAGGCATCCCTCTCGGCCGCCGCAGCCGCCTATGCGTCAGCCTGTTCTTGGCTCGCGCGAGCCTGCCGCTCCGCGCTCATCTGGTTCAGCTCGTCGTGTGTGTCCCGCTCGGCGCGCAGCCGGGAGCACGCATCCGCCAGCTCCTCCGCCTGAGCGATGAGCTGTTGCTGCGTGGCCTCCTCCGCCTGCGCGTTGAGCTGCTCGTACGCGGCCCGCTCGGCGGACATGAAGGCACGGCAACGCTCGTCGCGCTCCGCGCTCAGGATGGAGGCCTGGATGACTGCGGCCTCCACGGCGTCCCCAGCCGCCTCATAGCCAAGCCTGACCTGGCGGCTTGCCTGCTCGTTGCGCCAGCTCTCAAACGAGTTGGCTGCAACCACCTGGTCAGGCCACAGCGGTGGCGGGAGCGGCTGCTGCGGCGGCGGCACCTCGTCGAGCTCCGGCGGTGGCTCCTGGCCGGGGTACGGGTCCTGCACCGGCTCCTGCTCCTCTTGCTCGTCGACGGCGATGTTGTCCACATCCGCCCAGTCGAACGGCTGTTCGTCGGCGGCGGCGGCGTCCTCCTGCGCCGTGCCGTGAGCGCGGCGCGCTGGCTGGGTGAGCGTGGCTCATGAGGTGGCGAGGCGGCGAGGCATGGCTATGTGCTCAACTGGCTACGGCTGGACTATGTGCTCAAATGGCTACCGGCGAGCGTTGGTGCTGGTGTGGCGAAATGACTGCACGGCGGCGGCCTCTTTATAGCCAGCCCAATATCTCGGCGGGAAGCGGTGGCTCAGGGCGGGTGAGCACGCGTCACGTCGGAGTTAATGACGGCGACACATCTCCTCCACTGCGCCGCTTGGGAAGCTGGGAAAGGCTGGGCGCTCAGCAGGCGCCACCGTAAATGCGAGGCGTGTGGGAGACGCATCGCCGTCCCGTCCCTTCGTCGCCTGCGGAAACGCGTCGCCATTAACGCGGGCAGAACGGCCTCTTGCACGACGCCTTAAACCCATGACGAGGCGGGCGCTGTCTCTATGATGGGCAGTGTCCGGCACCCCCGAAAAGGCCTCCAAATTTGGAGGCATCTTCGGGGGTGCCGGACATGTTTTTACTCGGGGTGACCCTTTGGGGTGTCGCTGGTGACGTTTTTAGGCGTCTAGACCCCCAATGGGACTTTGAGGTCATTTGGAGGCCCGGTGAAGATGTATGGACAGAATGAAAATGCCGCTGTAGTCCAGTATCCAAGCTTTCGGTGAAAAATCCGTGAGATACCGAACATTCTGCTCGATTTCGCACAAAAAACCAATCGATTCTTAAGAAAACGCCGACATCTCGAACGGACTCGATCTTGCGACTTTGCGCCTGCAGTGCAGCCCTGAAAAGTAGTAAATGCAGTCACACAGTTTCCCTGAGCTTTTCACTTCTCCCCTTCCAATCCAAAGCTCCACTACCACTGCTGCGCTCCTAGCTTCCTCTCCTTTTCCTTTCTTCTCCCCCGCCGACAGGAGCGGAGAGATGCTTTGCTTCGCCTTCGCCACTGTAATGATACGCAGCACCGAGTAAAACACCTCCGCGTTTTACACTGCGGTGCGCTCCAGTTGTAGCATTACATCGGAGCACAGGATCTCCAGAAGCGGTTGCTTTTCTTTTGTCAGCCATTGCCAGCCAGCCAGCTACGCCTGCACTTGCTTCCGCCGCGTATAAGTTCCTTTCTCGCTCGCTTTGGCCACCTCCGCGATCCCTTCTCCCCCTCCCTTTCCAGATCCGTTCCTCTCACAGCTTCCAGCTTCCAGGAGGGAAGGGCAGAGAGAGAGAGCCATGGGTTCTTGGGTCCTTCTTGCCCTGGTTTTCGGGCTCGCGGTGGGAGCGGCGCGCGGCTCCGAGCCCTGGTCCAACGGGACGCAGGTCTACTCCACCAATGCCAACTCCGGCGGCAGCAACGGCGCCTTCGTCGGCCTCACGCTCATCCAGTCCGCCGCCGCCAAGGGAGCCGGTCAGTAAATCTCTCCTTGCACAACAATTGTTCCTTCTCATTTTTTTTTGTTCCTTCCTGTACATGCCAGTACTATTAGTATTTTTCTTGCTGCTGCAAAGATTAGTTTTTTTATTGGCCATGTCACGTGCGATGGGTCGGGTGTGCTTGCCCTGAGATTGAGCCATCGACTTGTGTTTGTGTGTGAGGACCCTTGTCGCTGCTGTGTTGACCCTGGTCGGTCAGAGCATATCTGTATATAGAGAGATTGTGACTGCATTTTTTTTCCTCCTCAGCATCCCCTTGTATTTAGGCGCTCTGCTGATTGAGTAATCATGCAGTCTTATCCTTGTGATTGTGTGGTAGTAGCATGTGTCATGTGCGGATCCTGATAAATACGTGCATGTGGATCTAGCCTTACCTTGCTGGTGCTTGCTATGATGGATTCTTGTTACCTGATTGGGAGTGGGGGGCTCAGTACCATTTGTTGCCTGTGATTGTGCATGATTGGTTGGTGAATGGCGACCATTGTAAATAACTAAAATATCAGAGATACTAAGTAGTTCGGCACCTGACAGACATTGTATAGGCAGTAAATTCCTCAAGAGTTTGGAGTATGGCGTTGATGATTTATGAATGTGTGTTATGATGACTCTGTTTGTTTAAAACTAACCAAAATAATTTCCTAAAATCTGGTTAGGCAACTGCTTTGGATTTTAGAAACTATATAGTTGTTGAAGTATTAAGAACTTAATGAGCAACTATTTCCTTTACATCAGAATTTGAGTATGCTCGGATTTTTCCTAGCTTATAGGAGAAGCATGGTAGGCTGGTAAATGTTGATGCTTAATTCCATGTCAATCCTTGCAGTATGCTTGGATGGAAGCTTACCGGGTTACCACCTACACCGGGGATCTGGATCAGGGTCAAACAATTGGCTTGTCAACCTGGAGGTGAGCAATACTTGATGATTCACATATATGTGGACTGAAAAATAAATTTGAATTCCACTCAGTATTAGTTGGAGATTGTAAATGTTTATTTTAGGATTAGCTGATGGTGATTCTAAATTCAATTCCAGGGTGGAGGCTGGTGCAATGATGTGAAAAGCTGCGTGTACCGCAAGAGTAGTCGGCGTGGGTCATCAAATCACATGGAGAAGCAAATCCAGTTTACAGGAATAATGAGTAACAGGCCTGAAGAAAATCCTGGTATTCTTCTAATTAATTACATGCTGTGAACTTGTCATGTGTAGTCGTTACTACTTTCTTGTCCCCCGCCCCCCTCCCCCCAAAAAAATGTATCTGTCGATCACTGGATTGCTTTTTGTATTTTGAGGAATTGTAATACTGTTTTCTTGTCTAGATTTCTACAACTGGAACAGAGTGAAAGTCCGCTATTGTGATGGTGGATCCTTCACCGGTGATGGGGCTGATGCGGTTAGTGAACATGATATCTCTGCATTTTTACTGCATAGTGATAGACACTTCCTCATTTGAAGTTCGAACAATTCCTAAATGAACATGTGTACTCATTATTCAATCACTTTCAATTGTAGTTGTAAGTCTCTTGTCTTGAAATACATTGCGCTCAAAAGAAGTAAAATGTATATGGTGTTTTCGTTTTACTTACTAAGCTGCATTGATTCATTTCTGAATTTGTGTCTTTAGGGCGCAGGTCTTTATTTCCAAGGTCGGCGTATTTGGCAGGCTGCTATGGATGATCTGATGTCCCAAGGAATGCGTTCTGCTGGTCAGGTATAGATCCTTCCACAGTTAAATCATTTCTGTAAATAGATTTCGGGAAATAATTTATGTTTACCTGATGCAACTTCATACCACCAGGCCCTTCTCTCTGGATGCTCTGCTGGGGGTGCTTCTGCCATACTTCACTGTGATGAGTTCCGTGGACTGTTTCCATCAAATACCAGAGTCAAGTGCCTCGCGGATGCTGGAATGTTCCTTGACGCGTATGTTCACATTTATAGATGAAGCTTTGCTTTAATATAATCCTTGTTATATTCAGTGAAATGGCATGTTAAGATGATATAAGCCTATTACCTTTCAGTGTTGATATTGCTGGTCGCCGGGAAATGAGAGATTTCTTCAATGGCATCGTGAGATTGCAGGTATCCGCCAACCTGTCAGACATGATTTTCTGAATAGTTTGTGATACTTGTGATAATTCATCATTATTTCTATCTTTTTCGAACTATGGTTCTAGTACTAATTATATTAGACTATTCATGTGTCAACAACAATATCTTCATTTGGCTGATGTTACTCGTCAAAATTCACAAAAAATGCAGGGTTCTGGAAGAAGCTTGCCTAGGTCTTGTACCTCTCGCATGGATAAAACCTCGGTAAGAAGACAAACGTCCATAAGTATCTGCCAAGATAGTATATGTAACGGTTTTTACTTTTCTTCACAAATGTTTTCTAACTGTTGCTTCCCTACAGTGCTTTTTCCCGCAGAACGTGCTGCCAAACATTCAAACGCCGACTTTTATTTTGAACACTGCATATGACGTGTGGCAGGTGCTTGTCAGGCATTTAACTCTACGATTTAAATTATATGAAACTGAAAGAAAATTAATAGAATGTTCAATTAAACACATTTTATTTGTGTCTTTCCAGCTTCAAGAAAGTTTGGCCCCCAAAACGGCTGATCCCCAAGGTCTATGGCAAAGATGCAAACAGAATTATGCATCTTGTAATGGCAATCAACTTCAGTTTTTAAATGGTACCTACACTGCATTCTCAAATCTTCCGAGCCACAGTCCGTCAACTTAAGATTAGATTGGATGATCTCCGTATGTATGATGCAGGCTTTAGGGATGAAATGCTTAACGCTGTGAAGGGTTTCTCTGGGTCGGGGCAGAACGGGGTATTTATCAACTCGTGTTTTGCCCATTGCCAGAGCGAGAGACAGGATACATGGTACTCAAACAATTCTCCTCGTCTTGGTAACAAGGTATGCGCACAATGACGAAAATAACCAACAATTACTACATGTTAGAAACTTGCTGGCAAAACAAGTCACCTGGTGTTTAGCCTGATGAAACTTCCTCTCATGCTTCTCGACATGCAGAGAATAGCTGAAGCGGTCGGTGACTGGTACTTCGAGAGGGGCAACGCCAAATACACCGACTGTGCGTACCCTTGTGATGGCACGTGCCATCACATTGTTTTCAGGGGGAGCCATCTTTAACACCATCCGTCTTTTGACACCAGCAATGTAGGTGTTGAAAACCCAGTGGGTACAACCAAAAAGGAAGGTATAGATAGAAGATGGGTGCAAGTTCTTGGCTTGCCCGGTGTCCATCTCATGATATGATAGGGCACGGCCTCGCACGCAAAAGTGGTGAGGCCTCTGTGTTATTTTAGTTTCACATATCAATTCTTTCCATTGCCATTTGATATTCCCTTGATGTATCTGAATATTTAGACTACAGTGGTGTATAACCTTTACATGTGTTGAACGTGATAATACGAATAATGGGTTGAAGAGAAATGCAGCCATTTTCCTTGTATTTGTTGTTGAATGTATGAGAAATGAAGAGGATGGGTGTGAACTCTATCTTCTTGATGCGGTCGTTCTTTTTTCGAGAGTACGCGAAAGTGTACCGTAGTTTTATAGTAGAAGGCAGCAATGACATTTACAAGATCATACTCTTTGTGCAAACAGAAAGAGCAGAGACACACCCAACACCAAACTCAAACAGAAAAAACGATTACTCAGCTAAATTTGGCACCACACATGTAGCTATTCCTAAACCACCTCTCCAGGTCTCCTGGCCATCGACCATAGTTGTATCTCATCTAGGATCCTGTTCTTCAAGGCCTCCACTGTGAACTGTCTCCTAGGATTGTGAAACACCCAAGCATTACGGTTTTCCCATGGAGACCAGCACACATTGCAAACAAGCGTATTGAAACCTTTCCTCTCCTTCTGCCTAAACATCAGTCTTTCACGAGGCCACCAATCCCGTAAGACGCTGTTGGGTTCAGGTGTCGAAGCCTGAACACGTAGGTCTTGGAAGCACTCAGAAGTCAGACCACACATGTCTTGCAAAGGGGCATTGTTTGAGAATGTGCTCCACCGTGTCCTCACTCTATAAGCAGACATGACATGCATCGCTCTGATCCTGTAACCCGTGCCTAGCACGACGATCCGAGGTCCAAAGGCGGTGGAGCAGCACTAACCAAAAAAACAGCTTACATTTGAGCGGGCCGCCATTACCCCAAAACCTAACCGAACGAAAATTAATCCTATATCAAACATGTTGCATGCCAACACCTAGACCAAATCAACGACTACAATAGACAAATTGAACCATACACGCACAATTGCTATTTTTTTAGATAATACATTTTTATACAATTTTAAAAAATAATACGTTTTTTTTTGAGATTTTTAAAAAATAATACACTAAGCCGACCAGCCCGTATCGGCCACGACAAAGCTGACCAGCCCCTGTCAGACACACCAAAGCCGACCAGGTGGTCGAAAAGGATGGCCCAGCATGACAGCCCTGTCGGTCATGGCCAAGCCGACCACTAGCAGCTTACATGTTTCTTTTCTTCTTAATTCTTGATTAAAACGAAGGTTTATCAACCGTGTCATAATTCAAGATAAAATATATATGAAATATATGCGCGTCGACAAGTAGAATTCATTTCCGTGATCGGTTTTGAGTTTCGTCGACTCTAATTTCTTAATTTATGACCGAAATTCACGCAATTTTTTGATGAATTTTGTTAAATTCGTCGCAATCAGTCCAATGTTTAAAAATTTCTTTCATGAGTAGATGTATATCACCCTTCTGCACAACTTTGACGTTGTAACTTTTTTGTTTCAATGGACATATACGTATTTTCTCTCTTAATTAGTACGTGTGTTTTTCTATAAATGCTACAGAAAATCCGTAATGGGGAGATCCATCTACATGAAAGGAAATTTCAAGTGGTCGATTTGAGTGCGACGAATTTAACAAAATTTATCAAAAAATTGTGCAAATTTCGACCCAAAATTATGAATTTAGAGTCGACTAAACTCAAAACTGATCAGGGAATGGAATTTACTCGTTGACGCATATATATTTCATATATATTTTATGTCGAATCATGACACGGTTGAGATATTTTCGTTTTAATCCAACAAATAAGAAGGAAATTAAGAAGGAAAGCTTATTATCATGACACGGCTGTATTAATTGAGAAAATTATCAAAAAGCTAATTATTTTTCAAAATTGTAAAAAACATATTATTAACAAAATCCACCATAGATTTAACCCTAAAACGTGTAGATCTATCGTGTATGTGATGACTAAGAAAGAGAATTAGGTTTAATCTACAAATGTACGAGGCATACAAGCGTTGTAAGAGTGGTTGGTACACCGCCATGGACGAAGGCCTCAAGCTCTAGCGGGATGACCCGATCTCGTCGGTGTCGATGAAGATCATGCCCGTCCAGAAAGGATAGGAGGTAGCCGGCATTCGTCTTCCGCCGTGCTCCAGAGAAACGGGCGATTCGACCATTCTTTGAGGGCTTACTTTTGGGCCGCTTTGAGTATCATGTGATGCGCGCATAGATTTCTGCCCAGGCAAGAGAACAGCCCGAGATTACACCCACGGGGCCTGGATGAAAATATGCGACCTAGCAAACACGCCCTAGGGAAATGGAATGGCAGCCCATGACCATGGCTTTTTTTTTTAGTTTTTCAGCAAAATGATCGTGGCTCCTTTGTTTCGCAATCGGACAATGCACAGTTGCACACGCTGCCCAGCAAGCAAATCAGAAGCTCCCGGACTCGCGAGTGTGCACTGGCCACCGGAACCAGATCCTCTAACATTGAGAAGTAAAGTCAGGGGAAAATGTGAAGGAAAGTCAGGGTACTTAGCATAAATTTGTGTATTATGTGCCGTATTTAATTACTGTACATGATTACTGTAGTATACATCACCTAAACTAAAAAAAATGCATCACATTTTTTATGGAAAGCAACAACGTTAAATACACAAGCTTAGATCTGTAATATACAAAGTAATTTGAATCATATTAGAGTGAAATAATATGGCTGTGAAGAAGGAAAGTCAGACTACTGTAGCTTACCTAACATTACTACTCAACGTTAGAGGATCCGTCTCCGGCTGCTACTGCTGCTACAGGGCCACTGGGAAATCAAACAAGGCTCGGACACGGTCCATGGATCTCATAAATGCACCTTTACGTATGAACATTCTTCACCCGTTTGGCCGTTCTTTGAAAGAATATCAAATACTAATTTAGTTTGTCAAAACGGCTTATAATACGAAGGGAGAACGAACATTCGACATTAATAAAATCCAACAAAATATTCAAGAGCCGTGTATTGGTGAAGTAACTGTTGACAAAATGTTAAACTTGAAAGCAATCAAAATAGGTATAAAAAAAATGAGCTGGTCCTAGGAGGAACTAGGGATCAGATTTTTAATAGGAGGTGGTGAGGCTCAAACCCTGTCTGCCTAGCTCAACAACTCATGTGCTAGACAGTAAGACTAAAGGACTTTCTCCAAAATAGGTATACATTGATGTATAATCCCTTAGACTAATCCTAATGAACCAGCTATATATTCGGAGGGAGAAGCCACATGGGAGGCCGAGCGCCACCCTTCACATGGTACTCCACGTAGGTGATCCGCTCCACTCCGCCATTGACGCTTTCATCTCCTTTGTAGTACACACGCTCACCATCGTCGGTCGGGCTCGTAAAGAAAGGCTTGACGCCTCTGGAGATCTCATCGCCTTGCCTTAAGCACCGCTGGTGGTAGTAATAGACATGGTTTCTCTTCACGCCACCACGTCCGCCCTTTGGCACGTGCACCGCCTTTGAGCAGGTTGGCCCCAAGAACAAGGCATGGTCGCCTAAGCTCGTCATACTCAACCACGAGTATATGTCACCGTGGCTCTTGATAAGCTCGAATACTTTGAAGGAAGACCTTCCGATGTTTCGCAGCCGAAAACAGTTCCTCTCCACCATCACGAGCTTATCGTGTAGCTCAACGATGTACCTGATGTAATCTTCAGCATCACCACCAGTGTACCACCAATATGGTCTGCTGTTTTCAAACTTCAGCTCATTGACATCAATGAGTGTCGGTGTACCGTCTTCATTCACGGTGATCTCAAACTTGACGAGCCAATTTCTATACCGCTTGAGTCCATAAAGCTCGCCATTGACGAAAGTAATATCCACGAGCCTATGATCCCCATGAAATCTTCGTGTGGTGGTCCACCCGTTCTCGGGGCAGCCAACCCCGCAAAGCGCAAGGTCATGCTTGTCACTTGTCAGTGATGGCTGCGAGGAAACACACACGCGAGGTTGGCGCTGTAGAGAAGACAACTTTCCGCATGACTAGCAGGTCGCCGGTGCTCTGTTGCGCGCGGATAATTCTCTTCTGCTCAGGAGAGTATACCACCTCAGCGCCGGAAAAGAGGTTCATGATCCCGAGCGGGGCCTCCGATGAGACAACCCAGCCGTCGTCGTGGCCGCCGACGAAGCACCCGCCGGCAGCCTCGCCGGGGACCGGGATGTGTGCCAGGACCACGTCTTCTTCGGGATAGTAGACGCGCTTGCTGTCGTCGCCGCCACGCGGATCGAGCATCAGGAACGGGAGGACGGGCCGTGGCGGGTACGTCGAGGCGAAGGCGCGCCACGAAGTGCACACGGCGGCGAACCGGAGGCGGTCGAAGGGCGAGGCGAGCCTGACGTGGACCATGCCGAGGAGATCGGCCGGGAGGCTGGACCATTGCTGATCTTCTGCCGTGTCGCCGGCAGCCATGTTCGACGGCGACATCGCTATCGCCTCCGTATTCTCAGTAGATCGATCGGCCGATGGAGTTCCACGCGAGTCCGTTGATATAAATACGTCAGCGCTAAACACGTAAACGTACACTGGCATATCTCCTAAGGAAGCTAATATGGAACCTGAATCCATGAATATGCGTGTATTTACCAAACAAAACTAATTTGTTGTCGGCATCTAGGGTTCACTTCTATTTTTCTTCGGATGTGCCTAATATGCGTGTATTAAATCTCAGTCAATCTCGTGACAATCGTCGGATTTGTGTGCCGAAAATTCGTACTTTCACGTAACTGCACTGCAGCGTTGTATACGGGCTTTAGGTTTTTTTTCATTCTTCTAATCTTTGGTTTTGGGCCCTATGCACATGTGTGGGATTTTTGACAATATTTACATGTATAACAGACCTGATACCGTCATATTAAGATCTTTGGAAAGCAGAACTGCAAACTAGAGACCCTATAAGCAAAAGAAAACCTCTCATCAAAGTCTGTTGGCGAGGGCGTGACCGCGTGAGGTGATCTATGTAAAATGCTGGATCTTCAAAAATTCAAACCAGCCCCGCTATAGTACAGGACGGAGTCGAAAATCATTTGTAGCTCCAGAACTCCAGTGATCATGCTATTTCAAAAAAAAATAAAAAAGTTACTTTAGGTCTACACTTTTTTTTTGAGAAAAAGGAAACAAGCGCATATATACTAGTATCTAGTATGTACGCACAATTTTTTATCGAAATATATTTTCATATGTGATCCGCAAAAAAAAAGACAAATATTGGAAAGAGAAATGATTTTTTTTGCCTTTTCATATCCACATTTTTTGTAATATTTGTGCAGCCTCACCCCTCAGTATCTATAGTATCTAAATGGGAGCAACCAACTATATGTATTTCTCTCAACATGCAAGCATGCCACATCACTTCAATTCTTTCTATTGGTTGTCACCTGTCCCCACCATCAGTTTAGTCACCGCATGCATCCACGTCACCGACATCCTATACTATTCCCGTCAGTTTTTTTTGAGTTACACTATTCCCGTCAGTTACCCTTCAAAATTGATCCGGGGATTCCGTGGACATGTGAACCTTCAATTTGGGTTGGGACGACGCGGCAACGCCAACAAAATTATGTGCCGTCTGATTAAGAAAGCCCCTTCCTCATCTGGTAACGCATCCACTCAGCCACCATGGTAATCCATCTTTACTGCTCGGTTCCTCCTCACCATCCTCACTCTGCCTCCCCAATAACAAAGTCATTGCGATTCCCGTTCATCCAATCACATCTCAAATCGTGAGTCTTAAATCCTTCAGACCCGGTGGCAGCCAACCATGGCGGCAGCCTGAATCTGGAGACTGCCGCCGGTAGAGACCACCGCCACCGCCGGCGGTTATGGCCTTCGGTTTCTTCCTCAGCCCACTTCCTAGCGACTCTCTACTTGATTTGATTTTTTTCTCATTCTCTCCTATTTTGTTTTGCAGGATGACATGATTTTTCCCGGCTGAACCCGTCCCCTCGCAACCGATCCAAGTTTCCAACTCCTGGCGGCCGTGACTCCGCAGAGACTAACTCTTCCATGGCATTTCCTAGATATTTTGTGCAGCACATGATCTCATTCACAGTACATGTTGTATTAATCATGACCATCTCTTTTTCACCATCCTTCTCACATGGTTGAGGTCGGGTGCTCCTTGCTCCAACCATCTTGATGGAGCTTCAGTCTTATTGTTAGTTTTTTTTTGACGTGGTCTTATTGTTAGTATTGGTAATCAGACTATGTATATGGAGATGAATTCTCAGATTATGTGCTACAGGTTATTCATTAATCAGTGCATTAGAGAGGGGTGGATTTTGTGTTGAGCGTCACCATTCTGAGCATAAGAAAAATGCAATTGCACAAGAATCTCTAGGGCCCATTATGAATGAGAATCAATGTCCATTGAAGGTAAGCAACTGAATTGGTTCACCGTTTCGTTTCAAATGTAGCAATTTTTTGCCGCTGGTCTCAGGAGATGATATCTTACCGTGTTTTTTCTCCTTAAGCAAGGTTTTTTTTTGAAAGTACTCCCATTTATTAATTTAACACAACTGTTACATCGTTCACAATTAAGGGTAAAGCAAAATCTGGAGGTACATCCAGCCACACAGTTGGCGGATTGTTCCTTCCAAAGCTAGCTAGCTCATGTGCTACTATATTTGAATTTCTATTATAATGTTGAAAGATAACCTTCCCAAAATCTTTCGCCAAATCACGACACTCTTCAAGAATAGACGCTCCAACCGATGAAAGGGCTTCGCTTGATTTCATCGCTTCCACCACCGCCAGGCAATCAGACTGTACCACTAAAGAATGACATGCCAATCTTCGAGCAAGAAGTAAACCTTCACGCAAGGCCTGTGCTTCCATGTTGTTTCAGCATCAAATGCATGAATAACACTGCTAGAAGATGCTCCCAGGAAAACTCCCACATCATCTCGAACTACAGCTCCACATGCACCTGTACCATCCTCCCTAGAGAACGATGCACCCACATTAAGAATTTGGCTGTGCTTCGGTGGCTTACTCCATTCATTTAAGCGTCGAGGCATAGGTCCTTTCCCTGTACTACGGACAAAATTCATAGCCACAGCTTGGATGGAAAGCGCTGTTCGCCTAGGATCTTGTACTGCCTCACCTTGTACTGTTTGTCTCCTTTGCCACCACAAATACCAGCATGCTGTAACAAATAATTCTCGCTTCATCACAGGGTGCATGTAAGCTGCTTGATAGCTTTCATCACAGATGACGAACTCAATTACAGCTGACCCAGACCTGTCAATTTGTCGGGCATGCGTAATCATGTCCTGTAGACCCAACTCTTTCCAAATTGCAACAGCACGCTTGCTTACCGGGATAGATGTAGATAAACAATGCCCCCCTAGAAACGTATAGGAGGTTTTATCCTCATACGGCTCGAGAAAATGATTTTAATTTCTGTCTATAATAATAGAAACTAGACTATGACGTGCATTAATTTCCTTATAGAAAAAACAAATTTCATTTATACTCATGACTCAAGTTGGCTAATTTTGACTGGCAGGCTTCAAAGGCAAAATCCTTCGAATTTTTTTGAGTCGTCTCTAAACTCTTTTCTTTGTCTCATTAATTTCGAACGAATTTACTTTTATTCCTTATTCTGATCCAATTCTGTTGTTGAGACAATTGAAAAACACTATGACACTATGTATAGCTCCTTATCAGGAGACCTTGATAAAACATCTTTTGCACGAGGCATTGTCCACTAATTACCAATTCTTTGTAATCTTTGTGTTGTGCATATCTGCCTGCACTTTGTTGTATTTATTCAATTAGAGTCACGATGAAGTATCTGATTATATTTAAGAGGAGCATGTACTTTCACAATTAATATTAGTGTTCACATTATAGGTTTTACATATATGCTTTACTCTTATTCAATTCCTACTCCCGCTGCAACGCGCGGGGTATCATCTACAGTAGTATGAAAAATGTTGGGAGTCAAAACACCTCACTACGCATCAAGAGCACGCTATACGGTGTGTTGTGTTCATAGAAGCCCAGTCTCTTCCGTTGCCCCGGCAGCCCCCGGCTAGAAAACGACGAGCGGGCAACGTTCGCACGTATATCCATCATCCACAGCCGGACGTACGCTGGGACGTATATAGACGCGGGGACCGATGGAGGTAGCATGGCTCGGTTCGAGGTACGTATGTCACATCGAAGCTAGCATTATCCCAGCCAGCGACGTATTGGATCCTCCTCGTCCCCGCCATAGCCGGACAACGCACACGCGATGGCGACTCCATCCATGGCGCGCCCAGATCGATCAGGCAAACGAGAACGACCGGCGTACGTGCCTCCCGGGGGCGGGCGGGGCACACCAACAAGGCCACTAGCAGGGGGGGCGCGCCCTACTCGCGCGCTGGCCGGGTCCAGCGGCATTCACGGCTCGACAACAACGGGTGGTGGCCGGCGGCCGCCCGCCCGCGCGCGCCCACACACGAGCTGGACATGTACGCTGCGCGACGGCGACGCCGCCGGAAGGCGACGTCCTGCAATGCGTCGCGCGCGGCAGACGGGACGTGCGCGTCCGTCGTGGGGACGAACCCGCGCGCGCCCGCCGACAGGCGAAGCCCGGGCGGCCGGCCGCGTGCGCCTGCGTGCATGCCAATTGTTATTGCTCGATGCGACCGTGTACCATTCGATCTTGCAAGAGCTGTAGCCTGCAATATGGGTAAGTTGCCCGCTAGCTAGTCCGGCAAAAAACACGAGGGGGTGCTGATCAGACATCAGAGTATATAGTGCTCTCCCAGTCTCCTGATCAGATTCCGAAGCATGGCCAATGTCCCTGTATACTGTCTAGTGTCAAGGTGTTCGACAAAATGCATGCATGCAGGAACATGTAGACGGTCCAGTTTCGAAGCGTCGATCAGTCTCATCACGAACTCAACAGCTCGCGTTACTTCGGGAACGGGCCATGATTTGTACTCCGCGGCATGGCTGATTCGTACTTGCGCACTGTGGAGGAGCAACTGCGGATATACGTACGCACGTACGTATGGGGCAAATCATTGAAGTGGGCCGGACGTATGCATGCATGGCCGATGGTTAATTTGGCCCTCAGACCATCTCCAACCGGCTCCCCCAAAGCCGCCATATATGTCCGGGCGGACAGCCCGGATAGGGTTTGGACTGAAAACCAGCACCCAACAGCTCCCCCAAACTCAGACTATTCAATGCTAACTCGGAAGTTGTCCACCCCGCCCGATGCTCAAAAAACGGATGCTACAACCAAGCTTCATTTTGGGGCCGGATCTCTCAACTATTCAATGCTAACTCGGAAGTTGTCCGCAATGAGGGCTCTCTCCACCATAGTGGCAATGCATCGTCGCCGAGATTAACAAGTTTGCCGGATGCTATGCCCAAATGGGTTGCGTAAGTTTCATGTGGTTCATCAAC
Organism: Poa pratensis; assembly: GCA_947311845.1. NCBI lineage: Eukaryota > Viridiplantae > Streptophyta > Magnoliopsida > Poales > Poaceae > Poa > Poa pratensis. The sequence continues at coordinate 44,031,114 of CAMZMU010000052.1, forward strand.
AATGCCGGATCCTACTTGCTTCATTTCGTTGATTAGCTATTGATTCAATTTTCATAGATGGAGGATGTCATCCCACTGTATAATACGCTTGCGGGGAGGCCGGCGATGAGGGAGTGGAATCTCGGCCATTGTTGGGACATACTAAAGGATAGTCGTTTCATGGACTACACGCCGGACGCCAAGAAGAGGGACAGGGTGCGCCAAGTGGAGAGCCAGGCTCGGTTGGAACGCCGTTCTCGGCAAAGGGAACGCGAGGCAACGGAGAGCCGGCAGCAAAAGGAGCGTGAAGCTGGGGCTCGGAAGGCACGGCGAGCTCGAGCAAGGGCCCATGCAGAGTAGGAATCGGCAGTGGTGAAGCGGCGAACAAGGGCCCGATTCCGCCCAATCTCTGAGAACCTCTGGTCTCTCCGACGAATCTGCATCCGTGTGTGATGCCGTGAACTCTGTCCGTTTAATTTGCGTGTTGAACTATGTCTGGGATGTTTGAACTATTTTTTATTTGTATGATCTTTGAATTATCTATCCCTATGATCTACGTTACATGCCAATATGGTCCAGTTTGGAGCCAAATTTGATAACTCCGACCGGAGATGCTCTCAACTGAGTGCAGATTGCACGCATAAATAGCGTGGGCGTGGGGCACTGTACCTAGCTAGCGAGTGCGCACTGTACAAGAGTTATTAAGTGCGCCAGCTATGCGTGTCGGAGGAAGCTCTGTCCCCTGTGGCGTATTTGACCCTTGTGTCGCCTCTCTCTGCCCTCTCCTCCAGATATCCCTGCCGGCCTCTCTCCTGCTCGTTGCCGGCGGCCATGGTGGCCGGCGATGGGTTGGAGGGTGGTCTGACTTCTAGTAGTTGTAGGTTTCTTCTTCTCTAGCTTCTCGTCGGCAAATAACGAGGCGGCCAGATCCAGATCCGCCCCGGTCCTTTTTTTTCTCCTCTCCCTCAAGCTCATGGTGATGTCAGCGAGGCGGAGGGATGGACTAGGATAGTTGGTGGTTCTTATGCTGGCACCTCTCGGCCAAATCCCCTTGCTCTTTCTTTCTTCTTTCTCTTCGGCTGGACGCCGGCGGCTCGCAGCGGCGCTGGATCCAGTTCTTCTTTCCTTTGCAGGTTGAATCGGTGGTGGATTTCTTGCAGGGTGGAGGAAGATCAAGGCCGTTTCAATAAAGCTGCTTGTTGTATCTCCTACTTCATGATGCGGGAGTTCATCCATGTTCCTCTGGCCGGCCGTGGCAGCGAGGGGAGGAACTGGTGCTTCTGCTTAGCGAGGTGGTTTGTGCTGCAGAGAAGAGCTCCTCACGCGGTGGACAAGCTCGCCGTCGCGTTCTATGGCCAGAATGGTGGCCGATCTTCAACCTCCAAGTCGGAGGCCCTCTCGATCCAGCGCCGGAGCTCGGCGTCTCGAAGTAGTCAAGTGGTTCGTCCCCGACTGCGACGAGGTTGCCGGTGTCTGCGATCGTTCGCCGACAGGGAGAGACCGAGTGCCTCACTGTGCTCCGATCTCAGCGCTCTGTGCGCCTGGAGATCGCCGGCGACTGGTGGTGGAGAAGACCTAGGGCCTGATTGCAGTTCTTCTTTTAGTTCTAAGGTCTTTGTTGTAAAAGCGCTGGGCCTTTCTTCGAATATTAGGTCCTCCTGGGCAATAGATGGTAAAGGCCTAAGCAAATTTTGTACCTGCCCCCCTGATCTATAAAGTTGCAGCACAGGGGTCCTTGGACCCCAACCCTTGTACAAAAAAAAGCTATGCGTGTCGGCTACACTACACGTTTGTGTAATGTAGTGTTGCTCAGGATAATTGATATTTGGAGTGACCGGATCGAGAGGGAAATTTTCAGGATCTCTCTCCACATCTCATCACAAAATCTCATTCGAAAAAAAAAACGCATCCTAAATATAGAAATCGTTGTCTTTTATGCAAAAGGAATCTTATGCTTCATCAACATCATCAGACCGTAGTCCACACATATCTGATTAGTCTTATACTATATCGATGGAACATTGGAACTTCGTCATCGTATTTGCAAAAGGAACCATGTGTTTTACCAAACTAAACCTGCAGTCCACCGTGTCTAAGTTCCATCACTGAAACATATAGATTTAGATGATTGCTTATATAAGTTGCAGATATATCATCCACCAAAATACAAATGCCAAAAACTGGGAACTTCGGAGCAAATGTATACCCTAATGGATTTGATATGAAATACATTTTTTTTTCTGTTCCAATACTTGATTTTTCTTGTCGATCTCGCAGCTAAGAGAATGGGTGTATGCTTAATACGAGTTGAGTGATACATATTTACATAAATATTTAAAATTATAAGTGTCACATATTTATAATATAAGGAATTACGTTTGTGTCCTATGTAAGAGAACTGGCATGCAGTTCACACATAACGATGGCGAGGTTTTCATCGTGTCGTGGAGCGGACTCATACTGGGAGAAATTAATTGGTGCGGTCACTATCATGGAAATTTGATTGAAAATTTGACATTTAATGATGTGACTAAGCGACAAAGACGGGCTTCCTTTTTATTTGATATAATCTAATTAAGTTATAATATTGATGATCATTTTAAGGAAAATCACTACTAGTTATGCAAAAGGAACAAGGAAAATATAAATTGTTGTCAAAAGCTTAGTTTTCTTTTCTTCAAAATACCAAAACATAGTAATAATATGATAAAGTTGTGAGTGACCACCATGACGCCTATTAATTTCTATTTTTTGGTACTAAATCACAACAAAAAAATATCTTCGAAAAAAAGTGTAGCACAAGACAGAAGGAAAACTTATAATTTGTTACCCGTACAAAAATAACAAGTGGTAGCAAATATATGTGAATATAAATTCATCAACTTTTGTATTTTTTATTTCTCTCAAATAGCACAACACATTAGCCTCAAACTTTACAGATCAATATAACTTTTGTGCTACATTTTTTGTGCACTAAAAATCTATAAGTTAAGGGGGTGTGTTTGTGCTTAGAAAAACCGCTCTCTAATAATATAAGTACGGTCTAAGGAAGAAATACCTTATTTTATAATTCTCGGTGATTTCAAAGTTTTTCATCTCGTCATCCCAACCCTTTCAAATCACCAGGAAACATGGTTAAAGAGAAAGATATTAACAAGTTATATATGAATTCAAATCCCTACAAGGACATCAAAGCAGTTATACACTACATCAAAATCTCCATCGTGAGATGACCGTTATAGCGGAGTGGTGTAGTTCGTCTATCGGAGTGCTGTGCCACATTGGTAGGGTGAAAATCTGGTCTGGGTGGTCATAAATGGTGGTACATGATTTATTCATTGAAGATTATGTATTACCGTATCAATGGATACAAAGTTATACACCAATGAAGCCAAACTATGTATGCATTTTAGCCGCTTGTTCTTTTAATCGAGTTATTTTCATGTGTACTCTTTCTTCCGTGGTTGGTTGCGCTAAACCTAAGCTGCAGAATTATCACATGTTTGCTATAGTTTCTTTCTGTAGGCTAGCTAATTGGATATTTGTGGCAGATTTCACCTCACATGTCCTTGTAACGATATCAACACTGCTGTGCTTCTATTGATTCTGTTGATTAATTAGTACCCCACCATATAGTTGGTGACATGTTCCTTTCTCTAATCACTATGCGATAACTAAAATATTATATGCTACATACTACATTAGCATGGCCCTTTGTAAAGCAAAGCAAACCAAACAATTGCTCGCACATTGACGTAACCAACTTTGCACTTACAGTTTTGTATAGGCTTGCAGATGCAATGCTGCATCTATAAATTTTATCACGTGTGAAGTTGCATTAATAACTTAGTTTGCATTTTCTATCGAGACCATTTGCAGCAGTACAATCATATATACTCCATTCGTTTATAATTATTTTGCGTTCTGGGTTTAGTCAAAGTCAAACTTTGTGAATTTTGACCAAATATATAGGAAAAAATATAAACATTTGTAACAAAATTTTAACATTAATAGAATCTTCATAAGATATATTTTCATATTATATATATTTAATATTATAGATGTTGATATTTTTTCATATATACTTGGTCAAATTTTGAAGAGTTTGACTTTGAAAAAACCCAGAACGCGAAGTAAATAAAAACGGAAGGAATATTCATTTTGTGCTAGGGTGCTATACCAAGCTTCACAAAACTACCTAGATGGCAAAAGAAAATTCAAAATTATTAGAACCGAGTATCACATGTAGGTAGTTTCTAAATTCGATTAACACATAAGAGACCAAAAAAATTAAGAAGGAAATATTACAAGAGGAAACCAATTGGATAATCGTGATTTTGGAAGACCTTTTTATGTCAATAAAATATGCATTGAGTTTTTGTTAGGCTGAATGAAATAATTTAGAGTTTTTTATTTTTGTGCCCTGCTTCGCTTAGTTTTGCTCGTTTGTGCCCTACTCGCTTAACTTTCCTCGGTTTTGCCCTACTTCGCTCTTTCGAGGCTCGCACATGGCCAGACGGCCGTTTTCGTCGGGTCAACCTCCTTTGACCGTTACTTGGCCTGACAGGTGGGACTGGTTCCTTCGCTGCTCGCTGTCCCCACTTAAAAGCTTACAAGTGGGACCAGCGGAGGATGACAACTTGTAGGCAGCGTACGTGCGCGTCCATGCTGCTCGCCGCCCCGAAATTGCGCGCCTTCAATGGCGTTCCCCCCTGGCCGGCAAAAAGCTGCCTCGCCGCCTATGCTGCCGGCCTGGCCGCGCATCTGCTCCGCCGTCTCTCTTGCCTAGTCTGTCCCGCCGCAAGCTGCGTCTGGCCAGCCGAGTCAATGCCCCGGTCGCCATTACTGCCGGGGCAGACACATATGGCTAGAAAAGGAGCTATTTTCCTCTCCCATTGCGCCCACGCCACCTACTGATCTCCTCTTCCTCTCCTTGCAGTCCACTGATCTCCTCCTCTTCCCATGGCTCGTGGTGGTGCTCGTGGTGGTGGCCGCTCCACTCCCAGATCGAACCGCCGCCGCCAAATCTATCCTTGGTTTCTTCTGTCGAGCGAGGGCGGTGAAGCTGGAGGAGCACTCATAGGCGCTCTCCGAGCTTGAGCAGGACTCCTCCGAGGGGCAGGGGCAGGGGAAGGGCTCCCGATCCCATTTCCTTCATCGATCTACAGTCCGATGAAGAGGAGAAGGTGGACCCGGGTATGGCCTGGGCCAGGGCCGACTATCAAGCCATGGTCGACGCAGAAGCCGCGGAGAAGGCCAGCTCGGTGGAGGGCAAGGGCAAGGACCCAATGGAGGTGGAGGGCAAGGGCAAGGGCACGGCCCCGGTGGAGGTTTCTCACGACGAGGACGAGTGGTAGTTTAGTTTAGTTGTCGGTGGAGGGTATTATTATGTATTAGGCCCCAATGAATATTTGTTGTTGATGTATAATTATGTTGTCTGGTTATTAGTTCAGTTTAGTTGTCGGTCTAGGGAATTATGAATTATGCATTATGACTCTTTGCCTTGCCCCAAAATTCTACCATGCTTCTTAGCAATTTCAAAGAAAAAGATCGGAAAAAATCACCCCTTAGCTCTGAATTGTCACACTGAGAATTTTGGCCTTCTTTTGAAAACAACAGCATAAATCGTGAAGAAAACGATATGGAAAACCCATTATGAATCTTCCCTTTTGGTGCCGGATGATGAACCAAAATCATGAACTTGCAATACAGTAACATTTCCTTCATCGATCTACAGTCCGATGAAGAGGAGAAGGTGGACCCAGGTATGGCCAGGGCCAGGGCCGACTATCAAGCCATGGTCGACGCAGAAGTCGCGGAGAAGGCCAACTCGGTGGAGGGCAAGGGCAGGGACCCAATGGAGGTGGAGGGCAAGGGCACGGCCCCGGTGGAGGTTTCTCACGACGAGGATGAGTGGTAGTTTAGTTTAGTTGTCGGTGGATGGTATTATTATGTATTAGGCCCCAATGAATATTTGTTGTTGATGTATAATTATGTTGTCTGGTTATTAGTTCAGTTTAGTTGTCGGTCTAGGGAATTATGAATTATGAATTATGCATTATGAATTATGACTCTTTGCCTTGCCCCAAAATTCTACCATGCTTCTTAGCAATTGCAAAGAAAAAGATCGGAAAAAAATCACCCCTTAGCTCTGAATTGTCACACTGAGAATTTTGGCCTTCTTTTGAAAACAACAGCATAAATCGTGAAGAAAACGATATGGAAAACCCATTATGAATCTTCCCTTTTGGTGCCGGATGATGAACCAAAATCATGAACTTGCAATACAGTAACATTTGACAACCATGTCTTGTATGTAGATTGATTCATGATTTTCATGCGAAAAACCAAGATCATGGCCATATCCATGGATGGCCATATCCATGGATATCTTCTTGCAATGATGACACAACTTGGCACAAACATGTGTATTGGCATTGTAAACAACATTGCCAAAGCACGATTCCAATATTTTTGATTTTTTTAAAATTTCTTTAGTGCCGAAATCCCCATTTTGTTTGAAGTAGATACCATAAATAAGGTAGAAAATTGATCTCTCACAATTTTGATACAAGTTATATCATATGGGAAGCAAAATCCTTGAATTTCATGATTTTTTAAGCTTTTAAACTATATTCCATTCATTAAATGATTTACTAGCGTTTATAGACGAAAAAGCAAATTTGAACTACAAGTGTGTGATAGTTTGGCCCCAAAAATATAGAATAATCATACAAACGATTATACGCAATAGCACGAAAAAATGGAAAATGCTCCCTTAGTTATGAAGGGTCACACTGTCGATTTTGGCCCTGTTTTACAAAAACTTACATAAATGGAGAAAGAAACAAAAAAAAAAAATGGAAAACCTGGGGGAATCTTCCTTTTTAGTGTACTAGTATCAGGGAAAAATCATAAACTTGCAATATCACATTCTAATAAAACAAGTGTTCACAAAAAGGACAACCTTGTCTGGAGATTCATGACTTTCAAGCCAAAACCCAAGATCATGGCCATATCCATGGCTATATTATTGATGTGATGACATCACTCAGCACAAACATGTGTATTGACATTACAAACAACATTGCCAAAGCAAGATTCCAAGATTTTCGATTTTTATTTTTTTGAATTTTCTGTAGTGCCAAAATCCCCATTTGTGTGAAGTAGATACCATAAATAAGATGGAAAATTGACCTCTTACATTTTTGACACCAATTATATCATATGGGAGGCCGAATCCCTAAATATCATGATTTATGGAGCTTTTAAACTATATTCCACTCATTAAATGAGTTTAATAGCATTTACCTATGAAAAAATTACATAAATCGAGAGGCTATCAAAAAAATGAAACACCTTGGGGATTATTACTTTTTAGTGTTATAGTATCAGGGAAAAAACAGAAACTTGCAATTCAGCATTATTCAACTTTTTGTGTCCCAGAGCGCGCATTGTGGGTGCCAGTTCGCGTCCAGAACGCGCTTGGTGGCATGACACGGATGCACCTACGCAGATACGCACGTAAACAAAAAATTATTTGCGTCAGTTCTCGCACAAAATGCTTGCGATATGTCTAGATGGATCACAACGTTTCCAATTGCAGTCAATTTGACCAGAACGTCAATGCACATCAACTGTTTGACAGTTGTACTACACGCGTCAAGGTGCACCAGATGACGTGGTAAACATTTACAGGCATGTCATTTCAACTGGACGTCAAGTGCAGTCACAGGATGTCATCATTGCGAATATAATCTGTAAATGTGCAGTCATTTCACACTGGTTTTGGCAAAATACGAAGCGATCCGACTGTTCGTTTCCGCAGGCGGTTATCGATCTACGCGTCGTCGCACTGAATTCTTCTCTATCCTTCTCAAAGATAAAAAACCCCAATGCGTATGCGGTTCTAAAGCAGTTCTTCTCTCTTCTCTCCCAAGAAAACCCCATTCTCTTCGACCTCTTCTTCTCTCCCAAAACCCCTATCCATTCCCTTCCGATCGCCGCCATGTCGGACGACGAGTGGTGGCGCAGCGACCTTATTTCGAGCGACTCCGACGGCGAGGGCAACCCCATCGAGTGGTGGGAGGAAGGCCACGGGCCGTGGCAGGAGAACCTCGACAGCGACGACGACGGTGAGGGCGACGACGACGGCCAAGGCGAGGGCCACGACCATGGCTCCGACTCCGACTCCGACAAGGAGGAGGAGGAGAAGGAGAGGAAGAGGAGGAGGACGAGGAGGAGGAGCCGCCGAACGACGACTCCGAGGAGGACGAGGACGACGAAGACGATGACGACGACGGGGGCGCAGCACCGCCAGCGAAGAGGCGGAGAATGTAGAAGCCCACCGCCAGCGAAGAGGCGGAGGAAGTAGGAGCCCACTCCCGGCGAAGTAGCAGTAGTTGCACTGCTACTGACTAGTAGTAGTTTCACTACTAGTAGTAGAATTAGCACTAATTAGTAGTTAGTCTAATTAGTTATGGATCTTTTGTAATGGAAATCTTTTGTACTACTCCTAGTGAATGTGAAAATCACTAATCAGTTTCTAAATTTCAGTTTCCTAATTTAAGTTTCAGTTTCCCAGTGCAAAATAAAACAGTTTCTAAAGTTCAGTTTCCTAAATTAAACGTGTCCAAATTTAATTTCAGTCTTAACGATCTAATAATCAGTGAATTATCTCTAGCGAGGTGGGACTAATCACATCCAAGGCCAACTATAAATAATTAGCATTGAACGAAGGGGGCCCGGGCCCGGTTCCACCCCACTTCGTTCGATGCTAACGTTAGCAGTCGCAAATTCGGGTTTATAAAGAGGGCGTGCACCTTGCCAACTAGCGAGGTGGGACTAAACACCAACAAGTATGACTCAGCAGTGGGAGAGACCGTTGTCAGTTTGGGCCGGCCGATCAAAGATGTCAGCGAACTAACGGTCAAAGGAGGTTGACCCGACGAAAACTGCCGCTTGGCCACCCGCGAGCCTAAAAAGAGTGAAGTAGGGCAAAACGAGCAACGTTAAGAGAGTAGGGCACAAACGAGGAAAACTTATGCATGATATTTTTTATATCATGACCTATATATGAAATAATTACATAATTTAATCGCTTGCTAAGATAATACACGTGAGGATGAGGAATAGCAAACAGAGTTCTATAATTATATTTATTAGTAAGCACCATTTTTCTATTTATAAATATTATTAACAAACATACATTTAGAGTGATAGACCAGACCACATACATGCAAATTATGGCAAATAACAATGTGATTATTTCTGGTCCATAATTACTTTCAGTTTAAATAATATCTTTACTATAGCTAAACTTCTTATTGCTTTCTCAAACTTAGAAAGTAAACACAATTAAGAGCTAAAACATGTATATTAGTTAATTTTCACATGTATACGTTTCTACGTATCCTTTACTTGCATGAATATTTTCTCAGAGTTTTGATGATTTGGAGTTACGATTTCCGCTAAGTTGATCCTAGGTTGAGAAAATTTCCGTCGAATTCAGTTGTACTCAAGTAGTAAGAGTTAAACATGAAACAAATTAATTAACATTCCTAGGTATCAAGAGAAAACTTTGTCTCAATGATTAGCGGTTACAAGCTGCCGTAGGCTAGCACCATTTGCACTTTGCAACACCAATAATGTTCGCATAATTGCGGCACCTAACATGCATTACGTCCTCACCCCGAGCGCCAGCTCCATATCTGATCAAGAGAATCCCCAGCATTCCATAATTGGAGTGTAATTACATTAAGTAGCTCGTGTTCATGAACATGAGCTAGCTAACTAACGGAGAATAATTAAAATTGTGCTACAACCTCCGATCCATATTAATGGGCTTAACTTTATCTAGATATTGATGTATCTAGTTAAGTGTTTAGACTAGATGCATTCGTATCTAGACAATGTTGAGGCCATTAATATGGATCGGAGGGAGTATTATAATGTTATAAATACACATGCATGGATCATTCTTACTCCAAGAACAGAGTTTTCTTACCTTAGGTTTGTATTCCTTTTGATAAAGGGAATTTATTAATATAAAAAAGATACAAATTATACCCAGCCTCTACACCGGCTTGTATTTTTATATCACAAGACACGGGTTACAATCACGCTTTACTCCAACTAGTTAGTTTCATCGCGCACGATGGAATTAAGCCAAACAACACATGCCCACTCAACCATCTACGATCTGCTTAGCTAACCTGCATATTCGCCTTTATTGACTTAATACCTTGAAGCCCAGAGATCGATTCAGCAGCTTCGGCGGTGGGGCAGTGATGAATGCATTCCCAAGCAGATACGAACACCGTTCCCTCATCGTTTCTGAGAACTGCACCCCATGATCCTGCCCTTTCTTCTTCAGCGAAACTAGCATCGAAGTTTAACTTCGCCCAGCCAGGCGCTGGTTTCATCCAGGGTTCTGTACTCTGTAGCTTCTTTGTTTCTTCCTAGTGCTTTTCGCCGGACTGACAATGGCTTGCTTCCCCTTGGCATCAAGCAAACTTCTAATCTCTGTAGTGTAGTCCCGCATAGATGAACAGAGTATACTGTTTCCAATTCGTACGAACAATGTAGCTCGCGAGCTGATTCATCAACTTGCCGCAATAAATTATAAGCTAGCTGATGGAACAAACTACTGTTCACATACTTTTGGAGACACAGACAACACTTTTTTTTTCGAGACAACAAAATTCTGTATACTTAGCAAACCTATTATTAACTGTAATTATCTGGTCCAACCAATTAGGAGTACTCAGCACGCCGCGATACAATTTAGAAATATATCTAAAAAGAAAACAAACATGAATACTTTTTTTTGCAAGGTAATACGGTTCTCATTAATAATTAAAAGACGAGATACAAAGTACGTATACACCGATCTTACAGATCTGGAGAGATAAGATAAACCTATGTGACAAACCAACGCCTATCCCTATTCTTCGGCACCACCGTAGCAGCCACCAAAGAAAAAAGTGACAGATCACCTCTTCACCCGAGCTCGACGCGGCTCCATCGCTGATCATCCGCTTTTCGGACCTCCAAAGTAGTTTGCCATAGGACAAACCATTGCCATTGAAAGAATCAGACCGGGGCAGCACGACCCCGGACACGCCGTCGAATTTCAGCACTGGCACCCCTGCACGATGACGTCGGAGTAGGGAACCAGAACCGTCAGCCTCCAACCACGCACCCAGCACAAGGTGCACCATCTTCCAGCTGTCACCAGTGCAGACCACCGTCTGCACGTACTCCTGAACGAATCATCTCTGCTCCACCATGTCACCGGAGACAACGCCGCAGCAACGGGGACAGAACAGGAGGAAAAACCCATCTGATGGAGTCGCCGCCGCCGCCTCGCCGACACCATCCATGAAGCCTAAAACCACCGACCTGAAAGATCGGCAAGCACACGATGCCACCAACTCCGAGACGCCGCCATGAAGGACAACGCCGGAGTGGGAATAGAGTTGAGCCAGATTTATTAGTCCGAGCTTCGTTCCCACCACCCAAACGACGCACCACGACCTACAAAGCCAAACCCTAACTACAGAACGGAGAAACCCGAATCCTCCCTCCCTCCCGCCGCCGGAGCAGCGAACGGAGGGAGAGGGGACCAGCAGGTTCACCGGTGGAGATCGGTGGAAGAAGATCGCCTCCTAGCGGCGGCTAGGTCAGGAGGGAACAATTGTTAGGCGCGTAATGAATACTTGATAGGGTACATAGCAAAGTCATTACTAACTATATGAAAGACGAGCGGTTTCGCGAGCTCTCAGCGCTCTTGCACTGTTCACCACTGTTCATGAGCAGTGGTGAACAGTGCCTGACCGCTTCTTATAGAAAAGCCCCGCGTTTTCCAAAAATTGTAAATCGGTCCTCCGGAATAAACCATCCTTCGCCGTTCCGTACGTCAGAGGGACTTATTTCAAATTTTCGGTCAATCCAGGGACCTTCTCGCAGCGACGCGGTCATCTGCGTCAGCAAGTGACGTCATTGTGGGCCCCAGCCGTCAGAATTTTATTCATTTTGATAAGTAATTTCGGTAATTATTAAAACCCTGCCATGTGGGTCCCGTTATCATAATTTTAAACATTTCCACAAATTTCATAAAAATGTCCAAAATTGTATAATCTATAACTTCTGATCTGCAATTCAGAAAAAAGTGTTCAATATATCAAAATGTTCAGAAAAAATAAATCTGTCTACTGGTATCAAAATTCATGCATATTTAACAACTTTTAACCATGCTTATTTAGGAGAACAAAATAATTAATTTATGGATAGGCCGATTTATTGGTTTGAACGACGTGGATTTTTCTCCCGTTGCAAGGCACGGGTTACCAGAAAAATACAAGTAATATACCAAAATTTTCAAAAAATTGTAACCTATATGTTTATGTCAAATTCATGCATGCTTATCCCCTCTCCATTTCCGCCAAGTCTTGCGTGCTGGGACGCTCGAGGCACGCTGGAATCGCCGCCGCCGTGAGCTTCCTCCGGCTCGGCCTCCTAGTTTTTTTCTTTTTTAATTTTTTTTCACAAAATTGAATTTTCCTATAAATACCCATCGAAAAAATATGAAAAATACATCAAAATGCTCAGAAAAATAAATGCTAACTATTTATCGCAAAAAATAAACATGTTTAGATATTTTAAATTGGTGAATATTTAGACAAAAAACAAATGCACTTCCTCTAATTATGTGGAGCTAAATTTATTAGATGCTCACATAATGCACTTCCTCTAATTATGGACTTAAATTGAACATTTCAATTTGGTAAATATTTGGATGTAATCTAGATGAACTTTCCCTAAATATGGAATTCAACTCAATAAATGTGAATCAAACATGTTTAAATATTTTGAATTGGTGAATATTTAGACAAAAAACAAATGCACTTCCTCTAATTATATGGGGTCATCAAAATGCTCAGAAAAATAAATGCTAACTATTTATGGCAAAAAAATAAACATGTTTAGATATTTAGAATTGGTGAATATTTAGACAAAAAACAACTTTACTTCCTCTAATTATGTGGAGCTAAATTTATTAGATGCTCACATAATGCACTTCCTCTAATTATGGACTTAAATTGAACATTTCAATTAGGTAAATATTTGGATGTAACCTAGACGAACTTCCCTAAATATGGAATTCAACTTAATAAATGTGAATCAAACATGTTTAAATATTTTGAATTGGTAAATATTTGGACAAAAAACAAATGCACTTCCTCTAATTATGTGGAGTCATCAAAATGCTCTGAAAAGTAAATGCTAATTATTTATGGCAAAAAACAAACATGTTTAGATATTTTGAATTGGTGAATATTTGGACAAAAAACAACTGCACTTCCGCTAATTATGTGGAGTTACATTTATTAAATGCTCACATAATGCATTTCCTCTAATTATGGTCTTAAATTGAACATTTCAATTTGATAAATATTTGGATGTAATCTAGACGAACTTTCCCTAAATATGGAATTCAATTCAATAAATGTGCATCAAACATGTCTAAATATTTTGAATTAGTGAATATTTGGACAAAAAACAAATGCACTTCCTCTAATTATGTGGAGTTAAATTTAGTAAATGCTCACATAATGCACTTGCTCTAAGAATGGACTTAAATTGAACATTTCAACTTGGTAAATATTTGGATGTAATCTAGATGAACTTTCTCTAAATATGGAATTCAATTCAATAAATGTGTTTTTCCACTCATTATGGACTTAAATTAAATACTTACTGAAAAAATAGAAACATATTTGAACATTTCAACTTGCTAATTTTTTTTGGAGATGCTCTAAAATATATCAACATGCTCACAAAAATATATGCTAACTACTTATGGCATAATGCAAACATATTTGAACATTCCAATTTGGTGAATATCTAGATACAATCTAAATGAAGTTTATCTAACTATGGAGTTAAAATTAATAAATGCTCATATCATGCGTTCTCTAACTATGGAGTTAAATTAAAAATTTATGGCAACATACAAGCATATTTGAACATTTTAATTCACTAAGTATTTAGACATACTCTAGACGACAAATTCCGACGGATTTCAACATTTTGAATTACAACGGGTGCGGCGCGTGCTGCCGCGCCAAATTCAACTAGTTCTTACTTTAGACGCGTACATACATACATACATACATACATACATACATACATACATACATACATACATACATACATACATACATACATATATACAGTATGACTACTCGTAGAGCGTACTCGTGTCGTGTGGAGTGCGTACGTACGCTGAGGGCGACATGTCTACGCTCGGTTTAATGCATGCACACGTAGCTATACAGTTTTAAGTTACTGGTGAGAACTTGCCTGTGGCAAGATGGTTAGGTGGGTGGTTGTACCCCCAGCCAACCAGAATTCAAACCCCAGGTTTGATGCTGGTGTTTCTCATTTAAGGCGGAATATTCTTCAGTGGGAGGCGACGTTCCCGTCGACAGCGAGGCGCTCGTGGTGACTTCGTCAATCTCAAGACTTGACCCGCCGATTCAGTCTCTCGGACGTACTCATAGGGGTAGGGTGTATGTGCATGCGTTCATAGGGGTAAGTGTGTGCGCGTGTATATGAGCGCTTGCGTTGTACTGTGTTAAAAAAAAGTTTTAAGTTGCTGGTCCCGGCCGGCGTTTTGCACACACACGTTGCTGTAGATTGCCAAAAAGTGACCTCACTAATACGTCATGCTGCGATTCCAACGTGGATAAACGTGTGCATCTCAAAATAATGAACCACATGCATGTAATTATTAACTAAGCATCTCAATAATTTCCCTGAAACTTTGTGTGTAACTGAATCCTATCCTGACAACTAAAAATTTGATGTCTCGACTCTCCTCTTGCCAAGCTCAAACTCATTTTTATCTGCGCTCGGTTTGTATGGCCTCCATGTGCTGTTAAACAAGGCAAATTTTTTGCCACTTTCATTGATTAAGAAGAAGTTTTAAACGTGTTTCAAACCAAAGGGCCAAGGACAAAGCATGGCCCTTCAAATATACATCGTCAACTCTCGCGACACCGAAATACTAGAGACCCTAGCCCCAAGAAAAGACCACATCCTAGATTCCTCCTTAATTTTTCTCACTACCATTTCACCATAGTGGATTTTTGATTGCGAAAGACAGACCCGTGCGTTTCCCTCTATCCAAATTTCCCATGTAATGAACCATGCTTCATGTGGCAAAGGAAGAAGGCGAAGAAGGAATTCGCCAAAAAAAGAAAAACAGACGAAGAAGAAGGGAAAGGGGCGTAGAGAGATTTGGTGAAGATGACGGATCGATGGCAGTTGATGCAGGTGGCGTCCGTTTTGCAGCGTGAATTTAACATTTCATGCACACGAACAGGGAAACCTGTCGGTGCACAGGCACGTGTGCTATAATTCCTTCGTTGTCAGTAGGTTACTATTGGCTGGTGACTGGTTCTCTGCCAGGGAAAATGATCTACCTGATGATCTGCTCCATAAGAAAAACCCCTGGATCGTTGTGGCAACAGGAGGGATCACACAAATCCGTACACTAGGGCAATCACGGTATTATAGAATAATCTGCCTGCTGAATATTGCTAGAAAAGGTAAAGAAGTTTAATTAATGGCATGTGGTTATGATTGCAATGCCCTCTCGTCCACACGCAGTAGTGCGTGCTTGCTTTGCTGGAGTGTCTCCAAATTCTCACATGGACATTTGGCCTTTTCTGTGCCCTGCTTTTTCGTGAGTGTGAAGGCAAACCCATTTTCCTATATGCCGATCAGTAAAACGCTTACGTATGCCCTGATAGCGCAATTTTTAGCAAGACGTTACTACAGTTGCCCGTCACTTTGACTAAATTTGCCGCAAAGTGTGTAATTTTAGCAAGATTACTGTGATGTAAGAAAGATTTCACATCACTTAGACTACAATTAATCTGTTACGATAATTGCGCCATAGCGAGATCATAGACGACACCGAGGCACGATGTTTGGTAACGCAGTTCAGCGATCAACGCCTACATCTGCGGGGCATGACTACGGACGCTCCTCCCCAAGATATCGCAACGGCTGCCCTAGGCGCCGGCACAAGCCGCCGGCTCCCCTGCATGCCAATTGCTATCAAGTCGTCATCGGTTACATCGTGTGGTGCTTCCACATTATATGGGAGACCCGGGGTATAAGAGTTCGACTCCAACACTACCCGTATCCTATCCACACCTAATACAACTCCAAGTCCTTACCGTAACCCAACTCGTACAGAATATTCGACACAAACACAACAAACTCCACCTTGGCGAATATTCTCCACCACCTTGAATTTTGCAAAGCGTCGAACTCCATGTACTCCGGACTTGAGTTGTCTTCTTTGTAGCTTATAGAACGCTACCCGACGAGTCTTCCTCAAACTCGCCGCCTCCGTGGAACACAGCTGCTATTCCCACAACCTCATCCTTCTTGACTCCACCTGCAACTAAGAGAACGTTGTTGTCCAAGTCATCACTATGAGTTGCAATATTAGCACTTGAGCCACCACTGAGAACTGGACAATCCCTCTTATAATGTCCCCACTGCTTACACTTGTAACATTGCACCTTCTTCTTTTTCTTCCTCGCCTCATGTCCTTTCTTGCCTAGCTCACCCTTGACCAGCAAACCATCACCATGAGCGACTTCCTCTGTGATCTTCTTCTTCCTCATATCATAGGATAATAAGGCCGCAGTGATATCCTCAAGCTCGACGGTCTCCTTGCCATACGTCAAAGTAGTGATCAAATGCTCATAGGACGGTGGCAACGAACAAAGAAGAAGAATCGCCCTATCCTCATCGTCAACCTCCACACTCAGTCGTGCTAGATCCGTGACAATCTGATTAAAGACATTTATGTGCTCCACAAGATCCGACCCTCCTGCATTGACAGCTTATATAACTTTTGCTTCAAATACACCTTGGTCGTCGCAGTCTTGGACATAAACTGACTCTCCAGCTTCTCCCAAATCTTTTTCGGCACATTCTCATCCATCACATGATACATGACCTGGTCTGAAAGACACAACCGTATGGTCCCGGCTGCTTGCATCTGCAACTCCTCCCAGTCATCATTGTCCATCTTAGCTGGCTTGACATCCCGCAACGCCTTCAAACATCCCTGTTGCGCCAACAAATTCTTCACCCTTGTCTGCCATAGCGCGAAGTTTCCAGTCCCTTCAAACTTTTGCACTTCAAACTTGGTAGTCGGTGCCATGACAACTGACTAGTGAAGAATAACTTCTGCTCAACCTCCAATATCTTGGCTCACCTTGATCGTCAATGCCTCCTTGATGAACTGCCTCTGTATCACTATTCGATGTTTCCGCCGAAAAGATTTGTCATGATTGTCAAGAAATGTCAGCCCACACTGTCCGCCCTTCAGAAGTCGTGGAACCCAATCGTAACAGGTCGTGCTCCACCTTCTCCTGAACCTGCAGATCGATTCTGTGCGCTGCCTATCCTCTGTCGCCCCGCCTTTTATTGCGCTGGGCACCGGCCTATTCCTTTTCCTTCTCCGTCACGGAAACCGAGTCCTCGTAGTCACAGCCACAGGTTGCGTTTCCAAACTTGGATCCAATCGGGCAGAACCCAACTTACATGCACCTGACTAGGAATCTCCAAGTCCAAACACGTATCTACATGCAACCGTGGAACCAGCATGCGCATTATTCCACGAATCCTGCACAAACACGCAAGGCCCTCTTTTTTTTTTCCTTATGTCTGCACTCTGCACGCACTAGGAGACCTCCTGCCACACGTTTCCGACCGACCGCCCGTCTCGTGCAGCAGCGAGATCGACTTGACTTTCCTCGACTCGTCCGTTTCCATCGAAAAATAATCCGCCGGTAATTTCGACGGGAGCACCTCGTCCGTTTCTTGATTCTCGCCAGCGATCTGCCGCCTGCCCTGCCGCGCGTACCTGGACGCTGACCCTGTCGCTGCAATCGCCACCTCGCGCATCATCCCGTGCACGAGCCGTGTGCACCATGGCCACCCGCATCGTCGACACAACTCGTCCGCAGTGCCACGACGCCGCCCTTGTGCAACACCGAGCGCACCATCTTGATGCCCTCACACTCCGATCTATTCGGTCGTCCTCCACGTCTGGTCGCCGATCTGATCGCGAGCCGAAGCGCCGCCTCCACGACGTCTTCCCAGCCACTATGTCGGTCCGATTGCCACGTCTAGCCAATCCCTACCGAGTGCAGCCCATCGGACGGTCCAGGCCTCCTGCCCGAAGTGTCCGACTCCACCGACCGCATCCGCGATCGCCACCATGCTCCACCTTGCGCCTATCGGACGTTTCCAGGCGCCCGCCGAGCATGATCCTCGTACCTCCAGATGATCTTCCGCATAGCCTCGACCAGGCTCTGATACCACTTGTTACGATAATTGCACCATAGGGAGATCATAGGCGACACCGAGGCACGATGTTTGGTAACGCAGTTCAGCGATCAATGCCTACATCTGCGGGGCATGACTACGGGCGTTCCTCCCCAAGATACCGCAACGGCCGCCCTAGGCGCCGGCACAAGTCGCCGGCTCCCCCTGCGTGCCAATTGCTATCAAGTCGTCATCGGTTACATCGTGTGGTGCTTCCACATTATATGGGAGACCCAGGGTACAAGAGTTCGACTCCAACATTAATCGTATCCTATCCACACCTAATACAACTCCAAGTCCTACCGTAACCCAACTCGTACAAAATATTCGACACAAGCACAACATAATCGATTGAGCGCTGGAGATGCATGAGATGGATGCATGAGACATGTTGCCGTGTTGATCGATTGCTTGCGTTCCAGATAACTTGTGTCAAGAAGTGATGTTTACGCAAAGTGAATGTCCAAAGTCCCACAAATTAAGCCGGGGCAATTGCATGCATGGATGTATCATATATGCATGCAGCATCTCTAGTGGAAGATACAAAGTGTGAAGGTGAAAATAATGAAGCTATGGAAAGAGGCAAGAAAGCAGGGGGACAGAAAAGAGTCAACCAGCCCTACCACCACAGCTGGGTGGACAGTTACGAGACCTAACCTAGTCTAATCAGCACACACGAGCGAAGCTTAGTAGCCAGCACAGGCATGATTCTCGACAAACCTTTTGCTCGCTCCGATCAAAGGTAAGTGACGAGAAAGGCAGAGCTGAAGAGAGAGGGCGTAGTACAGTACTTGGACTGGCTCTGTGTCTCTACTCACTACACACACTCGCGAGCAAGGGCTACGTTGATACCTACCTGAGAGCGACCTCCCGCCTTCCGCCCGTGCTCTCTTTTATACTCCTACCTCACACTTTGTCCTCCTCCATCATCTCCCCTCCAGCCCTCTACCAGCTCCATTACCGGAATCGATCGTCGGGGCCGCCGTCGGCTTGCAGCGGCGGCGCCACCTGAGACGTACTTAGCCCGAAACTAATTGGCAAGATGTCGAAGCGGTCGTGCGGGCCGAAGAAGAGGCTTCGGCGAGGCCTCTGGTCGCCTGAGGAGGACGAGAAGCTGATGAACCACATTGCCAAGTACGGCAATGGCTGTTGGAGCTCTGTCCCCAAAATCGCAGGTATCATAACAAAACCTAGTTACATCCATCACTGTAGCCGATAGCTCTTCCAGCTCTACTAGCTAACACTGCAACCGCTAGCTCTAGTCAGTTATAGTATATGGCAGTGGCACTCTGCGATTGTGCTAACTAGTTTAATTAGAGAATTGTTACGATGTAAACATATAAAGTTAGCATTCTGAATTGCCCATTTGGTTGAATTAACTGGTTTAATTTGTTGCTGCATTAGGCCTAGAGAGGTGTGGGAAGAGCTGCAGGCTGAGGTGGATAAACTACCTGCGGCCGGACCTGAAGAGGGGCGCCTTCTCCCAGGAGGAGGAGGACCTCATCATCCACGTCCACTCCATCCTCGGCAACAAGTGGTCGCAGATCGCCGCGCAGCTGCCGGGGCGCACCGACAACGAGGTCAAGAACTTCTGGAACTCGTTCATCAAGAAGAAGCTCCGCCAGCGCGGCATCGACCCTACCACCCACAAGCCCCTCGCCGCTGCCGAGGACGTGAACCGCGGCGCCTCAGCCGTCAGCCGCACGGCGGTGTTCAGCGACGCCGAGCTGATACTGTCGGCGACGATGGAAGCGCACATGCCGCCGCCGCTGGTGTCGGCCGAGAGCTACGCTTACGGCAGAGGCAGCGGGGGCGACGACGGGTCCCTGTCGTCGCTGTCCGGGTACGACCACACGGCGGACTTCGCCGGGTACCTGGACGGGGACGCGCTCAACGGCGGGGTCATCCCGTCGGTGTCGAGCTCCAGCACGCTGAACTCGTTGGCCGGCCTAAGCCCCGGTGCCACCGCCACCACGGACGAGCATTGCTGCAACAACAACAACCCCAGTAGCAGCGGCGGGTTTGAGTCTTCGACGAGCACCCATCTGCCGTGGCTGGAGCTGGGGTCCATCAGCAGCTGCACAGAGGACGCCACTGCCGGCGCCGACAACTACGGCGCGGCGCTGGACGAGCTCAAGTGGTCCGACTACGTGTTCGACGGCGGATACCAGCAGTACCAGCAGGGGCAGTGCATCTACGGCGGCGACGTCAAGGTCGCCGACGTCGCTGCGGCGGCGCAGTTCGACGCGCACGGCATCAGCTGGTGCTTGAATTAGCTTAATATATCCAACACCAAACACCAACGGCGGCGAGCAATCAATTGTAATAGCACGCCAAGCTTAAGACCCACTGTATACACACATATATTACACGCACATATATATATATATATATATATATATATATATATATATATATATACGTAAGTAAGATCGAAGATAGCTAATGTGTGGCGAGGTTTTTGGATTGTGAAAATCTTTTCCCCTTCATTTTTCTTCTTGGGTGGTTGATTTGTAACTTGGCGTGTAAAGTGAACATGAAGAAACAGAAAGTTGGACACATGTATAAAAGGTGTTTGATTTTGCGTGGTTAGTTTAATAATGAAATCAATAGACAGAGTGTGGTGATGATTAATCAATCACGGCTTGGACGTCTGGCTTTATCATCGTAGGGCCGGGCGCACATTGAATTCGTCCTCGATCGATCGATCGATCGCTTTACTTTTTGGTGATGGTGGGGTGTTGGTCCCGTACGTCGCTCCTACTGCGTGCGTCAATCTGGGCATGATTGAGCTGCTGTAAGCAGAGGACGTACTTTTACTGTGCAACTTGTTTGTTTTGTAGTTGGTGGATTAGCTAGCTAAACCTAGCACATGGACGATGCATCAGCTTAATGCCTTGATCAGAACGTGATGGTTCATTCGATCAAAATAAAGTCTGTGGTGAAGTCGGAGTCTTTGCTCAGAGTTTAGGGTTGGCGGTGTTACTTCCTAGGGGAGATGTGATGACGATGACGCCTACGTGTTGTCTCGACGAGGCCCTCCTTGGAGAGGTGTGGGGTATCCCGTGGGTGCCGCTCATCGGTTTGTGATGGTTTTTGCTAGGTTTGGCCAGCGTGTGCTGTTTTGTGCTGTATGGTTTTCGGTTGTCTTTTTCTTATAAACTACCCATGTTTTTTTTTTGACTTAATCAATCAAAAACATTACCTAGGTTCGGAAAAAAGTGCTTGTGGTTCCTGAGCTACAGTGAGCTTGATTTTTAAATATTTTGAAAACTAAACTTCTAAGTCTAAAAAATTCTTAATTTTGGTTTACAAATACATATACACATTATGTATATTATATACATCAGAAGTTTCGTAAATAAAAACTTTGAATTTTTTCAACTCAGAATATGAGTTTTTTTTGCACCAAAAATATACATATACATTGAACATGCATATGTATGCAACGGAAATTTTTTAAAAAGTTCAAGTTCTTTTTTTTTTGCAGTTAAACATTTGCTGTGTTGGGGATATACCAAATAGGTATGCCCATGTCATGGAATTATTCTAGCAAGTCATGGTAGCCCACTGGTAATAATGCCGGCTAGCACACGGGTAACCCAGCCTGATAAGACAAGATGGAGTCCATGCCTAGTTAAGGAAGGTCTAAGACGGAGTCTGTCTGAAAACCAAGAGTTGTGTTCCTTTGAGTACAATACCCAACCCTATGTCAGATTAGTTTAGTACTCTATTAGCTTGTCGGCTACGACTCTCCATGTAAACGTACACCCAACTGCCTATATGAAGTCAGCCTCCGGCCAGTTTTAGGCCTAATCTTTAGATCAAATCTCAACCTTGTAACATGTACGCATATTTACTATAGTGAATTACTAAGATTGTAAGTTTATGATTTTTCTAAACTAGTACACTAATTAGGAAGCTTCGCACACATTTTCATTTTTATCATTTGTTTGTTTATATGTTTTTTCTAAAACATGTTTAGAATTGTCAGTTTGACCATTCATAGGTATGCGTTGAATTTTACCTTTTTTTGTGGTGCTATTGCATAGAATCATGTTAGACTATCTTTATATAGTTTTCTCTAATTTTGGTGCCAAACTATAACACACTTATAGTTCAAATCTGAAATATTTTTGATAAATCAATTAAACTCATTTAATGAATGGAATATAGTTAAAACGCTAAAAAAGTAAGATATTCAGAGATTGTGCCTCTAATATGATGTACTTTGTGTGAAAAATGTAAATATCAAATTTGCAATCTTATTTGTGTTACCTGCTTCATAAAAAAATCACATTTTACAATAAAAAATTGGAAAAAAAACTTTCAAAAAATATCTGAGTCTCGCTTTGGCAATCTTGATTACAATGTTAAACCTCATGTTTGTGCCGATTTTGGTCATGATATCAGTAACTTAGCCGTGGATAGGGCTATGACCGGTCATTTTGCTTGAAAGTTATGAATCTTCATACAAGGTAGTCCATTTTGTGAAGACCTTTCTTCTTCAAAATTTGTTGTATTGGAAGTTTATGATTTTTCCTAAAAACTAGTCCTTTGCGCATGTTTTAATTTTTTTTGTCGATTTATGGGATATGTTTTCTACATATAGACCCAAAGTGTGTTTGTGTGCGTGTGTGTGTGTGTGTGTGGGGGGGGGGGGGGGGGGGGGGGGGGGGGGGGGGGGCTATTGTGTAGTATCATGGTGGAGTACCTTTATATGATTTTTATCTAATATTTGGGCCAAATTATGATGGATTTGTAGTTCAAATTTTAATTACTTTCTATAAATCTGATTAATGAATGGAATAAACCTTAAAAGCTCAAAATTAAAGATATCCACGGATTGTGCCTCCAATATGATATAATTTGAGTGAAAATTGTGAAATTCCAATGTGCTATATCTTAGCCATGGATATCGAAGTTTCTTCACTGCCTTCTCTAACATAATTATACATAATCAACAATACTACTCCTCACTTATTTCTCTAACATAATTTACATACAAGCAAATACTATTATTCATCTCTAAAATGCTTTTGCGAAATCATGTTTACTTACATTGAAATGGTACTACAATCTGATTTCGATCACAATCATCGGAGTTTGTATGAAATAGAGTTTAGTTAAGTGAAATGGTGATGGATGTGATTTCATGTTTGCTTAGTTAAGCCTATGAAATCGAGTTAGTTTAAGGTGAAACGTAATGAAATCTAATTTCGATTAGAACCATCCATAAAAGATCGAGTTAGTTTAAGGTGAAACGTAATGAAATCTAATTTCGATTAGAACCATCCATAAAAGAAATCCTCTCAATTTAATCCAAGAGCTCCATATCGTAGTTCGGCCTCTAGATTCAGTAAGGCCATATGCCAAGGCCACACATTCCGACTTATAAACTGGTCGTACATATGTAATTAGCGAGATGGGACTAAACATTTGTGACTCAACATCGAGGGAGACCATGCATAAAAATTTAAATATTGAATTTAGGGACGAGTCTGCTCTGACCGGCCCCTAGATTCGATGTTAACGTGTACCACCGCACATTCGACTTCATAAACCGGTCGTACACACTGTAAACTAGCGAGATAAAACTAACCATCCCATCCGTGTAAGTTGTGACTCAACAGCGAGAGAGACCGCGGTTGTTAGTTTGGGTCGGCATGTCAGCGGTCAAACCGTTTGACAGTGAGAGCAACCGCGGTCAGTTTGGGTCGGCCCATCAAAACAGTCAGTGTAGTATTGGTCAAAGGGATTGAATCGACGGAAACGCTCCGTTTGAGCATTCGTGATGCTGTTCTCGACAAGGAGGACAATAGTTAAAAAGGTTAAAAGTCCGAGAAACACTGAGTAGTACTAATCGAAATGAGGCACGATAGATAACCCAAATATTCAATATTTAGCCTTGCACAAAATAAATCATGATTAGAAGGTGAAGCACTAAAGCTGATCAATCGTACTAGCGCTAGGACAAAGATAATTAGACCAATGGTAGCACTCTTCCGATCAACTCCCATCGTCCCAAAATAAGTGTCTCAAGTTTGTTTATCCAAAAGTAGATGTATCTAGACATGTTTCATGTATAGATACATCTACTTTTAGGCAAACTTGAGACACTTATTTTCGAACGGAGTGAGTAGTAATATTTATTTTCTCACATTTTTTAGAATCGTATGCAGAGATAGTTAAGCGTCCCAACACTGTTGTTCAACCGTGTGAATGTAGATATGATTCACCGATCAAATTAAGTTCTCGCTAATCTAAATACTACTCGCTCCGTTCTAATTTAATTGACTTGTTAGGAGGGAGTAACACTGAAGAGTATATAGGCCGGGCCGGGTCTGTTAAGTACTGCACACTGTACAGTGCACGACTGATGGAACTTGCAATAACTGATATAGGGGCAGTTAGTTGTAGATGCTGAACGCTCGTAACCAACTATACAGTACTGTGTACGCGCGCTACGTATACGTACATGCGCATCAAGAACCCTACAGAAAATTAAGAGAGAAAACGACTGAAATGAAGTAAATTTGCAGGCGAGGTACGCGTCACATGATTATACGGCGCATGGCAGAAAACCAACACGTCTGGCGCCCAATGAGCATGTGGAGCAGGGTTAATTGCGTAGCTTAGTGTACTTCTACATGTTCTTCACTCATTAGAAACTGAGAATACGGTTGCAATAGCATGCATATAGCTTCATGCATATATATAGTGACCTTTTTCAGGGTGCATATAGGTGACCTTGATTCGCTTTCAGCTGTAATAAACTTCATCGCGTATATGCGTTTAATCATGAAACGGCTCCCTACCGGGTGACCGTGTCCATGTTCGATGCGGCATGGTCTTACTCGCGTACCTGCTACCTTTCAGAGTATAATGAACAACATTCCGGCTCCATACTTGCACAAATTTGTCTTGCTCGATGATATTTTTATAAACAACGCTACTTAGTCAGATCATTAATTTTAACCATTTGAATCTGGTGTTTGATATCTTGGTGCCAACATCAGCGTGTGTGCAGTCGCCCCATCACAACCGTCCTCTTATCCCCTCTTCCTTTCCCGATTCCTCTTATATTCTTTGTCCTTTGTCTTAGGGCCACTCGATCCCGTCTTGGATGCTCGTCTCGCCCACCACCCACCTACCTCGCCGACGGTAGAGAAGAAGTCAGTGAGCCAAGAGCGAGCAAAACAAATTGGGATTGGGGGGGGGGGGGGGGGGGGGGGGGTGCGGGGATGCGGCCAATGCCAAGGACGAATCGGTTGCACCAGACCTTCACTAGAAGGTCGGGGTGCGGCGGACTGGTGGAGCCTGAGCTTTGAGATGGGCGGTGCGGCGAGGCGGCAACAGGAAGCAATGACAGACGGTTCTAGCCGCTGGTGTATGCGGGGATGGAGCTCATCTGGATTTGGGTGGCAGAAATGGAATGTGCCACCGATGGCACCCTCTCTTCCAGTGGCGGACCTAGAATTTTGGCAAAGGTATGCCACACCAAAAATTTGCCGGGCCTATTAACAATTATATTGTGTTAGAATATAAAGATTTTTTTTGAAATAAGGCAAAAGATTTTCCATTTTCATCGATTAAGGAGAAGGTTTTTAGAAATTTTACAGACCGGGGCATGATCAAAATCATCCCCTCAAATAAAGTATACTCTCGCGGTATTATATTACACAAATTCTTTGCCTCCGCGAGACCCCAAAGTGCCGGTTCATCTTTAATCTTGGCGAGGAGAATCATGGTAGATGTGGGCGTTTCTCTCCTTCCAAATAAAGAAAAATGATGATTATAAAATATGACATAATAATTACATATCCGGATTCGAGGTTTCACAACCAAGCAAGCCACTTCTCCAAGCCCATTCCATGAGTCTTTCTATGCTACAGTCTATTGAAAAAAGGACTTCTAATGAGAAATTATTCTGCAAAAGAATAGGATCGCCCGTAAATAGAAGTTGTGGCAAGAAGAGATTTTGCATTATAATCAAAACGGTAAATTGTTGGACACATGAATATGCACCGTTGACGGGTCGTTCTAATATTGAACTAAGTTTTCGCCGTTGCGCGCACTGATCGGTCATCAAGTCGGTCATCATAGCTAATCAGGTCAAATCCATTACCACATTAGCTACATGCATGCAGCTAGCTTGCAGGCTTACACGCGTGAGAAAAGCCTACAACGGAACGAGGCATGAATGGTCGCTGGCTGCATGCATTATTAGCTCAGCTTGATTATCGGCCAGTTGGTTAAAACGAGGATACGCTCGCACGGCTGGGCTGCAGGTTATGCCGTGGCATGCCGGCGGCATACTCTGTAGGTCTGCCACTGCTCTCTTTCCGGTGCTGGTCTTTCCGACAACTGCTGGTGATACAGTACTGGTCGGAACTTCGACCAGAGGCAAGTCAGCTAGCATTATATTGCACGATTAAATCGTTAGCTGGAGAGTCAACATGCAGTTACAGACTTTAAGTACGTCCCGTCGTCCGGCCCCTGTAGAAAGCTCAGTTTAACCAGAGCAGATTGAAGTTAACGCGATCGAGGTAACGCGCGGGACCAACACCCACCACCATCGCGATAAACCCAGACGTTGAAACTGACACTGATCTCGGCTTCTCACTGCAGGTGCATGCTAGCTAGTCCTATATAATATACTGTACCTTCATTGTGTGAAGAGGACTGATCACTGGGTGACGGAGATTCATGCATGCGCACACAATAAGTCGATGATCGATATACGTACGTGCAGAAGCTCCACGTACGTAACCATTTCCTTTTAAAGCAGGGCTATTTATGTGCTTGAGCGACGTTCCTCCTTGAATTATTGCCCAACTTGATGTACGTGCACCGTCCTCACTTGATCATGATGGGTGCATCTTTTGGCAGCCATGGTCGATCTTAATACTATGTCATTTCCTTATGCGTGGACAAGAGGCGGGGATATTTGATGGACATTTTGGTCCATGGTTGAATGTTTTTTATCTTAACAGAAAAAAAATTGTCGGCTGCTTCTTCTCCGACGACAGCGGTATGATCCACGGGGTTCTCTTTGAATCAAATGAATTGTATCCTTATAATCTTTTCGTATCTTCGTAATGAGGTCGCGGGATATACATGATTTTTTTTCTAACGGGATATTTGCACTAAATCTTATTTCAAATGCTGCATCCACTCAAAACCTCGAGAAGAAACTGTTTACCTTTTTGTGGTGCAATGTAACAAACCAAATCCAATTGAATCCGAATGAGCATGGCTTTGTGGTCCTTCGTTTTCCCTACCCTCTACGATTTTTGAATCATGTAAATCAAAAAGACGCTCCAGAAGCAATACTTGCTCGTACAAATATCTTTCTAGATCAAATATGTTTCATCGGGCATGTAAGTACGCTCTTGCGCTTGTCAAAATATAGCAAAAATGTCGAACACGTTCTCGTTTCTTCATGTACGTGTATTCAAATGTCGGCCTTGATTTTAATACAAATATGTCTCCGAGTAGTCATAAAGTTCTTGGAAATAAAAACTCTACAGACATGGACAGACAAAGTCGACTAATATGTGCTTGGGATCTCTGGGGCCCAACTTAGTCGTGTCATGGAAAATACTTGGAGGATATAAGAATGGATGTGGTAAATCCGAAATGTGGTTGTAACAAAAGAGATATATTCACTCGTTTGGTTGGAGACAAATCATATCGTACCATATCGAAGATTGAACAGACGGTGCCTTGATATAAATAAACCCTTTCTGGAACACCCTAGCTAGATTGCTATTCTCAAGACTTAGCATTGTACATCCAATCTCGCTCAGGTACATTGTACCCTTATCGATGTATACACATATAAGTGTGAGTAGGGCTGCCCATCTTGGGGCCCTAAACCTGGGTAAACCACAATATTGTTGTTTTTAGCTATGAGACCCCCTACTCCTACCCCAGCCACCCCCCACCCACACACACACCCTTCTAGTAACTCCATCATGATTATAAGATCCATGATAAATTAATCTTCAACAAAATCCATGCATGTGTGGACCAAAACAAGAAACAATTAACATTCAGGCCTTGTCATAAAGCAAAAATTCAAGTTAAATTCCTAGTTTCCTTATCCTTTATATGTATCGATATTTAGGCCATAAAAAATACTTATGATTATGGCCGTTTCGTAGAGGCACGCTACATTACATATATCGACCCTCGTATCTTCCTTTTTGGATCCCATCGTCTGCATCTTGATGATACTCACTACAATAAATTTATGACCATCAGAGTACTAAACATGGTAGAATGACGCTTTGTGCCAATTATGTGGGGGCAACACTACCACAGTCTAAGCATGCAACCGAGCTAGTGTCCGAGAGCATGCGTACCACCATGATCCCAAAGAATTGAAAGAAGGGAATGTTAAAGAAGATAATGATCGATGATAATGAGCATGATCACAGAACCACGCCAACATATAGCGACAAGAACCAACAAGTCGTCCATGAAGACCGAAGGGGAAGCAAAAAATTTAGGATCATCAGACGTAGTGGCGGCATAGAAATCTGACCCAAAATATCTTCAGACCCAACGGATGGTACATGAGAACGCCACCCCTCGGCCCCATGGCAAGTGAATCTAGAGGGGTGGCAACTGAATATAGAGGGTGACTGCACTAGGGTTTAGGATGTGCGAGTCAAAAACCTATATCGTTGATTTGTTAGTTGGGATCATTGATTCGGTTATATAAAAAGGACACCTATCATTCAACAGAATGCATCATGAACTCAAAATAAATCCAACTAAACGCCGGGCCGGACTTGTTAAGCACTATACACTGAACACAGCACACGACTGATGTAAACATGCAATAGGCCGGGTAGTTGGTTGTAGACGTATATATAGTACGTGCTGAAGTATCGTCGTAACCAGAACTACGTGCAGGGGAGAACTTGCCTGTGGCAAGATGGTTAGGAGGGTGGCTATACCCCCAGCTCAACAGAGTTCAAATCCTAGATTTGATATTGGTGTTTCTCATTTAGTCGGAATATTATTCAGTGGGAGGCGACGTTCCCGTCGACAGCGAGGCGCATGTGGTGACTTTGTCAATCTCAAGACTCGACCACCGACTCAGTCTTTCGGAGGTGCTCATAGGGGTAGGGTGTACGTGTGTGCGTTCATAGGGGTGAGTGTGTGCACGTGTATGTGAGTGTCTGCGTTGTACTGTGTTTCGCAAAAAAAAAAAGAACTACGTGCAGGGGGAACGTGGACGTATGAATACACCAACTTACGCCTCAAGGCGGGTCCGGGTAGTCAAAGAAAGAAATGGCTGAAAACCCTGTAGACTGTACGCTATACTAATATTGTGGTTCCCCCATCGATCGGTCACACTTCAATTTAGGGGCAGTGCTCGTTGTCCGCCTCAAACAATTAAACCCTGCACTTGGATGCTAATAACGATTAACGACGACCTCGGTAGGTTTCAGAAAAATAAACGACGACGTGTGCCTGTTTCAGAAAAGGATGCGTGTGTAGGTGAGGGGAAACCATTGTTCCTGCACGGGGACGTGCAAGCAACCGATCGATAAGAAGTTGCTCGTTTCGTTGTAGTGACATACTGAGCTGATAGATGTCGCAAACGGCAAAATTCAGGGGTGCCTAGGTCCGTGATCGTTTGGCGTTTGTGCATATTTTAGATAGTCGTCGAATAGGGATCCTCGGGATTCATGAATTTGGAGTGGCAACGATGGAATTTGGTGTTCACAAGGAATTTCAGACACCAGGAGGGAGGTTCGGAGAAGAGTGCTGTCCTCTGCAACCCTAACCTGTTCTATCTTTCTTCTGCCCAAGTTCTTGGGTCAGGCACAGCCCAAAACTGTTTCAGAAACTTTTCGGCTGAAAGACATGGCCCAAATTTAGCACATTCAAAAAACAAAAACAAACTTCAGCCAAATTTGCATATCTCTACCTATATGAAAGGTGAGCGAATTCTCGCGCTGAGGTTGCTCGGCTACTGTTCTAAGGAACAGTAGCTAGATTGTTGAACAGTCCCACGATCTGCACCGTCAAATCTCGATCCAACGGCTCGCACAGCATCTCCGCGACGCTTTTTTTAAAAAGGCCCTCACTAATCCAGAGCTTGCTGCGAATTCTCGCGCTGAGGTTGCTCGGCTACTGTTCTAAGGAACAGTAGCTAGATTGTTGAACAGTCCCACGATCTGCACCGTCAAATCTCGATCCAACGGCTCGCACAGCATCTCCGCGACGCTTTTTTTAAAAAGCCCCTCACTAATCCAGAGCTTGCTCCGCAGTTCACGTTTCACGAAGAAGTGGACCTACTCGCAAATTGTGCAAATCGCAGGGACCTCCGTGCAAAACAGACGCACAACACCCCCTCCCCCGTCTCTCTCGCGCGCGGCCAGAGATCGCCGGCGCCGCCGACGCGCCTCGCCGCCGCTACAGCCCTCCCCGCACAGATCGACGGCCGCCGGACGCTCCGCCGTCGCCGCCTCCACCTTCTGGCCGAGCGCTGCGTGCCGGGACGCCGCGGCCGCGCGGGAATCGCCGCCGCCGCCGCGTCCGCTGCCCTCCATCGCGTTTCGACGTCGCTGGCGACGCCCCGTCGACCTAAAGGAAGCGGCGCCGCCACTCGCGGGCTCCCCGCGTCGAGCCGCATCGGACGCGCCCAGGCGCGCGTCCCGGCTCGCCCTGCTGCGCCACCGGCGAGCTCGCCGCCGCCGTGGCCGAGCCCGGCCGCTGTTGACGTCAGCATGACGTCGCAGCGGGCCTGGGCTCCCTGGGCCGCGCAGCTGGGCTGCTTGCTGGGCTTGGCCCTTTCTTTTTTCCCTCTGTTCTTTTTTCCCTGTTTTTTTTTCAAACTCTGAAATCTAATTAGATTTTAAGTGTAAACTTCTCCCGAATTTTGATATATTCAAAACTAAACAAATTTTGACGCGTACATTTCCAAACTTGAATTTTCCAGACCACGGTGTTCCCACTGAAATTTAAACAAATTTTAAATTACGCAAGGTGGAAACATTTTCTAAATTTCAGTACACTCAAACCCAACCAAATTTTAATCTGTACTTTTCCAAATTTGAATTTTCCACACGACGGTATTCACAAATACTACCAATATATCAACATGTCTACAAAATCTGAACATTTACTAAGCATGCAAACAATTCAAACATAAATGGCTCCCCCATTTGACCACTCCAACAAATTCAAAACACTTCTCAACATATACATTTTCTGAATTTCAACAATTTCGCAATCTAAACTACTTTCGAAAGCGGACATTTTCAATTTTCAAAACTTCAACTGCCTTTCAAATCTAACCATTTTACTACAGTTAAAAAAAAATCAAATCTACATACCTTTCTCAATTAAGCAAAATATTGGCAAAAAAAAATAGCTTTCTCTAAATATGAAATTCAGATGCAATTCCTCGGATTATATATTAACTTTACTAAATGCTCATATAATGCACATCTTCTGATTACGAAGCTAAATTAAATATTTATACCACCATACAAACATAATCGAACATTTAAATTTGCAAAGTATTCGAATTTACCATTGCATTTCGAAAAAAAACTTGAATTGGACAACATTTCCCTACAACTCAAATACATTTTCTCTAATTATATTTAAGAATTCATGTCAACATAGAAACATATTTAAATACTTCAACTTGCTAAATATTTGCGTATTCTCTAAACTGTATAACAAATGCTCAGAAGAAAACAACACTAACTATGTATAGCAAAACACAGAACATGTTTAAATAATTCAAAAAAGCTAATATTTAGATGCAATATAAATGAACTTTTCCGAATCGTGGACTCAAATCAAAAAAAAAATTAGCACTAACTACGTTCTTAAATTAAATATTATTTGCAAAATAGAAGTATATTGGAATATTCCAAATTGCTATCATATTAGAGGTACTACAAAATATATGTGCATGCTCACAAGAATAAATGGTATTTAGTAATGCCAAAATACAAACAGATCTAAACAATTGGAACTAAAAAAAAAAAACAATTCAAAACATCTAATATTTGTATACAATCTAGATGGACTTCATCTAATTACGGATTTAAATTTAAAACATGCTAACAAACTACAAATTCTCCAATTATGGAGTTATTTTACAAATTTATAAAAAATTACAAAGTATCAAAAGCGCGGCGTCACGCCGCGCAAAATTCCACTAGTACCTGTAAGCAAGGGCCGGAGAACGTACACTGCAGACACGGGCGTGACAGGAGATAGGGCGTTGAGAGTCTCAACAGAGAGAGATACGGCATTGAGGAAATGAACTCGAAAAATAAGCCAACAGCTTCTTCTTGTACAAATTGAACTAGTGAACTAGTTCGGCGTCAAGCACACCAACAGCTGGGCAGACATACTGACAAATCAACAGCCTAGGTGCTTAAGGATTAGAGGGCCGTGGGAAAATCGTGTGCGACCTTGGCATCCAGATTCCACATTGCCAATGGGGAGAAGAGTAGAAGAAGGCAGATCAAATAGATCACGGCCCGGGCAACCCAGATCGATGAACTAGCTACTTGATCAGCTCGAGTGGCCTTTCAGACCAGATTCACCGGACGATGTGAGTCTCCGATCACCCGGCCGGTAATAACACAAGAACTATAGCTATTGGAGCATTATACAAGAACTAATCAAACTAGCACAAGACAATTACAGAAACAGAAACGTAGCTACTACTACCCTAACGCTGAAGCAGACCAGCGTATGCAGCAGCACTGCAACTACTGCGCACTGCATGCAGTAGATCGACTCTGATGACGATTTTTTTTTTGACGGAAACGGTGAGCACCGCTTCATTTACTTAAGAGAGGAACCGGAACAAATGCCGGGAAAGTACAGGGGATCGTACTGGCCGAAAAAAGAGGCTAGTACAAGCACTAGCGAATAGTATGACACTGGGTAAAAAATCCCAGGCCGTAAAAGGAAAGAAACACGAAAATACTAATCTCCTGTCAAGTCCGACCTGGTGATCACGCCGGCCACCTTCCAATCTCATAGCTCTGCGATGACCTTGTCAGCTAAATCCCTGTGAGCACACTCTTTGTTGTTGAAGATTCTATTATTTCTTTGCTTCCAAAGCATCCACCAACAGCAGAACACAACGGGACGCCATCTCTTCAGTTGTGGTGCCGATAGCAAAACTTCCAACGATAACCACCACTCCTTCGGACAGGATACTCCAGGCAAAGGTACTGAAACTCGTGGGAGATCTTCAACTTGAATTACCCTTCGCCAGACCAGCTGTGCATAGCTGCAAGAAGCAGAGAGATGAGCAGCAGTTTCAGGAGCGCTCCGGCACAGAGCACAGATAGGGTCATGAGTCCATCCCCGCTTGGCAAGATTATCAGCCGTCAAGCACTTGTTGCGGAACAACAGCCAAGCGTGCAACCTACATTTTGGGATCGCCTTTGTTTGCCAAATCTGTTGGAAACAAGGTGTATGAATACGACCCGTGAGCAACACCTGGTATGCCGAGGCAGCTGTATAAACACTATTGGCAGTCCAATTCCAAGTGACCTTGTCAGCCTCCTCCGAGAAAACCACATTGACATGAAGTCTGAGCAGTTTCCAAAGACCAATATATTCAGTTAGGACGATCACACTAGGGTTTGGCTTGATAAGCGCCACCCACTGCCTGTTTGTCAAAGCTGCCCTGACACAAATCTTTCTCTGTTTTGAGTGTTTGAATAAAGATGGAAATCTGAAGCAAAGGGGATAGTTTTGAAGCCAATGGCTGTTCCAGAATGAAGTATTACGGCCACTGTTAATGGTGACTGTAGTAGAAACTTGGAAGAAATTCCTGACCGTGGCATCAATTGGCAGCGGCAGACCCTGCCAAGGTTTGGTCATATCCGTTTGCTATTGCCAAAGCCACCTGGTGCGCAATGCAATGCTCTGCAGCTCAAGATTGGGCACCCCTAAACCTCCCATTTGCTTCAGCAGGCACACAGTATGCCAATTCACCAAGCATTTACCCCAGACACCGTATCAGAAGCAGCCCATAGAAATGCCCTTCTTATTTTGTCCAGCTGCTTGTGTAGCCATTTAGGGTGAAAAATTACCATCAGCTGGTATGCGGGTAGTGCAGATAGCACCGCGGTAACCAGCGTGAGCCTCCCAGCCAATGAAATCCATTTTGATTTCCACCCTGCTAGCTTCTTGAGAAATTTGTCAATGAGATGTTGGAAGTCTGCACGCTTCAGTCTAGCATCCGAAAGAGGCAGCCCAAGGTATTGACAGGGGAACTGCGCCAACTGACAGGAAGCAATGGCCTGAATGAAGGACACATCCGTGGACTGGCAGCCGATAGGAAGAATGCTGCTTTTGGATGAGGCAGCCCAAAAATCACTGCATCGTCAGCATATAAGGATGTCCTGAAGCGCAGGGTCTGGGCACCGATTTGTGGCAGGAGATTATCATTTTGTGCCTTGTCCATGAGCCTGCCAAGGCAGTCCATAACCAGTACGAACATCAGCGGGGACAAAGGGTCTCCTTGCCTCAGACCACATCTGTGCCAAATAGGTTCCGACAGCTGCCCATTGATGAAGATCTTAGTGGAGGTAGTAGCAAGGAGAGCCACAATCCAACTGATCCACTTCTCACTAAAACCACGATGAATTAACAGCTTCACCAAAAATTCCCATGAGATTGAGTCAAAAGCTTTTGATATGTCTAGCTTGAGCATGAGGGCAGGGATTTTTTTCTGCTGTAGGGCTCTGATTACCCCTTGAACATAAATGAAATTGTCCTGAATAGTTCGCCCTTTAATGAAAGCATTCTGACAGGGTGAAACAAGACTGGGCATTAGAGGTTGAAGCCTATTTGCCAACAGTTTAGTGAAAATCTTTCCGAAGCTATGCACCAAGCTGATTGGCCTGAATTCAGAGGGATGAATAGCAGCCTAAACTTTTGTCAGCAGCACCAACAGTGCATTATTGAGCTTGTCCAGCCCTGTTGGCTTGCAGTTTCAAGTAAATTGATAGCTTTCATGACATCAGGTTCAATAATACTCCAAGCAAGACGGTAAAACAGTCCTGTAAACCCATCCGGACCCGGAGCCTTCTCCGGATGCAAGTCAAAGATGATTGCCTTCACTTCATCAGCTAAAATAGGAGAATCAAGTCCATTTAGCAACACCTCGGGGAAGGCAAGCTGATCAAGGTGCAGTGAGGTGTTTTGTTCTTTGTAAGTCCCGAACAGCTTGTTGAAATGACTCCAGAATTCCTGCACTTTCTGGTTTTGATCTACCGTGGAGGACGAGCCCGAGGATACAACTGGAATGAAGCTTTTCCTACGACGTGCCGATGCCTTGACATGAAAGAAAGAGGAGTTGCAGTCTCCCTCACGCAACCACAGGAATCGAGAGCGTTGTCTCCACATGCATCTCTCCATTGCAGCAATACCCAGGCACTTGACCTTCAACATCTTTCGGAACTGGTGCTCAGCAGGAGAGAGAGCACGATGGTCTCTAGCAAGATCCAACCTGTAAATGAGCTCATTGATGATGGCTGCTCTGAGCTTCATGTTGCTGATAATCCTTGAGCCCCATTTTTTTAGATGGTTGGCGGTATGCTGCAGCTTGAGATGCAGCCCAACGAAGGCATTGGAGTGAGACGGCGCCCCTTCCCATGCCATTTTCACCTGATCCAGGAAGTCCGGTCTTCGTGCCTAGAAGGTTTCAAACCGGAACCGACGATTAGACTGGAAATCAGCATTAAGATCGAGAACCAGCGGTGAATGATCCGAGGCTGCAGAAGAGATGGCTTGAAGCATGGCCTTGGGGAAGAGATCATGCCAACTGCAGTTGTACAACACTCTGTCCAGACGACACATCACCGGATCGAGCTGCTCATTACTCCAAGTATATCTCCTGCCATGGAGGTACAGGTCTTTCAATCCCAAATCATTCATGAATTTACGAAAGGCGAACATCAGGCCATGGTTCAGATTTGCATTGTTCTTGTCTGAAGCTTCAGAAATTCGGGATGGGAATGGGCCGGGTCGACCCGCCGGGTCACCGACCTGACCCAAAAAAATCGAGGCCATTGGGCCACATGGGTCGGCCTCAAACCAGATATATATGGGTCAACGGGGCCGGCCTTGAGTGGCCCATTGGGTCTGTAGGGCCGACCCATATGTAGTCTTATTTCTATTCGTGATGAATTTTAATATATGCTGACATCTAGTAGGAATTGGCTAATTTAAGTGGCAGCATCATGGATATTTCTAAATATTTATGTTGTTTTAAAAAATATAATAAGTGCTCCTTTGCACTGTTCCATTATGTCAGTAGCGCTTCTAGGCCAGTGTAGGAGGAGCAGTGTGGGTTTCTAGTTGCATTGGACCCATGCATGCATAATAGGAAAAAAATAAAAATAAAATGAGGTACAACCCTACAGTGTGTGTCCGAAGAGTTTCGTTTTAATCTTGTACATAATTTTTGTAACTCCTCGTATACTACTGATCTACTAGTGTACGTCCTTCCTTAACATTGCTTCTGTGGGCTCTCCCGGCTACTAGCCGTGCATGCTCATACGTAATACATTCTCCTCATTCGATTTAGTTCAGAGAATCAATTCAATTGAGACTAATCTGCTAAAATTTGGGTCGGCCCCGAATACCCATTGGGCCAGCAAAGCCACTTACTTATTTGAAATGGGTCGACCCGTGGCCCCTCAAAATGGCCCTAGGGCCACAAGGGCCAGGTCCAAGGCCAGGGCCGGGTCGGCCCATTCCCATCCATATCAGAAATCAGGTTGAAGTCACCAACAATTGCCACAGGCGACTGCAGCTGCGAGAACTGAGCAGCCAAATCACGCAGGAATTCCAGCTTCTCAGAGTGCCCCTGAGGACCATATACATTGCAGAGCAGCCAAGATTCTCCTGAAATGCGACTGACACAGCTGACTATCATGAAATGCTGAGAGAGATCAATCGGTGCAATGTCAATGACATCATCATCCCAGGCAATGAAAAGCCCTCCACTGGCACCGACAGAAGGGACAGACATGTGTTTCCGGAAACGCTGGACTCTGATGACGATCTCTCTACAGGTCGTGCGCTGCAAAGAACGCCTCCAGATCAGTCCCGGCGTAGAACGTCCCCCTCCGCCGCTCGAGGACCGCGGACGCCGATAGCACGTGCCTCCGCTTCCTCGGCGCGGGCGGACACTCCCCGACCATCCCGGCGCCCTTCAGTTGCGCGGCGCACCTCGGGGTGTGGCAGCCTGCGCTCGCAGCGGCTTGCTCCTTGTCGCCGCCGTCCCGGTGTGCGTCGGCACCTTGGCATTCCTCGACCTGGAGCCCCATGCATGGCGATGACGATGACACTCTCCTATGTAGATCAAGGCAAGGCAGAGACGGGGTGGCTGGGCGCGGTTATATAGGCGAAGTGCCGGCAGGGCCGGTTCATCGATTTCAAAGGCCCCGGTGCGAAGTATTGATGGGCCCAACAACGAAAAAAATCCGATTCCATACATGAACAAATACAATTGCCATAAACTCATAAAACTGATATTTTTATTGCGTTTGTTCCAAACCAAGTATCATAGAGTTTACAATGCACAAAAAACATATAGGAATAGCTTGCTAACCTCCATTAATTATGAGAAACGAGACTTCCGTGCATTTTTTGACGCAAAATCATAGATGAGAGTGTCAAGATCAATACTATCCAGCGTATTCTTCTCAATGCAGCACATGGCCAAACCATTGTCTTTCTTGAGACATTGTTGACCTCAAATAATTTTTCAGTAGCTTCAGTTTTGAGAACTTCTTTCCGCTGATGCAACGGTCACGGGTATAGTCAAAAGGATGCGATACACAATTGAGACATTTAAATAACAATCAGCAGTTCAGACAAACTCAAATATCTCATCCGCTGACATGAATTTGTTTGGCAATGTCATCTGCAATACTTTTAGTTCAGAAACAAAATCATCTAGATCAACATCTGATGACTTACCATGAGTGAATTTGTTGACAAAAGTAGTGCAGCATGTTCTTAGTTCATTATCTCCCAACGATTTCAATGCTTTTGAGTTGAACAAGAAGCCAAATATGCTCTCAAATTTCTTCAGATCCTCAAATCTAGTAGTCAGGGAAGCAATTGCAACATCAATAATCATGAGGAAGTATTTAACTCGAAATGATTCCACCTCACTTGCTTGGGTTTCTTCATGCTGGTCATTTTCATCATTGCCACTAATTTCATCAAATTGTCTTTTTCTGGTAGTACGTCTTTTTACAGGAAATAAAGGCTGTACACCCATGTCGACTTCAATAGCTCTCGCAATATCCAAACTAGTTGCAAATCCTTCATTTCTGTACTTCTCAAAATATGAGATGGCGCCTTCAATCTGTTGTTCTTCGCCATTTGTGATATATAATTGCTCAGAATTTGTAGCAGCAAGATTACTCCTCAACACAAACCTATTCATAGCCCCTTGCTGAGATTTAATCAACTTCTGTACTCTTTTCTTGTCGTTTCTTTTCTGACTGCCAGATTTATGTTTTTTAGGTAACATGATTAAGCTGCAAGTGAGAAACAGAAATAACAAATCAGAAATTGAGGATTTGAGATTTTTAGATGAGAGTATGACCGTATGAGATAACGAGAAGCAGAGAAAAGCAGAGATTGGAGGGCATGAGGTGGATATACCTAGGCTGATCCGCCGGATGCCCGGATCGGAGGCGGCGGCGAGCCGACGACCAGGCCCTGGCAGCGACGCCGGACGCGAGCAGGCCTGGACGCGAGTCACGCGAGGTGGAGAGTGGAGACGGTGGCAACGGCCAATGGCGAGCGACGGCGTCCAGTGCGTCTCGTCTCTGCTTCTCCTCTCGCTCGCAGAATCGCTGATTAGATGAATTGATGTCGCTCGATGCCTCGGTTGCTCTGTTCGTCGCTTCTGATTGATCGAGAAACGAAGCGACAACACGCCAGCACCAGCCTAGCGTAGGAAACGAAGCGGACTGCAGCGTCGTGTTTCCGTGCTGGCTGCTTGCTGGGCTGGGCTCAGTTAGATAGGCTGACATTTTTTTTCTCACTGCTCTGAAATATATACATATTGTACATAAAATATGGGCCCTTTTTCGCCTGGGCCCTGGGCGGTCGCACTTGTTGCACTGGGCCAAAGCCGGCCCTGAGTGCCGGGGCGTCAGGTGCGGGGTAGTAGTGGGAGTAGTGGGGAGGGAGAACGTGGGAGAGCAGAGCAGTCGCCGAGGTTGACCGGGCGGCGCGCGCGCGCGCACGCACTTGGAACTTGGAAGTTGGCGGAAGATCGTTGCCGGAAGCGGGCGGTGGCTCACACAAGTTTCCGACGAATTTATGGTAAGATTGACGAGTCGTAGTTAGTAACGTACGCCTTTGCACCACACAATTAAGCTGCTTGACTTGATTGATTTCCCGGCCGGTGTGACTGCTTTGGTAACGTGGAGTTTTCTTTTTAACTTTATAAGGAGTTTATTATTATTATTATTATTATTATTGCTCAAGGATGGTTACATTCTCTTATTTTCTCTCAGTGGCGGATGGTAACGTTTAGTTTCATTGAGAAACCATTGATTTCATATAATCCACTACAGTGAAATGACACACGACTGACGAAATAATCTGAGGAAGCGGAGCTAGATGGGGCAATCCCTATTTGTTGACCTGGTCGACGTTAAGAAGTCGCCGCACACCCGTTGAAGAAGAAGGCGACCCACATGGGCCGGCCCAACGGAGTGGAGGAAGAAGAGCGCGCGGAGCTGCATGAGCCCGAGGACCTCGCCGCCAACGGGGACGGCGCGGCTGGCCGCGACGTCGTCGGCCAGGCGAGGGAATCTTGTGCGGGTGCGGGCGTCGCCGGAGTTAGGTTTTGGTGCGGGGTGGGGGGTTTCGAGGGATGGCCGGCCGGGCGGCGGCGGACCGGCGGAGGAGGCGGCTGGGGCGGGGCGGCGAGGCGGCGCGGTAGCGACGCCGGCCGCGGGTGGTAGCAGCAGGCGGCACGGCCGGCGTCGGATGGCGGTTTGGGGAAGAAGGTGGAGGCGGGCGGAGGACGCGGAGGCGGTGGCGGGCGGAGGTGTGGCGGCGGAACGAAGAAGAAGGAGGTGCGGCGCGGGGTGTGCGACCCGTGCTTATCGTCACACGGGTCGACACACATGCGCTCCCCTAGATGGACGTCTCGCATGTTCGGTGCTAACGTAGCTAAATGGGCCTTAAACAAGAGGTCTGCTAAGGCTTCAAATATGAGGCCTTACAACATAACCCAAACCGCAATGAGCAATGTGCCTTCTTATTTAGGATTGAATTGTTGCCGTCCCTCGAAACAGACTTTTGCCCCGCTTTATAAATAAAGCCACACGGCCGAACCAATACAAGGTGATGGTGACCCTCTTATAAAGCAGATCAAAGATAGACAAAGAAAAACAGAAAAGTCGAACTTGCCACCGATGACATCGACACGAAACCGAAAGACCAGAGCTCCATGACAATGCATCCAAGAGGGTAACGACGCCTCACGTCGCCATTGTCGAGACTAAGTCAAAGGTTTTCACCAGGAGCTCTGACGCGACGAAGGTAGCCACACCGACGCCCCAAGAGGTGCTGGGATTTCGCCCGGAAAAACCTTCGCCACGTCTGGTAATACGGACCGCCCACCGTCACCGAGTCAGGCTTCTAGAACACGATCTGGGAGATGCCTTCGTCGAAATGCCGCCACCTCTAGGGTCTCCCGTCACCCGCTTTCCGCCGTCCACATGGCCAAGAAGCAAGGTCATCACCACTGTCACGTCGCCCGCCGTCGAGCCACCGTGCAGTCCACCTTTCGAGGCCGCCGCCTCGGCTTCCGGGATCGCAAGCCCACGATGCAGCCGAGCACCAACACGACCAAATCAGCGGAACGGACAGGAGAATACGAGCCAGCCAACCGTCTCTCGGACAGTGCAGGTCAAACTAGCAGGACGCACCCGCCTGTCGAACCCGCAGAGCCCACATCGGGGCTGTTAGGCGGCTGCTGGATCCAGCCCCGGCGAGGCCGGATCTAGCGCCCCAACCAACCATGGTCAGGGGATGGACTTCGGAAGCCCCTGAAACCGAACGACCCGTGAGGCCCAGCCAGCCCGAATAAGGCCCGAAGGGCCCAGATCTTGGCCGGCCAGGCGCGCCGCCATCGTCGGCCAGCTCCACCCCGCAGCCGTCCAAGTACCGTGCCACCTCGTCCCCGCCGTCACAGGCTCGGGTGAGCCGCCGCCGTGCTGAACTGCCCCCGCCGCTAGGATCCAGGGCGGACGGGCTCCAGCTACCACGGGCCGCAGCGGCCGCGAGCGCCACCCCCCACGCCGCCTCCACGCGCAAGAGGTATCCCTAGTGCCGCACGCCGGCGTCGCCACGCCAGGCCCCGACTACCTCCGCCGAAAGTCACCGCCGCCAAGGAGAGCTCCACACCGCCCGGATCTCCGCGCGCCGGGTAGAGGAAGTCCCGCCGCCGCCTGCACCGCACTGGCTTTGCCCGGCGGCGCGCGCCGGCAGCGGCAGGGAGGGGAGAGGGAGGAGGGAAGAGGTCTCCGGTGAGCTAGGGTTAGCCGCCCCTGGTCGCACGGGAGCGACCAAGGAGCGGGTCGGGGAAAGGTGTGCTTATCGATGCCCATTGTTGCCATCCCTAGTACAAGCAAGTGTTCTGACAAGCCTATGTTTGAAGAGATTTGA
This sequence comes from Poa pratensis, assembly GCA_947311845.1. Classification (NCBI taxonomy): domain Eukaryota; kingdom Viridiplantae; phylum Streptophyta; class Magnoliopsida; order Poales; family Poaceae; genus Poa; species Poa pratensis. Next base: position 44,073,243 of record CAMZMU010000052.1, read on the forward strand.
TCGATCTGCTAGCACCAACGACGAAACGCTTCGGCGGCGGAAGAGGCAGCTGCCTTCATTTCTGGCATTCTAAGCACAAAATAAACACAACTTGGTACTGAAAATCTGTACACTTCGCGAAGAATCCTAATTGTTGTCTTTGGTGTGAACAAATTGATCCAATTGCATGGGTTGTGTAGGCGAACAACTTACCTTTTTCCAAATGTTTTTCGAATGACAAAGAAGTTATACCTATGCTCGGGATTCAGATCATAACCTAATACCAAGTATATTTCAGAACCTCACTTATTTTATCTCTAAAGTGAGTAGCAGGATACAAGCTGCTACATATCCAAATATGTATATATTTTTACTTCTTTTACATACATTCTTTCTTTTTTTATAAGGATTTTTTGAATGTATTATATGACCTGTGACAGTTAAGTTGAAGTATCAATCAACCTCAAATTACAATCACCAGATGATTCACAACGTCACGAGCTCCATCTAGCAATCGAAGCATATCAGATCTTGGAGTTGGAGAGAAGGTAGAGAATGGAGACCCGTGCACCAATTTCTCTCTACTAGTAAACATAAACAAAATTGTTAAGATCTCATTTATAGTTTGGCATTATTTTCATTGGCTTATATTTATTTGAAAAAGGGTTATGCCCCATCCTTGCATCAATCCATGCACACAACAATCTTTATTGCATAGTTGCATCTTCTTTGTTCCACCAGGAATATGTATTCATTTTTACAATGTATACAACTCATTAAAAGAAGAGGACCCCATTTAGCCAAAAGAACTGTAATATTGCAAGTTTTTAGCTTTAGCTAGTTTTAATAAAATTGAATATTCAGGGGTGATTCGTATAGATCTTTCCCATCTCGTGTGTCGACTGAAAATGATGGTAAAAAAATGTGTGCGTAGGTGACTGGAATAAAGAAATCAGCATAAACTTAAAATATATTTTTTTGTATTTTGTTTACAAAGGAATACATTATATGCTGGCAAATTAACTCTCTTATCTATTATACAATCTAATGTAAACACTAGTGAAGTAATTACATAACATCAGGTTACCCAACATGAAATGCATGTCTCTACATCTCAAAGGCTCTTTAGGAGCATGGGAAGCCCAAACTTGGGCCGAAGCGTGATCACGTCCATCGGGGCATGGACGTACTTAGGGGATAGGGAGAAGGAGAACCTCTGGAGAATCACGGCGATCACGGCCTTGGCTTCGATCATGGCGAAGTTCTGCCCTATGCACGACCTCGGTCCACTGGAGAAAGACAACAACGCATTGGGGTGCTTTGCAGCCATGGTCACACCTTTCTCGAACCTCATAGGCTTGAACTCATCGGCGTCCTCACCCCAGACCTCCTTGTCACGATGCATCGTCGCTATGGGGATCGTCAGGACCGTGCCTTGGGGCACTTTGATGCCACCGACCTCGAGATCTGACGAACCTGTCTTCCTCTGGATGACCGATACAGGGGCGTATAACCTGAGAGTTTCTAGCAGGAACATGTTGACCAGCTTCAGTTTGTTAAGCATGTCGCCGGTCGGAACCTCATTGCCACACTCTGTGTGCACCTCCTCCCTGAGCTTCTCCTGCCACTCTGGATGCGTGCTGAGCAAGAACATGGTCCATGTGAGCAGGTGCGAGCTGGTGTCGTGCCCGGCGAAGAAAAAGGTCTTGCACTCGTCGATGATCTCGTCCATGCTGAGAATAGGGTTCTCGCCGTGCTCCGGCGCGCACGCCTCCAGCATGAGCCCGAGCAGGTCGTTTCCGTAGCCCATGGTGTCTTTGGTTGCGAGCCGGCTTTTGATGATGTTCATGAGCATGGTCCTCACCTCCCTGTCGAGCTTCCATATCTTACGGTTCTTTTCAGTCGGAAGGTACCTGATTAATTTCACGAATACACACTGATTAGGCTGCGTTTGGTATGAAAACATTTTTGAAGTATTTCAATGCTACAGTTCTCAAAATACCACAACTTCAAATTTGATGTGTTTGGTTGTGAATAAATATTATAGTATCCCTCAAAATGTGCTATTTTTGAAGTATTGGGAAAACAAATCTGAACCTCTTTTTTCTGAAAGTGAAGTATTACTAAGTACTGTGGCATTAGAATAGTTCGGTTTTAAAAAAACTTTGTTGCCAAACTAGGCCTAAATCATCTTTTGTGTGAAACGGTGTATGTATTTTGCGTTGATCTGAACTGACAAGGGTGAAAATTAAGGTAGTTGTGGTTTACCTAAATGCAGGGATTTGGACGTTGAGTATAGTGGAGAAGGCAAGAAACTGGAGCTCTCTCTGCGCTAGGAAGACTTTTTTCCCTTCTGTGTAGCTGCTCCCGAATGCCGTGTGAGAGATCACATCCGCGGTTAGCTCCTCAAACTGTCTGCTTAGATCAATCTCCACTTGGCCGCCCTTCTCCATTTTGGATTGCCACTCCGACATCATCAATCCAGCACAGTCAGACATCGTCACCGTCATCATCTGTGGCACCAGTTGTCAATGCACAAAACATCAGCGAAAGTGAAACACCTAGTATTTCTGTACTTTAAGAAACAAACACTTTTTTTTTTGCAAGGAACAAATCGTGCTGCTGCCTCTTTTTTTTTTCTGCTGCCTCTGGACACACGGTAGGTACATACCTTGAGCTTGTCCATGTTGAATGCAGGGTGGACGACCTTCCGGTGGCGCTTCCAGTCGTCGCCGTCGATGAGCACGAGCCCTTGGCCGAGCAGGCGGGCGAGGTTCGGGTTCCCGTAGTTCTTGGGGAAGAGTCCGTTGCGGTCGAAGAGCACCTGCTTCACGACGTTCACGTCGGCGATGCACAGGGTTGGCCTCGCCCCGAACCAGTACAGGAACGTGCGTCCTGCAGAGGAAGCAAACACGGCAGCAGAGAACGTGAGAACAGAGGAACTACTCAGTAGCTAGATGGCGGTATTAAACTGAATCGCAGGGTCAGCTGCGTACCGTGAATGGGGATCCATTTGCGGAAGTGCGGCTGCACCAAGGGGACGAAGTCGTGGGAGCCGACGTCCAGCGCGGCGCCGGCGGTCTCGGCACGGAGCTGCTTGATCTCGCCGAGGTTCCCGGCGAAGAACCTGTAGCCCGGCCCGCCGACGCCCTGCGCGCGGAGCTGCCTGGTGATGGCGCGGGGCCGCCACACGAGGTACATGAGCTGGTTGAACGCCCACGACGCCAGCACCGCCGCGACGGCCGCCGCCACCGTCCAGACGAGAGCCGCGGTCATGGTGGTCGCTCAGAAGTCGGGAGCTAGCTAGTGGGGATTGATTGCTGATCAAGGTCAGCGGGGACTCTGCAATCTGCGAACTGCTCTGCTTGTGGTACGAATGGCTGGTTTCAGTGCTGCGTGTGAGTCGGAGACTATGAAACGTGTGTGGTGTGATTCTGCTGTGAGACTCGGGGTCGATGCGGGGGGGATTTTATACGGGTTTGTGGCTACGCTTTGACCATCGGTCGGCGTCGACGTTGGGTTGGTGCCCGGGACACAGTACAGAGTCGTCGTTTCCTTCCGGACTCCCGGTGCGGGGAGTGACATCAGCTGTGATGCATAATGCATAGGCGCGTTCTCCCTCCAGCTCGTGGGAACGTGTGGTTTGGCGGGAGCCATGAGACGCACGCATGCCCCTGGTGGTCGACATCGGCTTGGATATCAAGCTATCAGCAGCACGAGGGCTTCTAGAGAAACTAGCAAGCAGCCAAGCAAAACATGCATCCTCCATGTTGTACCATGTGTACCTTCCTCGACAATTTTTCCACTACTTGTCAAGCAGAGTCCTTGCCGAACAAGAAAATAGTACACGAATACAGATATCAACGCGCTTGCGGCAGGCTTTGGAACACAACTACTCCCTCCGTTGCAAAATACTCACTCCGTTCGGAAAAGGATATAGACCATTTTTGTGACATCCTTTTCCGAACGGAGGGAGTAGATGACTTCTATTTGTCTAGATACGGATGTATCTAGAATTGTTACACATCTAGATACATCCGTATGTAGACAAATGAAAGTTATCTAATTTGGAACAAAGCGAATAGTACAGTTTTAATTATTTGAGGCAGGTGAGATGAGCTGAGAGGAATTCCGTGAGTAGTTGCAGAAGTACTAAAAAACACTTAACATCTACTCCCTCTTTCTAAATTAAATTACTTTTATTTATTAAATATGAATATATCTAGACATGTTATCTATGGATATATCCACTTGTGCACAAATGAAAGTCACCTAATATGAAACAAAGGGAGTACATGTGCACGGCGACTATATTGACTGCTAAAGCGTTATCCTCAGATCAACTCAAAACCGCCAGTTACATGGAGCCGCATCGTCTCAAAACGAAAAGGTATATCATGTCGGCTTTGCAAAACTTAGTAAACGATTTGGTGAGGACAACCGGCGGGGAGATTGACTACAGCGCAGGCATACAATAAACAAACGAGGCGGAGCGTGTGCTACAGGTAGCGACAGAATTTAGCCACCTGGAACTCGTTGCACACATGACTACACGAGGTCAGGTGTTGTTAGTCGTACCTAAAGTGGAGTGTTGTTTATGGTTATGGTTATGGATGATAGCTCATAGCTCAAGGCTATAGCTGGCTGGTGAAGGAGGGAATTCGTTGAAAACAGCGTGGTGTAGATGTTAATTCATTACGGGTGCCTTTGGCAGCCCGTAGCCGATTTGGAGCTCACTGGAGAAGGGCTCTCCAGGGCCTGCCACACAGAGTCACTCCTAAAATCAAATTGTGGTTGTTGTTTGGTAGCCTGCAGCCATTCTAGTCAGGCCGGATGTATGCAGCTAAACCAAACAACATGCTATGTTGTTGGTGATGATTACTCTCACCTCTTTTCACTTAGGTGTACTTACCTCTCACAATGGAGTAGTAGCAGAACGGCGAGCATGACGACGACGCGAGCGGCGGCAACAGAGGTAGCGACCATGACGACGGCTCGGGCGGCGACGACGGAGGTGAGCAACCGACATGGCGGCGGAGCTGGACGGTGACGACACGGCATGGCGGCAACAGATCTCGGTGACGACGAGATAGAGCGGAGGTTGAATAAGACGCGTACACCAAGAACAGTCTAAATACGCATCTTACACTACAAGATCTATCCATCTACAAGCACCGAAACACAAAACTTATAACGATGTGAAGCTACTCCTGGAAGGAAATCGAAAACGGTCGACCGCGTGCGACAAGTTTGACGAAATTCGTCTAAAAAAGTTTCAGACAATAACACGAAACTAGGGCCACATGGTTAACGAAAGTTCGAGCTGATTACCGGAATGGAACCGCAACATCAAAGCGCATCATTTTGGTGTAGAACTTATTTCGAACCGAGTAGTGTATCACTGATTATAAGGAAGGGAATGAAGTAAGAATAAGGAGAGTGAGAGGAAAGGAAGGTAACCTACATAGCTCGCATCCATCGAGAAACAACGGGCCTGGCTCCAGGGAAATGGCCGATTCGGCCATTCCTATGAGGCCTGGCCCGAGGCTGCTTTAAGCAGCGTGCGGACCAAAGTTTTGGCTACACGCGGCCAAACGAGCGGCCTGGTTCCGCAGCCAGCGGGCCTGGCCCGGCTGGCTGCAGGATACCAAACGTGCCCTACGTATTTTTCATTATTCTCGCAAATCATTATGGAATTCCATTCATTACCTACCTTACCTCTTCTGCAAATAAAACTGTACTAGTTGTGTTCCAATGCCGCAAGCGCGTAACATCCATGGACGTGTGCAATGTTGTCTTCTTCGGGACCCTGCTTGACAAGAAAACCGGATTCTTGACAAGGATCGAAGAGGGGTCAATTGGAATAAAACAATTGCTTAACTGAAAAATTGTTCAAGTCTACGAGGTCTCTATCCTAAAAGCGTTCATGGTCAGAAATGTTTTGGAATGGATCAACCGCATGACCTTCAGCAGGCTTTGGAAAGGCTATTGAGTGCCAGTTTGTAAAGACTCAAAACCCCCTAAGGCTTTTCCCTACATTTTTAGCTAGTATATGATGCACCTTTAGTTCGTACGAAAAGTTACTCGCTCGGTTCCGAATTGTAAAATGTTTTAAATATTTTACTTTAAACTAAATAGAATTAAAATGAGTGAACCAACACACTAAAATTATAGATACATGGAATTCGGAAAAGATAAAACGTCATGTAATTTGGAACCGAGAGAGTAATTCCCTAGAGAGCAGCTTAGAAATATGTTTTTCATTGGCCTCAGAACCTTCTGCACATGAGGCGTGCTGTAAAACGTAGAAATGCTCTCGATCAGGTTCATTTGGGAGATGTTCCACCACGTCACTCTCACTCCGGCATGCGCGACTCCATCGATGGAAATTCATTAATGATTGATGTTGTAATATGTGTACGAGTTGTGCTACAGTTGGCCGAAAGTTGGATGTTCGAGTCAAACATGTGTAATCTGAGTCAAATATATAAGAGCACCGTGGTTAGCCAAAATACATGAGACGAAACCTAGGTAAACATAAGATCTATTTAAAGGACGATCTAGTGCTCGTGGCAGGGGCGCTGGACCGGCGTGACGTTCGTGATGTGATTGTATACCTAGATGGGCTTGTCGTTGACGGTACGTACTATGTTGATTCGTACATGGGGAGGAGCGTCCGTTAAGCATGCCCCGCAAATGTAGGCGTTGATCGATGAACTGCGCTACCAAATGTCGGTGTCATTTGCGGTGTGATTATTTGTCCTCATAGATCGATTATGCGCCTCTGATTGTAACAATGCAGACTACTCCGCCTCTTTGGCCTACAAGAAGAAATTTGATGGTCTAATTTCCACAAATATGAACCAAACAATTTAAAAAAATTTAGCCCCCCCCCCCCCCTCGAAATGCAAGATCTTTGCTTGGCTTGTGCCAAAAAATAGGATTTGAACATCGGATCACCTTCAACGTAGGGGTTGGCAATTATGGGGCTTGCCCACTTTGTAACCACACCCAAGAATCCACAATCCATCTCATCTTCAAATGTCGGCTTACTCAAGATCAATATGGACAACTCTTCTCAATTGGTGCAGCCTCTATGATACCACTCTTGCCCAATGGGCAAACGAGATAAGTATGAAAATTTGGTGGATAATCTTACTTTGACAAAGGGGAAACCTTGCAAAGCTTTGACCTCTTGAAATAGATGATATTGAACTTAGTAGTTTCATGAGTTAATTATAGACAATTCTGCCACACCTTTCACCACTTTTCAACACTCATGATTTTGTTATTTATGCTAATTCATTGCCGTATCAACTAACATTTATTTTTTTGTTTTTTATTATGTTGTAAAACTATTATTTTATAGTCCTTTGTTTCTCCTCTATTTTTATTTACTCGATGAAGCAAACGTTTGGTGTGCGTATAGTTGTATCAGTGGTGGACAGAACTTGCGGGGATACTAATCTACCTTTAGCTTCTTTTTGAGTTTGACACTCTTATTATCGAAAATGCTACAACGACCGATCGCCTACACTTGTAGGTTATCAGGTAGTCCTCTTGTGGTTTTTTTTCAGTCGACTGGTTCAACTATGTTGACTAACTTTGCCTGGCACTTTTGGTTATTGAATAATATACAGCTGTGCCCATCAATCAATGTAGAGGTCGAGGGTCTATCAACCTTTTGTAAAGAAAGTTTTGATCCAAATCCAACTGTTGGTATTTCTTTAGGAGAAAGTCAGGTCAGTTTATCCTTTTTGGGTATGTTGAAGAGACTACATGGAAATCCGTCGTCCTTGGAGTATTGCGCAATGTAAACCTACAAAAATCAATTTGTCGGCGCTACTCTATCTTCGATGGATCCTTATGTTTGGAACGGGCATCCTGAAATACTTAAATACCATTTTTTCTGCCTAGCTTTTCATCCTGGCCCATTCTCATCCTTAACGAACCACAATCTATTCATTATTTGCAAGTTATCAACAAGTTGACTTACTAGATCCATATGTGGTCCTTTCTTCTCCATCCGGATCAGTGTGATATCATGGATACCGAATGTACTAGCCATCTAATCTCTTAGGATCTTGTTGAGCACCTGTGAGCGCTCAAAAGAAACGGACCTCGAGTGCCATGTTATTTACTATAACCGACTTTAAATTCAAATTTGAATTGTTGTCATAATTAAATAATTTCTATGTTATAATTATTTTTGAACTATGCAATGTAGTTGTATTTCATTGAGATAGAAATATGAACATACTGATGGAATAGATAAAAACTGAATAGCGCCGTTTGGGGGACGCCGCTTTGGGCAACCATCCCAATAGTCGTGGACATGTGTCCGACAACCCTGATAGCTGACATTTTTTCGCCCGGTGGAGATGTTTTAGCTGCTTAATGTCGCGAGAATAGGCGCGTGGCGTCAGTGGATCCGTTATGCCACTAAAGTTTCTCCTTATTTACCAAAAAAAATGTAAATCTTTTGCCTTGTTTCGAAAAGAGAATTAGAATAATTAGGTTAATCAGTACTACTAGAACTTCTTAGATTCTTGTAGCAGTGCTTGTAGTACTGCAGTGAAGGTGCACATGGTGATGGTACGCAGAGCCGCAGAGGCAGGGTTGAGGGCTGCTTTCTAGTTCTAGAAGCCTGGTGCTGATACCCACGTCGATATCGGCCTCCAGGACCATGCGTGCGTCCAAACCAGACGTTCCCACGAGCAGGAGACCATCTTCTAGTTGGTCCTGCATGCATCACAGTTCACAGCTGATGTCACTCGCACCCGCAGCACCGCGAGGGGAGGAGACGCCTCTCTTTCTGTAAACGAGGACCAATGGTCAAATCGCCGCCACAAACCCGTATAAATATCCCCCTCGTCCCGAGTCTCACAACAGATTTCCTACTCTCAGCTCACAAGCAGAACCGTACGAGTTCAGTGTTCACGAGCTGACCTTGATCAGCAATCAATCCCGACTCCTGAGCGACCACCATGACCTCGGGTCTCGTCTGGACGGCGGCGGCGGCCGTGGCGGCGGTGCTGGCCTCGTGGGCCTTCAACGCGCTGGTGTACCTAGTGTGGAGGCCGCGCGCCATCACCAGGCAGCTCCGCGCGCAGGGCGTCGGCGGACCGGCCTACAAGTTCTTCTCCGGTAACCTCGGCGAGATCAAGCAGCTCCGCGCCGAGACCGCAGGCACCGCTCTGGACGTCGGCTCCCACGACTTCGTCCCCATGGTCCAGCCGCACTTCCGCAAATGGATCCCCATCCATGGTACCAAACTGAACCTGTGATAAATCCTTCAAAAATTTCGATGACATACTTCATCATGTTCTTACCTTGTGAGTTTGCTGCTGTGTGTACTCTGCAGGTCGCACGTTCCTGTACTGGTTCGGGGCGAAGCCGACGCTGCGCATCGCGGACGTGAACGTGGTCAAGCAGGTGCTCTTCGACCGCAACGGGCTCTACCCCAAGAACGTCGGCAACCCGCACATCGCCCGCCTCCTCGGCAAAGGGCTCGTGCTCACCGACGCCGACGACTGGAAGCGCCACCGCAAGGTCATCCACCCTGCCCTCAACATGGACAAGCTCAAGGTATGTACCTTGTGTTCTTAGCAACCAAAAAAAACAACAGGTGTTTGTTATGTACGAGTACTTCTCATATATACAAGTAAGCGTGTCACTTTCTCTGACGCTTTTTGCATTGACAATTGGCACCAGATGATGACGGTGACCATGTCCGACTGTGCTGGGTCCATGATGTCGGAGTGAACAGCAAAGTTGGGGAAGGGCGGCGAGGTGGAGATTGAGCTGAGCAGACAGTTTGAGGAGCTAACCGCTGATGTGATCTCTCGCACGGCATTCGGGAGCAGCTACACTGAAGGGAAAAAAGTCTTTCTGGCGCAGAGGGGGCTCGAGTTTCTTGCCTACTCCACCGCATTCGACGTCCAAATCCCAGTATTTAGGTGAATATGCAAGTTATTGTTATTTTAAATCTGTCAGTTCAAATCAACACGTACACAACGTACGGTTTCACACAACAGAAATTAAATCTATGCGTGTTTGTGAAATTATACCTTCCAACCGAAAAGAACCTCAAGATATGGAAGCTCGACAAGGAGGTGAGGGCCATGCTCATGAACATCATCAAAAGCCGGCTCGCAACCAAAGACACCATGGGCTACGGAAACGACCTGCTCGGGCTCATGCTGGAGGCCTGCGCGCCGGAGCATGGCAGAATCCGATTCTGAGCATGTACGAGATCATAGACGAGTGCAAGACCTTCTTCTTCGCCGGGCACGACACCAGCTCGCACCTGCTCACGTGGACCATGTTCCTGCTTAGCACGCACCCAGAGTGGCAGGAGAAGCTCAGGGAGGAGGTATTGAGGGAGTGTGGCAATGAGGTTCCGACCAGCGACATGCTCAACAAACTGAAGCTGGTCAACATGTTCCTACTGGAAACTCTGAGGCTATACGCCCCTGTATCCATAATGCAGAGGAAGGCTGGTCTGGATCTCGAGGTCGGTGGCATCAAAGTGCCCCAAGGCACGGTTCTGTCGATCCCCATCGCGATGATACATCGTGACTAGGAGGTATGGGGTGAGGATGCTGACGAATTCAAGCCGATGAGGTTCGAGAAAGGTGTGACCATGGCTGCAAAACACCCCAATGCCTTGTTATCTTTCTCCAGTGGGCCGAGGTCGTGCATAGGGCAGAACTTCGCGATGATCGAAGCCAAGGCCGTGATCGCAGTGATTCTTCAGAGGTTCTCCTTCTCCTTATCCCCTAAGTACGTCCATGCCCGAATGGACGTGATCACGCTGCGGCCCAAGTTTGGTCTTCCCATGATCCTAAAGAGCCTGGAGATGTAGAGATATTCATATAGTGTACTAATGTTGAGTAACACGTTTGTATCTTAATTTCTCTATGGTTTAGTTTATATTGTACACTAGATAGGCAAGTTAATTTGCAACATACAATGTATTCGTTTGTAAATGAAAATAATAATACGATATATTTTAAGTTTTTGTTGATGTTTTATTACAATCACCAAGCACAATTTTACAATCTATTATATACTTAAAACACAAGACAAACAACGGATGAGATTTAACCAAGAAAAACAACGGCTGTGATTTAAAAAGATCTCTTAGATCCACGTGGTAGTCGGAAGAGAAAAAAAAATCAAGTTCGAGAGTCCCGATCGGACTGGTATACGAAACATCCTCCAAGCTCACGTAGAATCCATCTACGTATCAAGCATAGATTTTTTTATGGAGGTGGCAACGGAGGACTAGCAATCGTGCAATTAAAAAGGAAAGGGACAAAACTGATCCATCTTTATCTCATTAAGGACTCTTCGTGATTATTTTAGGTAGCGTTTGACCTTGGCAAGCCTGTTCCTTGCCTGCCTTCCCTGCATTTATCGTTGGCAGCAATATATAAGTTCTCCGCGAGCGACAGATCATATATAGGTTTTGCTCGGCAGAGAAATTCTACATGTTGACAATTGATCGATCGGGTCTGGCTGCTAGCGCGAGGATGGCAATCTCACGACGATGAATTAGACGTCAACGAGCTTGATGAATATACAAGGAGCCCTCAGTCTATGACGAATTTTTATGGCGATATTGATCTACGAGAAGAAGCGACCATGGATGATTTGGGTCCATGGTGACCCAATGGGGCAACCACATGCACGACGGACGTACAAGATTTGGCGGACCATGCTAGCGCCTTTGCATCAGTTCGGCTCTGATTATTTTCTGATCACACATGATTACACACGTCGAGTTCAATACGTCGTATCAGGCGGAGACCAGATCAAACATGTGATTCCCTCCGGCGTACAAGTCCGTTGTTTTCCTGAAACTACTGAAGGATTTGGCTGCCACTACCTCATGCTCCGTCATGACCCTCGCCCATGATGCCCAAGCGTAAAAATTTCCTTGGAGGCTATTCTTTCAGGTAGTAGTTTCCTAAGAGAATTGTGTCATCTTAGTCTGCAGCTTAGAAAGTGTTATCTACTTGAAGGCCATACACGTACTAGCTAGGGATTCATATTTACATAAACAATCAAGTCGTTGGTTAATATATGCAAAACGTACTTCACCCATGTAATATGTTTTTTTGGATAAGTAATATTTCCTCAATTGTTTGTTCATCTACCAATAGTTCGTTCAGATTTGTAATTATAATTTCTTTTCCGAATATGCAATAAGAATTCTACCTTTACATGTGTAGGAAAACTAATATACTTTGTTTCTCCAATGGATATGTTACAACAATTAATTCGTTCTTAGTTTATATCGCTAAACGCTAGCTGGAGCATTTATATTAAAAATACTATAGCCAAATTGTGTCATGGGATTATTTATTTTATAGTTTTAGCTCACTCAGTCGTTCATGCAAAAATCTATGCGTATTGAATTTAATTTGGATGTATATAATAGATTAAAGGCAATTCGGATCATATATATATATATTGCATCTCTTCGGTCTTTTTTTGGCGATCCCATTATGTATATTTCGCGGATTGATCTCATTATATATGTTGGCTTCCTGAACAACAGAAGATTTCGAGGATCACCATCACCAAGCACATGCCCCACGCGTCGTCACGCCAAAGCTGGCAGGCTACTGCCACCCAAGCGCATGCTCTAGCGGTGCGCGCAGCTTCTCGACTACCGGAAGGCATTTCAACAACGCTCATGATTCGGAACAGCGTAAGAGAATCTATGCCCTCGATTGAGATACAACTCAGGAAGCGTGGTGTCAGTTTGTCACCGTCGATGAGGCAGAGCAGCTGATCAGCCACGTCATGCGCGTTGAGCGGTTTAATTATGTCGTGTAAAAAGTCAAATATTTATTTAAAGAAAATGAGGTGTAAGGTGGTCGACCGAAAACCGAGCAGATTAATCAAGTCATGTAGTAGTATTGTTGTGATCAAGGTCGATTGTTTCAATATTATCATCCGTATCAATAAGCTCTAATTGTGCTGGCTGCATTGGAATATACAACACGAGCTGTCTATAAGCTGACAGACACCACCATCCATGTCAGGTGTGGCACTACATACTAGCTTGCACGAGCTCATGGACAACAGATTCAGACTTATGATGTCGGGTAATCTGTCGAAGTAAAAATGCAAAAGACAAGCTATGATTTTTTTTTTCTGTTTATGATGATAAAACTTGATTAATGCAGAAGGCACGCTAATAGATATTAGGGACAAAAAACCTTAATAGATCAGTTAGTGAATTTATTCATCCATCCATAATGGATTTTTTAACCTTTAGATAATCTATGCTTTGCACGAAAGGCAATTTCATATGACTTGGTTTTTGTCTTTCTATCGTAATAGTAAATGAAATTGGACGATTCTACTAGAGATATTACGACTCTACTATAGCTGATGTACCTGATCTAGGGAAGACAGCGCCCAGATTTTACTCTCCTTATTAAGCGCCTTATGTCTCGCATCAGGTTGAAATTTTATACCTCCAGTAAGCCAGCCTACCCATCAAGTTATGTTTCGATATAAATACTACTATGTCAAGACTCAAGTTATGTCTCGGTATAAATACTTTTCGGTATAAATACTACTATGTCAAGACTTAAGTTATATTTCGATGTTTTTGCACAGCAAACGTTTGATAAATTGCTTGAAGTGGAGTTTATTGTTGCATGTTCGAACTTGGTAAATTCTAATTAATATTTTTGAAATGTTGCAGTACATGGAAAAATCTCTCCACTAGCACCGAGACACAATTGATTGCTGTATACCGTACTTCTCGATAGGAAAATTTGGAAGCCTAAACAATGAAGATATTCAGGTTTTGCATTTTTACATGTACATATGTTATATCACGTAGACTGGAACGTGGATGCAATTGCAGCTCAATAAACCGAGTATCATAAATCATTCTTATTTTAGAATTGTTTTATAATATAGTATCCATCAACGCTAGCCGTGCAATTGTGCGGGCCACCCAGCTAGTTGTTTTTAATCAATCTTGACACATGGGATGGGAAAGATCTATACAGCTCACCCCTGCTTATCTCCAAATCTAGCTCAAACTACACACTTGCAAAAATGCAATTATATTTGCTGAGTGACGTGCCCTCTTTCACTAAGTTTTAGAAAAAGAATATAACCAATCAAAAAATTGCAAAAGTATAAATGAGATCTTATGAGTTTTGCTTTACTGTTGAAGAGAATTGCTGCCACTGGTCGATCATTTTACCTTCTCACCAACTCACAGATTTGATATATGCCTTGGTTTGATAGATTAAGCTCGTGACGTTGTGATCATCCGGTGGTTGTAACTTTAGATCTATTGTTATTTCAACTTAACCGTCACAGATCAGAGAATACAAGCAAACGATTTTCAAGAAAAATAAAGAATACATGCCAAAGAAGTCAAACAATATATATATTTGGAGCAGCCTGTATGATGTCTACTGACTCATTCTAGAAATAAAATAACCAAAACGCCTCTCTTGACTCTGAAAGGTACTTGGGACATAGGTTTCTGAATCTGTAATTCTGAATTATGTTGTGCGTATCTATGGTTAGACCACCAGACATGGTGGTGACCGCCCCTTCCTTCGTCATATCCGCGTTATCGTCGCTTGTAGCAGCAACCCTGTGGCTGTTGGAATAGTCTTGTGTGTCCAGTCGACTTCTCGGTTGTGGGGGACTCGATAACATATAGGGTGGCGACTTCGGGGTCTGTCCCGAGTAGAGGAAGTGTGCCCGAGCCGGAGTCTGTTCCGGATCGAGGCAGTCGAGACGTCGGGTCCGTCTAGGGAACCGATAGTCAGTCGCCAGGTTATCGGGTGCCAGGACTTTGTCCTGTAGCCGGTGTCCTGAGGTGGTGCATCAGCACCAGTACATAGTAGGTAGATAGGACGTGCTAGACGTCACTACAGTGTTTCCGTGTCATAACGTCGTCAACAGTGGCGGTGAGTCATGACGTCATAGGTCCTGTCACATCAAGACAGCTTAGTTGACTTTTAGGCCAGCAGCTGGCACAACCCCTATTTAAAGGGAGGAATACTAAGGAGAAAATTGAGGCAAACCATTTCTTTGTGGCACACACTCCCCTCTCTCTTCTCCACTCTCTCTCGCGTAACTTTAGGGACAACAATTGGTATCAGAGCCCGAGTTCTTTGAGAGATCTCACCGGAGATGGGCAAGCAAAAGGCGCTCATGCCGGCGGAGGTGAAGGAGGCCGCCAGCACGCTGGCAGTCCAGCGGGTTGTGCGGGAGGCCGGTATTCCGTGGCCGCTGCTCACGCGGTCAATCTACGCGGACTGGACGTTGCTCATGCAGGTGAAGCTTGAGGCACGCCGTGTTTGGGCCGCCGTACACGATGGCACGGAGGAGCGCGAGACGGACCGAGCAGCGCTGGAGTACTTGCTGCTCGCCATCCCGCCGGAGATGATCTCCACACTGGCGTCGAAGAAGACGGCCAAGGAGGCGTGGGAGGCGATCAAGACGATGCGGGTCGGAGATACCCGTGTCCGCGAGGCGAAGGCGACGACACTCAAGAATCTGTACGAGGCCATCAAGTTCGGCGATGACGAGAACATCGACGACTTCGCCATGCGGCTGTCGTCGCTCGTGTCGCAGCTTGGGGTGCTCGGTGTCACCATCACCGAGCCGGACACTATCCGTAAGTTTCTCTCGATCGTTCCCACGAGGTTCTCGCAGATGGCATGCGCTATCGAGACCCTGCTTGACCTCGACAAGCTCCCCATGGAGGAGCTCATCGGCCGCCTCAAAACGGCCGAGGAGCGACACGAGGCGGAGAAGCAGGAGGCCAAGCAGACTGGCAAGCTACTCCTCACGGAGGAGGAGTGGTTCTCCCGGATGCGCCTGTAGGACGGAGGTGGATCCTCCAGCCATGCCGGACGCGGCGGCGGCAAGCCGCGTGGACGCGGCAGCAGCAGCCCGGCTCGCGGAGCCTGGAACTGCGGCGCGTCGAAACACACGTGCCGCTACTGTGGAGTCGCAAGAAGAAGCACGAGAAGGAAGCCCACCTCGTGTGCGGAGGGGATGAGGAAGCGCACCTTGTCCATGGCGGAGACGACGAAGACGACAGCGCGCTCCTCATGATGGAGGCCTGCACCATCGCATCTGCCCCACAGCTCCCTGTTCTGACTCGCCACGTGGAGTCGGGCACCTCGGAGGTGGCACCCTTGTCTCGACTGGTGGCAGAGTCAGCGACTCGATCGGTGCTGGAGTCGGAGGGATCGTCGACTCCTCCGGAGGAACACACGCCGATCCAGTGGATCGCGGAGTGGGACATGCCGACTCGGGAGGAGTCGACAACCATGTCGGGTCGTGAGGACTCGACAACCCCAGCTCCGGAGGAGCTGGACTAGGCGACTCGGGAGGAGTCGGTCCTCTCGGGTCGCAAGGACCCGGGAGTGTCGGGTTGTGAGGACCCGACAGCATCGTCGGGTTGAAAGGACCCGACTGTGTTGACTCGGGAGGAGTCGACCATGGCAACTCAGGAGGAGTTGTGTCGTGGGTTTGTCACGTCAGGTGTCATAGATGACTTCGTAGGTGTGGGATTACGCGAGTCAAGCATCTCCGAGCTTGAGATCGCAGGAACAAAGATCAACACAGATTTACCCAGGTTCGGCCCCCTCAATGTGAGGTAAAATACCTACTTCCTGCCTACCCTAGATTGGTATTGATATGATAATCGAGGTGTTACAATGGAGGCGATCCGATCTGGTACTCGCCGTATGAACTAGGGTTTAGGTCTTGATAGCTCGACCCGTTCTAAGTCCTGCGAGTCCTCTTTATATACACAGAGGCTCGCTAGGTTACAAAGTAAAATTTCCCCACAAGGAATATGTCCACAGAGGCATACTCGGAGACTACTTGGTCTTCACGTCCTCCGGGATATGTCTTCTAGAACTTTCCCCTTATGGCGGTTCAATATTGGGCTTGCTCCCAAGTGGGCCTTTGTCCGTGCGAGTAAAGTAAGTCACACTGGGCCGCGGGTTAATCCAGAAAGTATTCCCCCGACATTAGCCCCCAAGATTGGTTAGGACTTCACGGTGAGGATCCCCTGGTCACTTGAGGTAGTTGTTGAGCCGCATTGTGAGCGTTCTGACCAATCTCTGATTGATGCGATTCAGAGCCGCGACTTATCTGTGCGACTCATCCCCGCTTCTGAAGATATTCTGTTCCCTTTACTTGCGGACCGTTGCTTGTTTTGCGGGCGCAAATTGTGCCGTTGGTTACGAGCGCAGATTGTGCCGTTAGTTACGGCCCCTTCAGTTATAAGCTGCGGCCACCTAGGTCATTATCCATTTGCCCTTGCAATCTCCTCATCCCCAGCCGCGCCGTCTTCTTCCTCGACTCGAGCCGAGTTCCCCAATCCCATCTTCCCTTCGCAATGGCGCCCAAGGCGAAGCCATCTGACGATAAGCGCAAGATCTCCTGCAACTGGGAAGGATCCTGGGTAACGGAGGAAACTCTTGTAGATCTGGCCGAAGCTGGCTTCTTGCCGCCGAAGGAGGATGGCGTCTGGCGGGCGCCGGGCGATGAAATCGAGCCGCGCCCCAAGCCCAATGAGCTGGTGATGTTCGTGGAGCACGTGGAGCGTGGATTCACGCCGCCAGGTTCTCCCTTCTTCCGCAATCTGTTGCAACGCCTAGGCCTCCGTCTTCACGACATCGGGCCCAACTCAATGCTCCAGGTGAGCAACTTTCATGTGTTGTGCGAGGACTATCTTGGCATAGCCCCCAACATCGATCTGTGGCTAGCCTCTTTCACCTGCAACAGCCAACTTGTCTCCAAGGGTGGCGCCTATGTTCAGGTCGGCGCCATCTCTCTGCAACGTCATCGAAACTCTGTTCTTCCCAAACTGGCTCTGGCGAATCGACCCAGGGCTTGGCAAAAATCTTTCTTCTATTGCCAAGATACTTCACCGGAGGACGAAACTCGCCTTCCCTCCTGGTCCAACACCCTCTTCGTGCCTACCGAGGCACTGAAATCAAAACCCCGCGACTCGGCCATGCCCTTCATCAATGAGTCGCTGATCAAGGTCCGTGCCTTAATAGGTCATGGTCTTACTGGTCTTGATCTTCTCTCTTGCTGGACCAAATGGCGCATTCAGCCCGTGAGTCCACGACAACGATCCTTTCTTGAGTGCATAGGCACTTCTGCTGACGTTGATCGTATCAAGGCTTCAGACTGGAGGCCTGAGGATTGGGTAGAATTTGTCGACCGTGTGACTGAGGAGAAGGACATTTCCTTCGACAAGGTGGGGCTTGCCCCTTTTAGTGTTAACAACAAGCCTTTTGAGGTAACTCCTCTTCTCTGTCTTTTTGTCTTCGTAGTTGAGTCGCATTCCTCTTCTTGATACTGCAACTTATATCTTCCTGATCCAGGCTGATGAGAACTACTGGTCGCTACCTGCGACCGTCTCCGGCACTGCTGCTCCTAAGCGTGCCGCACGAAAGAAGTTGCTGCCCACTCTAGAGGGCAGCGAAACTGCTGATATCCCTTCTGTCGCCTCTGCGGCCTCAGAGGATGAAGAGACTGAACTGGACGAGGATGACAGTCTAGTACCAGCCGCGAGCTCTGCGGCCGCGGCCAGACCAACTCCCCGCAGAGCCTCCAAGTGGCTATCTCGTGAGGAGCCAGAGGTTGATGCTCTGGAAAACCCTGAGGCCACGAAGCGACCTCTTTCTCGGCCAAGCATGTGTTCAAAGCCACCCTCTCGGCTGAAGAAGACATGGGCCCCCACTCTGGTAATTTCTGTTGTCTTGTCATCTTGAATGCTTTTTCTTTTTCCTCTACTGACACACAAAACTTCTGCTCGTAGATTCCGGGACCCAAGGCATGTCTTCACCGTCAAGCGGTGAACTTATGGCCTTTGTGAAGATGGCTCCAGAGTTAGTGACTTTTCCCTGTGCTTATAATACTTTTACTCTGGCTTATGTGCTTCTTCTTCACACAATGCCCTTGCTTTTGCAGAAGTGCGGCTAAACCCGCATCTGAGCCTGGAATTGTTTCCGAAACAGCGGTTGAGCCGCGTTCTCCTCTTGCAACTCATACCGCCATGGTAGAGGGCGTGGCCACCACTGATGACTTGGCCACGGTCCCTGTTCTTGACACAGCCACCCAAGAGGTGGCTCTGGAGGATAGAACGGATCCCCTTATTATCCAGGACGTGGAGAAGGTCAACCCCTCCTCCATAGATGTAATGGCCAAGGATGCTGATGCGCCAGTTATTGAGTCGCCAACACTAGTAGGAAAACGCGATTCTGTGGCGCACCAAAAACAAATTCTGTGGCGCATGGTGGGTGCGCCACAGAATTGTCGCCACAAAATAAGCAATTCTGTGGCGCACCCCACCGTGCGCCACAGAATACCTGATTTTTTATGGCGCACTCAGGAACCATGCGCCACATAATTGCGTTTTTCGATTTAAAAAAAAATACGGACGGCGCCTCCACCGCGGGAGCGCCGACGACCACCGCGCCCACCAAATCACGCCTCTCCATCGCTCCCGCCACGCCCCAAGGCCATCCCGGCTGCGTAGGCTGGTCGGTTGCACCTCGGGTGGCCTCACCGGCGCTTGTGGCTGCCGCCGCCGCCGTTCTGGTGGTGTCCGTCGCCGCGCTCCTGGACGGGAGAAGGAGGAGACCGGAGACGGCTCCCGCGCCAGGCTCCCGCTGCTGGAGATGGTCGCCGACGAAGTCCGGGTGCGGGAGCGCCGTGAGGAACTGCGCAGCCAGGTCGTCCGACGGCGTGGCGGATGGTGTTCGCGCGAATTCGATGGAGGAGGAGAGCGGGGGCCAGAACGAGGGACCTGCAGAGGGCGGCAGCCGCGTTCCAGGAGGAGTCGAGCAGCGCGCCGAGCATGGAGTCACGGCCGGCGGCGGCGAGCGTGGTGGTCGTCGGCGGCGGCGAGCGTGTCGGCCGGCGGCGGGCGGGCGCGAGGGAGAGCCCGAGGGGAGGCTGGCGGCGGGCGGGCGTGAGGGAGAGAGGCCGGTGGCGGCGTGCTGTGCGTGCGTGTGTGCTGTGTGCGTGAGGGAGAGCCCGAGTGTTGTGTGCGTGCGTGCGTGCGTGCTGTGTTGTGTGGGTGGGAGAGAGAATAGAGAGAGAGAGCGAGATAAGGGAGAGAGAGAACGACGCAGGGGCGTTTTTTTTAGCGTGGCTGACCAAGTGAGATCTGGATCTGAGATCTGGAACTCAGATTTAAAAACGTGAATTTTGTGGCGCATGTATACGTGTGCGCCATAAAAAGGGCTATTTCTGTGGCGCATGTGTGTTGATGCGCCACAAAAAGGCCAAATTCTGTGGCGCACCAGGTTAGGTGCGCCACAGAATAGCAATATTCTGTGGCGCACCAGCTTAGGTGCGCCACAGAATAGCAAATTCTGTGGCGCACCAGTTTAGGTGCGCCACAGAATAGCAAATTCTGTGGCGCACCAGTTTTGGGTGCGCCACAGATTTTTTTTTGTGGCACATGGCTAAATGGTGCGCCACAGAATAGGGATCCATAGAATCGCGTTTTCCTACTAGTGCAATTTTGCATACTGAGGTTGCTTTTTCCTCCTCCACAAGCCGCGCTGAGAGACTGTCAGAGGCTATCATTGCCTCAAATGACAAGCAAGCCATGGAGCTCCGCAAGGCACTGTCTGACCTGTCTGCGGCTTATAAGGTAAACTTCTATCTCCAGTTATCTGTCTCTAGCCCCCAAGGATCAAGTTTCTTCTTTGACTGTAAAGGGAGACTTGATGCTTCTCTTTTATCTGTTGATATATACTTACTAACTGATGCACCCTTCGTAGGAGGAACTAAGCTCCATAACGCTGCCAAACTTGCCTTGGAAAAGCAGCTGGGGGATACTCCCTCTGAACTGGAAAGGCTGCGCGAGCTCCTTGGCCAGCGTGACGCTGAGCTGAAGAAAAGGGAAACCAGGATGGGCGAGCTATCTGATGAAAGCTTCAAGTTATCTGAGCAAGTCAAAGCCACCGAGCTGCGGCTTAAAACTGTTGAAGAGAAGTTCCAAGAAGGGTCCAGCAGCTGGACCTCCAAGTCAGTGCTCAGAAAGACGCCATTGCTGATGCCAATGAGGACGCAAGGCTTAAGGCTGTTTCCATTGGCGAGCTTGAGAAAAAGTTGAAGAAAGTTTCTGATGCCCATAACCTCGTCCACGCCAAAGTGTGCATCATGACTCAAGAGTTAACTGGTATGTGTTGCGACTCATATCTGCATCTGTTTTCTCTACTATCTTTGCCTGTATGTTGTAGAGCTGACGGAGACATGCCTCGATGTAGGTGAAGATGCCAAAGAGCAGCGCGGCAGTACTCAAGAACAGCTGGAGTATATCCGCGATTTTTCGCGAAGAACTTGTGATGCCATGAAATCATTGTCTAAGTGCCTGCTGCCGACCAAGCCAGTCCCCGGTGATTCTGAAGGGCTGCTAAAAAGACTGCTTAGGGCACCTCAGTTCTTTTTGGACTGGAAGGAGTCCTCAGCTCGCACCGGCGCGGCTCATGCTCTTTCTTTGGCCAAGACATACTATCCTTCTTTTGATGCTGCCAAGGTTGCAAAAGGTAGGCCCTCGAAGAAGGTGGATGGCACCGAACTGACGGCCTCAGAATATGCGGCGACTTGGAAGGATATGCGCGGCCACGCGACTGAGCTGGTGGAGGGGATAGATCTTGCGACCTATATGGGCAAGTATAATGCAGATGGAAGCAGGTGGGAGAAGTTACCCGCTCCGTCATCCAGTGCGGTGATTCCGCAGGAAAAGAACCCCTCTCCAGGCGTATCCAGCTCTGCAGCCCCCAAGCCCGCGACTGAAGAGCCCTCCAGCGAGCCTGCGATTGCTCCTTCTGGCAAGCTTGGTAAGCCGCCTGTTCCTCCTTCCCACGGCCAAAAGCTGCGCACAAGTGAAGAAGAGAAAACAATGGTTTGGTGATCTTGGCCCTTAGCGGCCTGTAATAATTGTTAGAATTTATGTGTCATAAGACAATATTATGGTTTGCTTAAGTACTCTTAGCAGTACATGTTTCGACCAATAGGCTGGTCCTTATGATTTGTCTCGGTTTTTCCTCACTTAGGCCCTTGCGCGGCTCAGTATTTCCCAGGTAAAAAGTGCGTGTTCAGGGTCGTGAGCGGCCATGATAGGCAATCAAACTCGATTGACGCCGCACCCCCAGTACTTTGGCCGCATAGTGCAAGTCGCATCCAAGAGAGGTTGAGTATAATCACGATAAATGCCACTTGTTTGGCGATCCCAAGGAATAGGCCGCGCTAAAAAGCTGCCGCACCCCCAAGGGACCAATGATTAAAAAATAAAAGACTCATAGCTCAATTGGTAGTTTGAGATGCTTTATTTCAGAATCATTATATGATACATAGGGTCGGTCGCGCCTAGGTGGCGACCAGAAGTGATGCTTGGGTCGGTTGCGCCTAGGTGGCAACCAGAGATGTTACATGGGTCGGTCGCGCCTGAGTGGCGACCAGAATTGGGTCGATCGCGCCTAGGTGGCGATCAGAATGTTACATTGGGTCGGTCGCGCCTGAGTGGCGACCAGAATGGGTCGATCGCGCCTAGGTGGCGATCAGAATTGTTGCATTGGGTCGGTCGCGCCTGAGTGGCGACCAGAATGGGTCGATCGCGCCTAGGTGGCGATCAGAATTGTTGCATTGGGTCGGTCGCGCCTGAGTGGCGACCAGAATGGGTCGATCGCGCCTAGGTGGCGATCAGAAGTGAAGTTTTTTAGCCCTGAGTGGCTTACTTGATGATGTAAACTCTTAATAATTGCTGATGGCAACTCGCGATGCCTGGGATGTGTCTTTATTGGCAATGGCTTGTAGCCTTTGACTTCCTTGCCTCCCTTGCGGCCGTAATCTGAAGTCGCAAGTCAGGCAAGTGCCTTTAGCCTTCATGATGTCATCAAAATTCTCCTGCGACTCGCGCATGGGCGCGTCTCTGCGATGCAAGCTGCTCTGGCTATGGCCTTGTCGCCCTCTTCGCATTCTTGAGCTATTCTTTTGTCGCCATTGATGGTGATGACTCCCCTAGGGCCTGGTATTTTAAGCTTTAGGTATACATAGCACGGCCTAGCCATAAACTTTGCGAATGCTTCTCTGCCAAACAGCGCATGATACGGGCTCTGGAAATCTACAACCTCGAACCAAATGTACTCGCTCCTGAAGTTGCTTTGTGTCCCAAAGGCGACCTCCAAGTTGATTCGCCCCAATGGCTGAGCTGATATGCCTGGCACAACACCGTGAAACGTTGTTCTTGATGGGTATAGCTGCTTTTCTTGGAGGTTCATTCTTTTGAAGGTTTCATAGTATAATATATTGATGCTGCTGCCTCCATCCATCAGTACTTTGCTCAACTTGTATCCTGCGACTTGAGGAGCAACCACCAGCGCGAGTTTTCCTTCTTCATTTATTTCTCCTGGGTGATCCTCGCGGCTCCAAACCACTGGCTGCTCGGACCACTTTAGCCACTGTGGGACGGCTGGTACTACGGCATTAACAGCCTGATTGCGTCGTCGCAGCTTTTGTTCCCTCCTTGAAGTATTCACCACAATGGTATGATACTGACCCAACTGTTTTGGGAATTGTGGCTGATCTGGCTGCGGATTTGGGACGGCGTTGTTGCTGTTGTTGCCTCCGCCGTGTTTACCTTCCTCGTTGTTTTGATGATTGAAGTTTGTGTGAGTGGCTGTCCATCCTTCCACTTTTTGTAATGATAACACTGTGCCTTCGTGTGGTTGGGTGGTTTCCCATCTTTTCCTATATGGATGTCGCAGGGGCGGTTGAAAACCTCTTCCAAATTAACTGGGTGAAAATTCCTTCCTCTGCTGCTGTTTTGTTTGTAACGAGTATTCGTATTTGCGACTAACCCTGAGTTTCCTTCCTCGTTTTGCGCTTGTTATAACTCGCATTGGCATTGCTAGCTTGCTGTTGTTGAGGCTTGCTACTGGCCTTCTTTCCCTTGCCAGTGTTTTCCTCTTCCTCCCCATCAGATGTGTCCCTGGTTTTATCCGAGCTAGCATATTTGTTGGCCGCCGCCATTACCTCGCTTAGGCTCTTGACTTTATCCTTCATGCGACCTAGTTTGTGGACTAGCGGCTCAAATTTGCAATTCTTCTCCATGACAAGGACTGCTGAACTGGGTGGTATGTTATCCGAGGAATGTATGATCTCGGCGACCCTTCTCATCCAGTGGCGACTCGACTCGCCTTCCTTCTGTACACAACGCTCAAGGTCCTCTATGCTGCAGAGTCGCTTGCATGTTCCTTGGAAATTCTTGATAAAAGCTTCCTTCATCTCATCCCAAGAGTTTATTGAGTTTGGTGGCAAATTCGCAGCCATATGTGAGCTGCGCCTTCTAACATCATGTTTAGGTAACGTGCGCAGATATCTTCGGATGCGTTTAGGATGCTCATGCCCATCTCGTAATTGTTGAGCCAAGTGACAGGGTCCATGCTTGCGTTGTAGTTGGCGACCTTGCGAGGTCCTTTAAAATCCACAGGAAACGGTTCAGACCTGATTTTTTCGCTGAACCTCTTTGCCGTCGCTCTGCTATTGTAGGGAGTGGAGTGCAGCTGCCCTGCGTGTTCGGACATGTTTGCCTGCTGTATTACCGCTGTGCTCAGCATCTCAATGGCGCGTCTCACCTCTCTGTCTATTTGTGCGTTTCCTGCTGGTGCTAACCTGGCCAGGATGTTTGTAGCCGCAAAGAGGTTCTCTACCGGGCTAACATAATGTCCTTGCGGTGTGTGGAACCTTTGAGGCTGCTGTGGCGACTACTGAACAAAGGTTGGTTGTGGCAGTGGTGGGGGCATCATGGCCCTGTTGTTAGCCTGCACTATGGCCCTCGATCCAGATATCTCTGCTTCTCTTGGTGCTGCGAAGGATGGAACCGCTGGTACGATTGATGGTACAGCGATTGCTTGAACCGCTGGCGCGGCTAACGGGGCCACGGGCCGCATAACCATGGCAGATGGTGCCACGTGTGTGGGTACCGCTACTGAAGGTTGTGCGACCCCTGACCATGTTAGCGGGCGCGTTGTGTTGGTGGCGACTGATGGGATCGCAATTGCTGGTTCAGGCGATTGGAACAACTCCGTAGGGTTTACTGTTCCTGGCTGCAGGCGACTTGCGTGTCGTCTGTGTGGCAAGGTAGCCTGTATTCCTTGCAGAGTATTGGTTTCCTCGATGAGTCGCAGTTGCTTTTGTTGGAGGCGTTGTTCCTCTCGCGCCAGCCTGGCTCTCTCATCCGCGATTCTCTGGACTTCATCATATAGCCCGATCCTGGTAGCCTCCAGTTCTGTTACCCTAGCAGCCGCATTAACCGCAGATATCGGCGTATGCAGCACGCTTCCTTGTGGCGGTGTGACCGATGCATTGGGGGCTACCCTTGACCCTGATTCCGCAGGAGCGACTCCAGGTGGAGTTTCTCTGTTTGCGACTCCTGAGGCCGTGACTCCTGGCGTCATTGCGGCGGATACCGGGACTCCAGATGCGTCTAGCGCGGCTTGTTCTGTTGCTTCCGGCGGTGTGGGGGCTAAGCTGCCTGGCGGCATGCCCAGCCCTTCGTCCGCTTCTGTGGTCCTGTAGACCCCTTCAACATGCCGATCTTCTACAGAGGGCGAGCCACTATCTACAGGGCCTTCGCATAGCCATTCCTCAAGGACATACTCAATGGATTGGCCTTCTTCGTCTTCAAGAGGCAGCGACTCGTAGTTGGTAGATTCTTCTTCTTGGTCCAGTGTTACCGTGACTCCCTCCTCTGAGTCGCCATGTTGCGATGGATCCTCTGACTCGCCGCCAATGAAGCCGACAAAGACGTTGATGGACCCAAAGGGGATGACGTGGCCGGTCTCCAAGTAATCTGCTTCCGGCCCCCAGCTTGAATCGTCGATGGGGTGTGCCATCGACTGTGATGATACGGCCAACAACAAGATCTTCTGCTCCCTTCATGGATCCTGCGCGGAACATGACGCTCTTGACCGCAGGCCCCACGGTGGGCACCAACTGTCGTGGGTTTGTCACGTCAGGTGTCATAGATGACTTCGTAGGTGTGGGATTACGCGAGTCAAGCATCTCCGAGCTTGGGATCACAGGAACAAAGATCAACACAGATTTACCCAGGTTCGGCCCCCTCAATGTGAGGTAAAAGACCTACTTCCTGCCTACCCTAGATTGGTATTGATATGATAATCGAGGTGTTACAATGGAGGCGATCCGATCTGGTTCTCGCCGTATGAACTAGGGTTTAGGGCTTGATAGCTCGACCCGTTCTAAGTCCTGCGAGTCCTCTTTATATACACAGAGGCTCGCTAGGTTATAAAGGAAACTTTCCCCACAAGGAATATGTCCACAGAGGCCTACTCGGAGACTACTTGGTCTTCACGTCCTCCGGGATATGTCTTCTAGAACTTTCCCCTTATGGCGGTTCAATATTGGGCTTGCTCCCAAGTGGGCCTTTGTCCGTGCGAGTAAAGTAAGTCGCACTGGGCCACGGGTTAATCCAGAAAGTATTCCCCCAACAAGTTGGCCGACCCGGCTCGCACGGAGCCGGTCCTCCTCATGCTAGAGGAGAAGGCGCAGGTCAACCTGGCAAAAAAGGGGGACGCCAAGAAAAGCGTCTCGTACCTCGACTCGGGCACCACCAATCACATGGCTGGTGACCGCGCCGCGTTCACGGAGATCGACACAAGCGTAACCGGGACATCTGCGGGCAAGAGACGATGCTCTTCGACTGCAAGTTAGGCGTGCACCGGGCCGTCACCGGGGTGTACTACATTCCCCGGCTGTACACGCAGATCATCAGCCTGGGCCAATTCGACGAGAACGGCTGCCAGGTGCTGATCGAGGACGGGATCCTCCGGGTGCGTGATAGGGAGCGGCAGCTCCTGATCAAGGTCAGGCGAGAGCCGAACCGGATGTATAAGCTGCACGCGTGAGTCGCCCAGCCGGTGTGCCTAGTCGTGGGCACCGGCGACGACCCGGCCTGGACTTGGCATGCCCGGTTCGGGCACCTCAACTTCGACAGCTTGCGCCGACTGGCAAAGGGCGAGATGGTGCGTGGCCTCCCTCTGGTGGAGCACGTGAACCAGCTCTGCGACGCCTGCCTAGCAGGGAAGCAGAGGTGAGCCCCGTTCGCAAAACAAGCGAAGTTTCGGGCGAACGAGCGACTCGAGCTGGTCCACGGCGACCTCTGCGGGCCGATCACCCCAGCCACACCGAGCGGGAAGAAGTACTTCCTCCTGCTGGTGGACGACCTGTCGCGGTACATGTGGCTCGCCCTTCGCTCGACGAAGGACGAGGCCGCAACCGCCATCATCTGACTCCAGGCGGGAGCCGAGTCGGAAACCGGCTGCAAGCTGCGCACGGATCACGGAGGCGAATTCACCTCCGGCTCTTTCACAGCATATTGCGCCGAGCTCGGAGTGGAGCGTCACCTGACGGCTTCGTACTCCCCACAGCAGAACGGCGTCATGGAGCGACGCAACTAGACGATTGTGGGCATGGCCCGCAGTCTGCTGAAGGCCAAGAAGGTCCCCGATGAATTCTGGGGTGAGGCAGTGACGACGGCCGTGTTCATCTTGAATAGGTCGCCCACCAAGAGCGTGGATGGCAAGACGCCGTTCGAGGCCTGGCATGGCCGCAAGCCGAATGTGAGTGACGAGGGGTACACTCATCAAATCCCATGGTTAAGGACCTAGGGTTGAGATTATGGGGAGAGAACGTGGTAATACTGGTAGTTTCGTCGGCTGACAAGCAGAGGCAAAGATTTACCCAGGTTCAGGCCCCTCGGGTGGAGGTAAAGACCCTACTTCCTGCTTGTCTGTTATTGATCGTGTGAGATTATGAGGTTACAAGGAGGCTCCGGCGAGATGTCGATCTCGCTAGAGCTTTGGTGGTTCGAGTATGGCTTGTCCTTAGATCGGCACCCCTCCCAGCCTTTAAATAGGCTGGGTCTCGGGAGTTCGTAACCGACCCTGTTTACACGTAAGGAAAGATCTAAACCGACTATGCCTATGTCCTATCTTGGAGGGTACTCCATCTTCTTGGGCATCTTGTCTTGGGCTTCGAGTAGGCTCTTCGCTATTGGGTCTTAGTCGTTACGTGCACCAGGTACCCTCACGGTAGGGTACCCGAGATGTATACCCTTATCAGTATCCCCTGAGTACTTGTCTGACTCGAAGAATCGGGCATGGACTCGTTCGTAAGTGCACGTCATATGCTTTGTATTCTGTATATCATAATTGGAATTCCTGTATGAATAGCACATGTTGGCTACGTCGAGTATTTCATCGACTGTGGTTTCTGCTTATGATGATCATGGGATAATAGCTTAGTAGGCCCAGTACACTCGATGGATCGGGACTGGTTAACTACACCTTCGGGTAAAACCTTACTAGCTTTCAATCAAACTCGAGTCAATGGACTCGAATCTGGAACAAACTGGTCAGATTCGACTAGGCCGCTTGAGGTCTTACTGAGCCGATCTGCAGTATAACTTTGAATTTTACCCAACGCGTCCATCGGGATTTTTCATCATGTCTGCTGACACGGAAAGTATAAGGATTGACGCTGCTGGAACGGTCCTTAGCCTAGCTCGAAAGTTCGGTGGGTCTTACCTTTGCACTATGCGTGCAGCATCCGAGGTATTTGCGACGGACGCAACTCAGGAATGTTTCGAGTATGATTTTGTATATGAACGGATTCGATACTTGTGTCGACTGATACTTTGTCATTATTCTATCGAGTGCGCGACAGCGCTCCCGATGGGAGTAGCCCCCGAGATTGTGCTTTATTGCTTGCAATGGAGGATAATCTCAGAATCATCTTATCTTTGAGCATCTTCAGTCGGAGAAATTTTGGACATGCTCCCGATGGGAGTGATATTTCTCAGTCGAAGAAACGGTCGAGTGACCATTCACCTGAAAACAATCGAGTGATTGATATGCATTGGGCGAACCTGAAATCTGCTCTGAACAAATCTGCTGTAATGACGTCAGGGATGACGTTTTATGGCGACTGTGCCACCTGACACGCGGTGGCGTGCACTATGCTGCGATGGATGGGACGTGACACGTATGTGGGCCCAACGTGCAGCCGTTTGGACTGGATTTTACCGTTCAAGCACGATTTCTCCAGAGCTATGATGGCAGTTCCTAGATTCCCGTGCGTAGTGGGCAGAGTGGCTGGCGACGGTTGCTCTCCATGGCTGCCACGTGTACGACTGGATTTGCTTCTTTGCCCACGATCTCGCATCCACGGTGCGGATTCTTTTGCATTGAGGTTAAAAGGGTGCGGCGGAGTAAATAGTTCTTTTTACTTGCCATTTGCTCTCCGCCGCCGCTGCTTCTTCTTCCTCCTCACGCATCGCCATAGCCTCATAGCGAAGCTTTTGCAACCACCACCGCGATGACAAAGCCTGCCACCCGGAAGGGCTGGAGTTCCGCGAACGCATCGGCAGACAGTGCCGCTGCCGCTGCCAGCGGTTTGAAGAGGGACAAGGGCGCCTGGACCAAATCCTCTTGCAGCAAGAGGATGCTCACCAGCCTGCGGAACGACGGGCTGATCCCTGAGGACACCTCGCAAGTTCGCATCCCTGGCGCCGAGATAATCCCCGCCCAGGCCCCAATGAGCAGGTCTGTTTTGTGGATTTTGTGAACATGGGATTCTCCTTCCCTGTTCACAACTTTCTTCGTGCACTGATGCACATTTATGGGGTGCAATTGCACGATTTTACGCCCAATGGGCTTTTGCACATTGCGTGTTTTTTTGTTCTTTGCGAGTGCTTTCTGGGCGTTGCGCCCCACTTCGGTCTTTTTCGCCGTATCTTCAACGTCAAGCGCCAGCACAGCGCCAAAGGACCTGGTGGTTTTAGATTATAGACTCGATCTGACGTCGAGTACTTCAAGATCAGCTTCCTCGAGTCTGTGCAAGGATGGCGCCAGAAGTGGTTCTACATCAAGGATGTGACCATAGGCACCCAAGCCTTCAGGTTGCCTCCTTTTGACGCAGACGCTCTGGTGAAGAAGAGGCCATCTTGGATCGCCCAGCCAACCGGAGTCAAAGCCAAAGAGGCTGACATTCTGATGGAGATGGTGCTAAAGCTCCAAACCACTGCTGGTCGGGAGGTTACGGGCATCCATTTGCTAGCCATTATGGTCAAGAGGCGAGTGCAGCCTCTCCTAGCTCGAGCGCATGCTTTGTGGGCGTACAGTGGGGCTTCTGATCCAACCCGCTCACGCGCAGTGGAGCTGTCTGATGCGAAAGCGGAGAAGTTGGTAAGAAGCCTTACCAAGCTTACCGATGAAGAGCCTTGCGAGATGAACTCGCCTGTGGCTCCTTATGAAACCAGCAACCCTCTACCAGAGGTAACAGTCGATACTATATGTCAATTTATATGTTATGCATGTGCGATATTGACTCCTTTGCTGTTTCTGTGTGCAGGGACACAAAATGTATGAGTCGACGCCCCCTCTGCCCGAGAACGGCCCAGTGTCGGACAACGAGCCACTCAAGGCGGGCTCTGATGATGAAATAGCCTCACTCGCCACCGCACACACGCCAGAAGCCGATGAGGGCGATGCTGAGGTGCAGGGCAAGCAGAAGCGGGCACGCGAGGAGGAAGACACCGCTGATTCAGAGGAAAAGGAAGGGAACGAGACGGAGTCGACAATGGCGCCACTCGAATCCCTCCCATTCGCTCGCTTCCTCCACGACCCCCGAAGAAATCGCGCCCCAGCATGGGTATGCTTGCACCTGATCGATTGTGCGACCTTACTGAAGAGTAAGTATTATGTGCATATGCTTTGTCACTTTATGAACAATGCCACTTTGTATACTTATAATGTGTGACATAGTGTTTCCTCGGATGAGGATATGCCTCCGCCACCTACAGCGGAAAAGAGCAGCGCAGCATCCACTGCACGGACGCTGCCACCAGAGCAGCCGCCTACCGCTGCGACTCCGGCTGCTGCGGACACGGCACCCCATCTGAGCCTGAGGTTGCGGCTGAGAAGGAGGAGGCAGCAACGACAGGCACTCCTGCATCGACTTCCTCCTTTTAGGAGCAAGTAAGTTTTTCGCTTTTTTGCCGTAGTTGAACCACTATTTGGTGCCAATTTTTTGCCTAGACTCGGTTATTGAGTTATGAATTTGCCCATGCTGTGCTCTTAGACATTTGTGCGAGAGTTGCTGAAGGCTGGTGCCAAGTATGTGCACAAGGAGACGGAAGCTGCTACCCTGCAACAGCAACTCGAAGCTGCGAAGAGTGCGTGTCTCTTTATGCTAGTACCACGCGTTGAAGCTGATTCTTCTTGCAGTCTGTTGATCATGTATGCTTGTTTTGCAGAAGCTGCCGCTGATGCGGCAGAGAATTTGAACAACGCCACCCGTCGAGTGGCTGATCTGGAGAAGAGGCTGAAAGCAGCCGAGGTTAGAGAGGAGTCAGCAATTGGTCGACTTTCTGCCGCCAGCACCACTTTAACTGGTACGAATTTTTTTGTGTTCCTTAGATGTTTGAGGTTTCTGCGATATGGTACTGATTATGCTGTCCACGTGCTATGCTAGGCGTGATGGATGGCCCTACTACTCCTGGCAAGCAAAGCCTTGGCACCTCACTCGATGAAAGTGTGGTTGTCTCAGAGGTTACCAGTAGCAGAGCAGGGGAGATGCTGACACAGGCGGCGAGTGCCTTGGGCGCCCCCATGGCAGCTTCTTCCCCGGTGAAGAGCTTCCATCTTCCTTTGCAGAACTGGTGGAGCTGTTCAAGCCTGAAGGGACTGCCGTCACCGATTTCTGTCGCGAGCAAATGGTAAGTGGTGCTCAGACTACTTTTCTCATGTTGCTCGCGCACGGAGTCGAGGCAGATTTTGACAAGGCGACGACGAAGTTCCACGGGGTTCTGACGGCAGAACCGTCGGGTTTAGCACTTGGATGGAAGCCGCCAAAAAGTATGCCCAACAGCTTGTAACAACTGTTGAAGATAGGGCAGCCCGGGTCCAGGGCAAAAAACTTCCTCCAAGAAGTCGACGACTTAGCGAGTGATCCCTTTGTTGACTAGGTCTAGGGATTTCGTCATTTTGCTTTTGCTATATGTAAATTATCAGACATCGTATCTGTCTTTATGAAATATGAACTTCAGTGATCGGGAGGCAGCCCCCGAGCCTTTTGCTTGATTCTTAATGCTTCCTTATGCCCTTAATTATTCTGACTGTAGAACCGAGCCTCTAAAGCATCGACTGGCCCTGTTGTGGGTGGTTCTTCGAAGTCGCGAAGTGTGAATGACCAGAAAATTATGGACTACCTTCAGCAAAAGCTTTCGAGGTACTCGGGAGTTAAAGGAACACAAGACGCGTATGCTGAGTTGCAGTCGAGGCCATCCCCAACTACGGAACGGGAGGCCTTTTTGCTTGAAGAGTTGGAGAGAGTAAATCTGCAACTCGAATGTAAGCTATTTTTGGATCATCGAGATCTGTTCTTCGCGAGATGACTCGACTGGGCGATGATGAGCCCTTTGTTTTTGCGCAGGTGTTTGCTCCGACCCGATAAAGGAGGAGGCACGGATACAGGATCGACTCGACGGTCATGCGAGTAGTACTGAGTATTCCGCCCACCCCTTTTGGTCAGACAGGGCGAGGAGCGCCATTTTGGTAAGGCTTCTGGACCGGGCATGGCGAACTGCCATTCGACTGGAGACTGCAGGTTAGCTTTATTTCGAGTCCACGAAGCTTTGTTTCCTTTGAATGAGCAACCACAGAGCCTTGTCGCATTGCTAAAGAAATTTCGAAAAGGCAAGGCGATCAAGAAGTTTGTGCGCGAGCAACTGATTAGCGGGCTAATGTTGCTCTTGCCTTTGTGCGATCGCACCTTCCTCATCTTGATTTTAAAAGGATTGCGATGGGACCCGCACCCATACCAGGTGGTGGTCCTGTGCCAATGGAGAACACTACCAAGAGACACGGGTGGACGCATTGGTCCTAATCCATAATGTGCTCAAGGAGGAAGAGAAGTGGACCCAGCCAAAGGAAGAACCTGTAGATTAAGGTTATATGTATAGGGGTCAGCCCCGAGTGTAATATTGCCACTTGTACATGATGTACATTTGTGTAATTGTATGTGTGCAGCCCCCGAGTGTATCGAACGGGGTTTATGACAAACACTTAATATGTAATATGACTCTTACAGCCCCCGAGTGTTCGAGTGAGGCTGTGAATTTTTGCGATGTTTGGGGCTTCAGCACATGTTTTTGAGCAACTTGTTTGTATGATTTTTATGACCCAGCCCCCGAGTATTCGAGTGCGGCTAGGGTATTATGTTTGAAGAAGGAGCGAAAGCTCATGTTTTGAGTAGCACAGCCTTCGAGTGCTCGATTGAAGCTAGAGTTGTGCGAATAAGTTATGCGAGTAGTAAAAGAGAGAAATATGAGGAATCATTGATTATATTCCATTTTTGAATGTTAAGCTGCAGGCCGCCTCATTAAAAACCTTCCAGTCCCCTTAGGTACCCTGGTAAGGAAAAGAGCGCGTCTGAAACCTGCAGCCATCCGACATATATGCCTTTTACATTATGCGACTGAGCAATCTAAGCATAGAAACGGCGCAGCTGCGCAACGTTCCAAGGATTATGCGAGAGTTCGCCTGTCTTCGCGTGCTTCAGTCTGTATGCTCCACCACCAATGACCTCGGTGATGATGAAGGGTCCTTCCCATGGAGAAGCAAGTTTGTGCACCTTCTTTTGCTTCAGTCGAAGTACCAGGTCGCCAACCTCGAAGGATCTGGTACGCAGTCGACGGCTGTGATAGTTGCGGAGGTCTGCTGATAAACAGCTGTGCGTGCGAGCGCCGTGTTGCGTGCTTCTTCGAGCAAGTCGACTGCATCTTCGAGTGCTTCATCTGCATCTTCTTCGTTGTATGCTTCGACTCTTGGTGCATTGAACCTTACGTCTGATGGCAGGATTGCCTCTGCGCCGTAGACCATGAAGAATGGGGTAAATTGTGTTGAAGCATTGGGAGTTGTGCGTAAGCTCCATAGCACAGATGGAAGTTCTTCGACCCAAGCACCCGCTGCTCTTTTGAGTGGGACCAGGAGGCGTTTCTTGATTCCACTCGTCACAAGCCCATTGGCCTTTTCGACTTGGCCATTTGACTGCGGGTGTGCCACGGATGCATAGTTGAGCGTGATATCTTGCTCTTTGCAGAAAGTTCGGAATTCTTCAGCCGTGAAGTTTGTACCGTTATCAGTGATGATGCTACTTGGCACACCAAAGCGGTATATGATGGATTTTATGAAATTGACTGCTGTAGTGGCAGTCGAACTTGTGATAGGGACTGCTTCAATCCACTTGGTGAACTTGTCGACTGCCACCAGAAGGTGAGTATGCCCTCCATGGGAGGATTTTTTGAGTGGCCCAACCATATCGAGCCCCCACTGGGCGAAGGGCCAGGCCAATGGTATTGTCTTCAACGCCGATGCGGGTGCGTGCGGCTTTGTGGCGAATTTTTGACAGCCGATGCACCTTTTGACTATGTCCTCCGCGTCTTTGAGTGCTGTGGGCCAGTAGAAGCCTGCGCGAAAGGCTTTGGCTACGAGTGATCGACTGCTGGCATGATGCCCGCAGGTACCTGCATGAATATCACGAAGGATGGCTTGGCCATCTTCAAATGCTATGCAACGTTGGAACATACCTGATATGCTGCGTTTGTATAGTTCACCGTTGATGACAGTGTATGCTTTAGATCGTCGAGTGACGCGTCTTGACTCTGTTATGTCTTCGGGTACCTCGCCGCGGAGTATGTATGCGAGGAAAGGTTGAGTCCATGTTGGCTCGATGAGGAGCACCTCGACTGGCGGGTCCTCTGTGCTAGGTGTTTTGCTCTTGGCTGGTGCGGCTGATGTAGGAGATGCTCGTTTTTTCTTGATGGATCTGTGCTCGATGCGCTCGAAGAAGACACCAGGTGGAACTGGTGCTTTGGTCGCTCCAATGTTGGCTAGCTTATCTGCTTCTTCATTGCTCTCACGCCTATGTGCCGCAACTCGCAGCCTTCGAAGCTGCCCTCCATGAGTTGTACAGGTCACGGTAGGCGATCATGTTATCTGCGATTGCATCGCAGGCCTTCATTGTTTGCTGCACCACAAGATTCGAGTCACCATAGATCATCAGTCGAGTGCACCCGAGGGCTTTGGCCATCCTCATGCCGTGGATCAGGGCCTCATACTCCGCTTCGTTGTTTGATGGGAACTCGAACCCCATTTGCAGGATGTAGCGGAGCTTGTCGCCTTTTGGTGATATGAGGATGACACCTGCGCCTGCGCCTTCGTTTTTCTTCGAGCCGTCAAAGTACATAGTCCATGAGTTGGACACATCTGGCGCTCCTGGAGCTGAGCTTCAATCCACTCGGTGTGGAAGTCAGGTAAGACTTGTGCTTTGATGGCCTTCGGGTAATCATACTTGATGTCTCGCGGTGCTAGCTCGATGAGCCATTTTGCTACTCGCCCAGTTGCGTTGGGGTTTGTGAGGATGTCCCCGATCCCTGAGGTGCTGATTACAGTGATCGGGTGCTCGGAGAAGTAATGCGTCAGCTTCCTTGAGGACATGAACACGGCGTAGGCCAGCTTTTGATAGTGCGGGTACCGCTGCTTTGATATGGAGAGCACTTCACTCAAGTAATAGACTGGACGTTGTATGCTTTGGGTGTGTCCCTCCTCCCTTCGTTCGACTACCAGTACGGTGCTCACCACCCTGTTAGTTGCGGAGACATATAGGTACAGTGGCTCGCGTTCCCTTGGTGCGACGAGGATTGGAGGGCTTGTGAGGACTCGCTTGAGGTCCGTGAAGGCTGCTTCGGCTTCTGTGTCCACTCGAATTTGTCTGCTTTCTTCATCAGTCGATAGAACGGGAGTGCTTTTTCACCTAGCTTGCTGATGAATCGACTGAGCGCTGCACTCGACCCGCTAACTTTTGCACGTCATGGAGCTTTGAAGGCCTTTGCATCGTCAAGATGGCCTGTATTTTCTCCGGGTCCGCCTCGATTCCTCGAGCTGAGACTAGATACCCGAGGAGTTGCCCGGCTGGCACGCCGAACGTGCACTTCTTCGGGTTGAGCTTGATGTGGAAGCGTTTGAGGTTTGCGAACGTCTCTCGCAAGTCATCGAGTAGTGTGTTTTCTCCTTGTTGTGATGACATGTCATCTACATAGACCTGGACGTTTCGCCCAATTTGCTTCTTGAGGCAGTCTTGCATCATGCGCTGGTAGGTTGCGCCTGCGTTCTTGAGCCCGAAAGGCATTGTTGTGTAGTAGACCCCGAGTGGGGTTATGAACGCCGTTTTCTCTTCATCCTCTTCCTTCATCCTTATCTGATGGTAACCCGAGTAAGCATCCAGGAAGGACAAGCGAGCGCACCCGGCGGTGGAGTCGACGATCTGGTCGATTCGAGGTAGTGGAAAGTGATCCTTTGGACAGCACTTATTGAGTGCTGTGAAACTACGCACATCCGAAGGATATCTGTGTTCTTCTTCTCACGAGTACGGGGTTGGCCACCCATTGTGATTTTTGATCTCTCTGATGAAACCTGCTGCGAGTAGTCTGTCGACTTCGGCTTCGACTGCGGTTCTTTTGGGCCGGATATGCGGCGCATTGTTTGCTTGACTGGTTTAGCATCTGGAAATAATTGAGAGAGTGCTCGGCGAATTCCCTGGGAATACCTGGCATGTCGGCTGGACACCACGCAAATATATCCCAGTTCTCACGGAGGAATTCGACGAGCGCGCTTTCCTATGCGATAGGCAGACTCGACGAGACATTGACTGTCTTGGTCGGGTCAGTCGGGTGCACCTGATGCGACCTTGTGTCATTGGTGGCGTTGAATGCTCTGTCGACTGCCACCTTTTTGTGCTCCGGCATAAGTGTTCGATCGTTGGAGACCGCTAGATCAGCGAGTGTTGCTTCCATGCCGAACATCTCAGAGATTTTGCTAAACTCTCGGTCGCAAGAGTCAGACTTTTGGAAGTTTCCTTGACTGTGATTACTCCTTTTGGTCCAGGCATTTTCAGCTGGAGGTATGCATAGTGTGGGACCGCCATGAATCGAGCAAACGTCGGGCGTCCAAGTATGGCGTGATATTGTGACTTCCAGTCGACGACCTCAAACTCGATCGACTCTGTCCTGAAGTGGTTCTTGTCCCCGAACGTTACGTCGAGTTGTATGGTGCCTTCTGGGCTTATTGCTTTGCCTGGGACGATACCGTGAAAGGTATTTGAGGATTTTGGCAGGTTTTCGACTGACCTGTTCATTTTGCGGAGCGTATCCGCGAAGATTATGTTTATGCCGCTGCCACCATCCATGAAGACCTTGGACATGGCGTAACCTCCAATTTGGGCGTCGAGTACCAGAGCGGAGTGCCCTGGACGAACCACGATGGTGGGTGATCCTCTCTGCTGAAACTTATCGCAGTCTCGATCCCTTCAAGAATTCAGTTACAGCAGGAGGTGACATGACCGCCATGTTTACTTGTCGAGTGCGAAGTTTTTGCTCCCTGTTGGAAGGGCGACCTTTTGTATCATGTACATCTGCCCTTGGGGTGGAGGGTACTGAGGTTCGTCCACCCGAGGTACAGGTTGTATGGCACCCGCCATGTTTCCTCATGCGTGAAGTTTGGTGGTGGAGGTGGTGCCATCAGAACGGGCACATTGTTTGGCTACGGCACGGGCGCGGGTGCGGGTGCGTTTGTGGCTGTTGCCTTTCTGAGATTTATGTAATCAGTCACCATTTGATCGAACTCCCTGCAGTTTCTCATCGAGTGATTGGAGCGCAGTTTTCCGTCTTCCCCTTTGTACAGGTGGAATCTGCAATCAGCATCCATCTTTTCTTCGAATGATCGCTCGGATTGTGCACCGGATCTTGACTTGCGCCAGTCCTTCCTCTTGTAGCTATCACTGCGTTGGCCGCGGTCTCGACTGTCCCGGCGATCTTCTCGACTGTCCCATCGATCATCTCGACTGTCCCGCCGATCTTCTGACCGCCGCTTCTGTCTTGGTCGTTGCGGGGCGTGGAGAACCCAGCCGCCATGAACTCGGATCTGTCATCATCGTAGTGACGTTTTGAACGTTTGCGCCTTCGGTCATCTCTGTATGAGTCTCTGCGGCTTCGACTGCCACTTTCATGATTGTCACGGGGTGAGGACCCGCGTGTGGTGCGCGCCATGTCTTCTCCGTCTGCCCACTCAGTCGCGGTCATCAAGAGGTTAGCCACAGAGGTTGGCTTTTTGCGACCAAGTGCTTCTTTGAGGTCTCGCCTGGCGAGTCCCATTATGAAAGCGTCCATGGCCATATCTTCTGAAATTACTCCGACTGAGTTGCGTATCTCAGTCCATCGTCTGATGTATGACCTCAACGTTTCGTCTGATCATTGAACACAAGCTCGAAGCTCCTCAAATATTTTTGGGCGCTCACATAGAGGCTCGAAGTTTTTGATGAAGTCATCACGGAAGTGATCCACGAGTCGTACTTTGATGGAGGTAGGGCCTTGAGCCAGTCGCGGGCTGTGCCTTCGAGCATGAGTCGTATGTATTGCATGGCTGTGGTGTTTGTGCCTCGCTGGCACGCGACAGCCAGCCTGTAATCTTCCAGCCACCCGGAAGGTTCCTGTCGACCCGTGTACTTGGGCTGTTCAGATGTGAGTTTGAACCCTTTGGGCATCCGTGTCTCGCGGACGCGTCGAGTGAAGCACAGAGCTCCATGTGGCTCAGGCTCTCGATCAGAGTATGAGTCGCTACTGTAAGATCTGCGTGATCTGCTCCTGGACCTGCGCCTGCGCGAGCTGCTTCTTTCCCTCGAGTGGTGGCGGTGACCACTGTGATTATGCTCTTCCCGACGTGCGTCGACTAGGGCACGGTCTCGACTCCACCTGGAGTTCTTGGAGTTTGGCGTATGGCCTTCGCCGCTAAGGCGAGTGATTTGATCTGCTGGTGATGCAGTTTTGCATTGGGGTCAGCTGGAGGCTTGATTGCCTCTAGGTATGCTGCAGCGGTGAAGAGGGCACCCGCAGCTGTTTTGGGTACTGGCACTCCCTCTTCGTCGTATGTCATGAAAGAGTTGCCTAAGTTGCGGTGAGCGCGCCCTTTCGTCTGGCGAGAGGTGTGACAACCTTGATCTGGGTCTTGTGTCTGCTCGCCCGGTGGAGCTCAGGGAGAGCTGTCTTCTTCGCGCACTCGACAAGCTAGCTTGCTTTTTGCGTTCTTCGAGTGTTGCTCTGACCTGCAGCAGTCGAAGTGATTCCTGCCAGTTGAAGTACTGGAAGGTCAACATCTCCTCTTGTGTTGCATCTGCTGGCATCATTGTGCACTCCTTGATGACTTTATCTGCTTTTGCTGCCATCTCAGCAGTGATTGTGAGAGTTGTACTCCGTCCGGCATAGTAACTGTGCACGGGAATTCTGTAGGCCTGCGGCTGGCCGCAGCATCTGATGATTCTGCGGCGATGGCGACGTAGACCTGCTGGGGTATCACCCGAGGGTATGTATGTGTGTCTTCGAGTCCCGTCATGGACTCGACATCATCATCAAGGCTCATGTCGGAGTCGATATGCCCGTCGAGTGGTCCGTCTGGACGGATCTCGCTGTCAATGCCTTCATCGCCTCTGCTCATCTCGGCGTCGACGAAGTTGTTATGAATCTCAGAGTCAAGGTTGTTGTTGTTGGTGCAGATCTCGGAGTCGACGTGGTTGCCGATATGAGTTTCGAGTTCGTCGAAGTCGCTGAAGGAGATCCCGCAGTCGAAACTATCCTCGAGTGAGAGATTGAGCTCGGGATCGTTTGTGCGGTATGCTAATTCGGCCTCCTCGCCCTGAAGTTCTTTGATGAGCACGTGCATCTCTCGTGTGGACATGGTTGTTGCAGACGAGCAAGCTTGGAGGATCGATAATGGTATGGACGCAGTTGAGGGATCCGCAGTCGAAGTGACCGCAACCGATGGAGCCTCGGGTGCGGAAGTCGCGAGTTGGTGTGGATTCGTCAAGTCCTGCACACCAAGCTTGTTGACGAAAAAATTGAACGAACCAATGGTTAAACCTAAACCTGACTCGAGATCGGAGAAGGCTTCCTGGAATCCTGGCGAGTGTGGCTCAAAATCCATCAGAGGATCCGATGCGCTTTTTGTCGTGGGTTTGTCATGTCAGGTGTCATAGATGACTTCGTAGGTGTGGGATTACGCGAGTCAAGCATCTCCGAGCTTGGGATCGCAGGAACAAAGATCAACACAGATTTACCCAGGTTCGGCCCCCTCAATGTGAGGTAAAAGATCTACTTCCTGCCTACCCTAGATTGGTATTGATATGATAATCGAGGTGTTACAATGGAGGCGATCCGATCTGGTACTCGCCGTATGAACTAGGGTTTAGGGCTTGATAGCTCGACCCATTCTAAGTCCTGCGAGTCCTTTTTATATACACTGAGGCTCGCTAGGTTACAAAGGAAACTTCCCCACAAGGAATATGTCCACAGAGGCCTACTTGGAGACTACTTGGTCTTCACGTCCTCCGGGATATGTCTTCTAGAACTTTCCCCTTATGGCGGTTCAATATTGGGCTTGCTCCCAAGTGGGCCTTTGTCCGTGCGAGT
The DNA here is from genome assembly GCA_947311845.1 of Poa pratensis. Taxonomy (NCBI): domain Eukaryota; kingdom Viridiplantae; phylum Streptophyta; class Magnoliopsida; order Poales; family Poaceae; genus Poa; species Poa pratensis. The sequence continues at coordinate 44,113,867 of CAMZMU010000052.1, forward strand.
AAAGTAAGTTGCACTGGGCCGCGGGTTAATCCAGAAAGTATTCCCCCGACATTAGCCCCCAAGATTGGTTAGGACTTCACGGTGAGGATCCCCTGGTCACTTGAGGTAGTTGTTGAGCCGCATTGTGAGCGTTCTGACCAATCTCTGATTGATGCGATTCAGAGCCGCGACTTATCTGTGCGACTCATCCCGCTTCTGGAGATATTCTGTTCCCTTTACTTGCGGACCGTTGCTTGTTTTGCGGGCGCAAATTGTGCCGTTGGTTACGAGCGCAGATTGTGCCGTTAGTTACGGGCCCCTTCAGTTATAAGCTGCGGCCACCTAGGTCATTATCCATTTGCCCTTGCAATCTCCTCATCCCCAGCCGCGCCGTCTTCTTCCTCGACTCGAGCCTAGTTCCCCAATCCCATCTTCCCTTCGCAATGGCGCCCAAGGCGAAGCCATCTGACGATAAGCGCAAGATCTCCTGCAACTGGGAAGGATCCTGGGTAACGGAGGAAACTCTTGTAGATCTGGCCGAAGCTGGCTTCTTGCCGCCGAAGGAGGATGGCGTCTGGCGGGCAGGCGATGAAATCGAGCCGCGCCCCAAGCCCAACGAGCTGGTGATGTTCGTGGAGCACGTGGAGCGTGGATTCACGCCGCCAGGTTCTCCCTTCTTCCGCAATCTGTTGCAACGCCTAGGCCTCCGTCTTCACGACATCGGGCCCAACTCAATGCTCCAGGTGAGCAACTTTCATGTGTTGTGCGAGGACTATCTTGGCATAGCCCCCAACATCGATCTGTGGCTGGCCTCTTTCACCTGCAACAGCCAACTTGTCTCCAAGGGTGGCGCCTATGTTCAGGTCGGCGCCATCTCTCTGCAACGTCATCGAAACTCTTTCTTCCCAAACTGGCTCTGGCGAATCGACCCAGGGCTTGGCAAAAATCTTTCTTCTATTGCCAAGATACTTCACCGGAGGACGAAACTCGCCTTCCCTCCTGGTCCAACACCCTCTTCGTGCCTACCGAGGCACTGAAATCAAAACCCCGCGACTCGGCCATGCCCTTCATCAATGAGTCGCTGATCAAGGTCGTGCCTTAATAGGTCATGGTCTTACTGGTCTTGATCTTCTCTCTTGCTGGACCAAATGGCGCATTCAGCCCGTGAGTCCACGACAACGATCCTTTCTTGAGTGCACAGGCACTTCTGCTGACGTTGATCGTATCAAGGCTTCGGACTGGAGGCCTGAGGATTGGGTAGAATTTGTCACCGCGTGACTGAGGAGAAGGACATTTCCTTCGACAAGGTGGGGCTTGCCCCTTTTAGTGTTAACAACAAGCCTTTTGAGGTAACTCCTCTTCTCTGTCTTTTTGTCTTCGTAGTTGAGTCGCATTCCTTTTCTTGATACTGCAACTTATATCTTCCTGATCCAGGCTGATGAGAACTACTGGTCGCTACCTGCGACCGTCTCCGGCACTGCTGCTCCTAAGCGTGCCGCACGAAAGAAGTTGCTGCCCACTCTAGAGGGCAGCGAAACTGCTGATATCCCTTCTGTCGCCTCTGCGGCCTCAGAGGATGAAGAGACTGAACTGGACGAGGATGACAGTCCAGTACCAGCCGCGAGCTCTGCGGCCGCGGCCGGACCAACTCCCCGCAGAGCCTCCAAGAGGCTATCTCGTGAGGAGCCAGAGGTTGATGCTCTGGAAAACCCTGAGGCCACGAAGCGTCGCAAACCTGCTACGGGCGCGACCTCTTTCGCGGCCAAGCGTGTGTTCAAAGCCACCGTCTCGGCTGAAGAAGACATGGGTCCCCACTCTGGTAATTTCTGTTGTCTTGTCATCTTGAATGCTTTTTCTTTTTCCTCTACTGACACGCAAAACTTCTGCTCGTAGATTCTGGGACCCAAGGCCTGTCTTCACCGTCAAGCGGTGAACTTATGGCCTTTGTGAAGATGGCTCCAGAGTTAGTGACTTTTCCCTGTGCTTATAATACTTTTATTCTGGCTTATGTGCTTCTTCTTCACACAATGCCCTTGCTTTTTGCAGAAGTGCGGCTAAACCCGCAGCTGAGCCTGGAATTGTTTCCGAAACCGCGGTTGAGCCGCGTTCTCCTCTTGCACTCATACCGCCATGGTAGAGGGCGTGGCCACCACTGATGACTTGGCCACGGTCCCTGTTCTTGACACAGCCACCCAAGAGGTGGCTCTGGAGGATAGAACGGATCCCCTTATGATCCAGGACGTGGAGAAGGTCAACCCCTCCTCCATAGATGTAATGGCCAAGGATGCTGATGCGCCAGTTATTGAGTCGCCAATTTTGCATACTGAGGTTGCTTTTTCCTCCTCCACAAGCCGCGCTGAGAGACTGTCAGAGGCTATCATTGCCTCAAATGACAAGCAAGCCATGGAGCTCCGCAAGGCACTGTCTGACCTGTCTGCGGCTTATAAGGTAAACTTCTATCTCCAGTTATCTGTCTCTAGCCCCCAAGGATCAAGTTTCTTCTTTGACTGTAAAGGGAGACTTGATGCTTCTCTTTTATCTGTTGATATATACTTACTAACTGATGCACCCTTCGTAGGAGGAACTAAGCTCCATAACGGCTGCCAAACTTGCCTTGGAAAAGCAGCTGGGGGATACTCCCTCTGAACTGGAAAGGCTGCGCGAGCTCCTTGGCCAGCGTGACGCTGAGCTGAAGAAAAGGGAAACCAGGATGGGCGAGCTATCTGATGAAAGCTTCAAGTTATCTGAGCAAGTCAAAGCCACCGAGCTGCGGCTTAAAACTGTTGAAGAGAAGTTCCAAGAAAGGGTCCAGCAGCTGGACCTCCAAGTCAGTGCTCAGAAAGACGCCATTGCTGATGCCAATGAGGACGCAAGGCTTAAGGCTGTTTCCATTGGCGAGCTTGAGAAAAAGTTGAAGAAAGTTTCTGATGCCCATAACCTCGTCCACGCCAAAGTGTGCATCATGACTCAAGAGTTAACTGGTATGTGTTGCGACTCATATCTGCATCTGTTTTCTCTACTATCTTTGCCTGTATGCTGTAGAGCTGACGGAGACATGCCTCGATGTAGGTGAAGATGCCAAGAGCAGCGCGGCCGTACTCAAGAACAGCTGGAGTATATCCGCGATTTTTCGCGAAGAACTTGTGATGCCATGAAATCATTGTCTAAGTGCCTGCTGCCGACCAAGCCAGTCCCCGGTGATTCTGAAGGGCTGCTAAAAAGACTGCTTAGGGCACCTCAGTTCTTTTTGGACTGGAAGGAGTCCTCAGCTCGCACGGCTCATGTTCTTTCTTTGGCCAAGACATACTATCCTTCTTTTGATGCTGCCAAGGTTGCAAAAGGTAGGCCCTCGAAGAAGGTGGATGGCACCGAACTGACGGCCTCAGAATATGCGGCGACTTGGAAGGATATGCGCGGCCACGCGACTGAGCTGGTGGAGGGGATAGATCTTGCGACCTATATGGGCAAGTATAATGCAGATGGAAGCAGGTGGGAGAAGTTACCCGCTCCGTCATCCAGTGCGGTGATTCCGCAGGAAAAGAACCCCTCTCCAGGCGTATCCAGCTCTGCAGCCCCCAAGCCCGCGACTGAAGAGCCCTCCAGCGAGCCTGCGATTACTCCTTCTGGCAAGCTTGGTAAGCCGCCTGTTCCTCCTTCCCACCGGCCAAAAGCTGCGCACAAGTGAAGAAGAGAAAACAATGGTTTGGTGATCTTGGCCCTTAGCGGCCTGTAATAATTGTTAGAATTTATGTGTCATAAGACAATATTATGGTTTGCTTAAGTACTCTTAGCAGTACATGTTTCGACCAATAGGCTGGTCCTTATGATTTGTCTCGGTTTTTCCTCACTTAGGCCCTTGCGCGGCTCAGTATTTCCCAGGTAAAAAGTGCGTGTTCAGGGTCGTGAGCGGCCATGATAGGCAATCAAACTCGATTGACGCCGCACCCCCAGTACTTTGGCCGCATAGTGCAAGTCGCATCCAAGAGAGGTTGAGTATAATCACGATAAATGCCACTTGTTTGGCGATCCCAAGGAATAGGCCGCGCTAAAAAGCTGCCGCACCCCCAAGGGACCAATGATTAAAAAATAAAAGACTCATAGCTCAATTGGTAGTTTGAGATGCTTTATTTCAGAATCATTATATGATACATAGGGTCGGTCGCGCCTAGGTGGCGACCAGAAGTGATGCTTGGGTCGGTTGCGCCTAGGTGGCAACCAGAGATGTTACATGGGTCGGTCGCGCCTGAGTGGCGACCAGAATTGGGTCGATCGCGCCTAGGTGGCGATCAGAATGTTGCATTGGGTCGGTCGCGCCTGAGTGGCGACCAGAATGGGTCGATCGCGCCTAGGTGGCGATCAGAATTGTTGCATTGGGTCGGTCGCGCCTGAGTGGCGACCAGAATGGGTCGATCGCGCCTAGGTGGCGATCAGAAGTGAAGTTTTTTAGCCCTGAGTGGCACTTGATGATGTAAACTCTTAATAATTGCTGATGGCAACTCGCGATGCCTGGGATGTGTCCTTATTGGCAATGGCTTGTAGCCTTTGACTTCCTTGCCTCCCTTGCGGCCGTAATCTGAAGTCGCAAGTCAGGCAAGTGCCTTTTAGCCTTCATGATGTCATCAAAATTCTCCTGCGACTCGCGCATGGGCGCGCTCTCTGCGATGCAAGCTGCTCTGGCCATGGCCTTGTCGCCCTCTTCGCATTCTTGAGCTATTCTTTTGTCGCCATTGATGGTGATGACTCCCCTAGGGCCTGGTATTTTAAGCTTTAGGTATACATAGCACGGCCTAGCCATAAACTTTGCGAATGCTTCTCTGCCAAACAGCGCATGATACGGGCTCTGGAAATCTACAACCTCGAACCAAATGTACTCGCTCCTGAAGTTGCTTTGTGTCCCAAAGGCGACCTCCAAGTTGATTCGCCCCAATGGCTGAGCTGATATGCCTGGCACAACACCGTGAAACGTTGTTCTTGATGGGTATAGCTGCTTTTCTTGGAGGTTCATTCTTTTGAAGGTTTCATAGTATAATATATTGATGCTGCTGCCTCCATCCATCAGTACTTTGCTCAACTTGTATCCTGCGACTTGAGGACAACCACCAGCGCGAGTTTTCCTCTTCATTTATTTCTCCTGGGTGATCCTCGCGGCTCCAAACCACTGGCTGCTCGGACCACTTTAGCCACTGTGGGACGGCTGGTACTACGGCATTAACAGCCTGATTGCGTCGTCGCAGCTTTTGTTCCCTCCTTGAAGTATTCACCACAATGGTATGATACTGACCCAACTGTTTTGGGAACTGTGGCTGATCTGGCTGCGGATTTGGGACGGCGTTGTTGCTGTTGTTGCCTCCGCCGTGTTACCTTCCTCGTTGTTTTGATGATTGAAGTTTGTGCTGAGTGGTTCCATCCTTCCACTTTTTGTAATGATAACACTGTGCCTTCGTGTGGTTGGGTGGTTTCCCATCTTTTCCTATATGGATGTCGCAGGGGCGGTTGAAAACCTCTTCCAAATTAACTGGGTGAAAATTCCTTCCTCTGCTGCTGTTTTGTTTGTAACGAGTATTCGTATTTGCGACTAACCCTGAGTTTCCTTCCTCGTTTTTGCGCTTGTTATAACTCGCATTGGCATTGCTAGCTTGCTGTTGTTGAGGCTTGCTACTGGCCTTCTTTCCCTTGCCAGTGTTTTCCTCTTCCTCCCCATCAGATGCGTCCCTGGTTTTATCCGAGCTAGCATATTTGTTGGCCGCCGCCATTACCTCGCTTAGGCTCTTGACTTTATCCTTCATGCGACCTAGTTTGTGGACTAGCGGCTCAAATTTGCAATTCTTCTCCATGACAAGGACTGCTGAACTGGGTGGTATGTTATCCGAGGAATGTATGATCTCGGGACCCTTCTCATCCAGTGGCGACTCGACTCGCCTTCCTTCTGTACACAACGCTCAAGGTCCTCTATGCTGCAGAGTCGCTTGCATGTTCCTTGGAAATTCTTGATAAAAGCTTCCTTCATCTCATCCCAAGAGTTTATTGAGTTTGGTGGCAAATTCTGCAGCCATATGTGAGCTGCGCCTTCTAACATCATGTTTAGGTAACGTGCGCAGATCTCTTCGGATGCGTTTAGGATGCTCATGCCCATCTCGTAATTGTTGAGCCAAGTGACAGGGTCCATGCTTGCGTTGTAGTTGGCGACCTTGCGAGGTCCTTTAAAATCCGCAGGAAACGGTTCAGACCTGATTTTTTCGCTGAAGCAGACCGGGCCTTTGAGTCGCGACGATAGATTGGACGAAGCTGGTCTTCCTACTTGATTAGTCGCTGCGCGCGGCTGCATAATCTCTACGGGTTGAGCTTGCTGAGGTTGATTCTGAGCCGCAGGTTGATCTTCCCTTTGTCGCCTAGCCGAACTTGAAGTCGCAACGCGCGGCGACTCCGAGTGGATGCTTCTTTCTGCCGTCGCTCTGCTATTGTAGGGAGTGGAGTGCAGCCGCCCTGCGTGTTCGGACATGTTTGCCTGCTGTATTACTGCTGTGCTCAGCATCTCAATGGCGCGTCTCGCCTCTCTGTCTATTTGTGCGTTTCCTGCTGGTGCTAACCTGGCCAGGATGTTTGTAGCCGCAAAGAGGTTCTCTACCGGGCTAACATAATGTCCTTGCGGTGTGTGGAACCTTTGAGGCTGCTGTGGCGACTGCTGAACAAAGGTTGGTTGTGGCAGTGGCGGGGGCATCATGGCCCTGTTGTTAGCCTGCACTATGGCCCTCGATCCAGTATCTCTGCTTCTCTTGGTGCTGCGAAGGATGGAACCGCTGGTACGATTGATGGTACAGCGATTGCTTGAACCGCTGGCGCGGCTAACGGGGCCACGGGCTGCATAACCATGGCAGATGGTGCCACATGTGCGGGTACCGCGACTGAAGGTTGTGCGACCCCTGACCATGCGAGCGGGCGCGTTGTGTTGGTGGCGACTGATGGGATCGCAATTGCTGGTTCAGGCGATTGGAACAACTCCATAGGGTTTACTGTTCCTGGCTGCAGGCGACTTGCGTGGCGTCTGTGTGGCAAGGTAGCCTGTATTCCTTGCAGAGTATTGGTTTCCTCGATGAGTCACAGTTGCTCTTGTTGGAGGCGCTGTTCCTCTCGCGCCAGCCTGCCTCTCATCCGCGATTCTCTGGACTTCATCATATAGCCCAATCCTGGTAGCCTCCAGTTCTGTTACCCTAGCAGCCGCATTAACCGCAGATATCGGCGTATGCAGCACGCTTCCTTGTGGCGGTGTGACCGATGCATTGGGGGCTACCCTTGACCCTGATTCCGCAGGAGCGACTCTGGGTGGAGTTTCTCTGTTTGCGACTCCTGAGGCCGCGACTCCTGGCGTCATCGCGGCGGATACCGCGACTCTAGATGCGTCTAGCGCGGCTTGTTCTGTTGCTTCCGGCGATGTGGGGGCTAAGCTGCCTGGTGGCATGCCCAGCCCTTCGTCCGCTTCTGTGGTCCTGTAGACCCCTTCAACATGCCGATCTTCTACAGAGGGCGAGCCACTATCCACAGGGCCTTCGCATAGCCTTTCCTCAAGGACATACTCAATGGATTGGCCTTCTTCGTCTTCAAGAGGCAGCGACTCGTAGTTGATAGATTCTTCTTCTTGGTCCACTGTTATCGCGACTCCTTCCTCTGAGTCGCCATGTTGCGATGGATCCTCTGACTCGCCGCCAATGAAGCCGACAAGACGTTGATGGACCCAAAGGGGATGACGTGGCCGGTCTCCAAGTAATCTGCTTCCAGTCCCAGCTTGAATCGTCGATGAGGGGTGTGCCATCGACCGTGATGATACGGCCAACAACAAGATCTTCCGCTCCCTTCATGGATCCTGCGCGGAACGTGACGCTCTTGACCGCAGACCCCACGGTGGGCGCCAACTATCGTGGGTTTGTCACGTCAGGTGTCATAGATGACTTCGTAGGTGTGGGATTACGCGAGTCAAGCATCTCCGAGCTTGGGATCGCAGGAACAAAGATCAACACAGATTTACCCAGGTTCGGCCCCCTCAATGTGAGGTAAAAGACCTACTTTTTGCCTACCCTAGATTGGTATTGATATGATAATCGAGGTGTTACAATGGAGGCGATCCGATCTGGTACTCGCCGTATGAACTAGGGTTTAGGGCTTGATAGCTCGACCCGTTCTAAGTCCTGCGAGTCCTCTTTATATACACAGAGTCTCGCTAGGTTACAAAGGAAACTTTCCCCACAAGGAATATGTCCACAGAGGCCTACTTGGAGACTACTTGGTCTTCACGTCCTCTGGGATATGTCTTCTAGAACTTCCCCTTATGGCGGTTCAATATTGGGCTTGCTCCTAAGTGGGCCTTTGTCTGTGCGAGTAAAGTAAGTCGCACTGGGCCGCGGGTTAATCCAGAAAGTATTCCCCCGACACTTTTTGCGGGTGAAGCTGGCGTGTTGCAGTTTGTCGAGTGAGTCGGTGAGTTGCCGTGTGCCGCCCGAGTCGGCGAGTTCTGGTTTGTTGATGCAGCCGGCGAGTTGCCGTTTGTAGATCCGATCGGCGAGTCACCGGTTTTCGATGGAACCGAAGAAACCGTGAGTCCAGCACTATTCTTTCCCACAGACGGCGCCAATTGATGAGGGGTACACTCATCAAATCCCATGGTTAAGGACCTAGGGTTGAGATTATGGGGAGAGAACGTGGTAGTACTGGTAGTTTCGTCGGCTGACAAGCAGAGGCAAAGATTTACCCAAGTTCAGGCCCCTCGGGTGGAGGTAAAGACCCTACTTCCTGCTTGTCTGTTATTGATCGTGTGAGATTATGAGGTTACAAGGAGGCTCTGGCGAGATGTCGATCTCGCTAGAGCTTTTGGTGGTTCGAGTATGGCTTGTCCTTAGATCGGCACCCCTCCCAGCCTTTAAATAGGCTGGGTCTCGGGAGTTCGTAACCGACCCAGTTTACACGTAAGGAAAGATCTAAACCGACTATGCCTATGTCCTTTCTTGGAGGGTACTCCATCTTCTTGTGCCTCTTGTCTTGGGCTTCGAGTAGGCTCTTCGCTATTGGGCCTTAGTCGTTACGTGCACCAGGTACCCTCACGGTAGGGTACCCGAGATGTATACCCTTGTCAGTGAGCTTCCTGCGCACGTTCGGGTGCGTGGTGCACGTCAGGGAGACGCACACCGGGCTGAAGAAGCTCGATGACTAGAGCAGGCTGATGATCTTCGTCGGGTACCAACCTAGGACGAAGGGATATCAGGCCTATGACCCGGTGACAAACCACGTGACCATCACGCGAGATGCCATGTTCGACGAGAACGTGCGCTGGGACTAGAGTTCGCCGGACACGCCAGTGAACACCTTCGGAGACGACTCCTTCATGGTCGAGCACATGGTGTTCGAGCCGCAGCCGACTCCGGGAGACGGGAGTGCGGGTCCAGCACCCGACTCGCCGGCTCCAAACTCGCCGACTCCAGGAGCCGGGAGTGTATCCCCAGCCGGTTCTCCAACAACACCGGAGCACCCGACAGCCGAGTCCTCGACTTCGGCTGTTTCTGGCGTCGAGTTCGTCACGCCGCCATCGTGGTACTCAGGTATGCTTGATGCAGAAGACGACATGAGCCTCGAGCACCGGTTCCGCACTCTGCAGAACATGCTCGAGGCAGGTTCGGCCCTTGAGCCGGACGAGGAGCTCCACTTCCTCACCTCCGAAGAGCCCGGCTTGTTCGATGAGACAAAGGCGCATGCCTGCTGGAGGCAGGCGATGCAGGCAGGGCTGGAGGCCAACGAGTCCAACTCGACTTGGCGTCTAGCCACCTTACCACCGGGTCACCGCGCGATCGGCCTGAAGTGGGTGTACAAGGTGAAGAAGGACGCGCACGGCGCAGTCCTTAAGCACAAGGCTCGCCTGGTGGTGAAGGGCTATGTGCAACGGCACGGGGTCGACTACAACGAGGTCTTCGCTCCCATGGCCCGGCTCGAGTCTGTCCGGCTACTGCTAGCTATGGCTGCGAGTGCGGGATGGGACGTCCATCACATGGACGTCAAGTCTGCCTTCCTCAACGGCGAGTTGGAGGAAGAGGTGTACGTGCAGCAGCCAACCCGTTTCGCTGCAAAGGGGAAGGAGCACCTGGTGCTCCCACTCGACAAGGCGCTCTATGGCTTCAAGCAGGCGCCAAGGGCATGGAACACCAAGCTCGACGCATGCCTCTTCAAGCTCGGCTTCGCAAGGTGCAAGTCGGAGCACGGCATGTACGCGTGAGGAGCGACTCCGAGCCGGCTTCTAGTCGGCGTCTACGTTGACGACTTGGTGATCACGGGCTCAGACTCCAGCGACATCGACAAATTCAAGCTGGAGATGCGGAGCCTGTTCCATATGTCCGACCTCGGGTTGCTGAGCTACTACCTCGGCATCGAAGTCCGACAAGGACCCAGCGGAATCGACATCTCGCAGGGTGCCTATGTCCTGAAGCTGCTGGAGAAGGCGGGGATGGCCGGGTGTAACCCCGTCCACGCACCCATGGAGCCGCGCTTCAAGCTGTCCAAGTACAGCACGGTGCCCGCGACGGATGCTACCGGGTACTGAAGCATAGTCGGGAGCCTCCGGTACTTGGTGCACACGAGGCCGGACCTGACCTTCGTAGTCGGGTTCGTATCACGGTTCATGGATGCTCCGATTCTGGAGCACCTCGTGGCCGTGAAGCACATCCTACGCTACATCGCCGGGTCCCCGTGACTCGGATGTAGGTATGGGAGAAGTGCAGTTACACCGCGCCTGGTCGGCTACAGCGACAGCAACCTGGCGGGCGACATCGATTCGCGTAAGAGTACGTCGGGTACGCTGTATTTCCTTGGGAGCAGCCCAGTGACCTGGCAGTCTCTGAAGCAGAAGGTCGTGACTCTGTCGAGCTGCGAGTCGGAGTACGTGGCTGCTGCCATGGCTGCTTGCCAGGGGATCTGGCTGGCTCGGTTGCTGGCCGAGTTCAGCAATGGCAAAGCCGAGCAGGTGCTGCTCAAGGTCGACAACAAGTCACCAGTGATGGCCGTTTTAATTTTTCTCCTAACTTTGAGACAACAAGTCACCGACGGCCATAATTTTCACCTAAATGCGGGTGTAGTATAAATGCCAGAATATCATGTCCGTGCAGGCACCAGTGATGGCTATAGCCTGATTTAATAAAACGTAGCTGGCGGCGTGTGCGCGGAGAGAAGACTGGCAGAGCTGCGGCGGGTTGCTTTGCAAAGCGGGCACAAATTTCCTCTCTAGCCTCGATACCCCAACTATCAATCACATCACCTGGTTCACACAACGACCAGAATAGGTCAAGCTACCACTGCGCGGGAGACAGGAAGGACGAGCGCGCGGTCGTAGCCGTCGTCCACCCCCGTTGTGCTGTCACTTGTCCAATTTACAGCTCTGCTTGCATTGCAGACAGAGGATTCAGTCTGCAGACGCGAGCTCTAACCGGTGAGGCGTGTTCTCATGCCCACTGTTAAGAAGTCGTAACTACCCCAACTAGTACTACGCCTAAAAAGCAAAATGCCTTGATACACGATACGATTTGTTCATTGCTAGATCGTTGGATACTGAAAAAGCAAAATGCCTTGATACACGATACGATTTGTTCATTGCTAGATCGTTGGATACTTTTCAGTATCCAACGATCTAGCAATGAACAAATCGTATCGTGTATCAAGGCATTTTGCTTTTTAGGCGTAGTACTAGTTGGGGGTAGTTACGACTTCTTAACAGTGGGCATGAGAACACGCCTCACCGGTTAGAGCTCGCGTCTGCGGACTGAATCCTCTGTCTGCAATGCAAGCAGAGCTGTAAATTGGACAAGTGACAGCACGCCGGGGGTGGACGACAACCGCGCGCTCGTCCTTCCTGTCTCCAGCGCAGTGGTAGCTTGACCTATTCTGGTCGTTGCGTGAACCAGGTGATGTGATTGATAGTTGGGGTATCGAGGCTAGAGAGGAAATTTGCACCCCGCTTTGCAAAGCAACCCGCCGCAGCTCTTCCAGTCTTCTCTCCGCGCACACGCCGCCAGCTACGTTTCATTAAATCAGGCTATAGGCATCACTGGTGCCTGCACGTACATGATATTCTGGCATTTATACTACAAGGTAATAGCAGAATTTTTCTCTAGTTTTTTTTATATATTAAACGCATTTTTTTAACGTCGTATGCAAAATTTATGGCCGTTTTATTTTTTTTCTTTTTTTACAAAAAAGTCAAAATTCATATTTCAAAATTTCTATACAAACTAGACACTAAAACCTAACTATATCTCAAAGTATTTTATTTATTGAATATTTTATCATTTTTTTTCTTTTTTGCAAAACTGAAAAGGCGATCTGGGGTGGTGGGATCTGATTTCAAAAAAAAAAATCTGTGGCGATTTCTGTGGCGCATGTGGCCATGTGGGCCACAGAAAAGAACTATGCGCCACAGAAATGTGTATTTATCTGGCGCACATCCGCATGCGCCACAGAAAGGTGTATTTCTGTAGCGCACATGGCCACATGCGCCACAGAAATACACATTTCTGTGGCGCATGTGCTTTTCGTGCGCCACGGAATTTCAAAATTTCTGTGGCGCATGCAAAACACATTTCTGTGGCGCATGTGCTTTTCGTGCGCCACAGAATTTCAAAATTTCTGTGGTGCATGCAAAACTATGCGCCACAGAAGGCTATTTGGGGCGCCATAGAAAGTGATTCTGTCTATAGCTGTTTTCCTAGTAGTGCAATAAATTTATGACTATCAGAGTACTAACATGGTAGAATGTCGCTTTGTGCCAATTATGTGGGGGTAACACTACCATAGTCTAAGCATGCAACCGAGCTTGTGTCCGAGAGCATGCGTACCACCATGATCCCAAAGAATTTTTTTAGATAAAGAGCATATATTAATATCACGATGATATCAATTACACTCAGCCTCTGCAACAACGCCTGCCCTAGCGGCCCCACGGATGCACACAGCCCCAGATAAAAAGAAGAATTACAAAAAAAAAACCGCTACAGTGATCCATTCCTTGTTATAGCAGACCAACCCCCCAAGATAGTACCAGAAGTCCAACTTCTTCAAAAGAGACGCCTCCAAGAAGGGAACATTGCCAAAGCGCCGTCATCGCCCTGATCAAAGATCATAGGTTTTCACCCGAAGAAAGTCCACACTCGCAAAAAAAATGCCTTCACCAAGACAATTGCCAGGCACAACCAATTAAGGCCAGACATTGGTCTTTCACCCTAAAAGTTTAGACTCTGAACTTCTCCTGTGCTGTCGCCCCCTCTTGCCGTTGCTGCTGTTCCAAGTTACAAATCACCTATCCAATCCCTCATCCCACCAGGACTGGAGCCACCATTGCAATTCCTCAAATCTCGGCTTCCATGCCATTCTCCGCACTCTGACTTCAACATGGAACAAAAGATAAATCCATGATGGCAACAGACTGCAGAGCTTCGCAACGCTACCTCTGAAACCAAACGGTCAGAAAAAACATGGCTGCGCGCGACCGAATCCCACCCGATCCATCAATCTCCTGGCTAGATTTGCCCAATGGAGTTCGCCGGTGGAGCCTTCCGGAACTCGACAATCCGGCCATATCAATGAAGAGCTGCATCAAGTAAATCTTCGTCTTGGCGTTAGAAAGATCCAGGACTGCCACCTTTATTCAATCCGAGCCGACGAGACTGGCCGGTGTGGATCCAGCCCGCCGCCGCCTGACCGGCCGCCGGCACCGCCACGGTGCCAAGCAACTGGCTTCACCAGGCATCCCGGCACCACCTGTCGCTGCAGCCTCCAGCCATAGGCCCGCACGGACCCAGATGGGCCGTGAAGGCCGAAGCCGTCGACCGCTGCAGCAAGGGCGTCTCCTTACCACGCAAGGCCGCTCGCCTTTGCCGTCGTCGGCGCGGGGATGCGCTCGTCGCCGGGAACCGCGGTACCTCACCGCCGACCCACGTCGACCTCCACGTGTCGCCTCCACCAGGAACTTGCTGCCAAAACGCGCGCAGGAGAGGGCCCCGTCGCCACTGTAGCGGCCAGAGGCGGGAGGCCGCCGCCGTGGCAGAGCCGACGACGACGGCGGCCGGGAGGAGGTTTGGGAGGAACTGCTGGCGGCGGATCTGATCGCCTGATCCTAAAGAATTGAAAGAAGGGAATGTTAAAGAAGATAATGATCGATGATAATGAGCATGGTCACAGAACCACGCCAACATATAGCGACAAGAACCAACAAGTCGTCCATGAATACTGAAGGGGAAGCAAAAAAATTAGGATCATCAGACGTAGTGGCGGCATAGAAATCTGACCCAAAATATCTTCAGACCAAACGGATGGTACATGAGAACGCCACCCCTCGGCCCCATGGCAAGTGAATCTAGAGGGGTGGCAACTGAATATAGAGGGTGACTGCGCTAGGGTTTAGGATGTGTGAGTCAAAAACCTCTATCGTTCATTTGTTAGTTGGGATCATTGATTCGGTTATATACAAAGGACACCTATCATTCAACAGAATGCATCATTAACTCAAAATAAATCCAACTAAGAGCATCTCCACTCGCGGCGCCCAAACGGCCGCCCAAACGCCTTTGGGGCGTGCCGGACACAAAATCGCCCCCACTCGCGGCGCCCAAACGCGAATTGGGTCCGACGCGGCCCAGTTTTGTGTCCGGCACGCCCAGCCCACGCCCTCAACTTGGGGAGGCTTGGGGCGGCCCCGGACGGAAGGAAACGCGATGCCACGTCGGCTCCCGACGTGTGGGCCACGCCTGGCAGTGAGACAAGAGGCTGCATTAATGTCGGGCGGCGTCTCGATTTCCCAGCCGGGCGCAGCGACGCGTTGCTTCGCTCTGCGGCGAGGAAGCGTCTGCGCCACGGCGGCGTCAATGCAGGCGAGCCGTTAATGGTGTGGCAGGCGAGCCGTTGGACGGCCGGAGTTAAGGCGACCTCATCCGTTCGCCTCCCTGACCGCTATATAGAGCGGGTTCCTCGCCATCTCCACCATCTCACACAGCCATCTCCATCCCACACCTAGCCATGGCCTATCCCCGGCGCACCACGGAGGAAGAGAGACGAGCGCAGACGGAGGCCCGTCGTCGCCGCCGTGACAACCAGGTTTGGCAGAGCGCCATGGCTCGCCGCGGCTGGCCATCGCAGGAGGCAGGCTCGTCGGCCGTCAACGCTCCGCCACCTCCTCCACCGCCTCCTCCGCCACCGGCGAACCAACTCATGGAAGCCGAGGCACGCGAGCTCGTGCACACTAACACGCCGGTGCCGGCGAACTGCGTCCTCCCGAGGGATGGGCCACGAACCCAGTGCACGTCCCCGTTGCACCCATGCTGGCCGGCCAGGCGCGGCTCGACTACGTCGCCTCGTGCATGGGGACGATGGCGCCGGAGCTGCACGACGACCAAAGGTTCGAGCCAAACTCGGCGTACTGGGACAAGCAGGTCGAGCTCGAGCACGCCTACCGGCTCCACTCCTTCTTCGCCCCCAAACCGCCTGCAGACTGGCTCGAAGACTCCGATGATGACTCCGACGATGACAGCCTCACCAACACCACCGACGAGGACTTCGCAGCAGGCATGGAACGGGAGAGGGTTCGCTACGAGGCGGTGGAGCAGGCTCGTCGCGCAAGATCGGAACGAGGCCGCGTGCAACCTCTTCCGCCGCAACCTCAACAAGAGGCGGAGGAGGTTGACGGTGATGATGACGGCTTCGAGGACTGGCCGCCGACGCCGGAGTGGGATCCCGGCCACATGCAGCTCGCCATCGAGGCCGACATAGCCTCTGTCGCCGCCACCGCCGCCGCCACCGCCTCCGCCTCCGCCGCCACCACCTCCAGCTCCGCCGCCACCACCTCCACCACCGGCTACCTCTACTGCCTCTGCTCGAGCTGCCGCCGGGGCCTTGTGCTCGCCGTCGCAAGGGCCGGCGCCTGCACAAACTGCCGGTGCCCGGCGTACCACCCTACTTACTAGATCTAGTCTAGGTCTAGATTTAAATTTGAATAAATTATGTTAGTTTGAATGAAATTTCAATGAAATATATGCATTTTCGTATCAAAATTTAATATTTGAATAAGATTTGGGCGTCGTGAGTGGGGAGCGAGGGCGCCCAAATGGGCAAGGTAGTCCGGACGGCGCCCAAAGGGCCTGTCCGGACGGCCTTTGGGCGCCCATTTGGGCACCGCGAGTGGAGATACTCTAAACGCCGGGCCGGACTTGTTAAGCATTGTACACTGAACACAGTGCACCACTGATGTAAACGGGCAATAAGGCCGGGTAGTTGGCTGTGGACGCAGTACGTGCTGAAGCTCAAGTATCGTAACCAGAACTACGTGCTGGGAACTTCAACTCAGAGGCGGTCTACTCTTCTTCCCCGTCGTCGTGCGGGCATGCAGAGGCCGAGATCGGCGACTTCCCGTCCGCGTTGATGCTGCCTGTTGATTCAAGGTCATCGTCGGCTCCTGGATGGAGCGGCGAAGGAAGTGCGGCGGCGCGTCTCCGGTGCGCGTCGGTGGTGGCAGAGGTGTGGGTACCCAGGGACCCGGTTGTAATTTCCTTTTTTATTGGTGCGTTTCTGCTGAGTTGGGTTAATGTATCTGGTGCTATTCGCAAAAAAAAACTTACGCCTCAAGGCCGGTCCGGGTAGTCAAAGAAACGGCTGAAAACCCGGTTTACGCTGTACTACTAATAATACTCTAGTTCCACACTGATCGATCACACTTCAATTTAGGAGGGCCGGCACCGCCAGTGCTCGTTGTGCGCGTCAAACAATTAAACCCTGCACTTTGATGCTAAGAACGACGACGTGTGTTGGTTTCAGAAATGAAAAACGACGACGTGTGCCGGTTTCATAAAAGGATCCGTGCGTAAAAAGTTGCTAGCTTCGTTGTAAACTTGTAATGACATACTGAACCGATAGATGTTGTAAACGGCAACCAGAGGTGCCTTGCTTCGTGATTGTCCAAAAGGGATTCTCAGAATTCATGGATCCTGGTAAGCACCGTGAAATAGCAACTCATAACCGTGGAGCTACCAGATGGATTGGAACCGATGGAATTTGGTGTTTCACGATGAATTTCAGAAACAGGAAGGAGGTTCAGAGAAGAGAGCCGTCCGCCAGCATAGCCTGTTCTATCTTTCTTCAGCCCAAGTTCTTGGGCCAGGCACAGCCCAAATATATTTCAGAAACTTTTCGTCTGAAAGACAGGGCCCAAATCTAGCACCTTCAAATCCAGCACTTCGTTCAACTTCACCCAAAATTGCATAGATCTGCAAGCAACGGCCGGAGAACGTACACTGCAGGCACAGCGTGACAGGAGATAGGGCATTGAGAGTTCTAAAAAAAGGAGATATGGCACTGAAAAATGAACTAAGAAATGAAAGCAACGGCTTCTTTTAGCACAAATACAACTAGTTCGCCATGAAGCACAAACAGCTGCGCAGATAAACTAGAAATTAATGTCAACAGCCTAGCCGCATAAGGATTCGAGAAGCGTGCGAAAATCGTGTGCGACACTGGCATCCAGATTCGAGATTGCCAATGGCGAGCAGAGTAAGAGAAGACAGATCAATCGAATACATCATGGCCCGGGCAACCCAGTTGCTGGCTATTGATCAGCTCGAGTGTCCTTTCAGAACAGAGTCACCAGACGGTGGCAGTCTCCGATCCGATCACCGGGGCGGTTAGCCATACATAGACAGATACAAGAACTAATCGAACCAGCACAATTAGGTTACAGAGACAGAAAACTAGCTACTACTACTATCCCTACCGCTGAAGCCGACCAGCGTATGCAGCAGCACTGCAACTACTGCGCACTACATGCAGTCGATCAAGTCTGATGATGAGCTCGCTACAGGTCGTGCGCCGCAAAGAAGGCCTCGAGGTCGGCCCCGGCGTAGAACGTCCCCCTCCGCCGCTCGAGGACCGCGGATGCCGACAGCACGGGCCTCCGCTTCCTCGGCGCGGGCGGGCACTCCCCGACCACCCCGGCGCCGGTCGCTTGCGCGGCGCGCCTCGGGGTGTGGAAGCCTGCGCTCGCGGCGGCTTGCTCCTTGTCGCCGCCGTCACGGTGCGCGTCGTGGCCGCGGCATTCCTCCACTTGGAGCCCCATGGCGATGACGATGACACTCTCCTACGTGGAATCAAGGCAAGGCGGAGACGGGGTGGCTGGGCGCGGTTATATAGGCGAAGTGCCGGGGCGTGGGCGTCAGGTGCGGGGTGGTAGTGGGAGTAGTGGGAAGGGAGAACGTGGGAGAGCAGGGCGGTCGCCGAGGTTGACCGGGCGGCGCGCGCGCGCGCGCTTGGAAGTTGGCGGAAGATCGATGCCGGGAGCGGGCGGTGGCTCACACAAGTTTCCGACGAATTTATGCTAAGATTGACGAGTCGTAGTAACGTACGCCTTTGGCACCACACAATTAAGCTCCTTGACTTGATTGATTTCCCGGCCGGTGTGGTTGGCTGGTTGCTTTGGTAACGTGAAGTTCTCTTTTGAACTTTATAAGCGAGTTTATTAGGTTACATTCTCTCATTTCTCTCAGTGACTGATGGTAACGTTTAGTTTCGTTTGAGAGACTTGATAGAAATCATAGGACCCACATGACTAAGAAATATTCCGAGGAAGCGGAGCTAGATTTTTTTTGTTTTTGAGGCGAAGGAAGCGGAGTTAGATGGGCTGCGTCAGGCACGTTTGGTACTAGCGTGGATAAATGGGTGTTAAATAGAAGGCCTATTAAGGTTTCAAATAGGAAAAATTATAGATTTCACCCTGAAATGTACCAATTGGGAGCAAATTCACCCCAAATTAAAAAACCGGATAATTTGTACCCGGAACTTTGCAATACCAGACAAATCACACCATGATCTGGTTTTGAATGGTTTGGGCGGTTTTGAGGGTCTGACGTCGATGTTAGTTAAATGAAATAACGGCCGTTATGTCCGTAGTGTGGGCCCACATGTCAGTGGTGGTGAGACCGTTTTCTTGCAGAATCCCCCTGGATTAATTGTGTCGGAGCGTGGGCCCCACCTGCCAGTGATTTTGACATCGTTTTCTTGCACAATCCCCCTGGATTAATTGCTCTGGGATGGTTCGGTCCCTAAACTGAAGAAATAAATCGCGGTTTCGCACCGTTTCTGGATCATTCGACTCTCTCTCTCTCTCGTCGCCGCTCTCGCCCGCGATGAACCCTAGGAGAAATCCCCATCTCTCGATCTCTCTCGCCCGCTGCCGCCAGAGGTCGGCTGTTTCCTTGAGCTTGCGTCGGTGACCGCCATGGCTTCCTCGAGCTCCCTCCGTTCGTCTGGCCAGCGCGCAGCCCCATTCATCCTGCTGCCCCGGGTGTGGTCTGGAGGTGAAGCAGGGGCGCTCCGGCACCACGACGCACGATGGGTGGATCTACTACTGTTGTAAGAAGCATAGGGTATGTCCTGCAAGTCGACATTGGTCTGAATTTCGTTTTTTCAGTGCACAAATATGCAGTCTTTTGGCCTATTCGAGGCTGTGAATGCCTTGTTTTGAACATCTTTTGCATTTTTTGACAGAGGGGGTGCGATTTTTGGCATTGGGAGCTGGAGTATTGATGTATCTGGTGGAGAAGGGTTATCTCATTGGTGCCCTATCTTCTGAGGCCTTTGGATGGGCAGAGGAGAGGAGGGAACTATTGGAGCGAAGAAGAAGGAAAAGGAATCTGCTGCCTTAACTGCTTCTGAACAAGATGAGAGGATGATGAAGAGCATGAGCTCAGTGGGCGAGCAACTGACCGAAGCACTGCTTCTTCTGAAGCTTGTTGTTCTGTTGATGGTTGTGGGTTGTGTGCTGCTTCTCCAGAACAAATGAAGCATGTCTGGAAGTTGTGTTAGATGCTAGAAGTTGGCTGCTGGAGTGGAGTATGTAGTAAGTAGTATGTAGAAGTTGGCTGATGTAGTATGTAGTAGCTTTTAGTGCCTGTGGACCTGGAAGTAATGAAGCATGTATCTGATGCTTCTGTTTGTGTAATGAACCTGTCAGTTATGAATGTGCTTATGTTTGTGTTTGTGTTACAGTGCAAAACTATTCAGCATACATTGTTCATTTATTTGATGCTTCACACATTACATATCATGGAGAATCAAACATTGCATGTTCTGAACAATGTTAAAGCACGATGTTGAAGGTGTCATTGTACATGGATAGAACTGGCACTTATACTTGTGCGTCTCACATTACATAATGGAGACTAAACAAAAAAACTACCTCACTAGACAAATGGCTACTTCCTTTGCACATATTTAGCAGCTCTGTATGCAGCAAGACTGAAACTGGTAAGCTTATGAGGAACAAATGCAGTTCCAGCAGCTTCAGGCTTGTATTTGGTGAAGCTCTTCTGATGGAAAGTATTAGTTGGTCTGGGTGTCACAAATGGCTGACAGAGGTTCACAATTTTTATGTTCTCCAGCTGGCTGGGCTGGGAGCTTGGTTGGGAGCATGGCTGGGAGCTTGCGCTACTACGAAAAGGGTTATAGGGAGGTTGGCATTCTGTGGCGCACCATTAATTGGTGCGCCACAGAATTATTTCTGTGGCGCACGGATGCTGGTGCGCCACAGAAATTTTCGACTTTCTGTGGCGCATCTTTTGCTCATGCGCCACAGAAAGTCAAAATTTTGTGGCGCATGCCCACCCATGCGCCATAGAATTTTCTGTGGGTCCCACGTGCAATCATTGGGCCAGTGCGCCACAGAAAAGTGACATTCTGTGGCGCACCAAACCAGGTGCGCCACAGTTTTTTTTTTCAAATCCCCCCTGGTGGATCGCCTTTTTAGTCTCGGAGGAAGTAAAAGAAAATGATACAAATTTCAATAAATAAAATCCTTTGACATGTAGTTAGGTTTGAGTGTCTAGTAGGTATAGAATTTTGAAATATGAATTTTGACCTTTTCTGCAACAAACAGGAAAAAAAGTTAGGTTTACCCGGTCAGCAATTCACAGATTCCTCAAATACCAAAAAAAGTTATTTCAAACAGACGATTTTTCGCAGCAAAATCAAAAAGAAAGAAAAAAAATCAAAAAATCAAAAAAATCAAAAAGTCAAAAAGTCCAAAAAAGACACAGAAATGTATAACAAAGAAGATTGTTGAATTTTTTGTTTTTTTTAATTTTTTGACTTTTGAATTTTTTGGGTTTTTTTGAGTTTTTTGAATTTTTTTGGATTTTTTAAAAAATTGAAGTTTTTTGAATTTTTTTGAATTTTTTTGGATCTTTTGAAACTTTTGAATCTCCTTTTGAAACTTTAGAAGTTTTTGAAAAATCTGAAATTTAAAAACACACATTTATAACACATACCACACATATACACATACAAGACTTAAGAGGGTTCATATGATATATATATCAATAAGAACTTGAGTAGCATAAGGGTACGTGGACTAGGTGGAACTTAAAAGTTAATCGTGCTAGGGTTGGAGCAATTTCATGATGGGTGACCTAGCGGGAAGGTATCAGTTCAAAAAATTCAAAAAATCCGAAAATAATTCCAATAATTAAGATTTTTCATATTTTGGTTTTTCTGATTTTTTTTGAAACTTTTTATATTTTTTTGAATTTTTTGAGAATTCTGTGTCGCACCAGGCCAGGTGCGCCACGGAAATGTGATAATTCTGTGGCGCACCAAGCCAGGTGCGCCACATAAATTATTTTTGTGGCGAGAATTCTATGGCGCACCCAGCAAACCTGGGGGTGCGACACAGAATTGCAATTTGGTGCGCCACAGATAGCCCTTTCTGTGGTAGTTGTCTTCCTTCTTGGCTGGAACTAGGCTTGCTGGTTGTCTTTGTGCTTGGCTGTGTGCTTGCCTTTGTGCTTGGCCGGATAGTTGTTTGGGAGTCTCTTCCAGGTATCTTCAGTCCTGTAGGCCTGTTCTTAATGCCTTTGCTACTGCCTCTTCATGCACTAGAACTTGCTTTCCTTTCCTATCTCTTGCATCATCATCATTTTCCTGTGACAAGTACAAGTGTATAAGATGACTGCACATATAGTAAGTAGCTAAAAGTGTCAAAAAATATAGTGCAGTTGTACAAAAATCAATACCTTAATCGGGTTCACAGGTAGAGCCACTGCTCGACCAGATAAGGTTACTGTTCAGGAGCGGCGAAAAAGGCGACCGCATCCTCCGAAGCTTCGCCAGCGGTCTGCGCTGCTCCCCTCCGTCTCCGGCCGCCGCTCCGGTGCCACGAGACGGGGGGGAGCCTCGGCTCCGCCGTGTGTGTAGGTTAGGTCCTAGCTAGGTGTGTGTACCAGTGGCGCCTCTGTTGACGGTGGCGGTGGCATCAGTTTGGTTTCTGTCCTCCCCCTCGTCCCGTTCCGGCTTCCTCGCCGGTGAGGTTATGGAGTTGCGTCGGGCGCGGTCTTCCGTTCGTGTTCATCTGGCCGGCCGAGGCGGCGAGGGGAGGAGCAGGGGCGGCCGTTGTTCCGGTTTTTTTGCAGGTTCTGGTGGTTCCCACCTTCAGTGCTTCTGTTCCGGTGGGCCATGGTGGCATGGGGAGAAGCGCCTGAAGGTGGTACGGTGGTGGTGGTGGTGGTGGACCTAGGTGGCGCGGAGCTGGCTGGTTGTTTGGTGGAAGCGGGGAGCAGGTGGCGTGGTCGTACTCGTTCAACGAGTCTCGGTTCCGTTGCTGTGCGGCGGACGGCTTCTGCGACCTTCTTCTTGCTGGAGCGTCACCCTCTTCCCGGCGGTTGGTGGTACGGCGGCGCCGCCGTCGTCGTCTAGGTGCTTGGGGAACGTTTTGGATCTGGGTGTTTCTTCTTCGTTTGCTCAGGGTGTTCTTTGCACTTTCTGGGGTCCTTTTTGTATTTTCTGTTTTCCTTTGGACTTTTCTGTAAAAGTGTGATGAGCTTTTTGAATATATGTGTCGGATCCTCCTCAAAAAAAATCAATACCTTAGCTCTCTTGCTAGTATCTGCCTCAAATTCCTGCTGTTGTTTCTTCCTTTTTCTGGTTCTATCTTTGACTATGTGTGCATTGCCATGGTGCTTGGCAACAGGGTTGTTGGTGCAGCTGGACAGATTGTGTCCCTTTCTCTTGCAATTACTGCAAGTTATTTGTTGGCCAACCTGCTCAACTTTGATCCCTTGGGTCCTTCATCTGGTGCCCTTCTCCTTTCACTTTTGGGCTTTCCAGGTAGTTTAATAAAACCAGGGGGTTTGGTCTAGGTTGATCAGATGTTGGCCATCTCTCTTCACCTTCCATTAGCTCCAAGCAATGGTCATATATCTTATTGCAAACCCTAATAGAATAGCAGTCAGCAATGTAGTCATCTATCTTTCTTGAAGAAGCATAGATTGCACTGACTGCATGACAGCATGGGAGGCCAGAGAGTTGGAAATATCTGCAAGTACATGTTCTTTTCTCCAAATTGACAGTGAACCTATACTTCTGATGTTCTTGCTCCTCAAACCCTTCCTTTCCATTCCAGAGCACCTTAAAGTTTGTAGACCTTGTGATGTTCATCTTTAGTTTTTTGAATATGTTTGGACAGATAGTCCCTTTCCATTTTGCTGACTTTGCCCTATTTTGTTAAACCCTGACTGTCATCTTGCGTCTTATCCATTCTAGCATGGAAACAACAGGCAAGTACCTTGACTCTATTATGTAGTTATTGAAGCACTCGCACATGTTATTGTCCACAGAGTCACAATTGGATCCAATTTCCATGAATGCCCGGCTCCTGTGTTGTGGATCAGTGTTCATCATATCTTTAGCTCAATCCACAGTGAACTGAGCAAGCTTTGCTCTGTTATAGTTGAAAAGCACCCTGTTTGGTGACTTGGCACATCTCCAGAATAATTTTTGCAGGTCATGATTTGGATGCTTCTTCTTCCAGTTTGAGTATATGTGTCTAGCACACATTCTATGCTCTGCCCTAGGCATTATGTCCTCAATTGCAGCTAGCAAACCTTTATGTTGATCAGATATGAACACCCAACCTGCTGCTTGATCTGTAATTCTTAGGTCTTTGTTCAGCAAAGGAAGAACCAGAACCATGAATCATAATTCTCCTTTTCCACTACTGCCCATGCAATAGGGTACATTTGATTCTTGGCATCCCTTTCTAGTGCACATAGCATCTGTCCAAAGCAAGCTCCTTTGAAGAAGCAACCATCCAAGCCAATTACTTTCCTACATCCTGCAAGAAACCCTTTCTTAAGCAAAATGTTCAGTTGCTTGAGCAGTTGCATATGATGAAACTAATGCAGCAGGATGAGCAACAGGAAATGGAGGAAGTGAAGAAACAGAGAGCTCAGGTGCTTCAACAGTTGCAGATGATGCAAAGTCAGTAGCAAGGAGAGCAAGAGGAACTAAAGGAAGTGAAGAAGCAGACATCTCAGTTACTTGAGCAGTTGCAGATGATGACAACTGTGCAGAAGGGCGAGCAGGAGGAACTGAAGGAGGTGAAGAAGCAAAGAGCTCAACTGCTTGACAAGTTGAAGCTGATCACTTCTGTGCAGAAGGGTGAACAGGAGGAACTGAAGGAAGTGAAGAAAGAAAGAGATCAGTTGCTTGAGCAGTTGAAGCTGATCAATGCTGTGCAGAAGGGGGAGCAACAGGAAATGGAGTAGGTCAAGAAACAAAGGGCTAAGTTGAAGGAGGGCAAAAAAATTAGAGTACATGCTCTATGACATGCTGCTAATCAAAGATCAGTTCAGAGAGAAACTAAAGAAAATCAAACAAATTTGTGCTGAATGAGAGTGTTGTTAGTATTTCATTTCAGAGTGTTGTGTTTGTAATCACTTGAGATGATGCAATAATTTAGTTTCTGTTGAATCCTTCTGATGTAATGCATGAATTTGATCAAGCAGTTGAACCATTTGACATGATGTAACAATATCAGTTCAAAGCATCTCTACCTTTTCTTCTGAATTTTGAAAGATATATATCTTGATCAAGCAAGCATAACAACATAACCATACTTAATAACTTCATCACAACCATAGAAGCAACATAGACAACACCTACTAGTTCATAAACAAGCATGTAAATGCTACAGAAGCAGCACAAACTGGTTCCTTACAGACCATTTACAAGCACAAAAGCAACACCACCATATGACCAATATATGGTTCATTACATAACAAAAGCAGAGCACATGGCTCACAAGTCTGACCATAAACAACTACTTAGGAGGTTCATTACAGACCATTTACTACTACTTAGAAGGCTAGCAACCAGGTCACAACTGTCACTGTCCAAAAGAGCCTGGTTTAAACTGTCCAAAGTCCTGTAGCTTCATCAGTCTACAATGACACACCAGTGCTCCTCTTCATCAAGCCCAAATGCACCTGGCACGATCTTGTCAACATAGAGATGCACTGCTTTCTTTGTGGCACTACGAAACCAGAACATAACAACATGATTGGTAGCCTCCCACTTGGTAACATTCAGGACATCTGTCCACTTCTTTGTCATGATGGCAAGCCTGTTGCCTTTTCCAATCTTCATCCTAACTGCAGTTCTTTTAGTGTTCTTCTCGTTGTGGACAATCACATCAGTACCACCAGCTTTAATCTTGGGCCTAATATGGGACTTGGTGAACTCCTTGCTAAAGTACTGCAACACAGAGAGACCAACATTCAGATAGAGATGACAACATTGTACTTGAAAAAAAAAGACATGTTCATAGCAAGTTTCAGTACCTTTGTACAACTACAGTCACTACTCCTACACTAGCAGATAGGGATGTGTTCTCTTTAGGTGAAAAAAACTGTCACTACTCCTACACTAGCAGCAACTCACAAGCTTGAAAGCACATTTGCACAGATGCACTGACCATTTTTCCTCTGCCATCAGTGAGCTTTTGTGCCTCCTTCATCAAACACACATAGATTGGTGTCCTTGGTGCTTGGTCAACACAAATGTGCCTCAGAAGCTTAACTTCCCGAGGAAATAGGGCAACTCTAGTGGGGAACACACAGAGAGGGTCGAAGTTGTCGTTGCCTGGATAGTTTGGACCTGCAAACAAGCAAATTCAGATGATTAGCAACATCATGAGCAACAGGAAGCATCAACAAGACACATCAAAACCACCTCGGACTATCATGTTGTGCTCACGCTCCCAAATGCAGGTCTCGCAGATGCAGACATCCTCCAACATCGACTCCTCTTCACTTGATTCACTGGTGTGTTCTTCGTCCTCAAGCATCGCCCAAGTAATCGGCTCCTCTTCACTGGAGGATGAATCATCCTCAGGCATCGGCTCACCCTCGGAGGAGGTTCCATCGAGGATGATGTGCTCAACCCTCGGCGCCATGGTCGAACTTGCTAAAGAAATACCCAAATCGGAGGAGTTAGATGACCTAAACCTAGAAATGAGAAGCTGGAATAGCTTCAGTAGCGAAGGATACACTCGACAATGATGGATCTACACCCTAATCGACGGCCGCCGCACCCGCGCATCAGAAACCCTAGCTACTCTGCCTGCGATAGGGATTGGGGAAGCACAGAGAGCGAGCGTGTGAGAAAAACTTACCTACCGAGGATGGCGGCGCCGGACCGCAATGGATGCTAGCGGCGGCGGAGTCATCGGCCGGCAAAATCGACGGTCTTCTCCGCCGGCGAGCGAGAAGAGGAACACCTCGAGGAGACGAGAAGACTCGAGGAGAGTGACGAGAGTGACGAGTGAATTTCAGACAGAAATATTTTTCAGACAGGGGAAATAAGTAGCAGAGGAGAAAAGACGCTGACAGGTGGGCCCCACATGTCAGTAACGCCGTTAAGTCACTTGCCACGTCACCGCCACGTCAACAGAACCATCCTCGTCCAAAACCGCCCAAAATTCCCTCAAAACTGCTCAAATCGGTGCAAAACCACTACCAGGGTGTGATTTGTCCGGTATTGCAAAGTTCAGGTACAAATTATCTGGTTTTAGAATTTGGAGTGAAATGTATCCCAATTGGTACATTTTAAGGTGGATTCTATACTTTTTCCTTTCAAATATAGCTACAGATACAGAACCCAAACTGAAACGAGCTTGTGGGCCTTCTTGTTTGGGCTTGACACCAAAGGTCGGTTTTCGCTGTGGGTTTTTCCTAAAGCACCCCACGAAATACACAGTTGAGTATATGCACCTTCCCAAAAAAGAAGGAAAAGCAAGGTGCTTCCCGTGGCTTTTCACTTGACCACTAAATTGGTATATGTGTTCTCCCATTACGAGAGAATGCCACCCTAAGCTGAATCTGAATCTCCACGTCCTGTCACGAGCCTATCTCCTTTGCCCTGGACAATTTTCTCTCGTTTGACCCCATCGAGCGATGGAGCTAGCGTCCCCCACTCCCTTCTGTGGGTCACCACTCCAAGTTCTAAAGCTGGTGAGGTTGCGTGCTAGAAATTTTCCATTGTGTCTTGGAGGGGCTTTTTTGCCGACGCGTGAAGTCGTGGTGTTCCGGGATAATGCAACGCCAGAACTTTGTCGGTGCCAACCATGATGGTGCTCTTGATGATCGTTTCCTCCTTGGTATTGTCGTTACGGAGCCTAGGTTCACCTCCATCGATTGTGGCATAGTCCCTTGGTGAAAATTCAGATTCGCCTTGCCGAAGCGGATGATGATTGTGTGACAATGTCTCCCTCCCTAGAGGCATTGCTCTTGGGTTTGACCCTAGGTTAGTGTCCTGGCCGGTGGAACATGCCATTAAGGCTCTAGGGA
Source organism: Poa pratensis (assembly GCA_947311845.1). Classification (NCBI taxonomy): domain Eukaryota; kingdom Viridiplantae; phylum Streptophyta; class Magnoliopsida; order Poales; family Poaceae; genus Poa; species Poa pratensis. Next base: position 44,141,526 of record CAMZMU010000052.1, read on the forward strand.
TGGCATGGGTAGCATAACGTGGGAAGTTCATGTCGTGGTTGCTAGATGCAGTGTTTAGAACAACAGTGACACTACAACAGGACAGACCTTTGGTAACACAGGCTTGTATTACTACAGGACCAAAACAGTGTTACTACGCCATACAGTAACACAATTTGAGATGTGTTCCATTAGGCCGTGTTACTAAGAGGTGTCCACGGTCACACTTAATAGTTGTTACCACAGGCTAAAAACTGTGTTACAATTATCATAACATATTTTCATTAGTAACACCGTTTTTAACTTCAGTAACATAAGTGGTAACATATTTTCATTGATGTAAAACATTGGTTGTGACATATTTTCATACTATAGTAACACCTATTTTAGATTTAGAATACAAATAGTAACATAATATCGAAGTATTGTAACATAGTATTCATCGTTGTCAACTACCGTAGTAACACATTTGTGTACTTAGTAACACCATGAGTAACACTACACATCACAAGATAATTAATGAATTTTGTTTTAGTTAATAAACACCAAATTAGGTATATTCCATTTTTTATACCTTCATTAATAAAAAATAATTGCACATATTCAATGAATTAATTTATTTGATGCTTAGCAGCATGAAAATGACAACGAAAATGAAGCAAGGCACATTCACAGATTTAAAATATCAAGATATCTCGAAGATACAAGATTGCAGGATACATATTGCACTGCAATAAAAAAAATACCAATATTACACTCGGGCAACACCATAACATACATATCAATTTGACTATAGGGAAAACACCTTTTTTGAAAAGATACACCATATCATATGTATCAGTTTGACCAAAGAAGATATTCTGAGTATTACATTTTTCGGTCTATCCGATAATTATTGATAAGTGAAATTTTTGAAATTTATTTGCCTCTTCGTCTAGCCGAGAATTCAGCTGCAACTCAACCATCCTTCTTTTCGAATCTACAAAAACAAATTGGACATACAGTTACGATCAAATAAACACAAGTATGATTCTAGAAAATGGAAGATTTTTTTAATTAACTTACAAAAGCTAAAGGCCAAGCATTAAGAGTCCTGAAGCAAAAGCATCACCAACTGTCTTACAATCACTTGCTTCACTCACTAACTCCTCATTATCCAGAATAGTTTCATCTATGCTCACCTAACTCAATCCCACCAGCCTTAGTTGTAGGATCAGTACTTCAGAGAGTAGCATATGAAACATTCCGCTTGCTGGGATATGTTGAAGTCTTTAGAACTATTTCAGAACCAACCTTATATTAAGATCAATATTAGTATTCAACGATAATAATGCTATAATGTGCATGAACAATATAGCAATGAATACACATGGTCAGAGTTAAGACTAACATGACCATTCACTTAAGTCTCACTGGTACAACTAAATGACGTGACATCAAGACTAACAGGATAACAATCAGCTATAACAACGTGAGCCCACATATTTAAGTGTGGAATATATGCAGGTTCCTAACTTTATATTCTGAACAGTAGCGGGATACTACTTGCTAATTTACCAAATTTGGGTGAAAGTAGTAGCAGGTCCTAATTTGTTTGGATCTTGAAAATTAATAACAAACAAAAAGGAAGACTAAGTACATGCTTCGAAGATTAATGATCAGCTACCAAGTCAGTATCCAAAGTTCCTTCTAACACATCAGTACAGATTACTAACTGAATTTCCTCTCAAGAAAATAGATGAAGTTGCTTACAGAATCTCATGGAGCTGCCAACAGGATCTCCAGTGCAGATATACGGTCAACATGTCCATCACCACCCTAGAATAAATAAAAATGTCAATGGAACCATTACAAGTTGACCAATCAAATTTGTTTCAGACATGACTACTGTATAAGCAAGCCTAGAAGCACACACGCACACAGTAGTCAAAAGTTTCAGTTTTACATACACACGGGGGCCTTGTTCTGCAGTTGCTTATCTGATCAGAGTAGAGTTTCTTTTTAATTTGCTGCAGCTAACCAATACTAGTGTGATGCTAGTACTTTTTTCATTTTAGCACTGTACAACATCAGACAGGAAAACATAATTTTATCCTTTATGTAAAAAATCACACAAGCAATTTGCTTGTTAACTGGACAATTACTTGCATAACCCTGAAATGAAGAGAGATATCTAAGTAGCTACTACTAATAGCTAGAACCGATCTGACTGCTTGAGAAAGAGTGCCTTACTTGTATGCTTGGTTGATCCAACTGTACAACAAAGAAAGAGTTGATCTGGTTCATAATTTTTGAGAGAAGTTAGAATGTACTTATAAATTTTCTTATCAGTAGCAGCTAAATGAACCGTAGCAGATTAAGTTCAAGGTTCAGGAAGTAAAAGAAAAGACAACCCAAAGGAATAGCTCCAGGTTGCACGAGACTTACAGTAAAGTCAGTGCCTTGCACTACTTGGTTTTAGTCTCAAAAGTTTTATAGCTGGCCAATTTAACCTAAGTAACACTACTGTTGGTTTCGGTACATGAAGCATAGAATGTTTGTTCAGCTAGGCAAATAATGCAACCTGGTTGTACTTTTATTCATCTTCTCAGAGAAGGAACCAACCAAGTAAATCTGAAACTCAGCTATGTTGTTGTGCATGATCTGAGACAACTTCAAACGAAGGAAGCAACAGAAGTAATCTGGATCCTCAGCATGTAAATACTTAACTTCTAGAGCTACTTCACAGTAATATAAATAAGCTGAGACAACTATAAGGAACATCACAGAGACAATTTACATTGCCAACAGACACGAATTTGTAGCAGATAAATGAGGGAAGGATAAAGGGGAATCAACCTAGGACAAGTTTGTGCTCTCGGACAGGGAAATCAAGAAGAACAAGTTGTGGGCGTCCCCTCTGCAATTTGGGTGGCAGAATCAAGCAATCCTACCAAGAGAAACATGTGAATGAAAGCAATTACCAACGATAATCCCAATCAACCTCAAGCATCATGCATCAAATAGAGGAAGCACCCGGTGGCTGACGAATTAGCTCGTGGTGCAAGAGCCTGAAGAAATGTCTGTACACCACGGGCTGCGAGTGCCTGAACAAATGCCTGTAGTGGACGGGATCAGGCCTTCAGGCGCAAACGGGAGGAGGGGAACGGCGTTCCCGGTGCGACGGGGAGGAGCACACGGTGGGGGACGACTCAGTGGTTGTGGCGGCGGCGCGGTGGTGGGCGGTGGGATGGGGGTGGGGGGCGAGGTGCGCGGTGGGCGGCTGGGTGGTGGGGTGCCGCGGTGGTGGTCAGCAGGGGGCGGCGCGGCGGTGGGTGGGGGGCGGCACGGTGGTGGTGGGCAATGGTGGCGGCGCGGTGTGGGGGCTACGTTGTGGAGATGAGCTTTTTTCGGGCGTGATTGGTTTAGCGCTGACGAGACGAGATTTTTTTTTTTTTGAGGACAAGGCAGTCGTTTGCCATTCGATTAGGTAGAATAAAAGAGTTTAATTACAGCAAGGCCCGGCGGAACCCAAAAAACAAAGAACACAAAAAAAAACACAGGAGCGGCCAACTAAGCCGCCGCCCCGTCTCCAGGATCCTGTATGTGCGCGTACGCCCTCTGGTCAATCTCCTCCTTTACTAGGGCGGACACCTCGAAGGTCTAGAGTGCCGCGTTCTGGAAAACGTGGCGATTCCGTTCCTTCCAAACCCCCCACATGGAGTAGATGATCAGCCCGCTCGCCTCCCTTCGTCTCTCCTTTGGTAGGGCAGCGATGGTGTCATCCCACCAAACATTGAGACTTCGTCCTCCCGGCGGCGTAGGAACCCCCATGTTGCCGTTCCACGCAAAGATCTGCTCGCGCACCGCGGTCGTGAAGTGACAGTCCAAAGTCAGGTGCTGGACGGTCTCGGGGTGTATCCTGCATAGCTTGCAAACAGGGTCGTGTGGCCACCCTCTGATGGCCAAATTGTCTGCCGTGAGCATCTTCCCGTGAAGGGCAAGCCAAGCAAAGAACCTGCACTTCGCCTCCGCATGGCCCTTCCAAAATTTTGCGGAGCGGAAGGGGGTGCAGGAGCCAAAGAATTGATAGCGGTATGCCGACGCCGCCATGTTGCTTCCCGACTCCGTCCACCTCCAACGGATAGCATCCGGCTCCTCCCGTAGCTGCACTCCCTGCATCATAGTCCAGAGCTTCACAAACTGCGCCATCTGTTGACTGTTGGTGATGTTTGCAAGCGCTCGAATCCAATTCCGTTGGTGCAGCTCCTTCTTGACTGTCCTCTTCTTTCTTGTGGCTATGGCGTAAAGGTCGGGAAACTGAAGGCGCAACGCTCCTCCCGGCCACCAGCGGTCATGCCAGAAAAGGCATTTGGTGCCGTCCCCGACCGACACCTCCGTGGAAGCCCGGAACAGCGCCATGTCCACCTCATCGCACGGCGTCGCCATCCCCTGCCATGGCCGGTTCGCATCTCTCCAAGCAAACCAGGGCCAGCGGAGGCGCATGGCCCTCCCAAACCGGTCCAGGTCCAGAACCCCCAGTCCACCAAGGTCCTTGGGTCTACATATTGTCCTCCAATTCACTAGAGGGTGCGGCCTCGCCCCCGGCGTCGCTCCTGGCTTCATCCACAAGAAACTCCTCTTTATCTTCTCAATCCTCGTGATCACCCACCTTGGCAGCTTGAAGACTGCCATATGGTAAAGGACCATGGAGGACAGCACCGAACGGCAAAGAATCACGCGGCCCGCCCTGGTGAAATGCTTCCCCCACCATCCCGCAAGCCTCGAGCCAATCTTGTCGATGAGGGGCTGGAAATGCACCGCCTTGAGCCGGGAGTGGTGCAGCGGCAGCCCCAAATACGTGCAAGGAAAACTTCCCCGCTTTGCCGGGAACACCGCCAGAGCCGCTGCAATCTGCTCCTCAGTGCAGCCTATAGGATAGGCCTCCGACTTTCCGAGGTTTGTTCGCAGCCCCGTGGCCGCCACAAACGCGTCCAGAATTGCCCCCACGACCAGCATGTCTGCAACCTCCGGTCCCACAAAAATCCCTGCGTCATCCGCATAGAGTGACACCGCGAATCGCACCGGTGTCGCCCGGAAAGGAAGCAAGAGACCGGCCTCCGACGCCACCCTGAAGAGATGATGTAGAGGGTCAATTGCGAGGATGAACAACATCGGGGACAGAGGGTCCCCCTGCCGCAGCCCCCTCCTGTGCGCAATCTTGGGGCCTGGCTTGCCATTCAACATCACCCAAGAGGACGCCGTTGAGAGAAGCAAACAGATCCACCGTCGCCAACGTGGACCAAAGCCAAGAACCCGCAGCAACTCAAGCAAATAGGCCCAACTAACCGAATCAAAAGCCTTCGTAATGTCAAGTTTGAGAAAGAACCCCGGCGTCTTCTCCTTGTGCATCCCTTTTATCATGCCCTGAACGTGAAGGAAGTTGCCGTGAATACATCTCTTCTTGATGAACGCCGATTGGGTGGGCGAGACCAAACCGGGAAGGAGAGGCGCAAGGCGCAACGACATCATCTTGGAGAAGATCTTGGAGACAATGTGAATCAGACTAATCGGCCTAAAGTCCGCTATCGAGCCAGCCTCCGCCTTCTTCGGCAGCAGAATGATGTTGGCAGAATTCAGCAGCCCCGCCACTGAGCCTCCGTGCTCCGACATGTGCACCACCGAATCATGGAGATCATCCTCCAGAATCCCCCAGCACGATCTGAAGAAGAGCCCGATGAACCCATCCGGTCCCGCCGCCTTCTCCGCAGGCAGCCCAAAAACCGCAGCCCGCAGCTCCTCTCTGCCGAACGGGGCCTCCAAGTGATCCAGCTCATGCGGCCCATAGCCCAACTCCTGCCAGTTCAAGCTGGTCGTCCTCTGGCCCACCTTCCCCAGGAAGTCCGAGAAATGCTGCGTGATGACCTCCTGCTTCTCGCAGTGCGAGACCGCCAACCCATCCGGCGAGGTGAGCGTCTGGATGAAGTTCTTTCTCCTCCTCCCGTTCGCTCGCAGGTGGAAAAGCCTAGTGTTGGCATCCCCCAGGCGAATCGATGATAGTCGAGCCCGCTGCTTCATCCGGATCTTGTTTATCGCCGCCAGCCCCTGAATTTTTGACCGCAGACTAACCCGCAATTGTCTCTCTGATGTGGACAAATCTCTGGACTCCTGCGCCACATCCATTCTTCCAATCACCTCTCTGGCAATGGCGATCTGCATCTTCAAATCGCTAAACCTTGCCCGATGCCATCGCTTAAGTGCCCTTGCCGCCCTTGCCAGCTTGACGTGCAGCCTCCTCATGGGTTGTTTGTGACCACCTCCATGTCCCACGCCTCCTGAACCACCTCGTGGAAGCACTCCATCTTGGGCCAGAAGGCCTCAAACCGGAAGATGCTACATTTGGGGATGTCCGCGGCGCCGTGGAGGAGCAGTGGGGTGTGGTCGGACACTGAAGAGGGGAGAGGCTGTAGCACTGCAGAGGGGAAGGCCGCATCCCATTCCTCGGAACAGAAGAAGCGGTCAATCCGCGTCATGGTCGGGTTAGCCTGCCCATTCGACCAAGTGAAGCGGCGTCCTGGGAGGTCCAGCACGCGTAGCCTCATAGCGTCAATCGCCGCTTTGAAGCGCCTCATCATCGCACGGTCGAGACGGCCGTTGCTTTTATCCTCCGCCCGGTAAATGAGGTTGAAATCCCCGAGGATCAACCACCTGGCCGGGCTCGCTGCTGCGACCGCTCGCAGCTCGCCGATGAAAGCGATCTTCTCCGCGTTGCCCTGAGGCCCATAGACACCCGTAGCAGTCCAAGAGGATCCATCCTCCCTAGCTGTAATGGTGGCTGAAATGGTGTTTGGCGTCGATGTGGGCGTCGAAAGGGAGAAGAATCTACTGGACACCGCTAGGATCACCCCACCCCTGGTTCCGTCCGCCGGGAGGAAAGCGAAATCATCGGCAAAGTCCACCCCAAGGGTCTGCACAATCACCTGTCTATCCACCACCTGCAGTTTAGTCTCTTGCAAACAGACGATTGTCGCCTTCACATCTCTCAGGAGGTCATGTACGACGTCTCTTCTGACCGGGTTGTTTAGGCCACGCGCATTGGAGTTGAACAAACGCAAATTTGCAACATCCATCAGGAAACAGACAGAGCAACAGACTCACGAACTCTTGCTAACACAGACGACACAGACAAACAGAGGGCAACACAGTGCCACGCTCACAGCAGATGGGATCGACTAGTGGCGCCCAGGCAACAAACTGCCGCGTCCACCCTTACACACTCCAACTAGGCAAAAAGGCCCTCCAACAGCGGCCCCAGAACACAAACTACCCGCGCAAACACTAGCAGAGGCAAACTGGGTGCGCTCCCACAGACACAGACGTGCACAGACATGCACCTAGGCCACCACGAGTGAGCCGATCGCTCGCCCACCAACAGCGCCCAGCACGGGCAGGTTCTTCTTCGTCTTCAACGTCCTCACCATGTCCTCGATCGCCTCGATCGCCTGGTCCGACAGCGGCCCTTCAAACAGGGTGAGGTATGCCTGCAGCAGCCGCTCCGAGAACCCCACGTCAGGTGGCAGCGAGCCCAGCCTCCTCGCCACAGCCTCCCGAGCCATCATCTCCATCGTCACCCCCGGCCTGAGCACCTTGGCGATCCTGATGCTACGCGGGACGGACGGCGGAGCCTCCAGCTCTCCCGGCGTGCCCAGGACTGTGTCCTCGATCCTTGCTGTGATCTTGGAGATGAAAGCCGCCAACGGGCACGGCTCCCCCTGCCCATCGCCGTCATCGTCCTCAGCGTCATCCTCCTGTCCCTCGTCGCCGCAGAACCCCACACCAGTCGGCTGCACCTCCTCGATGACAGGCTGCAGCACCGGCGACCTCAACTCCAACAGCAGCAGCCGCTGCGGCAGCGCTGCCGCCACCTCGTCCCGCTCCTCTGCAGCAGGCGCAGCGGGCCGCTCCGGCGTCCCCTCCATCAGCAACATCAGCGGCAGCTGCACGGCCGCCTCCTCCTCGTGCCCGTCGACGGCAGACGCGGGTGTCCGCGCCGGCGTCCCCTCCTGCTCCTTGTCGTGCTGCTCCCGCAGCAGGAGGAGAGAGTCATCCTCCTCACCCCCCCCCCCCCTCCGTGCCGATTGCCGTCGCCACTCCCTCCTCCGGCGAAGATGGAGAGCTCGGGCGCACAGCGGCCGGAGAGCAGGCCTCCCTCCGGCGAGCCGCCACGGCCTTGACAGCCTGAGGGCGGCGAGCCCTCGCATGCCGCCTGATGGGGCCGCTCGCACAGTGGCGGCCATCATACCTTGATCGCTCCGAGACACGGCCGGCCGGGTAAGGCTCTGAGCGACCCGACCTGCCCGAGCCTCGCTCCCTTGTCTTCTCCCGCCTCGACCACCCGCTCTGGCCTCCATGCCCATCACGATCGCCGTCGCGGTCACGCCTGCGACTCGGGGAGCGCCGTCCGTCCTTGCAGTTGTGCGTAGGCGGCGAGAAGCGCGCGGCCTCGCCCTCCGGCATGCCCGAGTCGCGCTCTCCAAGGTTCCAGTCGTAGCCGAGTATGGACCTGCGCCCACCGACCGTGCGCCGTCCCGCAAGCGTGGCCCGCGGCGCGTGGCGGTGGAAGACAGGCAGATGCTGCATCCCTCCTCCCAGGTCGCTGTCCATCGTCGGGTTCATGAGGTTGAACCCCATCGTGCGCGGCAGCGCCGCCGGGTCCTGTGTCCACACCCAGACGTTGTAGGAGGAGGTGTCCTCCCGGCGCACCGAGCTTCCCTCGACGAAGTGCACCGTGGCCTGCCTTCCGATGATGCGCTCCGCCATGGCCGCCGTCCACGCCTCATCAGGGAGGCCCTCGACGCATAGGCGGGCGTGGTAGTCCGCCGACACCCACGCGCTGTGCCTATCCGCGCTCCACGGCATGAAGTCGAACACCCTGCCACCGGAGAGGATGCGCTCCCTGCGCACCACCTCATCCCTGACCCCTGCAGCATCAAAAAGGATGAAGAAATCCTCCGGATGATGAGGAGAGACGCGGATGGTCTCCTCTAGCACGTCCATCTCCCTCCTGAGCGCGTCGACGACGTGGCGTGGCTCCGTGCGCTGGCGGTCCCCGCCGATGGTGACCAGCACGGCCCTGGCGGCGTAGATGAACTCGTTGGCCTGCACGTCGGGCGTCGCGGTGACGAAGACCTCGTCCATCTCCGGCCTGCCGGAGAGGTCCCCACGGATTGGAGCCATGAGGACGCTGGCGAAGGAGCGAAGAGGCGAGACCGGCGTGGAGAGATGCCGCTGTCGTCGCGGCGGCTCGGTGCGATTCATTAGAAGGGCTCAATTTATAGGAGCTACTCCGTATCAATGGAGGGAAAATTGTATGTTGGTGCGAATAATTAAAAATTTCCCTCTACTGATTTTCCCTCTCAACCAAAATACTAACCTGATTGACGGAGGGAATGGAATTTTTTCGTAAAAAAAAGATAAGATCTATTGAACAAAACAATAGAATTGCTACCTAAAATAAAAGAAAATACATTGAGATCCCTATAAGATAAGATCTATTGAAAACAGCAGCATACACACCCTAAAATACAAAGAAAATACGTTGTGATCCCTGTGACGATTGTCTTCTAAGAGCGGCTATTGGCGTGCCCCGCCATTGCCTCTCAATCTCTGGAGCCAGACATTCGTTGTTGATCATGGAGAGAAAATCAGCAAGGTCGTGGTCTTAGCGGAGAAGAGCCATGGAGAAGAAACTGTCGTTGCTGAATGATCTGTTGATCCAATATCCCAAGTTCCCAACCTTCAAAAATGTCACAGATTTGAAAAGTGAATTGAATCGAATGCAATTAAGATAAAACACAAAGGATCTTTTATTTGAACTAAGATGAATGTCGAATGTTTTGGCAATTTTGGCAATACACGTCTCGCCGAATGTAGAGACCTAGCCAATTGCAAGCCCGATAGGACACGCATAGCCATCGGGACAACTCCGACGCCCCCAAGCCAGATTCAATCACGTCTGGTAACAAGATTTCTTCCGACGTAACAGAGGCCACACTCTGCATGAGTTTGCATCCCTCGCTTTCGTCTTGCGTGACGTTTTCCATGCCTTTCCTTCCAGTGGGGCTTCACGCCATGCTACACGACACGCTTATCCCTCCGGGCGCCACGAGTGACGAGGCTGACGCTTTGCCGTCATGACGCCAGGCTGTTCCGAGGCCTTGTGCAACCGGCATCCCACGATGCCATCAACCTTATCTTCCCCAAAACTCTTTCTTCAGAGTTAGACTCTCTCTCTCCCCCCGAATGGCACAGTCGCATCCTTTGAGCTTATGTGGATGACATTTAGGCATGCAATTTTTTGGCTGGCACCGGTTGTAATGTTGGTCTCATCACACCGTTGTGGTGCTCTTTTTGAGTGTTTTGATTGTTTCGACTTAATCATTAGGTTTTATTGTTCTAATTCTCTATTTTTATCATTGCATCAAGACGTAAGCTTTGTGTTTTCTCTTGAAAAAAACATTTCAGAATCTCTCTCTGGCTCGTAGCCCGCGTGGCACTGCGGGAGCACTCATAACGTAGACAGATGACTCTTGAAGAACCAACGGCGGCTTCCGAGATACTCCATCCGTTCATAAAAGTATGTCTCAACTTTACCTAAATGTGCATGTATCTACACACTAAAGCATGTCTAGATATATACAAATTTAGAGAAAGTTGAGACATCCTTTTATGAACGGAGGGAGTAGATTTTTTTTTCTCGGACGAAACCCGGTAGAATTTTTTGTTCCCGACTAGGCAATTATGCTAAGTTTTCTTCTCATCTTTGATCAACTCAAATCAGCCAGCTACTTCAAGCTGCGTCATCTCAAAAGAAAAGGAGAAAGAGGTACATGCACGTCGGCTCGCCGAAGTTAGTAAACATTGGCCGGCGATGACAACCGGCGGGGAGTGACTACAACAGGGGGTAAACAAAAGAGGCAGAGCGTATATTTGCGGCAAGCCGAAGCAGAATGTAGCCATCTGAAACTCGTTGCAAAGGAGGTCAAACGTTAGTCGCACCTAAGCTCAAGTGTTGTTTGTGAAGGGCAGGAGTTTTGTTTTATTTTTCTGCTCAAGACAGCGTGGTGTAAATGTTGACTGGTTACGTATTTTTCAGTATTTCTGCAACACCTTTTGAATTCCTCTCGGCTCATCTCACCTGCCTCAACTCTTTTGCAAGTAATTAAAACTATACTACTAGTTGCGTTCCAAAGCTGCATGCGCATTGATATATGTATATTCGAGTACCGTTTTCTTGTTCGGCAAGGACTCTGTTTGACCAGAACTGGATTACTGACGAGGTAGGTCAATTGGCGGCGGCGGGCATTCTCATTTTCGTTTTTTTCCTTAACCCTATCAAATTCTCTTTCTCCCACATGAGCATCCGATCTAATCATTCTGTTGGACGAGCGATCATATCCAAGATCGTGTCATGGATCCCGGCTGAGAAGTGAGACCTTCCGCGAGGCGCTTTTCTCTCCAGCCGCAGCCATCCATGGTGACGGCGGTGAGGGGAAATATGCCATCGCGGGAGATGGAGATGTCGGTGCAGATTTAGTAGCATCAGCGTGGCCCCTCGCGCTATCACGTATGGGCAGCAATCAGGTTCCTCGCGAGCTGCTTCGGCCCGGACAAGTGCACATTAAATCGCCTAGGAGGCGTGCATGTATTTTTAATCTTCTTGCGCTAGATCGACATCCGTGGTAGGTAGTGTGATGGGGTCTTCACCTAATCTGACCCCGCCATGGGAGTGCGGCCTGACGTGAAGATTCATATCCTCTTGGTTTGGGACGATCTCCATCCACCTTGGGTCAGCCTTCGCATATCATTGTCGTGATTACAAGGTGGTGATCATGGGATCATGGTGGTCGTGTTTGAAGAAAATTGGCTAAGCTCTGGAGCTTCCATCTTGCATGCTCGTGCCGAGTTGAGAAACCCATAGGGAGTACTCATAGCGGATTTGTCGGGGGGCTACCCCCGGGTAGGGTAAAGTTGTGGTATAAAGAGCTCTAAAGGCTGGACCGGGTCAAGGTCAAACCGGGTCAACCAAGTCCCGGAGGGACCGAGGCATGGTGTAACTGCAAAACCGGCTTATGTCAACCGGGTCACGTAGTCCGGGTTATGTTAGCTGAGTCATCTTAACCGGCATATACCAACCGGGATATGCTGACCGACATATGTATGTCGGTAACTTGTGTGTTTTCTTATGTGCAGGGAAGGTCATTCAGGAGGGGAATCCGGCATACCCGTGCCGGGTTATCCTTATGTCGGATAAAGGTCAGCGCTCCTGTCATATCCCGTCTGGCACGGGAGCGCCTGACACGGAAGCGCCTGACACGGGAGCGTGCAGGAGACCGAGATGGCAGGTCATCATTCCACCGCTGACTCCGGGTTATCCGGGAACAGACTGCGAGGCAGAGGCATGGGCAGGACGTGTCTTGTCTCTGCCAGTGGGTACTTTCTAGCTGTACCGTAGAGCTGCAGGAGATAGGCTTGTCACGTCCTGTCTCTGACAGGAGTAACATCATGACATATCCTCGGCGTGGCTACAGTGCTCCGGGAGGGGCACTTCGGTAACTCGGTTTAGCCTATATATAGGGCCTCTCCCCCTCCTGCGTGAGGGACCATCGACAACGAGAGAGACGAGGCACTGAGATACATTTCACCCCGTAGCTTCATCTTCTACCAGGTGTTCTTCCCCATTGTTGAGATATACAGCTCGAGGAGCAGCTTGTATGTGAGATACCGATATATACAGAGAGAGACAGGCAGGAGTAGGGGTGTTACCTCCTCGCGAGGCCCCGAATCTGGGTAGATCTTGGTGTGCTTCTGTGTTCTTTGTGTGTGCTTCTTAGCGCGCTAGCCCTCCCCCGGATCCACCAGCGTCCATCGGCCCCACACTTTAGCCATCCTATGGCATCTGCCGTGTTACCACCACGACAGTTGGCGCCCACCGTGGGGCTGACAGCCGCTGGCTGGTGTGTTCATCCGGACGGGTTCCATCATCGCCTCGGGCGAGCGCGTGGTCAGTGGCCTTGTCCACAGCTCGGCTCGCTGAACTTCATCGACGACAATGCGGGCTGCTTCGGTAGCAGGCCAATGCCGAGGAACGGCTGCCTCGTCCTCTTCGGGACGTTCGAGGTCTACGTCGCCACCGAGTTTGTCTGCAAGTACCCCGAGCAGGTGCTTGTGGCTGAGGACCCACCTGCTGTCTGTGCGGCTCGAGGCCGGCGTATCACTCGCCCCGAGAGCTGCGCAGAGGTCATGATGACCGGCATCGGGTGATGCCGGTAGAGGAGAACCCGGCGAAGGAGATGCCGGCAATCCTGGCGCAGGACCACCAGATCGGCGAAACTGCCGCTGGAGAGGAGGGAGAACCTCCGCGACCAGGCCGGAACATCCAATGTGCCGGTCAGACTGCTCCTCTCGATGATGTGATTGAGAAGCTTGCTGTGCCGGTAGCTACCGGTACAGATGTTGCCTTGACAGAGGCCGAGTTAGAGCTGCATCGTCAGAATCTGCTTCAGGAGGCCCTCGCGGTGGCCGAGATACGGAGAGAATTCGGGATAACCCTCCGTGAGTACAACCAGGCACATGGTTTAACTCCGGTAGCTGCTCGCCCTAGCCGCGTAGAAGAGGTGCGTAGAAGGGGCAAAGGCCTCAATGCTGAGATTGCTAGAGATGGTAGATCTAGTTCCAGTAAGACTCCTAGTCACTTATCAGTTGAGAAGCCGAAGTATAGTTCCCCTGCTAAAACTCTTAGAGCTGCCGAGGCAGCAAGAGCCGAGTTGTCTGGCTTATCCGGAGAAGCTCTCCGTAGGCAGCAGGACCGAGTTAACGAGTTGGTAGCTGTGGCTACCCGGCAGAATGAGGCCTTTCGTAAGGCTAATACAGCTGTAGGAGGGTCCAGGTTGTTCACTCGGCTGGAGCAGCCGGGGAGAAATCTAGGGGGCAAGCTTCCTCACCGCATGTCGGTGGAGATCGTGACCGGAGTGTAAACTCCGGTAGAAACAAGCAAATGCAGACATATGACCCGGTATATGCCGGAAAGCAGTTAGTCGGGCCAGGCAGTGCCGGCCGGGGTAAGAGCAATCCCGGTCCGGGCAATCCAAGTGCCGGAATAGTTAACTCGGTTGGTCGAGGTCATCCACCTCGGTATCCGAGGCAGCAGCAATATGTGGGCATGTTCAGCAGCCACGAGGTGTTGACCTGGTGGCTGATCGTTATGATGATGGTAACTCGGCTATGGAGAAAGCCGGATATCCGAGATATGAGGGTCCGCTGGGATCTCGGTTGGGACATCGCCAGTTGTCTCCGAGTGATGCACGTTACAAGTTGGACAGAATTTACATGTCCGAGATGTTGGAAGAGCAAGGCCCACCTGGTCCTGCCTGCTTTGGACCTCGGATAATGAGAGAGCCACCAGTGCGGCACTTTCAGTTGAACCGAGGCGCGAAGACATATGACGGCAGCACCAAGCCAGAGGACTGGCTGACAGATTATGTGTCGGCAGTGCATTGCTGGAGGAAACCGCCGATGGGCGGTGAGATATATCCCGCAGATGTTGGAAGGGCCAGCCCGGATCTGGCTGAACAACCTGCGAGAGGGCAGTGTTGATTGCTGGCTGGACTTTGAAGAAGCATTTGTTAGCAACTTCTCCAGCACATACAAGAGACCGAATCGTCCTCAGCAGCTTGCCATGTGCAAGCAGAGGAATGATGAAACTGACCGGGATTACTTGACCCGGTGGAGTACTATTCGCAATTCCTGTGAAGGAGTTGTGGAGGCGCAGGCCATATCTTGGTTTGCCCAGGGGTGCCGACACGGCACCATGCTTTGGCAGAAGTTGCAGAGGGAAATGCCGGCCACCTTGGCCGAGACAATCCGGATTGCGGATAGCTATGCACTGGGTGATCCGATGCAACCCTTGCTGAACTCGGTGGAACCGAGTAGAAGGTACCCGGTGAATAACAGACCCGGGCCAGCAGGCAGAATGATCGCCAGGACTTTGGCAACAAGAGGAGAGAGCCGGATTACCGGTATGGCTCAAATCAAGTTGCAGCAGTAGAGCAAAGCCAGCCAGATGCCGGCGCTAGCCAGCGTCAGAGGACCAGTGGCCCTGCTTGGGGCCAAAACCAGGATGTGAAGAAACCGTGGAGTGACCCGAGGAAGCCGTTAACTTATGAGGCAATGTTGGATGGGCCATGCAGCTATCACACGCATGATCCTCGAAGGCCGGCCAATCATTCAACTCGGCAGTGCAGCTGGTATCAGCGCACCTTGAAGGAAGGTGGAGGTTCCGGAGGAAATCAGATGGGAGCACCTCAGAGGCCTCCAATGCATATCCTCAACGAGGCAAGCATTACCCTCACCGGAGCAAACACAATTCCAGTGAATGCACCGGCACAGAGGCCTCCAACTCCGAAACCTGTCAATCAAGTGAGTGTCAGAGGCAACAATGGCAATGCTGGTCCCAGTAGGCAAGGAGAGTATCCTCAGGGAGATTACAGAGAAGCTCATCAGAGTTATGTGGTCTTTGTGACCGAGCCAACAGACAAGCGGAGCCTGCATCGGCGTGCACTGGAGGTGAACGCAGTTATGCCAGCAGTGCCGAAGTATATGCACTGGTCCGAGCAAGAAATCAGTTGGAGCAGAAGGGATCATCCCCGAGTTATGCCAACTCCGGGAGGATATGCACTGTTGGTGGATCCAACATTCTTTGGGCCCACCCTCAATGTCCGGTTCACCCGGGTTCTCGTTGATAATGGAGTGCTATCAATATCATGTACCGAGACACCATGGTGAAATGGGTATCTCGGTGAACATGCTGCAACCGAGTAGCACAACCTTCCATGGCATAGTGCCGGGTGTCTCATGTGCACCTATGGGCAAGATCTGGGTTGATGTGTTGTTCGGCACCAAGGACAACTGCCGAACTGAGAGCATCCAGTTTGAGGTAGTGGACCTCGAAAGTCCATACCATGCTTTACTCGGCAGGCCTGCGCTGTCCAAGTTCATGATATCAACCCATGTGGGTTACCTCAAGATGAAAATGCCAGGTCCTAATGGCATCATCACCATCTCGGGTGATTACAAGCGTGCACTGGAGTGTGCCTCGGCTGGATCGTGCTTGGCCGAGTCATTGATCATTGCTGCAGAGAAGAAAAAGATCCATGAAGTGGTGGCACTGGCGCAGTCCGCACAACTCGGTATGCCGGGTATGAGTAACCCGGAGCAGAATGCAACTTTCGAGGTGCCAAAGGAGACCAAGAAGATCAGTGTTGACCCGGCGTTCCCGGATCATAACGTCATCATTGGTACCGGGTTAACGGAGAAATAGGAAGGCGAGCTCAGTCACTTCCTCCGTGAGAACCGGGATATCTTTGCATGGTCCAATCAGGACCTGCCAGGTGTTCCGAGGGAGTTGGCTGAGCACTCTTTGTTCGTCAGACCGGATATGAAACCGGTGAAGCAACCGACACGGCGTCTCTCGGATGAGAGGAGAAAAGTGGTGGGTGATGAGCTGGCCAAGTTGCTTGCGGCTGGTTTCATCATGGAAGTACTGCACCCGGACTGGTTGTCTAACCCGGTCTTGGTAGAGAAGAAAAAAGATGAACCTTTGGTAGCCAAGGTGTGGCGCATGTGTATCGATTTCACGAACTTAAACAAGGCATGTCCTAAGGATCCATTCCCGCTGCCTCGGATTGATCAAGTGATCGATTCTACAGCCGGGTGTGAGCTGTTATCCTTTGTAGATGCGTATTCTGGTTTTCACCAGATACCTTTGAACCCTGCTGATCAATTGAAAACTGCTTTTATTACCCCTTATGGGGCTTATTGCTATCGTGTCATGACATTTGGCTTGAGAAATGCCGGTGCCACTTATCAGAGGTGTATGCAGAAGTGTTTGCATGAGCAAATAGGCAAAAATGTGCAGGTGTATGTCGACGATGTCGTCATAAAAACCAAAGATAAAGTTACTCTGATTGATGATCTCGGAGAGACATTCATAAACTTGAGAAAATACCGGATGAAACTTAACCCGGATAAATGTACATTCGGTGTGCCGGCAGGCAAACTACTCGGTTTCCTTGTGTCAAGCCGAGGTATCGAGGTAAACCCGACAAAAATCCGTGCTATTGAAAGCATGAGGTTACCGACATGTCTCAAGGACGTGCAGAAATTCACCGGATGTTTGGCATCATTAAGTCGGTTTGTTAGCAGGTTGGGAGAAAAGGCATTGCCTTTGTATCAGCTCATGAAGAAAACCACCCACTTCGTGTGGACCCCGCAAGCAGATGCGGCGTTCACCGAGTTAAAAAAGATGCTGGCAACTGCGCCGATACTGGCCTCCCCATTACCCAAAGAGCCGATGTTGCTCTATATTGCAGCCACAAACCGAGTTGTGAGTGTTGTAGTGGTGGTGGAGCGAGAAGAAGAGGGCAAAACTGTGCAGAGGCCGGTATATTATTTGAGCGAGGTAATCTCGTTATCCAAGCAGAACTATCCTCACTACCAGAAGATGACATATGGTGTCTATCTGGCTGCTAAGAAGTTGAAACATTACTTCCAAGAGCATTCAATGTGAGGCTCCTATCTCGGAGATCATTGGATGTAAAGATGCAACTGGCCGGATAGCCAAGTGGGCCATCGAGGTGTCCCCTTACACTCCTCACTATGAAAGAAGAGATGCCATTAAGTCTCAGGCATTGCCGGATTTCTTGGTAGATTGGGCCGAGATGCAATATGAGCCACCACTGCCTGACTCCAATTACTGGAGGATGCACTTTGATGGTTCCAAGACCAAGATTGGTTTGGGGGCCGGAGTAGTTCTTACCTCGCCAAAGCGAGATCAGCTGAGATATGTACTGCAGATTCATTATGCAGCATCTAACAATGTGGCCGAGTATGAAGCACTGGTCCATGGGCTCAATGTGGCCAAGGAAATAGGAATTCGCCGAATTGAATGTTTCGGGGATTCGAATTTGGTAGTGCAGCAAGTCTCGGGAAATTGGGACGCTTTGGACGCCAATATGGCGTTATTCCGGTTTCATGTCCAGAAGATCTCGGGATTCTTTGAAGGGTGCGAGTTCAAGCATATACCTCGGGAGGAAAATGAAGCTGCCGACATATTGTCCAAGCTGGGCTCGTCCCGGGATCCAATTCCACCCGGGATATCCTTGGAGCATTTGAGGAAGCCATCAATCAAACCATCTCCCGATCCGAGTCAATCTTTATCCCGGCAAAACCGGAATCTGATGCTGTGCCCATGGACATGGATGTCGGGTGCATTTGGGAGAACCCGGGGACTGATTGGCAGAACTCGGGGACTGACCAGCATATGTCGGACAAGCAATGTCGGTTGATGACATGGAGGTGGATGATCCGGTTTTTCCTGTGCGTCCTGTGCCGGAGTGGGCACAACCAATAATGGCGTATATGATGGACGGGAGTTTGCCAAGTAATGAAGTTGAGGCCAGGCAAGTGCAAAGAAGATCCATGGCATACACCATCATCAACCTGGAGTTGTACAAAGAAGTGTGACCGAGGTATTGCAGCGCTGTGTCGAGCCGCAGGAAGGTCAAGAGATGCTCCTGGAGATTCATCAGGGAGAATGTGGTCATCATGCTTCATCAAGAGCCTTGGTGGCTAAAGTATTCCGGCATGGATTTTATTGGCCCAGTGCTTTGAGTCAGGCAGAAGATATTGTGAGGAAGTGTCAAGGGTGTCAGAGATTTGCTCACAAAATCCACATGCCAGCCTCGGCACTCAAGACTATTCCCATCACTTGGCCCTTTGCTGTCTGGTGTTTGGATATGGTGGGAGAATTCAGACCAGCCCGAGGTAACATGACTCATATGCTGGTAATGGTGGACAAGTTCACCAAGTGGATCGAGGTGAAACCAATCAGAAAGTGTGATGGTCACACAGCTGTGTCCTTTTTGAAGGACATCATTTTGAGATATGGCTACCCCATAGCATTATCTCGGATAATGGCACAAACTTTGCTGTGGGAGAGTTTGCTCGGTTCTGTGCGGAAAAAAGAATTCGGTTGGACATAGCCTCGGTGGCACACCCAGAGGCAAATGGGCAAGTGGAGAGAGCAAATGCATTGGTGTTGGCCGGTATCAAAGCCCGGTTAATTGAACCACTGCTGCGAACTCCGGGATGCTGGATAGAGGAGATACCAGCAGTACTGTGGGGTCTTAGGACCACACCTAATCGATCAACCGGCTATACGCCGTTTTTTCTGGTCTATGGAGCAGAAGCGGTCTTGCCGACCGACATGGAGTATGACTCGCCGAGAGTGGCGCTGTACACTGAAACCGAGGCAAAAGAAGCTCGGGAGAATGGTGTTGATTTGCTCGAAGAAGCACGAGAACTGACCTTATCTCGGTCAGCTGTATATCAGCAAAATCTCCGACGCTATCATAGCCGGAAGATCAGTCCTCGGGTATTCCGAGAGGGAGATTTGGTGCTGAGGCTGGTGCAACGCAGTAAAGGCCGACACAAATTGTCACCTCCATGGGAGGGACCATTCATTGTGAGCAAGGCTGCACAATGATTCATACTATCTTATAGATGCGCAGGCACCGAGGAAAAATGTAGGACAAATCCGGAGAGGAGACCAAAAGACCCTGGAATGTAGCCCTACTTCGACCCTTTTACTCATAAGGGCGCAATGTATGTATCTCGGTTTTCCTTTGAATAAAATGCCGGCACTCCGAAAAGAAACTCGGGGACTGCCTTGTCCGTATGCATGTGTTTTGTCTCGGTTTTTATCTGTGTTGTTCATATGTCGGATGATTTTGAGACCTCGTTTCAAAGTTCAAGTAATGTATGCTATTTTGTTGTGATCTTGTGACTCGACTGACGAACGCCAAAATGGCAGTCAAGAGCAGAGGTTATGGTATATGGTAAACATGAAAGTGAACTCGGGGACTCGGTCCTAGAAAGATCCGACATATGTCGTTTACTAACCCGGTTTTTTCTTTTCCTTGTGTCGGATGACTCTAAACCTTACCTCAAAATTTACAAGTATTGTATGCTATAATTTCTATCTTGTGACTCGACTGTCGAACGCCTGTATGGTAGACAAGAGCAAAGATCGACAAGTATAGTGAACAAGAAAATAAACTCGGGGACTCGGTTTAAATTGATCCGACATAAACCTCGTCTTGTTCGAGTTAAGCAAAATAAAGTAGTCTCGGAGGAACTTAAAATGTATATTACATCTGCACCCGGCATTCCGGGGATTTAACGGTTTAAATTCATCAAAGTTAAGCAGCAGCTTCGGAGGAAGGAGCAGCTCCGGTTGCAGGGACAGACCCGGATGACGGAGGAACCTCGGTTGAAGGAGGAACCTCGGTTGCAGGAGTAGCTTTGGTCAGGAGTAGCAGACTCGGGGCAGCGGAGTGATCTTGCTGCTTGCTGAAGCGTCGGTAGCACTTTGATTGGCCGAGTCAGGCGCTGGTTCAGTGGAGATCTCGGCGGCAGACTGTTTCGCAGTCTTAGCCGAGGCATCAGGAATTGACTCGGAGTTAGTAGACTCGGAATCAGACGCAACATACTCTTGCTCGGAGCCATCATCAACATTGACCTCTTCTTCTTCTTCGTCTTCATCATCAGAGTAAACCACACCAGGTTCAACAGACCGAGTGTTGGCAAACCTGGCCATGAAGGTAGCAGCTTCCCCGCGCCTCGCAATCAATGCCGGGTCAGTAGCCCATGGGGAGCCATCGCGTAGAGTACGCAGGCCATCGAGGTTGATATCCTCATACCAGACATCAGAAAGAGCAAGGCTGCGTCGGCCCCGGCACGAGCAGAAGAAGACCTCCATTCCCTTAGCCGAGTCTCGGTTTGCTGCAAGCATGTGGATAACTCGGCAATAGTCTTGACACTGGGAGAGTCGGGCCACAAGACGTGGTAGGCTCGGATACCGGCATTAAGAAGCTCGACGCCGATGCTCCTCAAGGGGGAAATACGAGCTTGGAGTGCAATCAAGTGGTCGTCGATGTCCCAAGCTTCGGATAGCGGAGCCCCGGATGCCTCGGCTTTCGCAGCTCGGGCCTTCTCACAGTGTTGGCTGCAGCAGCTTGGCAGTGCTCAAAGTGTTCTGAGAGCAAGTAGGCTGACGCCGAATCAAATGAGATACCGACACAAAATTCCATGTCAGGAAGATATAGAAAAAAGATATGATTCAGGAAACTTACTGTCCATTTCGGCATTGAGTTTGGTGAGCTCAGCCAGCCACTTGGCAACATTTGCCTTGAGGGCATCCAACTCTTCTTCAGCTTTGGTAGCTTTAGCCTCGCATGCAGAAATGTGCGCTTGGATCTTCTGGTCACCTGCAGCACGCTTCTCCAGAGCTGTCTTCAGTGTGTTCCTCTCCTTCTTCAGCTCGGTCTTCTCTTTTTCGACCCGGTCAAGATCTCGCTTGAGCCGAGTCACCTCGGACTGTTCTTCTTTAAGAGCACGCTTGTGCTCAGTTTCCTTCTTCTTCATTTCCTCCTGCTGGTTCTGGAAGGAGAGCTTAAGAGCCCGGTGCTCCAGGGCTAGATTCTTGAAGATCCGGCTGCGAGTGTTGGTGCAATCCTGCCAGAAGGAAAGATGTTAGTGAGGGTAAAAAGAATCTCGGGGACTGGAGCCCGAGATTGATGAAAGTACTGACAGAGTTAAGTCAAAAAGAGTCTCGGGGACTGTGAGCCCGAGATTAATGAAAGATCATACCGAGTCAGCTAGACATGAAACTCGGGGACTGGTTGTCCGAGTTTAATGTAAGCTCATGCCGGATAAACTCGACATGAGACTCGGGGACTGGGCATCCCAGTGTTTTTAACAAGTTAAATTTAATGATCAAGTTTTGAAGATTCACGCCGAGTTACCTATTACTCGGAGAGTATCAGTTACTCAACCCGAATCTCGGGGACTGTGGATAGTGTGACTATTGATCATTGAAAGTAAGTGCTAAGTTCTAAGAAATTTACCTCGACAACCCTGCTAGCCTGAAGGGCCGAGACCTGCAAAGAGTGCAGGGATTGCGCAACAAGGCCAGGGCCAACCGGGTGTGGATTTGCCGGAGTAGAGGAAACTTCGCTGGGATCCGCGGCGTTCCAGTCCATCACGTACTGTCCAACCGAGCCGAGGCTGTTGTCACTCGGGTGCGAAGACTCGGAAGAACATGGCTGTTGACCCGGGGGCGGGAAATCATCTCGGAGAGATTTTGGTACGCCCGGTTTGCTGTTGGAGTCACGGTAATTTGCTTGCTCTGGTCGGTTGAAGGTTGGCCAGAGGCTTGCTGAGTTGGCACAGTTGGACGCGGTGGTGCCGGAGTATGGACTGGTACTGGGGGCTCCTGTGGCTGCTTTTGCTGCTTCTCCTGCTTCTGCTGCTTCTGCTGTTGCTGATGCTGCTTCTGTTGTTGCTGTTGTTGCTTCAACTGTTGCTTGTTGTGCTTATGCTGTGCACGAGGTGAGAGGCGGGGATCCGGCTTAGACGAGGTCTTAGTCGGAGTTTTGACCCGCTCCGTCTCCGAGTCTTTAAGAGGCGGGAGGGGAGATTGTCTTGACCGGAGCCGAGGTTTGCTCGAGGCCTTGGTCTCCTCCCAGGTCCGAATCAAGATTCGGCGGCGGAATGTCGGCTGAGGTAGCGCGCACCGGGGAAGGGATTGCCCCTCCGGGGCTGCTAATCCCGGTGTTGGCCGCCAGGGGTGGCGATGAAGGGATAGGAGACAAAATAGAACTGTGGGTCTGTTTGCGGCGATGGGATCGCTGCATAAACCGAGGTAAAGTGTTAACTCGGGTGAGGTTAACTTCGGTTAAAGGAAAGAAGGAAAGCAAGAAAAGTTATACGAAGTTTATCTTACCCCTTGCTGGTTGGTAGGCCTTAGCCTTACGCTTGGAAACGCTTCTTGGCTTTCTTAGCCGGAGGAGCCGCTGACCCGGACGCACCGGAGCGTTTCGGGATGTGCCTTGGGCACCCGGATTGGCTGTAGCAGAGGTGCATACCATGAAATAGGAATAGCATCAATGGGATCTAGGATTGACAATCGTCATCTTCGTCGTCTGACAAGTCTTGAACGAAGACTCGAGCGGATGGCTTACCCGAGGTAGAAGCCTTGGCACGAGGAACGGCATGTAATCCTCGTTGTCCGGATCTTCATCTCCTCGGGTCGCGCACGGCGATCTTTTGTCCATTTCCTGGTCTTCAGGTCCCCATCTTCGGTGGCTTGTCGAGTAAACAGCTGCAGGAGGAGCAAGTAGAGTCGGATTAGTCGATGGTGCTTCACCGAGATAAAAATAACCTCGGAAGGCAGAGCTATGTCAGTTCAAAGGTGACAAACTAACCGGAGGCGGAAGCGGGATCGCTCAAACGGCTCTACGCCCCATTGCCAATCGTCTCCATCTCGGTCTGGGCGATGGCCTTGACCCGTCTCCTAACTTGGGGGTGGGTAAGATCATGAGTGCTGACCCGGGTAGGGTCCAGCAACCACTCATGTGGCAAATCTTGTGCACACGATGCTGAAGGGGTTGACTCGGCGAATGATGAAAGTCCTCAAGAGGTCGTCTGCACCGAACTTCTTTGCCAGCAGACCCTCAAGGGTTTGGTGGATCAGTTGGACCTCAGGAATGGTGTCCTGCGGGTCATAGTTCCAGTTTAACTCGGCTGTGGGGGGAGCAATGTCGAACTCCGGCAGGTTGAGAACATCCCGTCAGCTAGGCTCTTCACATAGAAAAAGGACCTTTGCCACTTCCGGCAAGATTCTAATCCGGTAATCCGAGGAAAAATGGAGTGCTTCCTCGGAGTGATGCTAGCCGCACCGCATGCGGTCATATCCTTCACGACCTCCTCCTTGTTCGGGATAGTTTGTTTCCGGAGGCGGAAGTACTTGGCCCAGACGCTAACGTGGGCCAGAGGCCGAGATACCCCTCCATAAAGGAGGTAAAGGAGGAAAGTGAGGTAATGGCGTTGGCAGGGAGATGGTGAGGTTGTAAACCGAAGTTGTCGAGAAATTCCCGGAAGAAGGGGCTAGCTGGGAGTCCAAACCCACGCTGAAAGTGCGCAAGGAAGACCACTCGTTCACCCGGTTCTAGAACTGGTTCGAGTTCTGATCCGGGACGCCGGCATATAACCTCAGCCGTGATGCGCCGAGTCTTGAGCAACCAGTCAAGGTCATCTTGTACTATGTCGGATCCCTCCCATCCACCTCGGTTGCTGGGTGCCGCCGATGACTCGGCCGGGTCAGGAGTGCTACGGCCTGACATCTCAGGATCAAACCTGCAAAAAGTACAAGAGCAACCGAGATAAGTAACTCGGAGTTAGGAATCTAGAATCGAAACAAATGACCCAGAGAAACAAGGCATATGACTCGAAAACCGAGATATATAACCCGGAAGAGCCGTGCAGCTTACTCAGGTGTAGAGCACGGAAACCAAGTTAAGTGATTCAGAAACCGAGATAAGTATCTCGGTTTGGATTATCTAAATACTTCGGAGAGATGAGTCGGGTGAAAAGCTGTAAACATGAGTCTGCATGAATCTGTGAGCAAGCAAGATCTACGGAGGAAAGTAAATAGAATATAATTGCAAGAACATGTGAGTTGAAACTTATGAAGAGCTGGGAAGGAACTGTTGCCAGGATATCAGTGCGAGACAGGTCTAGAGGGGATCTAAGCAATTAGGTTCGAGAGCATCTATGCAGTTGGGTATGATGGTTTCTGCGGAGAAGAGAAGGAAGTTCATCGGGGAAGATGAACAGATCCATCGAAGAAGAGGAACCTATTCATCGGAGAGAGTGAACATGTTCATCAGCAAAGTCAAGGGCGAGGAACTCACCGGAGATTGCGACGGCGATGCGAGGCGAAGAAGCGCGGGGCGTGCCAGAGTTGCGCGTGTCCGGTGGCGGCGCAATGTGCTCCGGTGAACGGTGGCTCGTGAGTTCTGGCGTCGTGCGGTGGTGGAGCTCACTACGCGGCGGCGGCGGTGTCGCAGGAAGAGAAAAAGAAGAAGATGGATGCGAAGAAGGCGAGGAGAGGTGCCCGCTCCCCTATTTATGGGCACGGGGCGCGGGCGGTTTCCATTTTTACCGCGTGCGGTTACCGTGACGGGCGCGCGGATTAACCGCGCACGATCGGCGCGGTTGCGATGTTTGCGGCCGCACGATCCGCCGCATCGTGGGCCACAAGGTGGTAACTGCCCGCGTCGTGATCGCGTGCGGTTACAGGCGCGGGAATCAAGGAGGCACGCCATGGTCAAGCGCACTCAAGTGCCTTTGAGACGTGACAGCTCGTGACGTGTGCGGCGTGTGTGCAGAGACATGTTTGTCCGCGTGCAGGAACCGAGGCAGCGCACAGCGTCTCTCTTCCACGTGCTGTGGAGAGATCTTTGAGAGATTGTGGGAATCTCGTTGTGTCGGTTAGACCAATCTGAGGAGGAAAGTCGGACAAGGTTATTAATTGGACTCGGAGAAACTCGGCCAGACCGAGACATGCTTGAGTCGTAAAGGCAGTGGGTTTGGTTTGTTTTGTTAAACCTGGTGTGGCCCTCCATCCGAGGCTGTGGGACCGCACCAGTTTCGGGGACTAATGTCGGGTGCTACCCCCGGGTAGGGTAAAGTTGTGGTATAAAGAGCTCTAAAGGCTGGACCGGGTCAAGGTCAAACCGGGTCAACCAAGTCCCGGAGGGACCGAGGCATGGTGTAACTGCAAACCGGCTTATGTCAACCAGGTCACGTAGTCCGGGTTATGTTAGCTGAGTCATCTTAACCGGCATATACCAACCGGGATATGCTGACCGACATATGTATGTCGGTAACTTGTGTGTTTTCTTATGTGCAGGGAAGGTCATTCAGGAGGGGGAATCCGGCATACCCGTGCCGAGTAATCCTTATGTCGGATAAAGGTCAGCGCTCCTGTCACATCCCGTCTGGCACGGGAGTGCCTGACACGGAAGCGCCTGACACGGGAGCGTGCAGGAGACCGAGATGGAAGGTCATCATTCCACCGCTGACTCCGGGTTATCCGGGAACAGACTGCGAGGCAGAGGCATGGGCAGGACGTGTCTTGTCTCTGCCAGGGGGTACTTTCTAGCTGAACCGTAGAGCTGCAGGAGATGGGCTTGTCACGTCCTGTCTCTGACAGGAGTAACATCATGACATATCCTCGGCGTGACTACAGTGCTCCAGGAGGGGCACTTCGGTAACTCGGTTTAGCCTATATATAGGGCCTCTCCCCCTCCTGCGTGAGGGACCATCGACAACGAGAGAGACGAGCACTGAGATACATTTCACCCCGTAGCTTCATCTTCTACCTGGTGTTCTTCCCCATTGTTGAGATATACAGCTCGAGGAGCAGCTTTGTATGTGAGATACCGATATATACAGAGAGAGACAGGCAGGAGTAGGGGTGTTACCTCCTCGCGAGGGCCCCGAACCTGGGTAGATCTTGGTGTGCTTCTGTGTTCTTTGTGTGTGCTTCTTAGCGCGCTAGCCCTCGCCCGGATCCACCAGCGTCCATCGGCCCCACACTTTAGCCATCCTATGGCATCTGCCGTGTTACCACAATGACAGGATTGGAAGAACTATGTGTGTTGGACACAACAGTTTTCTCGACAAGTGTGGGGTGGTTCCCGTGGCAGACTTCGTTCTTGGTGGTGCTCTTTTATCTCCGTGTCTCAGTTTCCGGGTGAAAACCCGAAGTCTAAGTTTCGGCGGTTTTACCTGGCAATCGGGTCTCCCTAGTCATTTTCTTCTTGAAGGTATTATCAAGAGATTCGAAGGGTGAAAACTCAAAATCTGGCCATACAGGTCAGACCGAACGTTGAATGTGTTGCTCATTGTAACCTTCTTAGAGGCTTCGTTTTGGAAAACTTTTTTTGAGTCGAGGTGTCGTTACCACTGGTAGTGCTATTGCTGCTGCGAGGCTATGATTGTGTCGACGGGAATTTTGTTTTATTTTATTCTTCTTTTGTTTTTTGCCCGTGTGTATTAATATATATTTATCGAAAAAAAGTCAATTGGGATAAATTAAGGAAGTGCTTGTGGCTGTAGCGAAGGTACACACATGGTACACGGGAGGAGGCAGGTTTTGCTTGGCTTCTTGCTAGTTTCTCTAGAAGCCCCGGTGCTGATAGCTTGATATCCAAGCCGATGCCGACCTTGCGTACGTCCCATGGCTCCGGCCAAGCCACACGTTCCCACGAGCCGGAGACCACCTAGTTGGCGGGGAGAACGTGCCATTATTATTCATCACAGCTGATGTCACTCACCGGGAGGAAACGCCTCTGCACTGTGTCCCAGGCGCGTAGACGGCGACCAATGGTCAAAGCTCACCCACAAACCCGTATAAAATACGCCCCGAGTCTCACAGCAGAATCACACACGTTTCATAGTCTCCGACTCACACGCAGCACCACCGATACCAGCCATTCGTACCACAATCAGAGCAGGTCGCTGATATTTTCTCCGCCACGGTACAGCGTAGTCCCCGAGCTGACTCCCGGCTCCTGTCCTGAGCGACCACCATGACCACGGGCCTCGTCTGGGCGGTGGCGGCGGCCGTCGCGGCGGTGCTGGCGTCGTGGGCGTTCAGCCAGCTGATGTACCTCGTGTGGAGGCCCCGCGCCATCACCAGGCAGCTCCGCGCGCAGGGCGTCGGCGGGCCGGGCTACAGGTTCTTCTCCGGGAACCTCGCCGAGATCAAGCAGCTCCGCGCCGAGACCGCCGGCGCCGCGCTCGACGTCGGCTCCCACGACTTCGTGCCCTTGGTCCAGCCGCACTTCCGCAAATGGATCCCCATCCACGGTACCAAACTCAACCTCTGATAATCCCTTCAGTAATCCGATGTCATCTTATCATGTATGTTCCTGTTCTCACGTTGTGTGGCTGGGTTGCTTGCTCTGAAGGACGCACGTTCATGTACTGGTTCGGAGCGAGGCCGACCATGTGCATCGCCGACGTGAACGTGGTCAAGCAGGTGCTCTTCGACCGCAACGGGCTCTACCCCAAGAACTCCGGGAACCCGCACATCGCCCGCCTCCTCGGCAGGGGGCTCGTGCTCATCGACGGCGACGAATGGAAGCGCCACCGGAAGGTCGTCCACCCTGCATTCAACATGGACAAGCTCAAGGTATGTGCGTCTTCTCTCAGGACTTTTGTGTCCCGCAAGGCAACAACACGTATTGACGTCTGTGTTTCGTAATTCTTAACTTCGTATACACGATGCGTGCCACTTTAGCTGACGTTTTGCGCATTGACAATTTGGCGCCACAGATGATGACGGTGACCATGTCTGACTGCGCTGGGTCGATGATGTCGGAGTGGAAAGCCAACTTGGAGCAGGGCGGCGAAATGGAGATTGACCTAAGCAGACAGTTTGAGGAGCTAACTGCGGATGTGATCTCTCACACGGCATTCGGTAGCAGCTACACAGAAGGGAAAAAAGTCTTTCTGGCGCAGAGGGAGCTCCAGTTTCTTGCCTTCTCCACTGTATTCAGCGTCCAAATCCCAGCGTTGAGGTATACCACAACTACATTTTTCCCCTTTCTCAGTTCAAATCAACGCAACAGTTTCACACAGCAGTTTTTTTTGAAACAAGACAAAAGCTTTGCCTTTTATATACAGCAGATAATTAATCAGTGCGTATTCGTGAAATTAACCAGGTACCTTCCGACCGAAAAGAACCGGAAGATATGGAAGCTCGACAGGGAGGTGAGGACAATGCTGATGAACATCATCAAAAGCCGGCTCGCAACCAAGGACACCATGGGCTACGGGAGCGACCTGCTCGGGCTTATGCTGGAGGCGTGCGCGCCAGAGCACGGCGAGAAGCCGATTCTGAGTATGGACGAGATCATCGACGAGTGCAAGACCTTCTTCTTCGCCGGGCACGACACCAGCTCGCACCTGCTCTCATGGACCATGTTCTTGTTGAGCACGCACCCAGAGTGGCAGGAGAAGCTCAGGGAAGAGGTGCTGACAGAGTGTGGCAATGAGGTTCCCACCGGCGACATGCTCAACAAGCTGAAGCTCGTCAACATGTTCCTGCTGGAAACTCTCAGGTTATACTCACCTGTGTCACTCATTCAGAGAAAGACAGGTTCTGATCTCGAGGTGGGTGGCATCAAAGTGCCTGAAGGCACCGTCCTGACGATCCCCATCGCGGCGATGCATCGTGACAAGGAGGTGTGGGGTGAGGACGCTGATGAATTCAAGCCTATGAGGTTCGAGAAAGGTGTGACCATGGCTGCAAAGCACCCCAATGCATTGTTGTCTTTCTCGAGCGGGCCGAGGTCGTGCATAGGGCAGAACTTCGCCATGATCGAAGCCAAGGCCGTGATCGCTGTGATTCTTCAGAGGTTCTCCTTCTCCCTGTCCCCTAAGTACGTCCATGCTCCGATGGACGTGATCACGCTGCGACCCAAGTTTGGGCTTCCCATGGTCTTAAAGAGCCTGTAGATGTAGAGATATGCATATGGTGTATCCTTTAACACGACGTTTTGTATTTACTTCACTATGGTTTTTACTTTAGATTGTACACTAGATATGCCAGTTAATTTGTCAGCATATAATGTCTTCATTTGTAAAAAAAAAACTTAAATAGTAAATTTTATGTATTGTTGATTCCTTATTCCAATCTCGTGCAAACACTGTTTTACTAGAATCATTTTCAGTCAATCTCGACACACGAGATGGGAAAGATCTATACCCCTGTTTTTTCCATTTTGTTGATTGCTCGTGTGACCGAATTTTACAAAGATTTGTTTGGAATGGATGATGGATCCAGCCTGAGAATTGATGGGATTGAATGTGACCATCTGAGTGACACTGACAAACGAATGTTGACTAGAAGTTTAGTTCTAGAAGAATTTAAGGAGGTGGTTTTTTAGCTCAAGCACTTTAGGACTTGACTAGTGGAATTTTGCGCGTCGTGAGGACGCGCCTTTGTTATTTGTTAAATTTTTATTGGCGATATGTTGTTGTAATAGGTCGCGAACAATGCTTTATTAAAGTATTGCAGATGTCCAAAGCGTATTAAAGGAATGGTTTAGAATTGAGAAGATTAAGTAACAGAATCACTTAGATGGGGAAAAAAAACTTATTATTTTCTCTGCATGTTCATATTAAAATCTGCATTATTGTAAACAAACAACATTCGTTGAATTAATTTAATTCCATAAATTGGAATGGTCAGGTATCTTTGTAATTTATCGTAAATATCGAAATATTTAATTTAACTCCATAGTCCGAGGAAATGCATTGTAAGGGAATTCGTTAAATTCAATCCATAATTAGAGGAAATGGATTTTTATTTTTTGCAAGCATTTAGTGAATGAAGCATTTTTTTTGGATTCGTGCTAACAAATGGGGAAAGTTCGTCTATGTTGTATCCAAATTTTGACCATTTTGAATTGTGCAATTATGTTTTGTGTTTTCTGAGCATTTGTGTATATAGTTTGCAGAATATCCAAATATTTAGCGAAAATGAAGGGAATTCGTTAAATTCAATCCATAATCAGAGGAAATGGACTTTTATTTTATGCAAACATTTAGTGAATGAAGCATTTTTAAATTTTATGTGCATAATTAGAGAGATTTTAGCTAAATTATATCTGAATATTAAACAACTTGGGAAGATATCATAAGTTCGTATTTTGCCTTGAAAATTTGGGTGAACTCCATATTCAAATGGAATACATTATGTGGACATTTATTAAATTGAATTCATAATTTGAGGGAATTAAGTTGGATTTTCTCCAATTATTCGGCGAATTGAAATCTTCAAATATGTTTTCATTATGCTATAAGTAGTGCAAGTAATGGTTGGTACTTTTTGTTTTTGTCGATTGCGTAGTATAATCAAAGGAATTTTATTTTGTGAGCATTTATTAAATTTTAA
Source organism: Poa pratensis (assembly GCA_947311845.1). Classification (NCBI taxonomy): domain Eukaryota; kingdom Viridiplantae; phylum Streptophyta; class Magnoliopsida; order Poales; family Poaceae; genus Poa; species Poa pratensis. The sequence continues at coordinate 44,172,415 of CAMZMU010000052.1, forward strand.
TCCTTAATTAGATGAAGTGCACCTACAATGTATACAAATATTAGGCAATGCACCTACAATGAAATTTAAATTTGGTAACGTGCATATTTAAAATTCGTGTAGGTTTGAGAAGTAGTGATTTGAAAGAAGTTTGTGTAATGATGGTATATTATTTGTATTATTTTAAGTTGTAGATTGGAAGGTATAATTTTTTTTAAGTGTTAACATTTTTTTAATTGTCATTTTTTATTGTATATTTATATTTGTTAAATTTCTGGCAGATAGGGCGGATATGTTAGGAGTTTCTTTATTTTGAAATAATTTAAAAAAATAAGAAGAACGATTTTTTTAAAAAAATTAAATGCTTTTTAAATCTGAGCATTTTGCAAACGTGAAAAGAATTCAAATATGGGTAACTTCTCAATTTTACTAATTTTTTAAATCTAGACAGCTAGTAAATGCTTTTTTTTTTGAATTTCAATACTTCTAAAATCTGAACCATTTTTTTGTATTGATGTTTCCAAATATGAATTTTACTGTACGGTTACTATGTATGCCATAATTAGTAAGCATTTATTTATGCTATAATTAGTCAGCATTTATTTTTTGTGATCATGGTGATATTTTCGATTTGTTTGTTGACAGCGAGATATGGATTTTCGGTACTTTCAAAACCAATTCCGGACTTGTGTTCTGTCGATAAGAACTAAACACCGGAAAAGGAAAAAAGTAATCAATATACGACGTCGATGCACTGCAGTCATTATGGATTATATGACTAATTAGTGGTATTGAAATGCATCCTTAAGACATAAGAACTAATTTAAATGTAGTTGGAATGACTAACAAATATTATTCCACAAATTACATATTTAACATGAAATGGTATTTTAGTTCTTCTAATTAAAGATTGTTCGAAGTTGCTTAATCATGCATGAAGATGTAATGGTTGTAAAGGTTTCATTTTTCTGCAAAATTTGATATTTTATTTGTGTTTGTTTGAATTATAGACCAAAAGCTATGAATTTTACAAATTTTAGTATTTTCTGTAATTGTTAAACAGCTGCCATGTGGGACCCACATAACAGGGTTTATTAGTTATGGAAATAAATATGGGATTTTAAAAAAATGGCAGGTGACGTCAGTCACGGCTACAGGCGCACGGCCGAGCTCCGAGCTCCGCCGAGCTTGCGCTAGAGCGGTCGAGCAGGCGAACGCGTTCGCGAGGCTAGATCCATGTGGATCTGCGAGAGGACATTGCGGGGAAGCGACTGGCGGCGGAGATGGACCAAATGGTCGTCGAAGATCGCCGGCGGAGTCCAAATCACGGCGGCGGAAGCATGCGGCACGGTGGCGGCGATATCGGCGCAGCTCGGCCGTCCCGGTAGCGGATCTGCGGTAAGGAGATGGAGGCGCTGACGGCGGAGCGGCCCGTGGGCTCCGATGCGTGGGGGGAGGAGCGGAGGGGCGGCGGGGCACGGCGGCGGCGTCGGCGAGCTCCACATCTTGCGAAGAAGAGAGAGGGAGGGGGCCGCTATGGATGCTTTTGCAGAAAAGACCTATGGGTTTGTTGTAATTTGATGTAGGCCCTTCTCCTCGTGAAAATGTGGACCGCGGAGCAAGTGCTGGATTTGTGAGGGGTTTTTTTTTAGAAAAGCGTCACGGGGATGATGTGCGAGCCATTGGATCGAGATTTGACGGTGTGGATCAAAGCACTGTTCAACACTGATCATGAACAGTGTCAAGAACAGTAGACGATCGCTGAGAGCTCGCTATTCGGACCGTCTTTTATATAGTGAGTAATGGCTTGCCTGCATGATTTTGTGAGAAGTTTTGGGATGTGATACTGTTTGACTTGAAAGAGCTATTTTATGCCTTTAATATAGGTAAACTTGAAACATAGAGACTTAATCAAACTGCCGAATCTATTTTCACACCGTGCAACGGTGCAAGAACAATTATCCTAGCCAGGGGGTGTAAATGGATGGTATAATTTTCACACCAAATCTGCTCAAATCTATTTTAAAGAATCATATCCATATCCTATTCATATCTGACTTCAATGTGGTGCTAGAATATGGTGTAGGATGGTATGGCAAATAGCACGCAGATAGGGATTAATTAGTATTTATTAAGTTACCAAGTTAATTTGATGAGCATGTCTAGCTCCAAACTCTGCCATCCGAAGGACTCATGGTTTTTTATATTTATACCACCCAACAAGTGTTTGGATTTAAATTAAACCATGTCTCTATTTTCTTATCTAATTGACTCTTGGCAGCTGAAAGGTTAAATCCCTCTTAAGTTTTTTTTTATCTCTGCGTGTAAGATTATTTATCTGAATTTGTTTGTTTCCTGTCTGAGTCCGTCTCGTATCCAATTCAATTCAGTGAACCGATATATCCGCATTCAAATCTGCAACAATTATCAGTTTGACTCCGAATTCGAAACAAAATATGGCAAAAGATATGGTACAAGAAAAATCTAATCTGATCCGATTCGTTTACACCTACCTCTAGCGAACCAGCCATATTCACATATGGTGAAGTACTAGAGCACCGAAACTATATACCCTGCTACTCAATGACCCTGCTATGTTCAGCCACGACGCACACTACCATGAGCCCGCATCTTCTCCCCGGCGTAGTCTCTCGTACTTCGATACCTCCCCTACGCTGGAGGCGAACGGCGGCGCTGTGAGCAAGACACTGTTGAACCGTCGAGACACTCTCGAGACACGGTTTGACCGTGTGGCTTTATTTATAAAGCTAGACGAAATCCTATTTCGAGGAGACATTCTTGCAGAGTACTAACGGCAGCTTCCACGGCAGAGATGTTGTCAACACTTTGATCGGGAGAAGCCTAACTTGGCGTGAAATAACTTGCTGATAGCGCGTATATACGTGCACGATAACTATATTGACTGTTAAAGTGATATTCTCATCTTTGATCAACTCAAAACCGCCAGCTACTTCGTGCTACATCGTCTCAAAACAAAAGAGGTACATCACGTCGTCTTGCAAAAGTTAGTAAGCGATTCGTTGGCGAGGACAACCGGCCGGCGGGGAGATTGCCTACAGCAGGCATAAACAAACGAGGCAGAGCGTGTGCTACAGGCAGCGGCAGAATTCATCCATCTGGAACACGTTGTACATCAGGTCAAGTCTAGCATTGGTAGATCCTGTAATTTCGTAAAAGTAGATCGTGGGCAAGTTAGGGTTAGTCACCGTCTTGCTAATTGGGCAAGGACAGATCATCAAACTTTATTCACGTTTGGTTCTGGTCCTGGTGTTTTCATCCGGGAACTGGAACTGGAACATCTTGTAAGCCCTATTGCTCAATAAAGATCTGGTTTTACCCGCAAAAAAAAAAGTCTTCTTCTTCTTTTTTCTTTTCTTTTTTTGGCGGGGAAGAGGTCAAGTGTCGTTTTGGATGATAGCTCAAGGCTCTAGCTGGCTGGTGAAGGAGGGAGTTCGTTGAACACAGCGTGGTGTAGATGTTAATTGGCTAGGTATTTTTCAATATTCCTCCGAATTCCATTCATTACCTAATACCTACCTCAACTCTTCTGCAGATTATAAACCGTATTCCAACGCCATAAGCGCGTAATCCGTGCATGTGTGCAGTATTGTCTTCTTCGGCAAGGACCTGATCCTTGACAAGGAAACTGGATTCTCGGCGAGGAAGAGAAGTCAATTAGAATACACAAGTGTTCGACTAAAACATCGTCACGTCTAGGAGGTTGCTAGCCTAAAAGCGTTTTTTTTTTTTACGTAAAGCCTAAAAGCGTTCATGGTCAGAGAGTTCTTGGAATGGATCAACAACATAAACCTTGCTCTGCTGGAAACTGAGTGTTAGTTTGTAAAAACTCTACCCCTCGTGCAACCCTAGCACCGTCACCTCCAACACACCACCACCCTGCCTCCTCGCCGCCACTGCACCAGCCTCCACTACTGGGCGTGGTGGCCAGCTCAGCCTTGGGAGCGGCGGAACCCGGCTTGCCAGCGCAGGTGCTAGGCGCTCGGATCTGACAACCTACGGGCAACCAGACTTGATAGTACATTGTGTCGTCTTACTGACTAGGTTGTCTCCGTGATGGCGGTTGCGTGAGGCATCGTCGTATAGGCAGCGCGGTAGGGCAGCCCATTTTGTTGGTGGTTGTAGGATATTAGGAACAAGGGCGACTGTCTGGCGTGGTCATGTTGACGATGTGGCGGCTGGATCTTGAGATGGTGATGGGCTTGACTCGCGTTGCTTTCAAGGACAGCGGCCCATATGGGACACCTGTTGTTGCCACAGGTCCTAGCTAGCTCTCTCTTGCACACGAACACGAGACGGAGGAAGAAGGAGATGGGCACTGAACTTTTTCTGGCGCACATAAACGCCCTGCCGCACTGACGGCTTTCTTAATCTTGCGAGTACTAACTCGATACATGGAAGTGGAGGTACACACCCACACACGTAGTACTATCCAGAGGAGCTCTTGCAGCGCCGACCGGTGATCTCTTCGCGGCCAGCCGAGCCATACTCGGCACGCGGAGACTACACCTCTAGACTACATATTCCTCTTCTCGGACCCTCTCACTACACACGAGCTCGCAGGCTCTTTAAGCAGCTAAGACGCACGCATACACAGCAGCCACCTCGGCCACTAACCCACGCACGCACTAACTCAGTCCACTAACTAATCTAGCTGCATGCAGCCTAGAGACTCGGCCGCTCCAACGCACTCCACAGCCGCAGGACTCGTCTGCCAACCGAACCACGCACACGTCAAGATTAGTGCTAACAACACCATCCTTGGGTCACGGAGTTTCCGGGACCAACATCGGTATGTGATACCCCTCCACCTCCAGATCCGGTTCAATTTCACTAGACGGGTGCTAGGTGAGGTGTCTCACGCGCAGTCGTCATGCCAAACCTGTTGTTTGCGTCTACCAGAAGTTGTCTCTTTGTCGCCACATGAGGTGGATCGACAATGGTGCAATAATGACTGGAAACAAGCCAGTATGGGACGTTTCCTACTTCCAGCTCCTCTAACGATATCAGAAAACGATAGATTTGACGACAATTATGCCCGAACTCTAGTGGAAACACACTCTCTGATCCGACAATTTTGATACGTCCGCGTCGTGCTTTGCTGAAGGTGGTGGTTTAAGCTCAGCTTTGAAAGAAGACCCTTTTCTATGCCGCCACTACTATCACAGTTCATAATGGAAAGAGACACTTTTTGGGAGGTGCCATGACTAAATGGTTTCAAGCCGGAAAAAAATGCCCCTCTTATTTTTACTATCTCTAAGAGGAAAAGACGGAATATGTTAGGAGTGCACTTCATGAGAACAATTGGATCTCCAAATAACCCTTACCGAGGAGTTCTACCTTCACATTTGGAGCAACAAGTGAAGCTTTGGGTTCAACCACAAGATGTCATTCCTGATGAGGACGAGGAGGATGACATTGTGTGGAACATGTCGGCAACTGTTCAATATACGGCGACCTCAGCGTATAAAGCACAATTTGTCGGAGCTACCCCTTCCAACATGAAGACGATGGTTTGGCGTATGTGCCCCCTCCCCCGACCCCCAATATTTTTTTGCTTGCCTTGCAACACAAAATAGATTGTGGACGGCGGACCGGCTTGTTAAAAGGGGTTGGCCGAATTGCGGTATTGGTCCCCTATGCGAAGCGAACCATGGAAACGGCGGAGCACCTCTTTGTCCATTGCTGTTTCACCACGAGGCTTTGGGGTTTTTCCAAGGAACGGCTTGGAATTTATGCCATTGATCCAACTCAGTGGTCTACACAATCGCTCAACACTTCATGGCTCAACATGACCAGCAAACCTTCTCCGAGCCGGAAGGCCATTGATTCCCGGCAAGGTTAAAAAGAGGTGAAACTTTGGGCCATCGCGTGTGCAAAGAGTTTGATCAATTTAATGCCGTGAGAGTAGTCTGTTTTGTAATATTTTATCTTTCATTCTCCTCAAACTCCTGTCTTAATTAATAGAATGAGACAAAGTTTTTGCCTCCGTTTCAAAATAAGAAGCTCGGATTTGATGGGTGGGGATGAAAATCCCAAGATCGTTATCCTTAGTGCATGTGAGGCAAAACCTTCTCGAAGGTTTTTCCTATGACTCTGTACGTTTGTTGTTTCGACCGCTTTTCATAATTTTTTTTGTTAGGTTGGTGGAGTTAGTGTTGTGAGGCAATTGGCCTCTGGGTTTTTTGTCGAGTTGTTCAACTTAGTTTTCTGACTCTATCTGGCATTTTTTTGTAAAATGAAGTGTGTATAAACCAATGCAGAGAACGTGTATAAACTCTAGCTGGTACATCTTGCTTTTTAGAAGATTTTTTTATCCGAATCTAGAAGTTTGTTAGGAAAAAGGTAGCATGGTTTATCTTATGGTGGGGTTTATGGACGAGACTACTTGGAAGTTCACCGCCACTAGGAGCTACTGCGCCACGTTGGCCTAAAACGTTCAATTTTCCAGCACCACTCTAGCTTTGATGATTTTTTTTTTTTTGTTTTGAAAGTGCGGACACGCTGATATACAATTTTTTGCTTAGCTTGTCATTCAAAATAGGGTTTGAACAGATGATTGTCTCCTTTGCCGAGGATGGCCAAATCGTGTCCTTTGTCCCCTTTGCAAGCAATGTTTGGAGTCGGAGGCTCATCTCCTCGTTACGTGTCGATACACGGTTAGAACTTGGAAATCGGTGAATATGTGGCTTCACCTCCGATTGGAATTTTTTGAAACTTTATAAGGTTGATTTTAAATAATAATAAAAAGGCTACAAGGAGCCCTCCATTGTGACTTTCCGCAGGGTTGCTTGCTAGCTATACTTTCTCTAGAAGCCCTCGTGCGGATACCCACGTCGATATCGACCTCCAGCTCGAGGACCATGCGTGCGGCCGACGGCTCCGGCCAAGCCACACGTTCCCACCAGCAGGAGATCTTCTAGTTGGTGCCCGGAACGTGAATGCATCACAGCTGATGTCCCCGCCCGCAGCACCGCGACTCTCATGAGGTCGAGCCGTCGAGGACCAATGGTCAAAGCGCAGCCACAAACCAGTATAAATATCCCCCTCGTCGTCCCAAGTCTCACAACAGCAGAATCACACACATTTCCTAGTCTCAGGTCACAACAGAGGTCAGAGTCCCCGCTGACCTTGATCAGAAATCAACACCCCAACTAGCTAGCTCCCGGCTCCCGAGCGACCACCATGACCACGGGTCTCGTCTGGACGGTGGCGGCGGCCGTCGCGGCGGTGCTGGCCTCGTGGGCGTTTAACCAGCTGGTGTACCTCGTGTGGAGGCTCCGCGCCATCACCAGGCAGCTCCGCGCGCAGGGCGTCGGCGGACCGGGCTACAGGTTCTTCTCCGGGAACCTCGGCGAGATCAAGCAGCTCCGCGCCGAGACCGCCGGCGCCGCGCTCGACGTCGGCTCCCACGACTTCGTCCCCATGGTGCAGCCGCACTTCCGCAAATGGATCGCCATCCACGGTACCAAACTGAACCTGTGATAAATCCTGCAGTAATTCGATGGCATACTTCATGAGTTCATGTTCAGATGTTCTTACCTTGTGTTGTGTGTACTCGGCATCGGCAGGACGCACGTTCCTGTACTGGTTCGGGGCGAAGCCGACCCTGTGCATCGCCGACGTGAACGTCGTGAAGCAGGTGCTCTTCGACCGCAACGGCCTCTACCCCAAGAACGTCGGCAACCCGAACATCGCCCGCCTGCTTGGCAAGGGGCTCGTGCTCACCGACGGCGACGACTGGAAGCGCCACCGGAAGGTCGTCCACCCTGCCTTCAACATGGACAAGCTCAAGGTATGTGTGTCCAGCAAGGCAGCAACACGTATTGACGTGTGTCTCTTGTATTTTTTAACTAAAGCTTAGTACGCGTGTCACTTTTCCTGACGCTTTTCTGCATTGACAATTGGCACCAGATGATGACGGTGACCATGTCCGACTGTGCTGGGTCCATGATGTCCGAGTGGACAGCAAAATTGGAGAAGGGCGGCGAAGTGGAGATTGAGCTGAGCAGACAATTTGAGGAGCTAACTGCAGATGTGATCTCTCACACAGCATTCGGAAGCAGCTACACGGAAGGGAAAAAGGTCTTTCTGGCGCAGAGGGAGCTCCAGTTTCTTTTCTACTCCACCGCATTCGACGTCCAAATCCCAGCATTTAGGTGAATACTACAACTTCTTGTTGTTTCACCTTTGTCAGTTCAAATCAGCACACGCGCGTACGGTCAAGAGTAAATTGCAAAAAAAAAAAAAAACATCACAATTACTCAGTTAGGGCAATGTGGACAAAGACCCAATAAAATACATCAAAACAGGTGGTTTTCTTGTGAAGCGTTGATAAAATTTACACAATATATGTGGTTGTTTTTTTTTTTTGCAATTATCTCGTTTTCACAAACAGAAATAAATCTACGTGTGCTTGGAAAATTGACCAGGTACCTTCCAACCGAAAAGAACCTCAAGATGTGGAAGCTCGACAAGGAGGTAAGGACGATGCTCATGGACATCATCAAAAGCCGGCTCGCAAGCAAAGACACCGAGGGCTACGGATACGACCTGCTCGGGCTTATGTTGGAGGCCTGCACGCCGGAGCATGGGGAGAATCCGATTCTGAGTATGGACGAGATCATAGACGAGTGCAAGACCTTCTTCTTCGCCGGGCACGACACCAGCTCGCACCTGCTCACATGGACCATGTTCTTGCTAAGCACGCACCCAGAGTGGCAAGACAAGCTCAGGGAGGAGGTGCTGACAGAGTGTGGCAATGAGGTTCCCACCGGCGACATGCTCAACAAACTGAAGCTGGTCAACATGTTCCTTCTGGAAACTCTAAGGCTATACGCCCCTGTATCCATAATGCAGAGGAAGGCTGGTCTGGATCTCGAGGTCGGTGGCATCAAAGTGCCCCAAGGCACGGTTCTGTCGATCCCCATCGCGATGATACATCGTGACAAGGAGGTATGGGGTCCGGATTCTGACGAATTCAAGCCTATGAGGTTCGAGAAAGGTGTGACCATGGCTGCAAACACCCCAATGCCTTGTTATCTTTCTCCAGTGGGCCGAGGTCGTGCATAGGGCAGAACTTCGCGATGATCGAAGCCAAGGCCGTGATCGCCGTGATTCTTCAGAGGTTCTCGTTCTCCCTATCCCCTAAGTACGTCCATGCCCCGATGGATGTGATCACGCTGCGGCCCAAGTTTGGTCTTCCCATGATCCTAAAGAGCCTGGAGATGTAGGGATATATACTCATAGTGTACTAATGTTGAGTAACACGTTTGTATCTTCATTTCTCTAGGGTTTAGTTTATATTGTACAATAGATATGTGAGTTAATTTGCAACATACGTATGTATTCGTTGGTAAATGAAAATAATAATATGATACATTTTAAGTTTTTGTTGATGTTTTATTACAATCACCAAGCACAATTTTATAGTCGTTTTCAATCAATCTTGACACGTGGGATGGGAAAGATCTATACCACCGTCACCGCTGCATATCTCCAAATCTAGCTAAAACTACATACTTTCACAAATGCAATTCTATTTGCTGAGTGACGTGCCCTCTTTCATTAAGTTCTATAAAAAGAATATAACCAATCAAAATATTGCAAAAGTATAAATGAGATCCAATGAGTTTTGCTTATCTTTACTATTGAAGAGATATTGCTGCCTCCCATCGATCATTCTACCTTTGTCACCAACTCAGACATTTGATATGGCTCGGTTTGATACATTAAGCACGCGACGTTGTTATCATCCGGTGGTTTTGTAACTTCAGATCTATTGATATTTCAACTTAACGGGCACAGATCATAGAATACATGCAAATGATTTTCAAGAAAAATAAAGAACACATGCCAAAGAAGTCAAACAATATATATATTTGGAGCAGCCTGTATGATGTCTGCTGACTCATTCTAGAAATAAAATAAGTGGGATTCTGAAAGGTACTACTTGGGACATAGGTTTCTGACTCTATGTCTGAATCATGTTGTGCGTATCTATGGTTAGACCACCAGACATGTCGTAGCAGCAACCCTGTGGCGACCTCGAAGCCCTTCAAAGACGAGGCTTGCCAAATCTCATCTCCTGCTACAAAATGGGATGCATCCTCACAGACGAATCGGAAGTTTTTGGTTTTGAGAGAGAGGAAGAGTTTGTGGCAGAGAATTCCTGTAGTGCGAACCACTGTCACTTTTTCTTGGTTCAAAATAAAATTCTGATCAACCCAAACTGCTCCTGATGTTGATGCGCATGTCCTATATCAAATAGATGGAGCTCCTGATGTTATGAATCCTCTGGTCTCGTTGTAAATTCTGGTCTATTGAATATCGTAGGATGCGTGGTATAAAACAGAATTCGATGCTGAAATGAGGATTGTCAGTCACTAGACATTTTTTTCGTTTATACACGGGGCACAAAATATATCGGTTTTTTCACGAAACATTGCTTGCGCACATAGAATGCGAAAATGTATGGGTGAAACTTTTTCCGAAATTTTGGGCATTTTGAAATTTGTTTTTTTTGGTAAAAGGAGATATGCACCTAGGAGCCAAAATGAATATCTGGGTTACGAGCAAAGTTCAGTTGAAATTTCAGCTGAGCGTGCAACTTGAGTTCAGGTTCAGATCGCCGTCCATGAAATGAAACGAAACGTTCCCTCCTTCGCTTGGTTCGATCGTGAACTGAGAACACGCACGTTGTCGAAGGTTCGCCTCGATGCTCCACTCCGCCGTCAGGCACGGGCTCAGATCGAGGCTGCGCTTCCCTCCTCCTCTACTGTCGCCGGCGGAGGCTCCCGCTTCCCCTTCCGCCGCCCCTCGCCGCGGCTCCCACGCGGCCACCTCGCCGGTCACCCACGCCACGCTCCTCCACCGTCTCCGGTCGGCCCCCGCCCTCGCCGAGGCCAGGCGGCTGCACGCCGCGCTGCTCATCGGCGGCCACCACCACCACGGCGCCGTCCTCGCCGCGCAGCTGGTGCAGGCGTACGTGAGGCTCGGGGAGATCGGGCACGCGCTGCACGTGCTCGACGGAATGCCCAGGAAAAACTCCTTCGCGTGGAACGCCGCGATCAAGGGCCTCGTCGACGCCGGCCGGTTCTCCGAGGCGCTGGGAAGGTACTGGGCGATGGTTGGGGATGGCTCGGTCGCGGCGGATGGGTTCACGTACCCGCCTGTCATCAAGGCGTGCACCGCGCTCGGAGCGGTCGAGGAGGGAAGGATGATAAGAGAGCGTGTGGAGGCGGGTGTCGCCCGTGGGGATGCGACGCCTAACATGTTTGTGCAGTGCGCGCTTGTCGACATGTTTGCCAAGTGCGGGTGCTTGGGTGAGGCAAGGAGTGTGTTCGAGAGCATGGAGAACAGGGATCTGGCCGCATGGACTGCGATGGTAGGAGGGACAGTGCACGGGGGAGTGGCTTGATGCGATGAGCTTGTTCAACCGGATGAGATCGGAAGGGTTCTGTGCTGACTCGGTGATCGTTGCCACTGTTATTCCAGCATGTGGGAGAGTGAAAGAGCTGCGAGCTGGAACGGCGTTACACGGATGCACCGTAAGATGTGGAGTTGCTGAGGATACCTGTGTCTGCAATGCTCTGGTTGATATGTACTGCAAATGTGGTTGCCTGGAGATGGCTGATTATCTGTTCCATTCTATCGGTTTCAAGGACGTTGTCTCTTGGAGTACCTTAATCGCTGGGTATTCAAAAAATGGAATGTGTCACGTTAGTGTCAATTTGTTTGCTGAAATGGTTGCTGCAGGGTTAGAACCAAATTCCAGTACCATTGCAAGTATACTTCCAAGTCTTTCTGAGCTGAAGTTACTCAGGCATGGAAAAGAGACTCATGGCTTCTCCTTAAGAAGTCGACTTGACCAGAGCAAGTTTCTAGGTAGCGCGTTTATAGACTTCTACAGTAGACAAGGATTCATAAGAAAGGCACAAACTGTATTTGAACTCATGCCAAAGACAGATATAGTCATATGGAATTCAATGGTTGCTGGATATGCCGCGAATGGGGATACAGATTCTGCACTGTGTGCATTTAGAGCACTGCAGAAAGTGGGATTAAACCTGATCATGTGACTGTTATTTCAGTTCTTCCATTATGCAAGCACCATTCCAGGCTCATCCAAGGTAAGGAACTACATGCGTATGTTGTTAGGCATTACATGAGTTCAGTCTGCTCAGTCAGTAACGCGCTTATAGATATGTACTGCAAATGTTGTTGCCTAGAAAAGGGCAAAGAGATTTTTCAACAGATGACAGAGCGAGATACTGCTACATATAACACACTGATTTCTTCTTTCGGAAAGCATGGCCACGAAGATGAAGCAATAATGTTATTTGATGCAATGAGGAGAGATGGAATTGCGCCTGATAAAGTGACTTTTGTGGCTCTATTATCTGCCTGTAGCCATGCAGGCCTTGTTGACAAGGGTTTGTACTTATATGGTTCCATGTCACAGGACTACAATATCTCCCCAGATAAGGAGCATTACTCATGTGTTGTCGATCTTTACAGCAGATCTGGGAAACTTGATGATGCCTGGAAATTTATTTCAAGCCTAGGAGAAGGGACAGAAATAGATGTTCTTGGATGTCTCTTGGGGGCTTGCAGAGTGCATAACAGAACGGATATTGCTGAGCTAGTTTCAAAAAGAATATTTGAACAGAACTCCAGTGATCCTGGCTATCATATTCTGCTGTCCAATATATATGCTGATGCCGGAATGTGGTCTGATGTGGCAAGGATCAGAACTATGATAGAAGGGAGGAGTTTGAAAAATAAAACAGGAATTACTTTGATTTAAGTTGATCAGACCATAAGTTTTGGATCTTATATGTTGATCAGTGCTTTGCTAAAACAAGAGAAACATCCATGGTTTCATGGGGAAAAAACAACTGAAAACAACTCCGAAAAATTTAGCCTGTCATATATACTTCCAATATTCAGAACTTGAGGAAACAACTAATGGTTACTTTGTACCATATGATTGATATAGGATGGGAGTTTAAACTGCTGTTGTGCACAGACAATGTCCAGCCTGCGGATAGTATTTCAGAGAAATAGCTACTGCCTTCAGCGCGCTCTTAAAAGATTTTCTTCATAGAAAACAATTCCATGTCTGTGGATGCAGGTGAGTAAAAGTTGAATTGGATAATATTTAGTGTATTGTATTTACTATATTTCTTTTGGTGTCATGTGTTGAGTGGTTCACAATTTTGCTTGTTTTTTTTATCTAGATATAAATAAATTGTGAACAGAGGCTCTGCTGATCTGTTTAAGGTTGGAACTTTACATTTCATTCTCTTTGACTACTATCTGGTTTTATATAATTTGTAACGTGGGATGCCTTCATTTTGCAGATCTCTTTTGATATGGGAAATATTTTTCCTGGATTGCTTGGTACCCATCTTTGCTATTTGCAGCTTAATCTGTTCTATTGCAGATTTTCTTTGGTAATTAACCTTATTGTTTTTATTAGCATGATAAATCACTCATTAAGGAAAAAATGGAACTTCTGTACTTACGTAATTTCTAGAATTTCAATGCAGTCAGACTTCTTGACTTGTGTAGTTGTGTTGCCTGAAATCCCAATCTCAACCTACTACTCTGAACTCTGAAGCTCTTTTACACAACATCCAAAGTTGTATTTTTCTTTATAGTGTTCTGCAGAAGAAATAAACAACAATAAATTTTGTACTTAGGTAATTGCCAGGATTCAGCGCAGTCTGACTTCTTGATTTTGTACTTGTGTTGCAGGTAGTCCCAATTCGCAATCTACTAGTCTGAAGTTCTTTTATGCAACACCCGAAGTAATAATATTTCTTAATTGTATTCTGAAGAAACAGCAACAACCCAGCGCAAATTCAACTTCCAGATGTTGATATTTGCGAAGGAAATGTGGACCTATACATATTGGATTCTAGGGATAAAATCGGAAGCCCTTACACTAACAATACAAATTCACAATGATCCTTTGAAATATCAGTTACCGATTCTGCAGCTTGTTCATCATAGATGCGGTGACTAGACCACACGGCACATAAGCTAGGCATACTATGAAGCATGGTCATGCTTAAATCTCTTCACGTGTTGCTATCGTGACAATGTTTCCATCAAATAGTGTGAAAAGCAGAAAGACAATTAAAGTAGATTCTGTAAAGCATCCGGAATTCACTGAGGGATAACTGATCAGCGGAATGGTTGTACAAAGGAGTGTGCTCACTACATGTCTATATCAGACAGTGGATGCCCTACCTATCCTGCTGATTGTTGCTGCTGCCTGAAGTATGTGCAAAGGGCGAGAACATGGTCTCTATTATTACAGCTTTTCTTGTGTCGATTCAGTTTGCTAGAATCGGTGGGGCAAGACCCTGCTAACTTGCTGACTTTATCCCTTGAAAATCGTTCACGAATCAACTTGTGATGTCTCCAAGCACTAAGCAGACTGAAGCACTGTGCTTCTCCACGTTTCCTGTTTTATCGCCCTTGCTTAATTTCGTTCCTTATTATGGTGTATGGTCGACAGGCTGGCTTGCAAGATCCAGGAAGGCCGATGGGCATCGTGATCCTATCCAGGTCACATCTGAACACCAACTCCGAAAGTTCTAATGGCCGGTTTGATTCGGGCCACCTGCCTTCCTCCAAAGGTAACCATCTTCCGCCACAGAATCTGAAATTCTGAGTTCCTATGATGCAAATTAATTATGATCAGATCTATGAACTAGGGAGTATTATTTTTACGCACTCAGATCACAATCACATGTTGCTACACTTAGCCAGCTAACCCCAGCACCGCCATCTGCAGATATACCGAGGCAAGCAATGCAAGCCAACGCATGTTCTTGAGTCTTGGTCTGCACATTTGCTACCCAAAGTCTCACAAAAAAAATAAACAGCTAGTTAGTCGTAGTAGTTACTAGACTGATTAGCGTTGTTCAAGCTTAAGCGCAAATAATTGGCTGCCCGAAACAACACACCGACACTCCACGATATTTCTGGAACTCCTCCCTCACTACAGTGCTCAGAGGCGATTTGGGGGCGACCCTAGCTCGACCAGCGGCCGCCGGCGTATCTGGGGATTCCTCACCCTCCGCCGGCCGCTCCGGCGGCGGGAGGGTGGGGAATCCCCCGATCTGCGTTCGGTGTTGTAGATAGGGCTGCGGGCGGCGCGGACATGGCGGGAAGGCCGACGCCGTTGCGCTTTTGGAGCTCTGCGGCTTCCCCTCCTCGGCGTCGTCTTCGGCGTCGCCGTTGGGCTGCAGGTGCGTTTCTGCTTCGCCGGCGTTCTCTCCGGCGTCGGCGGGCAGCTTTTGTGGGGTGTACAGGAGGCTCGAGATCCAGATCTTCAAGGTCTTCTTCGGCGTTGATGGAGTCGTGGGCTGGTGGGAGGTGGTTGTGGTGGCGGGAGGGGGCGCTGGTCGAGCCCGTTCATCGTTCCAGGTGCCGTCACGGGGTGGCGGACGAGTCTTGCGACCATCTTCATGTGAGGAGGTGCTCTCCGGTTGTGGGCTGCTGGAGGTTTGGCTTCTTCTTCGTCGTCGCCGACGGTGGCCTTGCTCTCTGGATCTTCGTTTTCTGCGTGTGTTTGTGTTCATGTTTGTTCTTCAGAGTTCTTGTACTTGTACTTGTACTCTGTCTCTGATGAATACATACGCAGCCTCAAAAAAATTGGCTGCCCGAAACAGAAGACTGGCAGATTCTTATTCTAATCTGCAAGGCCTGGGGGGATTGAACATTGGAGCTTGAATGAATGGGACACCCATATCCATGTGGGCAGATAAGGACGCTCCTGATAATGAGGTACCGACCCACGCCCTCTATTCACGCTGCAGCCACCGGCCCACGGACGCTGTTTGAGTCCATGCTCATGAATTGCATTGACGTCCTGTTTCACCGGCCAGGGGGAGGTGCTGTTGGAGGAGACAGGGTTTTGGCCGTTTGCATGATCTGATGATTCATTGGCTCATGATTTGGTAGGTCTCTGCTTCCGCGGCACAGTGGCGTTGTGGAGCTCAGTTTCTGCAGGACTCCCATTCAATTCATGGGCAATATATGACTTGGCTTGGTGTGCAGCAGAGTATCCACATGCCTCGAGACCACTATGATGTTCAGTTATCATCCAAGAAAATGCATTATGAATGCTACTAGCTCCATTATATATCCTGTTGATTGATCCTACGCTGCCTAACAACTGGTAAGACGGGCTTGTAGTTTAGTACTGCACTACTGCGTGTCTACGTGCCAGTGTGTGTGTAGTTTTTTTTTTTCGGTTAAATGTTGCTGTGTTTAGCTTGTAGTGGTAATATGTTCTTATCTGGTCTAGGACAGCTGGGCTGGGAAATGTACTAGCCACGCTAAACTAGCTAAGACCTGCCTGTAAACATCAGAATGGTAATGCTAAAAGCAGCACTTTTTCAGTCCTGCAAGCATCTTAGACTTTTGAGTTAGAGAACATGTAAAGGCATCAATAAATCGATCTTCCAGGTAGCCGTCCACAGTTCAAAAAAAAAAGGTAGCCGTACAACCACCCCGTAGATCCCGTACGTAACTCCGGTCATAACTCGAGCTTAGCTCGCCTCGCTTGTCATGATTCGCTACAAGAAAGCTTAGCTCACCTCGCTTGTCATGATTTGCTACAAGAAATGTGTCAAACATGGCTGTCAAGAAGACGTCTCCGTTTCAATAGCCTCTATAATCATGCAAACTCGATCTTGCTTGATTTATCAAGATGGAGAGAGCACTCTGGAGGAACCCATGGACGGATGGTCTAATTAACAAGGATTAAGCTAACAAAGTATTACCATAATCTACCATAGCATAGAAATTTGTTTGATCAATACCAAGCTTCAAATTAATTTTAAAAAAGTAACACGTAACTTGTAAATTGCTTGTAAAAATTCATAGTTGAAAATATGGGTGAAGCATGATCAAAGTGGGTGATTGTTTGGCTCTTCAAGGTACTCCTCTTGTTGTAGATTTTGGACAAAATCTTCGTCCATAACCATGTTTCCAAAATCGTCTAAACATTCAAAAATAAACCAACATAAAAAAATAATGCACGAAATATTATCTACTTGTCTAACCATCATGATACCGGTGGCACTGGAAAATAATTTAATTTGTAACCCATAGGAAAAAATCATATTATTTGGATTTGTAAATCAAAAGTTACAGCGGTGTGAAAATATATGTTTTAGAGGGTAGCGCCCCCGATAAGCCCCAGCTTAGGGCGCTACCCTCTTTGATTTAGGATTTTCGCGACGGCCTGGGACACGGTGTTCTCACGTTGGCAGGGCCATAGCGCCCAAGTTTATGGCGCTACCATGTGGAGGGTGGCGCCCCCGAGATAGGAGATACTGCAAATGTTGTATTCAAATTATTTTCGAAATAGATTCATTTTATGCTGAAGTTTCGTCTCAGGGTAGTTTTGTCGTTTTTCACAGGGAGGTGCTGCAGGAGACAGGGTTGGACGTTTTGCTTGATCTGATGATTCATTGGCTCATAATTTGCGTAGGACGCTGCTTCTGCGGCACAGTGAAGAAGCTCTGTTTCTGCAGTAGGGGTGTCTGGCCCCATACAATTCATGGGCAATGGCTTGGTCCGCAGCAGGATGCTCAATCATTGGTCAAGATTATGCATTATGAATGCTACTAGCTCCATTTCATATGGTGTTGATTTCGACGTCCTACGCTGACGGGCTAGCTAGTAGTTTAGTACTGAATATCAATGTGCCATTGTGTAGCTTATTTTCCATTTTGTATTGATATGTTCCTCCTGCTAAACGTTGCCGTGTCAAGCTTGTAGTGATATGTTCTGGTCTAGGACAACCGGGCTGGGTTGTGCTGGAAAATGTACTAGCCAAGCAATTAGTTAAGACCTGCCTGTAAACATCAGAATGGTAAATGCTAAAAGCAGCACTCTTTCGAGCATCTTAGACTTTTGAGTTAGAGAACATGTAAAGGCATCAATAAATCGGTCTTCCAGGTAGGTAAGCATTTTACTTTAGTTCTTTCCAGGTAGCCGGCCGTCCAAGCTTCTACAGCTCTCGGCGGTCTCGATGGATACCGTGTGTAGTAAGAGCATCTCTAGTAGTACCACTAAACCCTCAAATCTGTAAAAGTAACTGTTTTTTTTACAGTTTGGACAGAAAAAAGTGCGTAGACTAGACCCCTTTAACCCTTAAACCTTCAAAAAAAATAGAGGCCCAACCCGGAAACACATCTCCAACCTGTAGAAGTGAGGGTTGGGGAGGAAAACAGGGGTCGACCTGCAATCGTAGCAACGACGCGCGGGAGGGAAGTTTCATCCTCCCCAACCTCCGCGCCGCCGCCCCCGCGCGGATCCGGCCGCCCGCCGCCGCCGCCGCCGTCCCCGCGTCCCGCCGGCGCCTCACGCCTCGGCCGCGTCCATCCCCGGCCCCGGACGGCCGCGCCTCCTCCTCTCCACGCGGATCGCCGCCCCTGCCCGCCCTCCGCCCCGCCGCGGTCTTCCCCGGCCCCGGCCGCCGCATGTCCTCCCGCCGCGTCCTCCCCAACCCGCCTCGGCCGCGCCCCCCGTCACGCCTCGGCCTCCGTCCCGCCGCGTCCTCCTCACCGCGTCCTCCCAACCCACCTCTGCCGCGCCCCCTGCCCGCCTCGGCCTCCGCCCCGCCGTCCTCGCCCAGCGGCGCCGTCCACGCCACGCCTCGGCCGCGCCCCCGCGGCGTCCTCGCCCGAAGAAATGATGAAATGTGATGAAAGTTGTGATATGTCATATGATAGTTTTAAAGGTTGGGGTTGAGGCAAAGATTAGAACCCTCAAATCCAACCCTTATAACGGAATATTCCGGTTCTAGTCTTTGCCCCTGTTTTTCAATCCTTAAAAGTGCATAAAAGTGCCAATTCTCGACCCTTAAAAGTGCTACAAGGATTTGAGGATTTGAGGGTTCTACTAGTGATGCTCTAACTCCTGCCCTTATTCGAGCTTAGCTAAACACCTCGCATGTCATGATTCGCTGCAAGAAAGTCGTCCAGGAGGATTTTCCTGAAGATGTCTCCGTTTTAGTAGTAGGCATCTATAATCATGCAAACTCTTGCTTGATTGATGGAGATGCAGAGCATTCTTTTTTTTTGAACAAGAGATGCCCTGGAGGGGCTGGAGCTTTCATTAACGCGACGAGTACAAAGTTACAAGGAGGTCAAGAAAAAAAAAATTACAGTCGCAACCTCCCAAATTACAAACAGGACCTCAAAGTTGAAACAGGAAATACAATTGGGTCCTTCGTCTTTGTCGCCAGCAACGACAGACCTCAAAGCCAGGGCGCCACCGTCATCGCCGGGGAACATGCCACTTGGGACGACGGCGTCGGAGATCCCCTCGCCGAGATCAAAGATCCTCCAGTAAAGGAGGAAGAAAAACCTCTGGTAATCGCTCCAGAGCGCGAAGTGGCGCCTTTCGCCATGGATAGCCTCAGCCGAACCATGCCTTAGCT
Organism: Poa pratensis; assembly: GCA_947311845.1. Classification (NCBI taxonomy): domain Eukaryota; kingdom Viridiplantae; phylum Streptophyta; class Magnoliopsida; order Poales; family Poaceae; genus Poa; species Poa pratensis. The sequence goes on from CAMZMU010000052.1 coordinate 44,191,907, forward strand.
TGGGATCTTCGCGAGACGAATCAGCTCCGCCAGCACGCAACGCCGCGCGTGCTAGCTCCGAACGCGCTTCTGCAAGAAGAAGAATTAAAGGAGCAGCTGCTCTGTCCTCTCTGTCACCACGACAGCGGGAACAGGAGCTCGACGACCTCGAAATCATCCAGCGCAGAAGCACAGCGACCTCCAGAAACAGAAGTCGCCCATCAAGCTTATGAGGGAAAGAGGCCACAGAGTCGCCACTCTCAGCGTACGGCTCCATCCATCGGAGCACCGCCAAAAGGAGAGCGAGCACCGCAATCCTGCAGACGCGGCTTGGTCGAATCTGCAGGCAAAACCTCAAGCAGCGCTTATTGAAGAAGGTTGCCGCCGATCTGCAATCTCCGTCTCTTCCCCGCTCAGGAGCTTTGACAGAGCACATCACGACAGCAAGGCCGGCGCCGCGCCGGAGCGCCGGAAACCAAACCTTCGGGAAAGGAAGGACGACATACGCCAACACGCCACAAAGGGCACAGCTACAGAAAAAACAAACCCTAGATCTACTATCTACAGAAGAGCCACGAGCACTTCTCCCATCTCTACTCCGGCCAGCATCGCCGCTGGAGCAGATCCGGGGACGGCCCGGGCGGCAGCGAACACGAGGGACTCTCAAGGAGCTTTCTCGAGAGAGGAAAAGAAAAGAAATGGCCTCCTGTGTTTCGTTGATTTGGTAGAATATGCAGAGCATTCTGGAAGGACCCTACTACGATGTGCATGATCGCACTCAGTCAGGGCCTCAGGGGACTGATCGCACTAAACGCTAACTGATGTCCTGTCACTCGCAGAAGAGATCTCGTGGGCGTAACCACCCGGATGCCTGCGCTGTAGCATGACAGAGCTCTTCCGTGTGGCCGGTAGACGTTGCTGTCATGCCAACTCGTTCTGTTCAAAGGCGAACAAGTTTTTTTCGAGAAAGAAAAATGGCGAACTCGTTTTGTTGCACGTTCTTCTTCTCCAGTTCGATGGTTTGGAAGAGTTCCCAGCTGCCTGGCCTTCTTATCCTTAGGCGCATGACATTTCTTTTGTTGCTGCTGCTGAAATCTTTTTTTTCTTTTCGAAACTTTCAATTCCTGATTAATTAAGTCGAAAAGAGTTGGACAGTTTATAAGGAAAACCGGCCAAAAACCGTACAACACAACGCACCGCTCACCGGCCGAACCCGGCGAAAACCAACACAAACCGCTGAGCGGCACCAAACAAAGAAAACCCCACACGCCACTCAAGAGAGGGTCTCATCGAGACCGCACGAAGGCGTCATCGTCATCACATCTCCCCTGGGGGGGCCACGCCGCCAACCCGAAACTCCGAGCATGCGACTCCGACCGCCGCAGTCAGTCGTCGAGCCAACCCGCACCGTCGTGGCCGTGTGGAGCCATATGAAGATCCGTGCCACTCAGCCCCCTGCGACAAGGCAGCGCAGCTCCGAGTCCGATGAAGAGCTAAGAAGAGAGAACCAGGCAGGCAGGCGCTGTGGAAACTCGCCGAAAGGAACATCTGCCGCTAGTCATCGTACACCACCGGGAACACCACAGCAGCTTCGACTTCTCAGCAACAAAACACGCCGAGGCAACCCCAAGGACACGCCGGAGAAGAGTCGACTACCGTAGCCACAACCATGTCTCCGACATCGCTCATCATCATCATCGTCGCCACAGAAGACTCAACGCGAACACCTCGGAGCAACCTTGTCGCCCACACGACACAAAGCTGGAGCACCCGCAATGTTGCAGAAATCTCGGAGCCGCCGCCCCGACATCCACCACTCCGTCACGCCCTGCGCAAACCACCAGTACCACCTTCCGGGGCCGCCGCCCCAACATGCCACCGCTCGCACCCGAGCCGTAACGCCGCACGACCTAGCTGCCCGCAGCCCAAACTGCACAGAGCAACTACCCGCAGACCACGGCCGCCACACCACGTCCGAGGCCGCTGCCTCGACATACTGAAGATCGCCCCCTCACTGGGACACATCGACCGAGCTGACAACCTCGCTGCACTCACAACACAAGATTGCCACCCACGCTAAGCAAGGCCACAGAAACCACCCCATAGAGCCGTCGCCGCATAGCTTCCCGAGGCCGCCGTCCCGGCATAACGAAACTCCATCCACCCGAGGCCGCTGCCCCGACATCCACTGAGAACCCAGGCGAAAGAGAAGCACCACGCAACAGCCACAAGTCTACTCTCCAAGGCGACGCCACCAAGACGGAAGCGATGCACGCCAAACGTCGCCCGCACCGGAAACCCGTGCTTGGGTTTTCACCCGGAGAGCCCAAGCCCTTGCCGTTGGAAGAGGAGGGAGGATCCTCCACGACGCCTTCATGAAGGGGAGTGACGTCCGGGGACGCCACCGCCGTGGCACGAACCAGGGTCAGTGTTAGGCTTTCGCCTAACCTCCATCTCTCCGACGAAAAGGCTTGCGGATTAGGACAAACATCCACACCGGAGCTGAGCAAATGCGCCGCGGACCTCTGTCGACCACCACCAAACCAGAAAGCCCACAACCGCCGGCCCCCAAGACCTCCAGCAGCCATCCTCACGCGCCTTCACCTCCAGGTCATGGCCAGCACCGCGCCGCCCCGGATCCGGCGCCAAGCTGCCGAAGCCGCCGCCCACCACCCGCATCGGCCGCGACCCGCGCAGCCCAAGCCGGGCCCAGATCGAGCCCGCCCGGCCGCCGCCAACCGCCACGCGCCGGGCCTCCTCCGTCGCGCCTAGAGCATCACCGCCTCGCCCCACCGGCCTCCACCTCCGTGCGAGCCCGCCGGCTCGCCGTCCTCCGCCCCGACCGACAACGCCCCCACGGGCCGGTCGACCTCCCACTGAGAGCCCAGGACCACCCCCGACCACCGTTTTTGGCAACAGGAGGGGTGCCGCCATCGCCGCGGAAGAGGCCGCCGACGGCAGCGGCAAGGGGAGCGTGGAGAAACGGGAAGATGTGAAGAACGTGAGCCGCTGCTGAAATCTGATTGCTCCACTGCGACGGTCGACGGCACTTGAAGAAGAGTGGCAACGCACCACGGGTTTGCGGGCACTGCAGACCGTTATGCTTACTGGCAAGCTCCAATCATCGCTCGGTTCTGCAAATACTAAACTGTGAAGTCAACAGAAAACCGCAGCGGCTCACGAATTAATTAGCGGTCAAAAGTTGGCCGAGATAGTTATTACGGACGCGGAGGATGTTCCGTTCCGTTGGACTGCTGGAGCATCGTCACCTTCAATGTTAAGCAAGAAAACCATGGGCAGGCAACGGAAACTCTGAAGAAGCGCGTTTGTCCACGCAGAAAAGCCGGCACTTAAACCGGAAAAAGGATTAACAACAAACCGACCAAAGGGCCGCGCTGGCCGGCCGTTGGAGCCGATCCGATTGCACGAGCCGGGCATCTAACGTCACACGGTGACAGTCGGCCTCGCCTCGCCGTCTTTATAAAGTGGTCTTGCTCGCGCTCCTCCTCAGCCATCACTTCTACCACCTACACCTCCCTTTTCCTCCTAGCTGCATCTCCTTTGGCCTTTGGGGTTTCGTTGGAGAGGAGAGAAGAGAGAAGATGGCGGACGAGGGCACGGCGAACTGCATCGACATCATCCTCGCCATCATCCTGCCGCCGCTCGGCGTCTTCTTCAAGTTCGCATGCGGGGTAAGTGACTGTGCACGAGCTAGTCCTCTCTCATATGCTTTAATTAGCTGCTTGTTTAGCTGTGGAGGAAGCAGAGTGCCATGTGGGCCGACGGTTAATTGATTGTTTGTGCTGGTTGGTTAACGTTACTCCGTACTTGTAGATCGAGTTCTGGATCTGCTTGCTGCTCACCTTCTTCGGCTACCTCCCCGGGATCATCTACGCCGTCTGGGTCATCACCAGGTAGACGGACCAAGAGCTACCCCTGCCGGCCATCCACAGGTATGCATGCGCTTCCACGAACTTGGAAATTTCCAGATGATTTTGATTTCTGAACCAGATTGCCTTAAGGATTCGTTTTCTGCTCACTAGGCCTATATATGTGGTAGTAGTATTTACTAGAGCGAATTTCTCGACCTTGTTAACCAAAGAAAAAATGCATCTTCCAAGGAAAATGAACTTCACAAAATCCAACAAAGAACGCTCTACTTTTCCTGTTTTCACTCCATTTTTGTTCCTGAAAAGAGTGGGGTTTTTTTTTTAGAAAAAGGGATTTCTCCCCTATTTTATCAAGGAAACGGGATAGAGGTTTGACAACTGGAAAATAAAAGCCACGATTCAGCACCATGCCAACATGGTTTAACAAAGAGAGGGGAGAGAGTGTCACCCTATCTCGCTCCTCTGAGACAGGGTAATTTTTTTGTTTGTTACAAGCTACAGCTGCTTGATGTTGCGGATGAACTAACTAAACCTCTGTTTGCTCTGTTTGTTCTTGGCAGGTGATGGCGATCTCTGTTCTGTGCCTGGTATAAGCTGTTCGTTTGAGATGCGGTTCATGGTGCTGCGTGTGCGTGCATGTGTGTGTTCGTGTTGTACATCTGTCTTGTGTTTGTGCTTAGCTTGCTCCTGTTCTGGGTACCTTCTCCACTCCGGCGTATCATCATCATCATCCAGTTCGTCCGCATGTTTATGTCCCTGTACTGCGATTAATTAATTAATCAATTGATTGGTGGAGAAATCCAGTTGTTCTTGCCTCAGTACTCCTGCACAGATTTATGTGTTGTTTGTTGAGAATTAGAGATCATTTTTCCTTCGACTGACAAATTTGCGACGAATAGACCAATGAAACGAGAAACAGTGATCCTTTGCCACGTTCGCAGTGGGAGTGGGAGCGCAGTCTCTCTCTCTATACTTTTTCATGATCAATCCTCTAGCTGTTAAATTTTATCCTTGTTTTATTATTTTGTACTATATTTTCATACGGATACCGCTTTGAAGAGGCGAAAATGACAAGTGACGGGTCCTCACGGGAAGCAAGCTCACCTAGGCGCCTAGTGTACAGCTGTACATCATTTTCTCTTTTTGCAAACGTGTGTACAGTATCGTGCACTGCGTTGTGTCGTATGGGTGGTGACAAAACACACTACAAAGGACAAAAAGAAATGTGACGGGCGTATGTACGTCAGTCAATCGCTTGCAATCCACATATACATTTTCGGTTTTCGCCCGGTTTTTCGTTAATTAACCAGACAACTCTCTTATTCTTAATCAATAGATTGGGGCAAATCTTTTGCTCCCGTTTCAAAAAAACACATATATTCCAACAACTTATCTCGGACACCCCACATTATGGTACACCCAATGTACCAAAAGCTCAAAAACACAGTCACCCGCAGATCTTGATTTTTTTCTCATAGCATGCGCACTACAAACACGGATGGTGCAACAAAATTTTGAGTCCATGTTCAAACCATGACTCTAGACACATAATAGCAACAAAAGCAACAATGATAGTGTTAATGGGCTCAGTTCACTACCTAAGAATAACTATTATTTGTGTCATGCTTTTTCATTTGGGTTTCTCAAGCCATGTGTCAAGTTTAAATGGAATTTCGGTTACATGGAAGATGGTTTTGTGACAACATACTAAGATGGACCCACATTTCATTGATCGAGCATGATGGCCCGGCTGTTCTTCTTCCCTTCCAGTGATAGGGGTGCGCCCGTATCATGTGCTAAAATCACCTAAACTATCATTCCTTCTCTTGAAGATGTGTTTTAATGCAATGTACACTTTCACAAAGAGCAGATTTTATTTTGTGTCGTTGCAAGCCATCATCGTAGTCATCAACCAAAGCCGGACTTCGGTTGTGAGCTTTTGACAACTTAGCAACCGGCCTTCCAATGGACGTCTGGGCCACCACACATGCCAGCTTATGCTTTAAATTCAACTTGTTTCTGAGCCCTGGGCAGCCCAAACCAGCGAACTTGGCAAATCTACAGCCTAAACAAAAGATATGACAATGTCAATGTGCGCCATTCTTCGAATGGGAGTTAGCATGTGTAGCAACTAGCAAATCGAAGACTAAACAGCAACGTAGAGTTAAAACTTGAAAGCGCTTAGCACAACTAAGAAGAACGCTGCCCACTAGCAAGACACCATGAACAGGTGTCAGCACTGGGCACAGCAGATATATGCACAGCAAGAAGAGTTCTCATATAGTTGCTTCAAATTCCAATTCCAAACAAGTAGATATATGCACAGCAGAGGAGTTCATCATATAGTTGGTTTCAAACAAGGGGCTGCTTCGGTACATCCCCACCCCCTAACTCAAAAGCTTTTTCCACCTAATTATAGTTAATTAAGTCATTGAATTCGCTGGTCCATCAAAGCCCAGACTTCTACCCAATAGCGCCCAGAAAAAACGGATCGATGTTGCCGGCTATCTTCGCTCTCGCCGGCGACTCCAACAAAGACGGCGGCAGGATGATAAAGAACCAGCGCGCTGCCGAGCATCGAGATCATCGATCACCTAGTTCTAGTATGCATGTATGGCTAGCACTTGTAACCAGACCGTGAGAAGCAATACAAAAATCAACACTGCATGTGGCGATCAAGTTTCTTTTGTGTAACGTGCTGTTGCAAGTAGTAATAGGGAGATCGATTGCATTGATCAGGCTAGCTGCAGTACGCGTGCGTCTCGCTAAATTGGCGTGGTACGTGTGTGCGTCTCGCCGGATGTTCGTCGGCGCGGTCGCCGGAAATACTTGGTGGCAGAGGCAGGAAAACACCGGCCGTTTTTTCGGATCCTGTACAGATTAGTATGTATCAAATTGGGCCAGATGGGTATGGGTTTCTACAGGGCTTTATACAATTTAATTATTCATTAATTAGTTAGTTAAATACCATCACGTCCTTCATTATGAAGGGATAAGGAGTAATCACAGCAGTTGTTGTGTTTGAGTTCGGGGGAGGGGGATGTACCGAAGCAGTTGTTTTCAAACAAACAGATATATGCACAACAGATGAGTTCATCATATAGCTACACAGCTCAAATGGCAAGGAAAGTGGTACCAACTGCTAGAATCTGATGAATTATGCGTGTTATGCACCATATATATACCAACGATGCTACAGAGCAAAACAATATTGGAATGAGCATTGCCGAGAGGTACACAATAGACAGTACATCGATCTGCTGCACTTACCAAACAAGTGAACCCGGCAAATTCAGTCCAACATGGCACTCAAAAGGATTTCAGGCTCTCAGTACAGTTAATAATTTGGAGCAAAATACTGCGGACTCATGAGTGACTGTAAGCTTGTATGAACATAGGACACCAATTTCTCGCATACTAAAAAACTCAACCTTAGGCTCCAGAATATCGTCAAACGGCATACAGATCATACTGGAAACCAGAAATTCAAGAACAAAGAACTACTGAGTTGAGGTGAGAGCAATATTCATTGCACTAATGGATAACAGAAACAAGAATACCGGCCTGAGACTCCTGGATGATTGTAATACTAATGCAACATATGAAACCAAGTTCACAAAATAGTGTGGTGGAAAAATTATGACTAGAAAACTCTAATTGAGCTTGAATATCACAAAACAGCAGATTGATGAGATTGTCAACCAGAAACTTCAGTACAATGGACTACTAAGGTTTAGTAAGAGCAAAATTCACTGCATTAACTGATAACAATACAGCAAAACAGGGCTGATTGTCCAAGAAATTTAACGGGAAATCTATCTAATTACCATAGCATTTCAGTAGAATGGCAGAAATCTAACGATAGTACATTAGGCCTTTCAAACATAAAAGGATTGCAACGGGTGGGGAGCTAGTTCAAAGTTCAAACACCCCCCATGAATGCAACCAATTAACGACCAGCCAATGTAAACTATTACAACCTACCTACTGTGCCTCCTCTGCCTCTTTCTTCTTCTTTTTCTTCTCCTTTTTCTTCTCACTTTTCTCAACTTCAGCACTCTCTGGATCGACAACATCGCTGGCTTCCTTGTTCTTCTTCTTTTTCTTTTTCTTCTCACTGCCACCCTTCTCCTCGTCAGACAGATCGGTCTTCTCCTCCTTCACCGAAACAGCTGATCCTGGTTCTCCCTTGTCTTTCTTTTTCTTTTTCTTCTTCTCACTCTTCTCCCCTTCCACTGCCTCAGTGGCCTCCTCCTCCACCTTGATCTTCTTGGCAGGTGTAGACGCAGTTGCATCATCCTCATCAGTCTTCCTCTTCTTCTTCTTCTTCTTCTTCTCCTTGACCTCCTCACCTGCCACCACATCCTGTTCTTCAACCTTTACCTTCTCAGGCACAGGAGCAGCTGCAATGCTAGCAATCATTGCATCGCCACCAGTAGGAAGCACCCCATTACGAAGCCACTCAGCTGAAGTCTTGTCAATTGGCTTCCCATGCTTATCAAGGAGGCCCTCAGCTATCATCTTCTTCTTCTTCAGTGCCACCGGGCCAAGTCCCCACTTCCTTGGGTACGTGTCTCTGTCCATCACCACCCTCTTGATCTTTGCAACAGCACCATGGTCACAAGTCGCCATAACAGCAGTGGGCATCTCAGCAATACCAATGGCAATCGCCTCCCCCTTTGTGGTCATGAGGACCACCTCTTCCCCAACATCAATGTCATTCTCAAACCGAAGCAACCCAGGGATCATAAGCTTAGCACCATAGCAGATAGCATTAACAGCAGAGTCCTTCACAACCAGCCTCTTGTAGCTAGTAAGAATCACCTCAAGAGGCATCACCACACGCCTTATGTAAGACTCATCCTTGTGGTTGTCAAGTGCCCACATGGCATCCATCACATCGTGCATGGTGACCATGTTGTCCTGCTCTCCGAGAATCCCTGAACGGACACGGCGCAGCTCCTGCATATGCGCACCGACACCAAGGAGCAGCCCAAGGTGCACACAGAGGGTCCGGACATAGGTCCCAGCCTCACAAGAGATCCAGAACACAGCAAGATGGCGCTCAGGGTCGTGCTCCAGAAGCTTGCTCTCATAAATAGTCCTCACCCTGAGCTGGCGCTTGACCGCCGAGATGAGCGGCGGGCGCTGGAACACGGCGCCGGTCAGGGACTCGAGCGCGCGAGCCACACGGGCCGTGTCTGGCACGGCGGCGTGGAAGCGGGCGATGCAGACATACTCCTTACCTGCGCCCTGCTGCGACTTGACGAGGCGCGTGGCACGGTCGACGCAGACGATGAGGTTGCCAGTGACCTTGGGGTCGAGCGTGCCGCTGTGGCCGGTCTTCTCGACGCGGAGGAGGCGCTTGATCCAGGCGACCACCTCGTGGGAGGAGGGGTTGGACGGCTTGTCGAGGTTGATGACGCCGTAGCGGAGGTACTCGGCGATGGGGCGCTTGAGCGGGGAGTGGCCGGAGGGGAGCGGGGTGTAGTGGCCGGTGCGGACGTTGAGGCGGTCGTAGTTCTTGAGGAGGAGCGGCCAGGTGGAGGTGTCGAGGGACGGCACTAGGGACTGGGGCTTGATCATGTAGCCGTCGGTCTTCGCCTCGGCCTCCGCCAGCGACGGGATGTCGGCGGCGTCCGCGGGGGCATCCTTGGACTTGCTCTTCTTCTTCTTGGATTTGGTGAGCTCGGAGGCGGGGGACGCGACGGCCGGCGGCGTGGAGGACATGGCGGCGGGTGGGTGGGGGCTTAGGGATTAGGGTTTTTGCGGGAGGGAATGGGGAGCGGCTGCGTGGCGGCGAGAGGAAGAAGGGGATTTTGAGGACAAGGGTTTATCGGGCGTGCCGGATAGTGCGTGGGCTGGATGGACCGATGGGTTTGCCGTTGGGCCGTCTGGCCACAGTAGATAAATTCGCAAACCTCTCCTTTTGCGTTTCTGTTGCGAACGGGAGGCCCATGGAAAGGGAAAATTGAGGTTTTATTAGCACTTAATAACACCACTTTTTCCCTCAAAAAAAACTTAATAACAGCACTTTTGTGTGTTTTTTTGCATGGAACCGTAATCTAACTTTTTTGTCTTTTTTGGAGAAAAAAAACTTTGAGGTAAGTAACTTGCACAAAACACAACAACACAGCAATTATCTCATTTTACAACTAATTACCATGTTGGACTAACTGTTAAGACATACTCCCTCCGTTTTTTAATATAAGATGTTTTAGCATTTGTCCAAATGCACATGCATACAAATGCATGTAGACACATTTTAGTATGCATGTAGACATCATGTACAACACCTAAAACATCTTATATTAAAAAAAGGAGGGAGTATGTGGCAGCCACCTTGGCATACATAGCAATGTCTACTAAGTTTTTAATTCATCTCCCCCTGAATCCAGCTAGTTAAAAAACATATGTGCCTAAGACAAAAATCAGTACTCAGATGCCTAATAAGACAAAAACATTGAAAAATCAGTAGACGTTGTTGCGTACACCTAGGGGTTGCCACATATATCTTGACAGTAGGCCCAACTGGCTAATTAGTTTGTTTACAACTCAACAGGCTAATTAGTTGTCAAATGAGGTAATTATAGTTTTTTGTATTTTCCGAAATCATTACCTCAATAGTTGTTATTTTCTGCAAAACAAAAGTTAGGGTTGTGCTTCTCTACAAAAAAAAATACTCCAACAAATGGTGTTAAGTGCAAAAACTTCGAAAATATTTGATGGCTCTTTATCAGCCTATCACTCCACTCCAAAACTCAACCTTGATCATCCTACATTGTTTTGTTAATGCCTATAGAAACGTACAAGTAAAATGTTCCGTTAATGGTTATAAATATTACTCACTTATTGCCCTAGCCTAGGACCATCCACATGTAGGGATGGGCATTCAGTTAGACCAAACCGATCGGTTCGGTGCTTTGGTTTATTCTAAATTTCGGTTGTCTAATTTTACTAACCGATCGGTTCTTCCAGAAATCAAGAATCTATACTTTCGGTCACCAAACATTCTGTTCGGTCCTCGGTTACTACCGAAGAGAATCGATATTGGTTGGGGATAAGAAATCAGGAGTCAAATCTTGACAAAAAATAACGGAACATCCGGGCAAGAATCGACCAAAATATGCAAAACATAGAGGGGATGGGGGAGGAACATTAAGGGCTCATTTGGTTCTTAGGGATGGATAACCCTGGGTAATAAACCCCAAGAGAGGATTTCCCTGCTCACATGGGATCCCCTCTGCCCTGTGGGAAAATAGCTCTGCTGCCATTTGGACACCACAGGAAAGGAGTGGGGGGCATGCAAAAATAAAGAATGGACATGGAAAAATAAAGAATAATCAGTGTAACCGAAATCACCGCAAATAACCCTATTTTTCTCACGTATAATGTCATACCTACTTCAAAAACATTGGGAGTCAAACAGAAGTACATAAATAATTATGAGAACAAAATATTCAACTTGCATCAACATATACACAACCAATCGATTATGCTAATTGTGTTTCAAAAGTCCAGCAAAGGATGTGTCACTAAAAACATCAAGATTATGTAAAATTCCACCATAAACTTCTCGAACATCTCTGTCGATTTGTGATAAGGAACCTGCAGAGCAAAAAAATATGGAACTTTTAGGCTTGATTTTATTTTTTTAACTTCTTCAGCAACAACAATCACTCTAGGATCACATTACCAAATATAAGCATCAATTTCCGTCCAAGTGATTATACCAATCTGGCCCCTCTACTAGATGAAAAGAAAGACACACATAGCAACTGCAAAAGGACTCATATAAATTAGAAAATAAGGAATCACTAGACAGTTTTTTCAGTACAGTATGCAAGGTAGTTCCCCCCATTGTAGAATGTAAAGGGTATACTTTTAGAAGGCAGAGAAGGCATTGGTAATATGTGTAATCTTTCATCTAGCGCAGCAGTCACAACACCTGCATCGTTATGCCTTACGATAAGTAGCATCAAGTATTAACTTCGCATGCATTGAATTCTGAAAATTCCACATAGAAAAATTTCTCGAAATTGTCTGAAAATGTACACAGGTCATTTTTATGAAGTATCAGACCAGTGGGGTAAAGGGGACATCAGGGGGCCCACCTTGGGCCAAATGGGGGTGTATGGCGTGGCCAGATTCCCTGGCCACGCCACCTACCCTTGTGGGCCCCCCAGGCACCTCCAAGGCTGGAGAAAGTGCCCAGGAGCTCCACCTTCTTCCCAAGCCCGACCAGATATTTTTCGGAAAAAATTCCCGTCCTCCTGTGAAGCTATAGCTCGATCTCCAAATTGGGCCAAGGGTTTTCAGATTCCTTTGGTGGGATTGCTCATCGGTATGTGACTCCTCCACTCATCCAATATATTTTGAGTATGATGCTTCATAAAAGTAGATCAATGTGGTTCTTGGTGTTCTTTGTTTTCCATGAGTTATCCATGTTCTTGAAATTTTTAGGACGTTTTGCTCCATATGCTTGCCTAGTTATGCTTCTATATATGATCTTTCATGAACTATGTGCACTTGTTTAAACTTATGGTTTAGTGTGTTTATTTATGTTGGTGCAAGGTTCCACCATAAAAAGGGCAAGGGGATAGCAGGGAGCTCATCAAGGTCCACCAGGAACTCCTCGCCGAGACCCACTAAGTTCTACGGTGATAATCACGAGTGGAGAGATGACACCGAGTACAAGAATGAAGAACTTATCATCTAGAGCACCAAGTGGCCGGACTATGCCATACTCAACCGTTACAGTTTGCAAGCGGAGTTTGATGCCTTCTGTGGCATCACAAGTCTGACAGCTCTCCCAAACCGATCATGCAAATCTTATACTAGCTTGGCTGAGTAGGGAATTTCCATCTTCCTTCAAGATTGATTATAGGTATGGTAGTAAGTCATTTTCTGTTTCATTTGCAATGCATGATGTATCAATTAAGATGACATTAGAGCAGTTTTGCAATGCCCTCAGTCTTCCTACTGAAGGGAAGATTGATAAATTTAAGAGTAATCGAGAACAGATTCTCACTACGTTTTGGGAGTCTATTAGTGCTCAAGAAAATAGTAGCATAGCAAGAGGGAAACTTAATTGTATTCAACATTCTGGGTTACGCTAGTTTGCTGCATTCCTACTTTGCTGCATTTTCATCTTCCTTCAAGATTGATTATCCATAAACTATGGTATTGCCTTCCTAATCTCTAGAAAATTGTGGTTTTCATAAATTGTGATATTTAGCATACTTTGCGTCCAAACATACACTATATGTTTTTTTCCTTTAGTGCGGAGTTTGGTAGAGTTTGTCCTTTAGAAGCTGTTAAATTAGTCTTCCTTCTCCTTTGTAATGTGTCGCCCATATTAGTTTAACGATCATATATTATTCTCTACTACAAAAGGGACAAAAATGTTACCGATATTTACTTTTAGATAGCTAATTATTGTGTTTATATGACCGTGTTCGTAATAATGTAAGTAAGTTATTCTGTAGCTACGCATGGGCACTCAGCTAGTACGTATTAATTTATGAATTAATGCGAACCAACCTGTAGTTGTATGGTTAGGAGGGTGGTTGTACCCCCAACCCATCAGAATTGAAACCCCAGGGTTGACACTTGTGTGTCGTATAAAGGTGGAATATTTTTTTCAGTGGGAGGCGACGTTCCCGTCGACAGCGAAGCGCCTATGGTGACTTCGTCAATCTCAAAACCCGACACGCCGGCTCAGTTTTTCAGAGATGCTCATAGGGGTGAGTATACATGCGTGTATGTGAGCGTCTGTGTACTGTGTTTCTCAAAAAAAATGAATTTGTTTAAAAAGAGGTATTTATGAAATCAATTTGCCTACATCCAGCGATTTGTTCAAAAACACTGTCCCCTCGGTGATCTTATCTTGAAAATACTCCCTATGTCTAGAAATAAGTAGCTTTAGCTCTCTTAACTTTGACCAACTTCTTAGAAAAAGTGCTACCAACACTTGAGCATTGAATTAGTATTGTATTACTAGGTTCATCTTGAAATATAGTTTCATAATATTACAGTACTAATTTTGGTACTTTCTCTATGAAGTTGGTCAAACTTAGAATAGTGTTAGACTTAGGACAAAAGTAAACTTAGTATCTCCTCTGTTAAATTATGATACGTACAAATGTGGAAAAGAGAGAGAGGTACATTTGACCATTAATTTTACAAATACAAGCTGTCTCTCTCCGGTCAACCGCAGCGCCCTGGTCGGCTGGTCGTACCTGAAGTCCTGAACCCTACACTCAGCACACTCGTGTGCATCCCTACTTGTTTTCTCTTCATTCAGTCACTCACTGGAACCAATGGAACAGAATCAGCGTTCCAGACCCTCTAGTGAAGTTCGCGCCGACGGATTCATTCGTGTAATGCAGCTAAAAAACTGAATTTATGCTTTAATTCGGTCAAATTAGAAGCAACAAGAATTTGTACATCAGCAACCTGACTTTAAGCCTCAAAAGGAAAGAAAGGGCAAATCAGCAAAAAATCCAACTAAAACGGGGCAAATAATCAAAGCCGATCTAAAGTCGGGGCAAATAAGCAAATCCCCCTACTGCAGACTACAGAGAACTCTCTCAGTTTCACATCTCCATGGCGTCCCGAGACATGTCCTGCAGGTCCTCCTCGGTCAACAGCGTCTTCTGCCCGCCGCTCCCCGCCTTGTCATACGGCTGCGCCATCCTCCGGAGGAACTGTTACAAAACAGTTGCAAGCTTATTTATTTTTTGAACAAAACTAGATGGTTCATGGTTAGTCGAACAAAAGTTAGAAAACACAGCAGGTTAGAACAACATCCATGAACGCTGATACAAAAAGGAAAAAAAGAATGGCTAGATGCTGTCAAATGGCTACAACTATGATAATCTGCATCGCAAGCATGCCTGAAGGATTGTCAAGGCATTGCTTCATCGGCAACCAAGATGGCTTCCTCAATGTCCCAAAGCAGCAAAACGGTGCACGGGAACATACCTCACGGGCAGTATGCAGAGCCATGTCGGTGCTCAGATTTAGGTGTGCATCGTGCAAGTGTGACAGTATCCACCCTGGCAGTTTAGACCGTTTATCATGCCGACTGTATCTGCAAGTCACAAATGGCATGGCACTTAGCAAGCAGGAGTATGGTGACCAATAAGGCAGGGAAATAGGCAGAACAAGTTCTATTGAAATGATGAACTTAAAAGACCCATGATCAAAATAACTAAAACAGATCTAGCAGAACATATTTATGTTCCATGAGCACTATATGTTTGATATATGGTGTACCCAAGCCCAGAGCACCCAAGAATCAGATGAAGCAATTATTACAGCCAGTTCTATTTGCCAAAAACACTGACTAAAAGTGGACTTCTTAGTTGCGAAGCCCAATTTTATGCAGCATATCTAACTCCAAAGGGCATTTCACTAAATCAGATTAAACTAAACAGTTTCTCGCTGGTTGACCACCGGTGTATCACATGTTCAATGCAACATACTTTGAACTTGCTATTTCAGCAATACACAGCTCAAAAATTGCTTGACCAATCTAAAGAGCAAAAGGTTAATTTGAGCTTTTGTCTCAAGCATACTACAGTTGTCAACTATTTACACCCAACAATATGTCAGGCTTTCTTGATGATCCTCTAAGCTCTAACATTCTTAACCACGTCAAGGCAGTATCAAGTACCTCTTGTCAGCAAATATCATCATTCCATAATCTGCTTTCGAACGGATCACACGGCCAACACATTGAGCAGCTTGCCTCTGACGTTCACAGAATTCAACATGTGAGAAAACCTTGATAGGAGATCTTTAAGATCTAATGATACATAAAATCAAGAAATCAGTATGCTCTTCTCCCTTGTAACCGAAGCAGAATTAGTACCAATGCGTCAAATGTCAGGAAGTCACCCTCCTGTATCTGAAAAGTTTCTCTTAGGTACTCCAACCTAGCACGCAATATCCTGCTCAGACATAGGACATGTATAAGAGAAAGCTATTAGAAAGATACCATTACAGGCCAAAACATTGGGATGTCATTCTGTTGACATAGTATTACAATTTTGTGTATGCATATGAAGGACCACTCACGGGCAAAAAAAAAAAAACTAGAAAAGTAACACTCCCTCCATCCCATATGTAATAACATCTTATATTACAGGACAGAGAGAGTACTATCTTATTGGCAAGACCGAGGGTGCACAAAATTAAATCTACTTACTTGCTGAGTGTGTACTGGAATGGAACACCAAACATGATCACAAGTCTTCCATAGTGTTGATCAAAATCAATACCTTCCGCAACTTTGCCCCTGATCAGATCATATTGTTAGCAAGAGTGAATTGTTGTTGGCTTGTTGCGATGATCTTTTTTATTATGCATGTACATCTTGCATAGTCATGGCTACTCATTATTTAATAAAAAATGAAAGTTGTCAATCTGCAATAACTATATTTTAGCATATGTAACTCATAGTGCCAAAGGAATAATGCATCATATCCTACTGATCACAATAAAACAAGCTACTCCCTCCGGTTCCAAAATAATTGAATTTCTGGTTTTGTCCTAACTCAAACTTCACTAAGTTTGACCTGATTTAAAAGAAAAGATTATCAATATCCAATCGACATTATATGAGAAATTTAATAAAACTAAATTGGTGTTCTAAAGACCTAAAGTGGTCGGACCCTTTCCCGGACCCTGCGCAAGCGGGAGCTACTGCACCGGGGCTGCCCCTTTTTAAATTGGTGTTCTAAAATCTAGATGTTGGTATATTTTTCTATAAAGTTGGTCAAACTTAAAGTAGTTTGACTTAGGACAAAACTAGAACTTCAACTATATTGGAATGGAGGGAGTAATGATGAAATCATTACAGTACTAAACTCTATTCTTTTATGGCAATTCAAGTAAGCCTCTTTCATTCCCAAGATCCCAGAAACGCAGGAATAGGAAAGAACGTGGGATTGCAAAGGCCTACACACTTGAATCCTATATGACTGAATTTGCACCAAAGTCTGTTTGATTGCACTACCGGAAAAACAAAGGATTCTTTCCAAGAGGTTTGAGTAAATGGAAATTTTCCTTGATCACAATATAACAATAAATCACCATTAATAGAGTGATAACTACTTTCATCGATGTCAAAAGTCAAAACTGGATTCTATGCTGTAACAGTTTCAGGAGATCCTATCATCTGTTCAGCTGTATACTGGTAGTGTTATTTTGAAGGGTGGTCTCAGACTACAATTAAGAGAACAAACCTGGCAACTGAGAAGAAGACTGCACCTCTTCCACAATCGCATGCTTTTCTGTAATTATCAAGAGCCAATGTTGTCTCAACAACATCTGGTGTTTCAATGAATACCAACTTGTGTTGCATGATGTCCTGCACAATAGCATCATAAGATGTTCATTTTTAGGCGACTAATGTGTTATATTTATCTTGGCAACATGAGCCAACTACAAAATCATACAAGAGGAAGAAGGGATGGATGCCGTCAAGAATGCAGTGTAGAAACTGAGGGTGGCATGATTTTAGTAATATTTCATCTTTTTATATTACATGACCAAATTGCATATACAACTAACGCGATTCTTAATTCTTTGCTGAAAGGTTACAATTTATCTGTCTAGTGGTACTACCTAATCAACTTCATATGTTTTGGTGATTGTAAAAACACAGAAATTTGCGGTTGATACTCTTTAGTCTTTAATGTGAACCCAGCTCAGCGCACCATTCACCACTTAGCGGTACACAGGGGCACGGTGAAATTTGCATACTACAAAAATATGACACTAGAAGGCTTAAACAGTATAAAAAGTTAAAACCCATTTGATTTACTATTTTATTATAATTGACAGTGTTCCAGAAGATCTAGTCTAGTTGTCCAATTGAGGTGGTTGATTTAAGAAATTGGCTGACTTGCTCATGGTGACATAACTAGATCTATTGCAACAATCTATTGAGTTACTTACATTACATTGAACTAATGTCCAAAACTCTAGACATCTCCATAGCAGAATAATGTATTGGTGAGGGAAATAACCTGTAAAATTCCCATGTCGTTCCAGCTGCTGACAATGCCATCCATATAGGAGTAACTGACAAAGAAACAGACTATCCCATCTGGCACAGCAGAAGCCATTTCTAGCAAGAGGCGGCCATAATTCCTCACAACGCCAGAATCACTGCGCATGTTGAACTTCGTACTCACAGGTAGCTGATCACTGAAAATGATGGAATGATTGAAGTTACACAACAAGATTCGCAACTACACCAGTAAAACAAGAATTTTGAGAACTAAATCGGTTGCAAAAATAGCCTCATGTTATTCTACTACGATAAGAAGCAGCTAATATGTATGTTTCCAAATATTCAAATTTGAAATACAAAGCTCAAATTGATCCAGATCATACCTTCCTCGTGTCAATACCATGGGACAGAGTCATTTTAGTCCCGGTAGAAACCCTAGCCGCCTCCGGGTCGCTCCAGGGCGACTCCGAGGCGCCCGCGCCACCGCCGCCAGAAACCCCACCAAATGCGCCCACTGCCCCCGCTGCCACCGGAGGAGGCCGTCCCACGGCGGTCGGCGGCGGCGGGGAGCTCCTCTGCTCGTTCCCTCCCACAAAATCCAAATCCCCAGTCCAAAAAATCCCCTCCACATTCTGCATCTGAGATGTGTCCGCTGCAGTGCTCTACCTCGGTGTCGCCTAAGCTCGCGGCCCGGCATCCATGGCCTCCCCGCCGTCCGACGCCGCTCCGTCGGCCCCCACACGGACCAGCCTTGCTGCTCCCTCAAGGCGGCGGCCGCTCTGCCGCCGCTCCGGCGCGGCAAGCGGAACTTGGTCGCGCGTGCTGCAGCTCCGACACAGCCTCCACGCCGTCGACATGCTGCACCTCCACCAGGGCCTAGCAGCCGTCGACGTGCTGCAGCTCCGACATCTGGTCCTTCCTCTGCTGCTCCTACCTCTGCGCTCGCCCGCAAACCGACAGCGGATGCACATCTCGTCAGGTATGGTTCGTGAGCCTGCTGCCTGCTCACGGGGAAACCCATGCTCACGCTCTGTGCGTGGGTAGACCACGGCGGCACCTCCCGGTGTCACTAACCTCTATGGAGGCGTGGTTCTGGAGCTGTCCAGTGCTCCCAACCCCCTGGCTTGGTTCCCGCGAGGGCGCGGGTTCCGGGCGAAAGCTCAGCGACGACGACACCGGAGGCGCCGTTCTTCCTTCTTGAAGGCGTCGTGATGGAACCCAAGCTGCTCTCTGACTGGGGCATGAGAGGCTGCAGGCTGCTGTGGTGGCATGTTGCAGCACTGTGGTGCTCCGCGACTTCATCTTCGATGAACCACCGTCAATGCCCTTGTCTCTCGTTGCCTAGTTGCATTGCCTTCTGAGGCTGCAGGTGGCTGCAGCTCTGCCTTGGTGGTGTTCCCGGCCGCGAGGCGTCTCGTCTCGCAGTGCTGCCATCTGCTGCCTTGCTTCCCTGCTCTCGGTCTGCTGTGAAAGCTACTGCGGTGACACTTGACTTTTACTACTGGATAGGCAAGTCTGGCTCCGTCTGATGGCGGTGGCCGATGCCCTTGTGCTGCTTTTCTTGCTGTGTTTGCTGAAGACCCTCCGATGGTTGGCGCTGTGTTGAGTGGGCTTCGCGCTCTTGGTGTCGTCTCAGACCTCTTTGCTCAATGACAACGCAATGATGCCTCCCCGACCTGTTAATCGTCTCGACTTCCTGTGGCAGAGCCCCAGTCAAGGTTCGTGCTAGGTGCTAGGCTTGACACTCGTTGACTGAAGTGCTCCTGAGTTGTGCCGTGGGATTCGATACGCACGCCGGTGCGGTGCGCTAGGTTGTTTGTTGAATCTTGGTATTGTGTTCCTTCGACAACACCCCTCGTCTACTTGTTCATCTCACGGTGGTGGACCTTCTGCCTGCTAGCTTTCATTGGTGATGGGTTGTGCCTTTGCTCCGTAGTGTATTGTCAGGTGGCTACTTCCCCTTTCATGTGTTGTGTTTGTGTGTGTGTTTTTTCTTTTATCTCTCCCCCTATGTAACCCCCGTACTCTCTGGTTCATTTGAACCCATTTTGTAGAGCCTGCAAAGGCTCAAGGCAACTTGAATGAAAAAATATTCAGGTGGGGATTTATCCCCCCGGTGACCATTCAAAAGAAAATACCATGGGACATATGCAATCCCTTGTTAAGGACATTGTGAAGCTCCTGCTTATAACAGGATTAAAATTCAAAAGACGAGGATACAGATCGATTGGGCTGAGAGTTCGTGAAGTGATGACAACAGTTTGAAAACGATTGAAAACAGGCTGTATTGCGAGTGAAGCATCATGGCAACTGAGCTGCAACACATAGAACCTCATTAGCACATCAACAATGTAGTTTGGTAACTATCACATTAAAATCTTATAGGATAGGCTGGAAACCTGAATCACAGGATCACGAATATTAGGCATTCTATCATCATAGGGTTCAATTATTATAGAAAAACCCCGTGTATAAGTTCCAATCAGTGTGGCGAAGTCACAATTTTTTTGGATGTGCATGAATTCATCTGTATCGGTTATCTCCAGGGTAAGCAATAGAGACTGTAAGCGGTCATAAAAAAACCTCAGCACTATCTTGTCAATTCCAGCGAGGGAATAGATTGAAGCAGCAAAAGAAACAGGCATTTCATTCACAACATTTTCTGTCTCAAGCCGTTCATCTAAGTTCCTCACAAGTCTCCGCAAGGCAGCGAGAAAATGCTCAGCTTTTCTGATATTTCTAGGTACGGCCTCCATGAGAATGTCATCAGGCAAGGCTGGATTTGCAAGCCAGGCATCCGATATTTCATGAGAAGAAATACATTATTGTAAGAGCAAAATGCCCTTGGAGTCTATCAAGTTGCGTAGTTGGAGCGGATTGGTCACCTACTGGGAAAATGCTAACTATTGGTCATCAAATTGTGTCAATGTTGAACGTTACTCATTCCTTCACTCCCACCGTTAAAATGCTGACGTGGACGATATTATTTTACAAAAAAGACCTTAACCTTCTATTTATTTTTATTACTCGGTCCTTTTCTATTTCTTTGCAACAGCACGTCAAACCCTTGATAGACTCCAGGGCCCCATGGAAGGCAGCGAGCCTGGCCCGGCAATGCCAGCCACGTGTTCATTGGGGAGGCCGCTGCTCGTGCCGCTGCTCAACTCCGAGGACGCCGCGCTGCAGGTCAACGCCGTCACGGCGCTGCTCAACCTCTCCATCCTCGTACCTAGCGCGCGAAGGAGAACGCCGCGGCCACCGTGCTCAGCCTGTCGGCCGTCCACTCGTACCGCCGCCGGCTCGGCCAGAACCCGCGCGTGGTCGAGAAGGTCGTGGACCTCGTGCGCATGGGCCCGTCGAGCACCAAGAAGGACGCGCTGGCCGCGCTGCTGTGCCTGTCCGCTCGAGTGCGCACGCGGCCGCTTGTCTGGTTGCGGCATTCCATCGAGCGCAGACGTGCCAGCTCGTCGTCTCGTTCCAGAACGTCCGCGCGCGCTCGAACTTAGGGGCGGTTCTCGCTCCTCGCCGCGCGTCGGCATGCCGCAGCTCTGGCTCGCGCGCCCATGTCCCTGAGGAAGTCGAAGCCGAGCACGTCGGCGAAGGTCAGCCCCACGGACCCGTGCCCCGCGGCGCACGCACCCGCGAGTGGCAGCGCCATGAGCGCGCCCAGCACCAGGTGCTCCAGCGGCATAGCGAATCCGGCCGTGAACGGCGTGGGCACCTTGTTCGAGTGGTGGGCCGCTTGGTAGCGGGAGAAGAGGTGGCCGCGGTGGAAGGCCCTGTGTGCCGCGTAGAAGAGGGGCTCGGTGGCCGCGACGTGGACGAGGGCAGTCACGGCGAGGCCCCTCGCGTCCCATCCCGGGAGGTGCCGCAGCGACGGGAAGGCGTACAGCGCCGTGGCCGCCATCAGTATCTGCAGTATCAAGAAGTTGTCCCTGAAACACACACACCGGGAGCACGGAGGCACAAAGATGTGGGCAGGTGACGGGCAACGTGCGTGCTGCCCCATGCCCATGTCCCGAGCTAGCACCCGCCACCTTACTAAGGACTAAGGACCGAGTAATAAGAATAAATAGAAGGTTAAGGTCTTTTTTGTAAAAAAAAATCGTCCACGTCATCATTTTAACGGTGGGAGTGACGGAATGACTAACGTCCAATATTGACACAACTTAGTGACCAATAGTTAGCATTTTCCCAGTAGGTGACCAATCCGCTCCAACTCCGCAACTTGGTAGACTCCAAGGACGTTTTACTCTTATTGTAAACTGTCCCGGTAAGGCCATAATAAACAATGCCATCAGAGGGGATTGCGAGAAGAAAACTCACTTGGCAGATTTCCCCTCTGTGCCAATCCATCCACAAGCCTATTGTATTCCGCACGAAGCCTATTGGCATCGGTGGCCTTGAACCTTCCAACCAAATAAAGCAGTTAGTGAGCAACCTTTACCAATCCATCTAACAGTTTGATGATTTTAATTCTTAAAGGAAAAACCCACAATCCTCAAGCTTTTTTACTTGTTGGATATGCTCAGTACCTATCAATCTGTTGCGAGAATTGCCGCAGGTTTCGCTCGGCACCTTGTAGCGTCTGCTTGCGGATGCTGACGCTGAGCGCCTCAATGTAGACGTTGTCGATGTTACGCGCCTCATTGAACACAACCACACACTCCTTGTGCATCTCCGGGGAGACGATGCTGGCCACCTTGGGGTCGAGCAGGTAAGTGTAGACCACCACATTGGCGTGCTTGACCATCTGTCTGGCGAGGAAGTAGGGGCATATCCGGCGCTCGCGGCCGAGCGAGCGGAGGTCAGCGAGGGTGTAGACCCCGGGTGGAATGTAGAAGGCGAGGTCGCCGGTGCGAGCTGCGGTGTCGAACGTCTCGAAGTAGTCGCAGAGCGGGGTGGATTCCCGGGAGGCCTTGTCGCGGACCCAGGACGCGGTGAGGCGTCTGCAGCCGGTGTCGACGGAGGCGGATGCGGACACCTGTGGGTGGACGCAAAGGTTCTTGCGGGAGGAGAGGCCGAGCGCGAGGAGGTGGGGCGGGAGGTGGGAGAAGAGGAGGCGGAGCTCCGCTAGGGTCTTCTCCATCTCGTGGACGGTGCGGGTGCAGTAGAGGAGGCGGAGCGGGCGGGAGGGGTTGGCGAGGGAGTAGGAGGTGATGAGGGAGATGAGCGCCGCCGTCTTGCCGGTGCCCGTCGGCATCTCCAGCAGCGCGTGCTGCTCTGGGTAGATCGCCTCGTATGGGAAGCACACCGGCAGGCCATCCAGATCGAACCACATCGAGGCGGCGACGAACGCCGCGGCGGGGGGTTGGGAGTCGCCGGTGCCGGTAGTAGTGAGCTCGGGAGGTGTGCAGGGCTGCCTGGAGCTAAATAGGCCGGAGAACATAGCAAGCCGGGATGGGCTGGGCTAAAAATGGGCCGACAATGGGCCGAGTGGCAAAATGTACACCTGTCACGGGGAGGTATCCGGCGCTCGTGAGATTTTTTTGTGGTATAAACTTTTTTTTGTGGTATTACTCTTCTTCCATGGTCACTGATGCGATCAGAAGACTGAATAAGCTGCACCTTTGTCTTTGTGTTCTAGCTGTTTGGAGCACCATCTTTTGCGTGACACCTACACGAAGGAAACCGTACTTGAATTGCATAGGATCAGGTAAATCCTAATATTTTGATCACTGAGGGAAGCAGCACTTGTTTTTGCAAACACGGTTCGTTAAATGTTTTTCTTTGCAGTAAGTAACCACCTTATGGTATTTACCGTTTATTGCAGGAAGTATCTTGTGGGGGCAAGGAAAGAAGCATCCAATTCCTATAATGAAACAGTATGATACAATATCATACTTTCTCTGTGTTATCTTTCAAATGTTTGGTACTTGGTAGCAAACAACATTTGTCACTGAAATGAAGCCCTTCATTATAATCCATACCATTAGAAAGAGGTTTAAACTATGATTTTTTTAATTTAGATTTAAGCTCGTAGCCCTCTTGCACCAGTGCTATAGCTTGGTCGTTGGCACTGATATACCACCTGGTTAAAATCCAGCATGTCTCGTGCACCTTCCAGTATATTTGTAACTTGTTTATCCATGTGGACGGGACCTTGATCTTCGAGCATGCTGTTACCTGTTTGCACGCCTTCAGTAAATTTTGATGTAAGCTCATAGAGTAGGGAATCACACGAGGCAATATTAGCACCTGCAATTTGGAGAAAAATTCTCTGCGGCTGGGCCGCAGCGTCCTCCTCCTAGGGCCCCTCCTGAAATATTGACACGTCATCCTTAGCACGCATCCCAAAGCAGCTCTTAATCCCTAACCGTAAAGGCCGGAAGCGTACGAGGGGAATTTTACCTCCATGGCGTCCAGTTGCGACTGCTGGTGGGGAAGCGAGAAAAAATCATGGTGTCGGGAAGACTGTCCATCGGCAGCGACCTTCGCCGTTCGCCCGTTCGGTTCACCGACGACGTTGCATTCATGAGGTGGTCAATGGCGTGATGAAGGCCTTGGACATCCAGCACACTGCCCTTGCATTGCTGCCGCCGGCGATGAATGATCACGGAGGCACAACCAATTCCTTTTTTTTTTTCAGTCGAGAGCAGCAAGCAGAAGGTCGAGGCCTTGGATGCTCTGGAGTCGCCGCGAGTGGGTGGTGCCGGCTAGTTCCAGCTGGAGCAAGACGAGGCGGTGGTTGCTGCGCATGACGGCGGCGGGCGTGGTGGTGCTGAACTGCTGATGGCATGCGGCTCATACCGGTGCGAGCGGCCTGCCGCCCAGGCGATGGCGAGACATGGCGTACCGCAACTGCTTGCAAGCCGCGGCGCTGCTGCACGACCTCCAGGTTGGCGCGCCAGTGCACAGCACGGCGTTGCAGCCCGTCGTGCAGGGCCTTGCCGACCGCCTTGCCCTCGCGCACCCGCCGGCGCTGGGGCCAGCGAGCATGGCTGTAGCGTCCCGCGGTCATCCTGTCTTGCCGAGCATGAAGATGGACAGACTCGCGGCCGGCGGCTCGCGTCATCGGCAGGCTGGTGCGCGTGCGTATCAACTGATGATGACGATTATGATTTGCTTTAGGATGCGAGCTGAGTGTTAGGTGTCACCATCTAAGAGCATCTCCAACAGACGCGGCAAATGGAGCGTGCGCCATATAACGGTCTTTTCCCGCGCGCGGGGCCATTTCGCGCGCTCCAGCAGCCGCGA
Organism: Poa pratensis; assembly: GCA_947311845.1. Taxonomy (NCBI): domain Eukaryota; kingdom Viridiplantae; phylum Streptophyta; class Magnoliopsida; order Poales; family Poaceae; genus Poa; species Poa pratensis. The sequence goes on from CAMZMU010000052.1 coordinate 44,216,999, forward strand.
GAAAAAAGCGCGCGCTCAGAAAACGGCAGCGCGCTAGCCAAAATGCTACGTTCCGCGTTAAATACACGGCCCCGCGGCGCACGTGCGCTCACTCCACGCGTCTCCTCCACTTTCCCCCAACCGCTTTTCCTCTCTCCCGCACCGCTCGCGCCACCGCACGGAATCCGCACCGTCAGCCGCCGCCACCGCGCCGCGCGCCGTCACCACCATACGTCGGAGAGCTCGAACTCCGACTTTGATGTCTAGTAGCTTGTTTATTTAGTTTATGGAGTCTGTTAGTTTAATGTAGTTTGTTAGTTTAATCGAGTCTGTTAGTTCTATGTTTTAGTCAACGAACGTTCGTCTGTTCGTTCTAATAATAAAATTTTATTTTCAGTCCATCTTTTGATTCGGCTGTATATATGTTTGATGTAAAATGTTGTTTGTGCTGCGCGCGCTGGAATTTTAGCGCCGTTGCTGGAGCAAAAAATTTAAGCGCCGCGCCACGCTAAATATAGCGCTTCTGATAAAGCAAAACAGGCGCTCCGCGCGTTAAAACGTACTTTTGACGCTGACGCGTTGGACGTCTGTTGGAGATGCTCTAAAGGAAGGGCGATGCGGCCCAGTCCGAGAGAATTTTTTGCCCTGCATTTGTGTGAAAAATCTGTCAAGAGGTGCTAGTAATCAAGTAAATATTGACCGTTGTCCATCCTGCAGGAAATTGAACGATCCTCACATTTATTAATACCAGACGATTAGTTGATGCTAGGTTCTTGGGTTGCATGTTGCGGCGGCCAACGGCTTCGGCCGTCGTCGGCATTAGGATTGGGAAGACGAGGCTGGCTACCCTGCGCCGCTGGAATTCCGTGTTCCTGGCGAATGGCGGCTCAGCGCGGCTGCCGTGCTGGTGCCGCCACCCGAAGGCGTTGACAGGCTCGCCGAGATCCAGCCGTCCTCGCCGACATGACGGACAAGGAGATCGAGGACCCGCGCTGGCACCCGGAGAACCACGTGCACTGGACGACATACTTCCTCGAACGTCGCGCCAGGGAGCTCGCAGCGTACGACGGTCCGCCGCCGTGCCGTCGCGCAACAACTCCGCCGGCAGGCTCTGGTGGGGCGCACCCTCGCCGCCGTCCTCACGCACATCGAAGGCGGCAACCACCCAAGGCTAGGGTACCCACCGCGGCAACTCGCCATCTCCCACCTGCGGAGGGAGCTCCTGGATGCCGACGAGGATGGGCTCCGGCTCGTCGTCTCTGTCAGCATCGGCGTCGCGCTCATCCGGCTCGGCGCCGAAGACGCCTTACAGCGTGCCGCTCACCCGGGTTAAGGACGAGATAGAGGAGGTTCTGCGCACGCGTTCGCGTGGCGGCAACCTCGTCATCAACGAGCGCCGCGCTGCCTCGCCGCCCCGTGGCCACATCCGTCAAGCCCAAGATAGAGCCCGACACCGGCGGCTCTTCGTCCAGGAAGCCGAAGAAGGAGATCGTGTTGTGGTTGGCGTCGCACGAGTACGTCAGGTCCGTGCTGAAGTTGGAGGCACCGGACGACCCCGAGGAGTTTCCCGGACATAAGCTCACCTTGCTCAACTCCCTCAACGACGTGCCTCTGGCAGACCTGAGCTTCGTGCTGGCCTAGTCGAGGGGCGAGCACGAACGGGAGGAGGTGGACCGCCAGCGCCGTCTTCTGGAACGCGCCGCGAGTCGTCAGGCTCGCTTTGACCGCAGCGTCATTGTCATCGACCAAGCGACGAGGAGGACGAGGCTAGGATGAGCCAGTGCCGCGTCGACAACAACGAAGCAGGATGCAGCCGCGTCCCCAAGGACGAGCCGTCGAGCAACGACAATGATGACGACTACACGGCGTTCTACAGCCGGCTGTGCATGAACTAGTCCGTTTTTCTATTTTTTAGTTGTTTTTTAAATCTTGCATGAACTTCTTCTATATTGTATGAATTCTGCCTATTTATGTATGAATTTACGGCTGAGAATCATCGCTTCTCAAGCCGAAAAATAGCGCCGGCAGCCCTCCAGACATCCCATTTTAGTGCTGGCAAAACGCCTGGGGCACGCACGCACGAACCAACCATTGTCATCCGTAAGACTTCTGCCGGTTGCTAAAAAAACAAAAACATCATATATTCTAGACAGCGGCCCAGTGGCAAGCCCATCAGTCCATCAAGCCCATGTTCGGCAGCCTCGCCCGCTAAACCCTTGTCCTTAAAACCCCGTCCTTCCTTTCGCCGCCACGGAGCCGTAGACACCCTAATCCCTAAGCCCCCACGCAGCCGCCGCCATGTCCTCCACCCCGCCGGCCGTCGCGTCCCCCGCCTCCGAGCTCACCAAATCCAAGAAGAAGAAGAAGAGCAAGTCCAAGGATGCCCCCGCCGCCGCCGACACCCCGTCGCTGGCGGAGGCCGAGGCGAAGACCGACGGCTACATGATCAAGCCCCAGTCCCTGGTCCCGTCGCTCGACACCTCCACCTGGCCGCTCCTCCTCAAGAACTACGACCGCCTCAACGTCCGCACCGGCCACTACACCCCGCTCCCCTCCGGCCACTCCCCGCTCAAGCGCCCCATCGCCGAGTACCTCCGCTACGGCGTCATCAACCTCGACAAGCCCTCCAACCCCTCCTCCCACGAGGTGGTCGCCTGGATCAAGCGCCTCCTCCGCGTCGAGAAGACTGGCCACAGCGGCACGCTCGACCCCAAGGTCACCGGCAACCTCATCGTCTGCGTCGACCGCGCCACGCGCCTCGTCAAGTCGCAGCAAGGCGCAGGTAAGGAGTATGTCTGCATCGCTCGCTTCCACGCCGCCGTGCCAAACACGGCCCGTGTGGCTCGCGCGCTCGAGTCCCTTACCGGAGCTGTGTTCCAGCGCCCGCCGCTCATCTCGGCGGTCAAGCGCCAGCTCAGGGTGAGGACTATTTACGAGAGCAAGCTTCTGGAGCACGACCCTGAGCGCCATCTTGCCGTGTTCTGGATCTCTTGCGAGGCTGGAACATATGTCCGGACCCTCTGTGTGCACCTTGGGCTGCTCCTTGGTGTCGGCGCACATATGCAGGAGCTGCGCCGTGTCAGGTCTGGGATTCTAGGAGAGCAGGACAACATGGTCACCATGCACGATGTGATGGATGCGATGTGGGCACTTGACAACCACAAGGATGAGTCTTACATAAGGCGTGTGGTGATGCCTCTCGAGGTGATTCTTACTAGCTACAAGAGGCTTGTTGTGAAGGACTCTGCTGTCAATGCTATCTGCTATGGTGCTAAGCTTATGATCCCTGGGTTGCTCCGGTTTGAGAATGACATTGATGTTGGGGAAGAGGTGGTCCTCATGACCACAAAGGGGGAGGCGATTGCCATTGGTATTGCTGAGATGCCCACTGCTGTTATGGCGACTTGTGACCATGGCGCTGTTGCGAAGATCAAGAGGGTGGTGATGGACAGAGACACGTACCCAAGGAAGTGGGGACTTGGCCCGGTGGCACTTAAGAAGAAGAAGATGATTGCCGAGGGCCTCCTTGATAAGCATGGGAAGCCAATAGAGAAGACTCCAGTTGAGTGGCTTCGTAATGGGGTGATTCCTACTGGTGGTGATGCAATGATTGCTAGCATTGCAGCTGCTCCTGAGCCCGAGAAGGTAAAGGTGGAAGAACAGGATGTGGTGGCAGGTGAGGAGGTCAAGGAGAAGAAGAAGAGGAAGACTGATGAGGATGATGCAACTGCTTCTACACCTGCCAAGAAGATCAAGGTGGAGGAGGCCTCTGAGGCAGTGGAAGAGGAGAAGAGTGAGAAGAAGAAAAAGAAAAAGAAAAAGAAAGACAAGGGAGAACCAGGATCAGCTGTTTCGGTGAAGGAGGAGAAGACTGATCTGTCTGACGAGGAGAAGGGTGGCAGCGAGAAGAAAAAGAAAAAGAAGAAGAACAAGGAAGCCAGCGATGTTGTTGATCCAGAGAGTGCTGAAGTTGAGAAAACTGAGAAGAAAAAGGATAAGAAAAAGAAGAAGAAAGATGCAGAGGAGGCACAATAGGTAGGTCGTAATAGTTTATATTGGCTGGTCGTTATTTGGTTGCAATCATGGGGGAGTTTGAACTTGCTATGCACCCCTTGCAATCCTTTATGTTTCAGGGCCTAATGTACTATCTTTAGATTGTTGCCATTCTACTGAAATGCTATGGTAAGTAGAGAGATTTACTATTAAATTTCTTGGACAATCAGGCCTGTTTTGCTGTATCTGTTATGAGTTAATGCAGTGAATTTTGCTCACATTTCACCTTTCTAGTTCATTGTGTTGAAGTGTTTCTAGCTTGCCAGTTCTCACAAGTCTCAATGTGTGAACTTGGTTTCCGATATTGATAGTACACTATTACAATCATCCGGGAGTCTCAGGCCTGTATTCATGTATCTGTATCCATTAGTATGATTTTGCCCTCACCTCATCTCAGTAGTCCTCTGCTCTGAAATCTCTGGTTTACCTATATGATCTGTATGATGTTTGATGATATTCTGGGGCCTAAGGTTGAGTTTGTTAGTATGTGAGATCTTAGTTTCCTATGTTTATTCATATACACACCCTTACAATCACCCACCAGTATTGTGCTCAAAACTCGTTGCCTGCACCGACTGTCCTGAATTATTCGAGTTCCATGTTGGACTGAATTTGCCAGTACCCACTTGTTTGGTAGGAGCAGCAGAGTCATCTATGTTTTCTACCTCTCGGCATGGCTATTTCCAGTATTGGTTTTCCTGAGTAGCATAAGTGGTGCGTGTATGGTTAATAACACATCATAATTCATCAGATTCAAGTAGCTAGCACCAGGCGTATTTTCCTTTCCGTTTGAGCTGTTTTTCTGAAGAAATACTTCTCGGTCTTCAGCTAGTTCGAGGTCCGGCGACTTCCCGTCCGCCAGGGGACGTCTTCTGATCCAAGGCTTGAAGGAAGACGCGGCGGCGGCGCGCCACCGGCACGTCCTGCTCCATGCCGGCGTCTCTGAGTTGCAGAAGGACTGGAGTGTAATTTTTATCTTTGTTGGGGTTCTTTCTGTAATGTTCTTCCTGTAATATCTTCTGGTTTCCTCGCAAAAAAAAAAAGTAGCTAGCACCTACGAAGCACCGATACTCCAGATCACAACGTATCGGCGTACCGTACTTGCCCGATACCCGTATCCGACCGATACACCCCGATACTCGTGTCCCTCGCGTGTTCCAGTTTTCCCGATTTTAAAAAAAGAAAAAAAACCGATACGCAGCTGGAACGGCGGCGACATGGGCGGGCGGAGGCCAGATGTACCGGTTGAAGCCCACTACTAACCCTAACCCCACAGCCCCAGCTTTGCAGGGCAATGGATCGACTGATGTGGTTGATGTGCTGCTCTGCTTGCTTGCTGTTGTTGCCCATCTCTGTCGCCTGATGGCCTGATGAGATGTTGCTGCTGTGTTGCTAGGGAGTGAGTCAGTCATCTGCGGGCAGTGGCATGGCAGGCTTCCAGTCTTCAGTCGGTGGAAGTTAATGCAACACTGCTAGTGTTGACGGTGAAGAGGTTGGGGCTTGGGCAGTATTTTGATCTCATCTCATGCATCCAAGCTTTCTGGTCTTTATTACATGAAATTTTATTATTTATATATATATATGCTCGCCGTATCGTCGTATTGCTGTTTTCTGAAGTTGCCGTATCCCGTATCGCCGTATCGGTATCGCCGTGTCCGTCTCGCCGTATCGGTGCTTCATAGGCTAGCACTATGCTTTGCTGGAGAAATAGCATAAATGGGCTGCCCAGGTTTTGTGATATCTGTTTCTCTTTGGCGTTTCTGAACTTACTGTGCACCAGATCCTAATTCCCCTGTATGTTCTGTTACCACTTACCTTTTGTTGGCTTGGACATTGACATGGAATAAGAACGAGTTACCTGGCAGGTCAGTTTATTCTGTGGGAACATACAAATGAGTATTGACCTATTTCGTTGAGCAACAATTATCACACTGTCAGTCTGAGATTGTATGCCACTAAGTTTTGTCCCAGCAACAATTAGTCCCCGTTAAAGATATAATTAACTAGTCGATATGAGCAATATTGCAACAAGTTGTCCATGGAAATGGAACCACACGTCCACAACTGATGTTTATTTTCAAAGATGCCAGCGTGCCTCTGGTAACGTGATGGCTTAGGGTCTTCACAAGTGAGGAACATGCAGAGGGGGGCAAACCTTAATACAAATGAAGAACATAACTAGTGGATACAGATTCTTGCAAAGATTCATTTTTTCTACGAATAGCTTATAGTGTCAATGCATTTGGCAGAGAAGTCAAATGAAAAATGCTCTTAAGAAAAGATTGTACTAATTATGTTTAAAATAAGAAAACTAGATTATGTGTTCTTTGGAGCGGAAACTCCTCTCTTCTACCGGCAGTCAATATGATTGTACTTGTAGGCTACTTTATTGATATATGTTCGTTATACTGCAGATTAGTTTGTTTTGTTCAGTGTCGGTGCCTACGCCGTGTTCATGTCCTCAAGTAAGCTGACGCATTACTTCTCCGAGCACTCGATCACTGTAATCAGCACCTCAGGGATCGGGGACATCCTCACAAACCCCAACGCAACTGGGCGAGTCGCAAAATGGCTCATCGAGCTAGCACCGCGAGACATCAAGTATGATTACCCGAAGGCTATCAAAGCACAAGTATTACCTGACTTCCACACCGAGTGGATCGAAGCTCAGCTGCCAGGAGCACCAGATGTGTCCAACTCATGGACTATGTACTTTGACGGCTCGAAGAAAAATGAAGGCGCAGGTGCGGGTGTCATCCTCATATCACCAAAAGGCGACAAGCTTCGCTATATCCTACAGATGGGATTCGAGTTCCCATCAAATAACGAAGCCGAGTACGAGGCCCTGATCCATGGCATGAGGATGGCCAAAGCCCTCGGGTGCACTCGACTGATGATTTATGGTGACTCGAACCTTGTGGTACAGCAAACAATGAAAGCCTGCGATGCAATCGCAGATAACATGATTGCTTACCGTGACCTATACAACATCATGGAGGGCAGTTTCGAAGGCTGCGAGTTGCGGCACATAGGGCGTGAAAGCAATGAAGAAGCAGATAAGTTAGCCAACATTGGCGCGACTAAAGCACCAGTTCCACCTGGTGTCTTCTTCGAGCGCATCGAGCACAGATCCATCAAAAAGAAGCGAGCATCTCCTACATCAGCCGCACCAGCCAAGAGCAAAGCACCTAGCACAGAGGACCCGCCAGTCGAGGTACTCCTCATCGAGCCAACTTGGACTCAACCTTTCCTCGCATACATACTCCGCGGCGAGGTACCCGAAGACATAACAGAGTCAAGACGCGTCACTCGACGATCTAAAGCATACACTGTCATCAACGGTGAACTATACAAACGCAGCATATCAGGTATGTTCCAACGTTGCATAGCATTTGAAGATGGCCAAGCCATCCTTCGTGATATTCATGCAGGTACCTGCGGGCATCACGCCAGCAGTCGATCACTCGTAGCCAAAGCCTTTCGCGCAGGCTTCTACTGGCCCACAGCACTCAAAGACGCGGAGGACATAGTCAAAAGGTGCATCGGCTGTCAAAAATTCGCCACAAAGCCGCACGCACCCGCATCGGCGTTGAAGACAATACCATTGGCCTGGCCCTTCGCCCAGTGGGGGCTCGATATGGTTGGGCCACTCAAAAAATCCTCCCATGGAGGGCATACTCACCTTCTGGTGGCGGTCGACAAGTTCACCAAGTGGATTGAAGCAGTCCCTATCACAAGTTCGACTGCCACTACAGCAGTCAATTTCATAAAATCCATCATATACCGCTTTGGTGTGCCAAGTAGCATCATCACTGATAACGGTACAAACTTCACGGCTGAGAATTCCAACTTCTGCAAAGAGCAAGATATCACGCTCAATTATGCATCTGTGGCACACCCGCAATCAATGGCCAAGTCGAAAAGGCCAATGGACTTGTGACGAGCGGAATCAAGAAACGCCTCCTGGTGCCACTCAAAAGGGCCGCGGGTGCTTGGGTCGAAGAACTCCATCTGTGCTATGGAGCCTACGCACAACACCCAACGCCTCAACACAATTTACCCCATTCTTCATGGTCTACGGCGCAGAGGCAATCCTGCCATCAGACGTAAGGTTCAATGCACCAAGAGTCGAAGCATACAACGAAGACGATGCAGATGAAGCACTCGAAGATGCAGTCGACTTGCTCGAAGAAGCACGCAACACGGCGCTAGCACGCACAGCTGTCTACCAGCAAGACCTCCGCAACTATCACAGCCGTCGACTGCGTACCAGATCCTTCGAGGTTGGCGACTTGGTACTTCGACTGAAGCAAAAGAAGGTGCATAAACTTGCTTCTCCATGGGAAGGACCCTTCATCATCACCGAGGTCATTGGTGGTGGAGCATACAGACTGAAGCACGCGAAGACAGGCGAACTCTCGCATAATCCTTGGAACGTTGCGCAGCTGCGCCGTTTCTATGCTTAGATTGCTCAGTCGCATAATGTAATAGGCACATATGTCGGATGGCTGCAGGTTTCAGACGCGCTCTTTTCCTTACCAGGGTACCTAAGGGGACTGGAAGGTTTTTAATGAGGCGGCCTGCAGCTTAACATTCAAAAATGGAATATAGTCAATGATTCCCATATTTCTCCTGTTTACTACTCTCACAAACTACTCGCACAACCTTAGCCTCACCCGAATACTCGGGGGCTGCGCTACTCAAAACGTGAGCTCTCGCTCCTTCAAACATAATACCCAGCCGCACTCGAATACTCGGGGGCTGGGTCGTAAAAATCATACATAAACAAAAAGTTCCTCAATAACATGAGTTGAAGCTTCAAACATCGTAAAAATTCACAGCCTCACTCGAGCACTCGGGGGCTGTAGAATTCATGTTCTATGTAAAGTGTTTTTCATAAACCCCACTCGATACACTCGGGGGCTGCATACATACAAGTGAACAAATATGTACTAAGTACAAGTGGCAAAATTTACACTCGGGGGCTGTCCCCTATACAGAAAAACCCTAATTTCTGGTTCGTCCTTTACTGGAAGAACAGGGCCCATAAGTTGAGAATGATAGCACTCAACCAACACCCTCGCATGATCGACTGTATCGTCAAGATGCGACTGTGACAAAGACGATCCAGGCACGGGTGGACGTAGCTGCATATTTGGACGCTGACTTCGGATATATGCCATCGTTGCGTTGGCTCCATCCACAAGCTTCTGGGTTATAAAGTCTCGAATGGGACCTGTACTCCGGAAAAGCCCGAGCAACGCGTGGATTCCTTGAGGTTGCGGCCCAGTCGGAAAAAGCGTCTGGTTGATTCGACTGAAGGCCGACCTGCATAACTCAAGAAGCATAGTGCTCCGCCACACTCGATCCTGCAGAGTCGCGAGTATGCGTGCTCGGTGCTTATCCAAGCGGAAGTGCTGACGGCCAGTCGTGGGTTCGTCAGTCGCATTGCTCAACTGCTCATCTACACGAGCCTGCTCCGCCTGGAAATCTGGAACAAAACCTACAACAACACAAGTTGGGTGAACAAAAAGGACAGATTGTGAACTCATAGATCAAGGCAGTCATGCTTACACTCGAGCTGTCTGTTCACGATCTCCATCTCGCCAAGCACATACTCCTCCCGTTGAGTGGGTAAAGCAGGCCTCGCCCTCATCCTATCCAGCTCACTGCGGGTATTCTCCAGCTCTTGCTCCAGTTTTGCGACTCGAGCCTTCATATAACGCATTACTGCGGCATCGTTTGCCACCTGAGCTCGAGATCGAGTGGGGCACGATGCCGCGACGAGCTGGATGAAGTGGCGGCTGGCTGTTTCTGTTCCAAATATCATAAAAGTTTCGTGAGAAACTTATCACAAAGCTTAGGCGGTAACAGCACACAGCCTTACAGGCAGAAGCATAACGAGGAAATTAAATTCATACAAAGGTAGCAAAAGCGCATGCATACTCGCATGGTCATAAGTTTAATTACAAGGCATAAAAGGCGCGGCTGCCCTACTTCTCAGACACCGACTCCGACCTAGCCCTACTCGCACGGGCGGCGACCTCTGTTGCCCGGCGTTCCATGGTATTCATAAAAAGGTTGGCCAGCCGGGTGGCTGGCTCGCTAACATGCTTCAAAGATATTAGCTTCCCGCCGGCCTTCCGAGGGAAGTCAGACATCGCCGCCTCGAAGTTACCCTCTATCCCATGACCTAGTATCAGCTTGAGGGTGGACTCCGAGCCGCGTACCGTGAGGGCGCGAGCAAAATTCGTCATGGTCGAAGTTCCTGGACCGAGCACATCAGCGAAGCCGTCAGCAGTCGACGGCACCTCCTGCGTGGGAGCACGTTCTTGTGTAGCGCTGAGGGTGCTGGCAGACTTGGCAAGGGTCCTTCGCCTGGAAATTGAGTACCAAGGTCACCTATAACCTGGTCGAGTGATAACTTATCACTGACCATGTCAGTAGGTGTTGGCACACCAATCGCCTCTGCAACAAATACCAGAAAGAGCAAATATTAGTACATAATACCCAACAGGGTACACAAGCATACAAAAAAGATGGTTCCTTACCTCTCACGTTCTGTGCGAGGCCAGCCAGTCGCTCAGCATGCTCCTCTCGCGCGCAGCGGCAGAACGCTGGGCGGCATCCGCGGCTTTCTTCGACTCGGCAGCTTGAGTGGCAAGAGCTTCTTCTAGCTCCTTTACTCGGGTTTCAGCAGATGCCTTGTCACCTGGGATAGATGGCCAGATGTCATTCACAATCGACAACGCAAAGACAGAGCAAAAAGAACTTCGAATACAGAAGTCAAACACACTTACGGCTGAGTTGCTCCATGACAGCGCGCAGATTGTCTCTCTCCTGTTCAACCTGGACAAAAGCTTTGCCTGATTCCACCAGGTTGAGGTAGAAGGGCTGCATGCACATGGAACCAGCATAAGTTATACACAAATAGTCCCAGTATGAGGACTCGACAAATGACACTTACGTGTTCAACCCAAGGCGCAGGCTTGGCAGCAGAAGTCCCAATTTCTGGAGTCGACGCACTCGCAATCTTGGCGGCCTCAATGGTAGTGGCCGTGGCTACTGTTTTCACGACCTCAGCCGCCACAGGAGAAGCTTCTGGCTGATCTGGAGTCGAAGCTCTCTCGGCTGGAGGAGTCGGAGGGTGCACAGTCTCGGCACTACGAGTAACCGAAGAAATACAACATAAGCATAAATATCAACTCACAAAAAAATTTAGTACAAAAAGGAGCAAACCTGTGCTCTTCTTCTTCATCAGTGTCAAGGTCTTCAAAGTTTGGGCCTCCAAAAAGTAGCTCCCCACCCGACTGAGGAGGAGGAGCCGAGCTCAACGGGCTCACGTCCAAAGGAGCAGCTGTGGTCGTAGGAGACGAGCCCGAGTCTCCGTCATCTCTCACATCTGATTCCTTTGCGGGTGAACTCATGGAGGAAGACACAACTTGGGCCGCCCGACGGCGCTTGCGAGTGGGAACCTCGCTCACATCATCAGTCGTGGCAAGCTCCTTGTCCTGTGCTTCTTCAACCCCTTCCTCTTCAACCTCTTCTGTGGGAGATGTGGTAGCCGAAGGTAGAGGCGATTCGTCTCCTCCCTTCGCTTCTACCGTCACCTCTGTTTCATGAGTTGGGCCATCTTCGGGAAGAGGAGGAAGGGTTGAGGCGGTCGAGTGGCCCTGCATACAAAATACAGCAGTCGAAAGTCACAAAGATGCATAGCAGAATAACAAAAGCAGGAGATCATAAACTCGATAGATTCACTAACCTCTGGCAAAGGCTTTTCAGCCCCATAAGGAGCGACAGGGCAGTCGACGTTGCAGGGCTCGCTGGATTTTGTGCTGGTGATGGACCGCACATGTGACACCAGCTCGCTCCTAGACAGCTCCTCCTTGTTCATTCGAGTGGAGTCGAGAGGACCTTCATACTGCCACATAGGGTGAGCTCGCGCGCGGAGCGGCCACACCCGCATCTTCACAAAGGTGGCAATAAGATGCACACCAGTGACGCTGTTAAGCAGTCCTCCAATCGTCTCCAGCAGAGGCGCCGCTTCCGCCATTCTTCAGTCGAAAGCTCATGGTCCCAGGCCTTCGTCCTAGCGGCTATACCAGCAGTCGAAAATGCTGGGACCCCTTCCTGGTCGACGAGCACATAAAACCACCTTTTCCTCCACCCTTGCGCCGAGTCGACTGGCTTCAGGGCAAAGTATCGGGTGTCGCTGCGCACTTGGATCTGAAGGCCTCCAACTGGATAGGTTCGGCCGCCTCGGTTGTTGGGCCGGACCATGAAGATAGACTTCCAAAGAGCCCAGCTGGGAGCAACTCCCAGGAAGCACTCGCACAATACCATAAAACAGGCAATGTGCATAATGCCGTTCGGGGTGAGATCATGGATCTGCACCCCATAGGCGAACAGCAAACCACGAACGAAGTCGTGGAGGGGAAAAGATAGACCCCTAGGCAAAAACTCCGCAAAACATACGCGCTCATTTGCGCGAGGCTCGGGGAGTACCTCTTTCGATGGCGGCGGACGGTAAGCTGGTCCGCCGGCGGCAGCAGTCCGTCCTCGCGGAACTTCTCGAGATGTGCCGCTTTGATCGTGGACTTCATCCAGTCGCCGTCGCTTTTCTTGAGGTCGACGGCGGCCGCAGATGCGCTTGCCGCGTTTTCTTCCCCTTCAGAGCGGCCGCGTCAGTCGCGGGCGCGTCGGAGGCAGAAGCTTTCCTCTTTGGCGCCATGGCGGTGGTGGCTAAGGAGAACAGCAAAAGCTTGGGCACAAGAGCAATGGAGCAGGGCGCAAGGAAGAAGATGGAACAGGGGCGGCGCGCAGAGCAAATGGCTAGTAAAAAAACAATGCCAGCGCCGTTCCCCTATTTACCACAAATCAAAGGCAATCACAGCCATTCAGATCCTAACCGTGCGCTACGCACGCAATCTCACCGTACACGTGGCAAACGCGGAGGGCAACCGTCGCCGGCCACTCCGCCCACTACGCACGCAAAAAGAGGAGCCATAATCACCTCTCCGTAAAAAGTGGGCCAGAGTGGTCAAATCAAGTCCAAACTGCACCGTCGTTCGGTCAGCTCTGCACAAATGGGCCCACCTATGTGTCACGTCCCATCCATCGCAGCATAACGCACGCCACGCGTGTCAGGCAGCGCAGTCGCCAAAAAACGTCATCCCTGACGTCATCTCAAGCGCTTTGATCAGAAATACATTCGAGTCCGCTCAACGCATATTGGTCACTCGATTGCCTTGTTTGGTTCGGGTGTGAAAAAGCAATGATAAGGCAAAATTGGTCACTCGACCGTTCCTTCGGCTGAGGCATATTACTCCCATCGGGAGCGTATCAAAAATTTCTTCGACTAAAGATGCTCAAGACAAAATGATTTTGAGATTATCCTCCATTACAAGTAATAAAGCACAATCTCGGGGGCTACTCCCATCGGGAGCGCTGTCGCGCACCCGATAGAATTACGGCAAAAAATTTCTTCGATTAACATATGCAGGGTAAGAAGATTTTGAGATTATCCTCCATTGCAAGCAATAAAGCACAATCTCGGGGGCTACTCCCATCGGGAGCGCTGTCGCGCACCCGATAAATAATGTCAAAGGGTCAGTCGACAAATATATCGACTCCGTTCATATACAAAATCATACTCGAAACATTCCCGAGTTGCGTCCGTCGCAAATACCTCGGATGCTGCACGCATAGTGCAAAGGTAAGACCCGCCGAACTTTCGAGCTGGGCTAAGGACCGTTCCAGCAACGTCAATCCTTATACTTTCCGTGTCAGCAGACATGATGAAAAATCCCGACGGACGCGTTGGGTAAAATTCAAAGTTATACTGCAGATCGACTCAGTAAGACCTCAAGCGGCCTAGTCGAATCTGACCAGTTTGTTCCAGATTCGAGTCCGGGACTCGAGTTTGATTGAAAGCTAGTAAGGTTTTACCCGAATGTGTAGTTAACCAGTCCCGATCCGTCGAGTGTACTGGGCCCACTAAGCTATTATCCCTTGATCTTCATAAGCAAAAACCACAGTCGATGAAATACTCGACATAGCCAACATGTGCTATTCATACAGGAATTCCAATTATAATATACAGAATACAAAGCATATGACGTGCACTTACGAACGAGTCCATGCCCGATTCTTCGAGTCAGACAAGTACTCGGGGGCTACTGACAAGGGTATACATCTCGGGTACCCTACCGTGAGGGTACCTGGTGCACGTGACGACTAAGGCCCAATAGCGAAGAGCCTACTCGAAGCCCAAGACAAGAGGCCCAAGAAGATGGAGTACCCTCCAAGATTAGACATAGACATAGTCGGTTTAGACTTTCCTTACATGTAAACTAGGTCGGTTACGAACTTCCGAGACCCAGCCTATTTAAAGGCTGGGAGGGGTGCCGATCTAGGGACAAGCCATACTCAAACCACCAAAGCTCTAACGAGATCGACATCTCGCCGGAGCCACCTTGTAACCTCATAATCTCACGCGATCAATAACAGAAAAGCAGGAAGTAGTGTCTTTACCTCCACCCGAGGGGCCTGAACCTGGGTAAATCTTTGCCTCTGCTTGTCAGCCGACGAAACTACCAGTACTACCATGTTCTCTCTCCATAATCTCAACCCTAGGTCCTTAACCATGGAATTTGATGAGTGTACCCCTCGTCATGAAGGATGAAGAGAAATGGAAGAAGCGTGATGTTCTAGAGGTGCCAAGTATTAAAGAAGTGTTGAACTTGGACGAAGATGAAGCATCAAGCGACGGTGGCAAGAGGAGGAGCCCGACCCCCAACTCGGTGAACTATGCAAATCCAAGGAGACCAACAGGTGCAAAAATAGCAAAAGAGAGGAAGAAAGGAGGAGGAGATGATGATCTCAAGCACGCCATGGAGGAAATGGTGAAAGCACGAAGGTTGGCAATGGAGGAGAGGAAATTGGCGCAAGGAGAAGCAAAAGAAGAATAGCCTACACTCCGAGACCGAAGCAAGAAAGGTGGCGGCGGAGGAGAGGAGGTTGGCATTGGAGGAGAAGAAATTGGAAATGGCGGAGCAAGCTAGGATGATGGAGTGGGAGAAATACCTCTTCTTCATGGACACGTCACACTTTGATGACAAGCAAAAGGAGTACCTCAACATACGCCGTGATGAACTATTGATGAAGAAAAGAATTATGGGAATGACAAGCATGGGAGGCGTTGGTGGTACCATGGGAGGCTTTGGAGGTATAGGAACAAGCATGGAGGGCATGGGAGGCAATGGAGGGATGGGAGTGATGAATGCACCTCCGATGGGCATGGGAGGCAATGGAGGGATGGGAGTGATGAATGCACCTCCGATGGGCATGGGATGCATGAGTTTTGGCTCTCTTTTGGGAGGCATGGGACCATATGGAGGGATGGGCGACATGGGAGGACCTCCGATGGGCATGGGAGGCATG
Source organism: Poa pratensis (assembly GCA_947311845.1). NCBI lineage: Eukaryota > Viridiplantae > Streptophyta > Magnoliopsida > Poales > Poaceae > Poa > Poa pratensis. The sequence goes on from CAMZMU010000052.1 coordinate 44,232,473, forward strand.
GGTACATCTCCAAACATCTTTGGAGCATATGGTGGGATGGGCACCATGGGAGGAATGGGTGTACCGCCGGTTAACTTGGGTGCATCCATGGGTGGTGGCAATGCTACCATGGCGTCTCCTATGCCTTCGGATGGTGCATTTGGAAATAGTGGAAGCACCGTCCCCGTCAATGATGAAGATGGGGTTGAAGAAGGTGAAGAGAAGGAGGAGGAAGAAGAGGAGGAGGAGGAAATTGGAGAGAAATAAACTTGTGGCAAGTGAATGATGTTTTATTCGTTTGTATGCACTTTATTGTAATGCATTTAAATTATACACTTTTGTGGATTTGTGCTTTGGTGAATTTAAACTATGTCTTGAATTGTTGCTATATTTCATATTGGCGCTGTTCGCGCGCGCTGCATTTTAGCGCGACTGGTGAAGCGCGACATCGCCGCGCTAAATTATAGCGCGTCTGCTAAAGCAAAACAGGCGTCGCGCGCGAGAAATCGCAATTCTGGCGCCGCAAAAAAAAATTAGCGCGTCCACGCCTAGCGCTGCTGTTGGAGATGCTCTTACGCCGTGCCCTCTGTACACGCAGATACGAACAAACGGTTCATTTGGGTTGGCCGCCCGTTGGGAAGCCCTAAGAGGTCGGGAAATAAATACCTAAAGGTTTAAAGAAAGGCATCTTTCTTTTCACCTCGGTTGGGTTGTAAATGGTGTGATATACGAAAATCTCTTTTGAAGCTCGGGCTACATGGTGGTTGTTTTTTTGAAAATTTGAAATCGATATTTTTAAAGTTTTAAAAAATCACGAAAAAAATCTCGCATGTGGATATTGTCCAGATCTACAATCGTGCAAATTTTCAACTCTAAATTTATTGTATTTTTGCCTGCACAAAAAAGACAAATTGGTGGATCTGGGTGGTGAACAATACACAGATTCAAAAATTTGAATTTTTCATTGATTTTTCTTTTTTTGTACAGATCAAAACATAATGAATTTGGAGTTTAAATTTTGCATTGTTGTAGACCTCGACAATATCTGTACCCAGGATTTTTTTTAGCGATTTTTGGAAAAAATTAAAATGTCGATTTTAAATTTTCAAAAAAAGACCACCATGTAGCTCGGACTCCAAAAGTCCACTCTCGTGTGATATATAGTGTTCTCGTCTTACTGCACTACACTAGGAAAATGCCAATCCAAATAGATGTATGACCAATAAGGACTACTTGTACTCGTGAGCCGGATATTGTTGGATGATGATTGCAAGTTGAAAGGTGTATCACATGGTAATTGCATACCATATAGGGTGGGGGCAAGGGCAAGACGGTTAGTATGTGAAAATGCTTTGTTTTCGGATTACTTTTTCAGTCGATCTGTCCAACACTTTTCGATGTTTGTGACTGACAATGTAAGGTCATGACACTAGTCTCCTCGTGGTGTTTCGGGTACATCTGAGAGAATGTTTTCGACAAATATATTGTTCAATATCAAAACCATAGTGAATAATTTAAAAGAAACATCATAGCATGGATCTAGAGTTGGAGTGATCTTTTTTACAATTTAATAAGATAAGAAAAGGGGAAATACAACTTGACAATATGAGAGGGGGCATACGTGCATCTGTAAAAAAAAAAACTGCCCTTTTTTTTAACTGAAAACGGGGCAAATTTTGGAGATGCATGAATGCGGCAACTCTAGAGTCTAAGACTGAACCGAGGAAAATTCCTCCTCTGCGTTTTAGGACGACCCCCGACCCAAAATTGGGGGCGAAACCCAGCCCCCGTCGATCCCAATTCCCGAAAATCCCGCGATCGGAATCCTAGTCACTCTCAAATCCCATCTCTGGTCCGATGCTCCCCGCCGGCGACGGCTCGTCGGCCGCCGTCGCCGCTATCTCTTTCCCCGACGCGGACGGCGACGACTACTCCGAAGACGGCGACTTCACCGACGCTCCGTTCCTGGAACCGCCCGATCCGGGCCTCCCCGACCCCACTTCCTCCTCCGCCACCGCCTTGCTCCCCGCGGGTGGAAGTGGCGGCCAGGCCTCGTCCGGCGGCGAGCGGCGGCCCCTCTTCCAGCGCCTCTGGACGGAGGAAGACGAGATCGTGATCCTCCGCGGGTTCGCGGAGTTCACCGCCACCCGCGGCACGGCGTTCGCGTCGCACCAGTACGACACGGACCCGTTCTACGAGGACATGCGCCGCCGCCTGCAGCTGGACTTCTCCAAGAGCCAGCTCGTCGAGAAGCTCCGCCGCCTCAAGCGCAAGTACCGCAACTGCGTCTCCCGCCTCCGCGGCTCTGGCGCCACCTTTTCCTTCCGCTCCCCGCACGAGCAGGCCATCTTCGAGATCGCCCGCAACATCTGGCGCCCCGCGAATAAGCACGGCCGGGATCCCTCGGCCGACTCCGACGACGAAGAAGCTGCTGTCGCCGCTGCGGCGGTCGCTGCCACAGCCGTGCCTGCGAACACCAGCCCCAATGGGAATGGGGAAGTCAAATCTCCCACAGGCTCAGGGCGGCAGCGCCGCCGTAGACGCTCGTCAGAGTCCTCCACTGCCCCTGTCCCTGCCACCATTTTAGTGCAACCCACTCAGCCCGTGCAGGTGCCTGTGTCAGTCCCTGTCAAGATGGATGATTCGCTGCCAACACTGCCCCAGACTCCAATGCCCGTGACGGTCACCATGGAAGGATCAGAACCTCTCGGATTTCCAGTCATACCTCAGTCCGGAGTTTTTGATGTTGACAAGAATTGTCTGACACCTCTGTTTAAGGAGATGATTCATGCAGTGATACATATTGGATCCAATCCGTTTGGTGTGAAACTGCCTGAGCCGCCGCTAGGATTGCCCATGGATGGGGAGAAATGGAGAAATCAACTAATTCTGGAGCTGGAGGTGTACTTGAAGCGGATCGAACTGCTGCGAGACCAGGCGAAGGCGGCACTTGAGGAGCTCAAGTCCTCCACACCTGAGACTTGAGGCATTTAAATTAGGAACTGATAAGGTTACTCTCGTTATAGGATTCTTGCTACAATTATGAGGGTAGATGTTTAGGTTTTCTTCTTTTCAGTTTTTGCAGATTTTCGTCCATAAAAGAATGTTGTTTACATGATTGGGGCTTGGAACTAGTTCATTTTTTGTTCTAATTGTTCATGTGAGATTTAGCCACGATTTTTTTCTTTGTAGTGTAGGTGTTCCCCCTTTTTTTTTTTTTTTGAGATTTCCTGGTCTTTAGTACATCTTGTAGTATCTGAACTCACGCACTACACACTCCACACACACACAACACCACACACACGCCACCCGTGCGCAAGCTAGACCTAACCAGACTATACTAAGACTTGAGCCTCCGCAAGCCTAGATCTTCCGGGAAACCCTGCGGTGATGGGCACACCACAATACCAGTGTAGAACCGCGGTGGAAATTGGCTCCAGAACACTGTTTTGCGCTGGCCACTGTTCACGTGAACAATGCCGCGTAGGTGAGGCGCCCGAAACTCGCTCCCGCTGGGAGTCGAGCTCGGGCGGGTGGGGTGGCCACTGCCACAACCCACCATCGCGCCACAGCGCGTCCTCGTGTTCCCTTTTTTCTGTGGAAGTGTTATGCTTTGAGCGGTCAGTAATTTCTACTGATAGATATCTTTAACAATTTCAATTAATTTCTTAGCATTGTCGTAGTTTCAATATTTCACCAACTGTACTACTCTCTATGATGTTATCAATTGTAGGTTGTAGGACTGGCTGTGAATATAAAATACTTGGGTAGAAGGTCATGGAATTTCATAGTGGACACCAGTGTTTAATTTGTGTGTCAGCATGAGAAAATGAGAGTGAGGGACTAAACAGGTAGTTTAACTTTTGTTTGATTATAATTCGTGACCCTGTTTTTCGTGAAGACGGGAAAGTACGTAATATTTGCGTACCAGATGATTTGAAACCTACTTTCTTGTGGCGCCATTGCATTATGTTTTCCCCCTGTTGGAATAAGGTCAACCTATAAGAACAGAGTTTTTGCTCATCACATGCATTGCCATTCTGAAAACCGGAGCTCGTTTCTGCATCAGATTTATGCACTAAACTCAATATGGTGGTAGTGTGATGTTGTTTAGAGGGTGTAGCACTGAAATTTAGGTTAACCGCTGTACTGCTAAACAATACCAGTCCCTCCGTTTACAATTATCCTCCGTTCTGGTTTCAGTCAAAAACATTTTTTGTAAAGTTTGACCAGGTATAAAAGAAAAAATATCAGCAACTATACTACCAAATGTATATAATATGAAAAATACACATCATGAATTATGATTCTAATAATATGCGTTTTATATCATAGATATTGATTTTTTTCCTATATATCCGGTCACTTACAAAATTTGACTTACTGTAACTAAAACAGAGAGTATAACATATCTCTACCATTGTTTTGTGCTACGGTTGCTCAGGCATGTACAATGGTAGAGATATGTTTTCTGTTAGGTTTCTTGCAGTGGGAGTATGATAACTATCGTGCATACTATGCTGGTAAAAAATGATATGACACTACAATTAATAAATAGAGAGAGGATAGTGGTATCACGATTTGGTGCCATATCATAGCACGTAAAAATAGTAAACTTGGTGAAAATAGATTTTGTACACATTTTTACATTGAGATTCTATAAATTAATCTATGAATGAAACTATGGTGTCATATGCATTATAGTGGTGTATGATATTCCCACTATAACCAGTCTTAGTCCCCCAAATCACTTGAAGGCCATAAATATAAATTGTATGATTATCTCTTATTTTCATCTGCAACATCTATTGAGAATTAGCTAAATTTAGTACTCCCTCCGTTTACAAAAGGATGTCTCAACCTAGATCAAATTTACATGTATCTAGACATGATTTAGTGTGTAGATACATGCAAATTTGAGCTAGATTGAGACATTTTTTTGTGAACGGAGGGAGTAGGAAATGGATTACCGGAAAGAAAATATCCTCCTCTTAATTTGAGATCCCTTAGCTAAGGGAAGATAATCTTATTTTTCATTCTCGCTCGTCACATTAAGAAAAATTCCATGTGGCACTTCTAAAGTAAGACTGACATCACCCCATTGTACATGCGTTTGCTGGAGATAATTTAACGGTCCTTTGAGAAGAATTTTGGTTACCTTATATACCTTTTAATCACAATAGTGTTCATTTTACATGAAGTTAAAATACTTCATTTATACTATTTATTTGCTTATCCAGCTAGAGTTAGCTTCTGCATTCCTTTAAGCGGATTGTTGATGTGATATTGTGATGTCACCAAAAGCTTAGGAACCGTGTTCGATCGGTTGTGTGTGAATCCTGTGGCGCCGAGTTCAAAATATGTACTCTTCCACAGCAGAGCATATCAGACCCGCTGATTTCAACGACTTATATCTTCCGTCAAGAACCAAATTTGCAGCTGATGTGCTGGACATGGAAGAGATGCCTGTCAAACAATCCAAGCCGCCTGTGAAGAAAAAAAAAGGACATGGAGTACAAGTCCAACTTTCCAAGGCAGGAGTCAAATATCGTTACCTTCCCACCCACCCCGATCGCAGCATCGCAGCCGTGGCATACTGTCAAGTAAGTTGCCTCGTCGACTCCTATATATAGAGCTGCTTGCCCCTTTGCCCATCAACAAACTACTACTACAACAGAAAGCATTCTACAACTGAGAGCTTTGCAGCACACTCGAAAAGCTTCAGAAGCAACGATGAAGAACACCAAGCTCGTGGCCATCCTGGTTCTCCAGGCCGTCCTCGTCATGGGGATCCTCTCACACGTGAACGGTATACACTCATTCGTTCTATCTGTTCCTGAGCAAAGTTCTTCGATCGCCTCTTACATGATGCTAGTGAGTTCTCTTGAGCTTGAGCGACGAACTGACTTGTGATGCCATGCATTGTCGTGGGTGCAGCCGACTTCTTCCCGACGTGCTGCGACAACTGCAGGTCCTTCTCCGGGGTAGACGTCTGCGACGACGCCCATCCCCAGTGCCCCACCGGCTGCTCCGCGTGCCGCGTGGTGACGACGAACCCCAGACGTTCCGCTGCGCCGACATGAAGAACACCGTCGACGGCACTTGCGGAGGACCCTGCAAGAAGTACTGATCGGTCAAGGCTCTGAACGACCATCAGATACATACATATATTCCGCTAAAAATAAAAGCTCAGATGAGATGAGCAGATTAATCGTACTTGTCCCTGCCGACAATATCGTCGTCGGCGCTATATTGCTTGCCTGTCAGCTGTGTTTCTCTCCCGAGAAATGTCGCCGTCGGGGCTATTGTTATTGCTTGCCTATCATGTGTGTGATGTGTCCTCCGTCAATAAAGACTGCCTGTTGTGATTTTGTGTGTCCCTGCTTAATAAGATGGAAATCAGTTCATTTGTCCGATATATGCATTATTTACTCTCTGTCTCTGATATGGCATCCAATATTATTTGCGTAGTAGCTAGTTTACTGAAACACCAGGACCAGCAAGCGGTCTAGATAGGAGAGAGTGGAGTTTTGGCCCGATAGCTCACATCCACCCGCATGAACAGGAAATTCAAAACAAATAGCAAAAAAGTTCTTTAAAAATCTGATCTGTTTGGCAACAAACATGTTCGGCCATGTACGTGCAAAATTTCAGTTTTCTTTAACTTCAACCTTTAAAAAAAATACTGGGCGGGCCCAGCATTTTGTTAATGGGTATTCAAAATAAAAAGTTACCAAGAAAAGTAGAAAAATAGAGAAAGAAACAGATTTCGAACACAAAACCTACTATAACAAGTTAGTTTACACAAAACCAACTAACAAACGTCATGCTTTCATCATTACTTGGATTAGTTTTTATACAAAGTATATCGGAGATGATGGCTGTATCATATGACTTGAAATGTTTGCCAACTTTTTAGGTATATTCACCTGCATACACATGAATACATGCATGTGTGCCCATGTGAGCTCGAAAGGATAGGTGAATTTCCACTTCATGAGCAACTAGTGCCAAATCTCTTTTCCACTTGATAGCTTCTGAATTTCCGTAGTGTCGGTTTCATTTCTGGATATGGCATATTAACTTTTTTTTTGAGGAAAGGGTCTGATCAATATATTCAGAGATGCACGGTACAAATTACAACCAGGTCCAGCAAGGAAAAGAAATTACACCTGAACCCTGCAACTTGCACAAAACACCCTGAGCATCCTGGAAAGAACACGATCAGGCCCACCACCGCGCTCCCGAGAAACCTAGACACCGCCGGCGTCGCCGTACCACTTGCCGCCGGGGAGGAGGCTGAAAGATCGATATGTCGACTAGAGGGGGGGGGGGGTGATTAGGCGACTACCAAATTTTAATTCTTTTTCGATTAATTAGGGCTTGATCAAAGTATAACAAGGTTGACTAGATGTGCACTAGGTGATAGCAACCTATGTGATACAAGCAAGGTAAAAAACATAGCGGAAGCAACAAGTAAATGATAGAAATAACCGCAAAGTGGAGACACGGAGATGTTTCCCGTAGTTCCTTCCCAAGGGAAGTACGTCTACGTTGGAGGAGTGTGGAGCCACCTAGGCACTCCAATAGCACGGATGTGCTCACTCTATTCTCCGTGAGCTTTACCCGTGGGGGTTTGGCTCTTCCACTATGAGGTCACCTTGATGGCGTTGACCAAGCCGGTACACAAAGGTCGGGGAACTCCACAATGAGTTGGAGCCTCCCAACAATGCCTCGGACTTCCTCCGAGACTCACAAAGGCACCTCGAGTTACAAGCAACACAAGATGCAAGTTCCACACGAATAGTGTGGAGGGATTTGAAATTCCTTCGGTGGAGATGTAGATCTAGACCTCCTCCTTCACTCCACAAAGTATCAAGAGGTTTGGGTGGTTGGAGTGGGAGATCTTAGAAGGTTGAAGCTTTCAACAATGGAGGAGAGAGAGCGTAGGAAAACTTAGTCTTCAAGTGGGGAAGAAGACCCCTTTAAATAGCTCCTCCAAAAGTGGCTGTTGCACAGCCAAAATTCCCGCGGCGGTACTACCGCTGGGGGCAGCGGTAGTACCGCTGCCCTTCTTCGTCTTCAATTAAAACGGCTCGATTTGCTGGAGCGCGCGCTGTCTTCAAAGCGGTACTACCGCTGGAGGCAGCGGTGGCGGTACTGCCGCCGCGGTACCGCTGCAGCTACCGCCCGATGAAACAGAAGGAGCAAAACGGCGGTACCTCGGGCGGTACTGCCGCTGCCCAGCAGTACCACCGCTGGGGATGGCGGTACTGCCGCTGCCCAGCGGTACTACCGCTGCAGTACCGCTGGAGCTACTGCTGATGGAAACAGAAGCTGAAAATCGGCGGTACCTCCAGCGGTACCGCCAGCGGTAGCTGGCTGAGCTTGCGAGGAAGAACTGCGCAGCGGTACTACCGCCCCTCCTGGCGGTACTACCGCTGCCTGGAGCAGAAAACTCCTAAGACCAATTTGCAAGCTCTATTCGATGACGCTTATAACGATAATCCCTGGAAGCTCAAAATACATCGTTAGATACATAATTGTGTTATCACTAACACCAAAACATCATCTAGGGAAGATGCACTTTCAGAGGCGCCGCCACACGTTGTAGACGGCCGCAAGATCCATCCGCCGCCGTGCGACGGAATCTGGCTCGATGAACGGACACGGCCACAGCTCCTGCTCCCCAGCTCCACCCTGCTTCCCGCTGACGCAGCGCCGCCCAGGCCCACCAACCACAACCGCCTCCAGTCGCCGCTCCCCTCGCCACCACGGCCGGCCGGAGCAGTGACAACAAAGGAGACCACCTGCACCAACAACAACAAAACGGAAACGCCCAACTCCGGCATCTCCTCCCCTCGCCGCCACGGCCGTCCGGAGAAGCAAGCACGAAGAGGCGCAACCGACGAACACCTTCACGACCTCCCCAGCGTCGAAGACGATGCCGGAACGGGGAAAGGAGGGGAAGGACCACACCCACACCACCGACGCCATCGCCACCGTCTTCGAGGCCGCCGGGAGGAACTCACACCTAGTAGAGGAACCTATCTACACGCACGCACGATTGCCGGAGCTCCCCCCCGCCTCCCGGTGCCAGAGCGGCGGCCGGAGGCGGAGGGGAGCGGCGAAATCGCCGACGAGAACCTGGAGACTTCGAGTCGCCCTCCGAATCGCCTCTCCTAGTTACTGTAGAAGAGGATAAGAGAGAGAGCGGCCCGTGCGCAATGGACTTTGATATGGCATATTAACTATTGGTGTTGCTATGGAGTTTAAAAAAAAATGCTGGTATACTTCATTATCGCCTACGTTATATAAAAAATACAAGTTAGGTAGGAGCACGTCTAATCTGAACAGCCAAAGTCTAATCTGAACAGCCAAAAATCTTTATCCAACTTCATGATTCTCCATCCCATGGTCATGGCCAAAGATTTGACACTTGCACAGATCAATGTTATCTACATCTATATTTATTTTGTACCAATTAAAAGTCAAGCTACTATGGAATACTTCCTGCCTGACCCATTTGAAATCTTCTCGCAAGTGATGTAAGGTCAAAATGATGAATCTTGAGAACAACATGATGAATCTTGACAACATGCCATATGTCGCATTCCTTTTTACACGGGATATACGGTGACAATCTAAATGCTAGTGCTCTTTCATCTATGTTGGTAGCTTGAACTCTCTCCTCGATCCCGTCATATATATTCTCAAAACCGATTTAACACTTTTCTCGAGTCTCGTCGCCATACCTTTTGAACACTACGGGAAAACCATGTTTGTCATGTGTGCAAACCACACGACAAAGGTATTGCGGAACACGACAAAGGATTTGCCGTGTCTAAACACACGACGAAGTAGACGCAAGATATATTGGGACAAAATTAACTCCAGTTTAGTAAGACAAAGTGTACAGTCTCTTTGATTCAAGAAAATCGTGGAATTAATTGAACGCTAAAATTCATACGAACTTTCCTATGTGGGCGTGGCTTGATATTGTTCTATAATTCTCTTCCTAATTTTTTGTTTGCATTACATTTCAAAGAATCATTTGTTTTTTCTACTATAAATCAAACAATTTCATTTGCAAACAAATATGTTGCATCATTTAATATACATGAAATTACAGTGATGTATTTTTCTAGTTAGGTTTCCACTTGGGAATTGAAGAGTCTGTTTTGTAGTATTATACTAGTAGTAAGTTAAAGAAGCTAAAAACGGAAACAAGGTAAACACTAAAACAATAACCACTAGAGCTGGACAATGGGTAGCCCAACCCGAGCTCCAAGATCGACGTTTGGGCCCGGATTCGGTCTTGGTTTTCCGCCATAAGCCCCGCTCGAAAGCCCAAAATAGGCAAAAAAAACATGATCTTTCATGTATTAATCGCAAAAATAGGCTATCATTATCGGCTTATACCATTTGTTTCGACAAGTGTTTTTTTTATAAAACTCAAAATATGCATATTTTCACGGCGAGGCCAGGTTGGGCTTGGGCCTGATCTTTTCAGGCCTGCCTCGAACCCAGCCTGGCCCCACATTTGCCCAGGCCAAGCCAGGTTGGGCTTGGGCTTGGGCCTACAAATAATCGTCTTTCCATTTCTAACATTTTAACAGAGCAAATAATACTACCAACGCACCGCCGTTGAGCTGAGCACCGCCGACTCGCGTATTTTTTGCCAAATCTGGCCCTTCTCGCGAACTAACAACGTATCTGGCCGTTCCCGGAAACTAATTGTAAATCTGGCCCCTGAGGTCGGCGCCAACGCAAATGGAGCCGACCTTGTGCAGTTCGGCGCCATACAAAATTTGCATTTTGGTGGCTGATGGGGTCGGCGCCATTGCCATTGGCGCCGACATAGCTCGGCAAATTTTTTTTATGGCGCCGAACTGCACAAGTTCGGCTCCATTTGCGTTGGCGCCGACCTCAGGGGCCAGATTTGCAATTAGTTTCCGGGAACGGCCAGATGCGTCGTTAGTTCACGAAAACGGCCAGATTTGGCAAAAAAAAAGAAATACCCGACTCGCCATTCCCGTCTCAAACAAGCTTCCCCCACAAAACGCCCGCCCAAAAATGGCGAGCGGCGCCGGCGGCTGGGACGGCCTCGACGACGACGACGACTGGGGCCTAACCGAGGAGCAGTTCGACAGGCTCGAGAAGGAGGCCTACCGCACCATCGCCGAGCGCAAGGCCTCCTCCTCCGCCGCAACCACCGCTCCCGTCACATCCCCGCTCCCCCGCCACACCCTCTCCCCGGCGACCACGGCCTCCTCGCCGGTCAGGGACGACCACCCCGCCTCCAGGGTCTCCCTCGAGTCTCGGTTCGGCAAGGTTAGGGTTTCCTCCGCTGTTTTTGTTGTCTCGGGAGTTTGTTTTGGGGGGTGGGGGTTATCTTTGGTCGCGGACTGGGGTTTAGGTTCGCTGACACCGGAAATTGGAAATGTTTGTTGCTCCGATGGCCAAATGCGTTCGGAATTTCGGGGCATTTCGTGAAAAGAAGGGATTTCTTCTGTACGAAGACTGGTGAATTTGGACCTGGATTCTACGCTCACCATCGTGTGCATAGCATGCTTTCAGCAATTCAGGAACCGAGCCTAGCGTCAAGAGTGTAATGTCTCTAATGTTAAAGATATTTTGCTCCATCTGTTGATAAAGAACCCTCTGGCATTTAAACTAGGATCACAACTTGGAAGTTTGGAAGGGCGCATACATATCCAAAATATGAGATAAATCCTGATGTTAGTTGAGCGAATGTTTTGTTTTGAACTCTACACAATACTTGCAATGGCTTTTCGTACAGTGCTGGTGAATGTGGCATGCTACATTTTGGGCTTGAACTTCTGCTTACACCTTTTCAATACAAGTGTTTTTGCGTTTTCTTGAAAAAACATGGCATGCTACAAACAAGTTGTTTTTAGGGGTTGTTTATCACTGACTTCATTTGCTCTCTGTTGGTTGATATACAGAAACATAAATTTATCTACTTTTCGTTTTATATTACCAGTATCCAGTTTGCAAATGAACTTCCTTAACTATGCCTCATCATTTGTCAATAAATTTTCAGGTAGAATCACATTCACCTTCTCGGCTTAGTCAACCAACTGCAGGTATATAACATTCTTGGCACTTTCTGTTTTTTCTTCTAATATGGAATATGTCCTATCTGATTTTCCCCAATTGTTGTTGAAGTGAATAATAGTCAGGGCAGTTCGTCTAAGATATCTGTGCATCTTTTCCTACATTCCAGTGGTTTGATTGCAGCTAAGTTCCTTTATAACCAGGTGCATTTCTGAAAGGACACGGATGTCGCCTAGAGGGGGGGGGGGGGGGGGTGAATAGGCGATTAAAATTCTTTGCGGTTTAGGCTTGAATAAATGCGGAATAAAACTAGCGTTTAATTTATCAAGCACGAAACCTAAACAAGCTAGGTTAACCTATGTGCACCAACAAGTTATGCTAAACAAGATAAGCAAATATGTGATAGCAAGATATATTACTTCAAGCTCGATGGCTATCACAAAGTAAATAGCATAAGTAAGAAGCTCGGGTATAGAAATACCGAGGCACTTGGAGACGATGATTTATCCCGAAGTTCACTTTCCAATGGAAGCTACGTCTCCGTTGGAGCGGTGCGGAGTCACAAAGTGATCCCCGAATAGCCGTCAAATGGCACACCGTAATCTCCTTCGTGCCTCCACCAATGCGGAGTGCCACGAACCACTATGGGACACTTGAGGGTGGTCACCGAACCCGTACAAGGATGAGGCACACTCCACAACTTAATTGGAGGCTCTCACCGAATTCCCGCGGCTCCCAAAGCCACAAGAATCACAAGGTTGGGGCGCGACTCCACAACTTAATTGGAGGCTCCCAACTATCCCGCGAGCCACCAAAACTCCGAGATCAATAAGGACCGTCTAGGCACTCCAAGTACCCAAGAGGACAAGCTCTAGGGCACCCCAAGTACCCAAGAGTAACAAGCTTCTCAACTTCGATTTCCACGTATCACCGTGGAGAACTCAATCCGATGCAACCGATGCAAGAAGGCAAGACCACTAGAAGTGGTCAAATCCGTCACTCCCAAATCCCACCAAAAGCAACTAACGCTTGTGGGGGGAGAAGAGAGGAGGAACAAGGAAGAACTCAACAAATGAAACTTCAAGATCACGATCTACTAGATTCCCCTCACTTAGAGAAGGAATGGATTGGATGAATATGTAGATCTAGATCTCCTCTCAAATTCCCTCAAAGATATGCAAGAATCATGGGAGGGATTGAGAGGAAGGCAAGCTTTTCCAAAGGTCAACAATGGAGGAGAGAGAGGGGAAAAGCTAGCTCAAGGGATGAGAGAAGCGTTGGGGAAGAAACCCCCTTAAATAGGTCCTCTCAAAAATCTGCCCGTTGCAGACGAAAAAGGCCGCAGCGGTAGTACCGGGCCGATCCCGGTAGTACCGAGCCGCGTTGACTCGAGGAAGAACGAAGATCAGTCAGCGCTCCCTGACTCGGCACGCAACGGTAGTACCGGACCACCTGGCCCGGTACTGCTCCCTTCCCGGTAGTACCGCGCCACTACCGGGCAACTACCGGGTTAAAACTTCGAGAGGCAGAGAGCCATTCGGAGATGCGGTACTGGGCCCGGTACTGCCTGCGGTAGTTCCGCAAGGGGTCGCCCGGTAGTACCGGGCGAGGGTCGGTACTACCGGCCTAAGAAGAAACTGCAGAATCAGGAAAGGAGAACCGCAATAACTTTTGCAAGGAAGCTCCAAACGAGATGAATCCAATTCTGTTGGAAAGGTAGCGACAAGAGTTTTACTACAAAAAGTGGAAATATTAAGGGTCACAAATATAGAGGGGATACCACACATGAGAAGGTGTGGACCCTATCTCGAAGGTGGACCGATAATATTTCCAACCAGAAAACGCAACAAGTTTTCCATACGAAATCCGTTTTCGGAGAACTTGGGCTTGTCATGAAGATCACAACAAGCACCAAAACCCAACAAGGAGAAAATTCAAATAAGAACCAAGAAAGATGATGAAGGCAAGTATGCAAAGGTTTGAGCTCTCTCCAACTGATACGCTAAAGCTCAATCGAGAGCCCCTCTTGATAGTACGATATCTATCCTATAACCCGGTCTCCCAACTAGTACCACGAGACCGGTAAAATAGAAACCCTATCATACCTTTGCCTTGCGCATTCCACTTGAGCTAGATGACGTCGATCTTGATCTCTTCAAGTGGACCACCTTTCTTGATTGCGCTTCGCTTGGTGAAGACTCAAACATTGCTCCCCCATACTCCACTATGGGAGAGCCTCTCTTAGGCACATCTTCACATGAACATTATCTCTAAATGGGTGGCAAGCTTCAAGCTTAGGATTTCTTCGAGATGCTCCTCTTGAACTTGCGCTTCTCAACATTGATGACGATCACCACTTAACGTCATCGATCATGGGCCATATGAGATCTTCATTTGATGCAAGCCCATGGAAAGATACCTAACCACACATAAATGCTACACACATATCATGGGTTAGTTCACAAAGCTATATGGACAATTGCTTACCATACCAAGAGATACATGATCCCACTTGGTACATCTTGTAGCTTTGTGTGTTGATCAATACTTGATCAACCTTGTATCTTTTCTTCTCTTTTCAATAGATGATGTCTTGAAGATAACCATGAATGATCACATAATTCTTTTCTTCAAGACATACTTGCAATATGCTCAACTCTATGATCTTGATGCCAAATACTTCATTATATCAATATATACTCATGGCATCAACCTTGAATCCAACATATGGATTTCAAGTATGGTCTATGGACAAACACTACAAGTAAAACTCAATGCAACCATTAGTCCATAGGGATTGTCATTAATTACCAAAACCACACATGGGGGCGCCATGCCCTTTCAATTTCCCCCACCAAATCTTTTACCAGTTGCCACCGAATTATGTTGTGAACCATATATTTGCCTATGTCTGTTCTCTCGCAGAAACTCGTGGATGCATTTCGCAAGATCCCAAGAGCTAGCTGGAGTGGGAAAGATAGGTTCGCTATTTCTGTTGGCAGTTTGGTTATAGCACAGCCAAGCTTGATGCGTTCTGTGAAACTCACAACTTATTCTTGATTTTCTTGTACTTAATTTTTCCAATCTTTAGGGTATGGATGTTACCTCCCGCATCTTTATCAACAGCAGAAGAAATTCTTCGTGCAGTACCTGGATTAGCTGTTGAGGTACTTCTGTACTTTGAAGAAATGTTGTTGTTTCTTGTAATAGCCCCTCATGTTGTTTTGATTTTTTTATTGCCTTCTTGCTTAGTTGGTTGAACTGCGCTGTTCCTACTTAGCTATCACATCATTATTACAACACTTACCTTGCTGGTTTCAAACTATCAAATATAAGAATTTTTTCCGAAGGTTGTTAAAAAGAAATAACTGTTATGGCTTATCAAAATAAGACATTTTGTAAGGAGTCACGTCCATTATTTTTATTGTTAGCAGGAAGTTAGTAAAGCTTGCTTTTTCAGTTTGTGGAAAAGGAAGGAATTCAACGCATAAAAGTACCAAGGCATAGGCCTCAGTATGTCATCCTCCATACAGTTGAAGCCTTGTATAAACCTCAAGCAAGACATACCTAGCAGTCCCTTTCCTGTGAACAATAGACTTTTAAGATCCAACTGTGCGAGCATCTAGAAATATCCATTCTGACCATACAATGAACTTTCCTAGCAGGTTCAAAAACTGGATCCACTAGTTCAGCGGGCTTTTGCTGCTGCTTTAGCTGTCAAAGATCTTCGAGGTATCTATTTTTGGGAAAGAACATTCAAATACCACACTATTTATTCATTCACTTGTTTCTAAGATACTATTTGAAAGGGACAGTACTAGCATTCTTTAGCATCCACTAATTCACTTGTATTCATCATAGTTATGGATTAGAAATTAAATCTTTCTGTTACTGTACTATATTGTAAATAAGGGTAAGTGCAACCCATTGAATTTCCTAAGGGCGTTCTTATATCCATTGGTTTTTGGCTTGCCTTCACACTTCTCTAGTATTTCCTCAGAGACTAACATCTGTTGTTTTGGCGAAGGTTTGTACGATAGGATTCCGGCTGATGTTGAGTCGAAGCTTATGCCATTTCAGCGTGATGGAGTCAGGTATTATTATGATCGAGCATTCCTTGAGTATCTTTTCTTGCTCAGAAGCAGAAGTGGGGAATATCTTCTCTTCATGATATGTGCCATGCAATGCTGAAGTTTGTTAAACGTAGCAGCCATAGCCCTTGACGAGAATTAGTTGTCTGTCTGATACTACAGTGTTACACCAACCGTAAACAAATCATAACAGATGGGAAATCAATTGATTCTAAAATCCCGTCAACTCTTCCCATTTCTCAAGCTATGTCTCGTATTCCAGCACGGGATGTAACATTATTAGGTGGTAACTTGGGGTGCAACTTGATACCTTGGTCTGCATCTACTCGGCATATTAGTGGTATAGATCAGTAGTTCCAATGCGCATGGACTAGAAGCCTATGTGTACCTTCTGATTTTTGAACAAGTCTAATGTAGCCAATGATAACTGCATGTGTCTGCATACATTCAAACTTCGAATGGGTTACTGATTTACCACTTTTAAGACATTCTACTTTGTTTTTCTTGTTGCTGTAGGTTTGCTTTACAGCATGGAGGCAGAGTGCTGATAGCAGATGAAATGGGTCTTGGGAAGACATTACAGGTATATATATTATCTCTGGAATTATGGATCATCATCATTATTCATCACTTTGTCATGCATTTTATATCCCTCTACATTAGACTAAACTTGAAGTTCATTCAGCATACAATATTTTGGATTCTTTCTTCTATCAGGAAATGGTACTAGTGGTGGTGTGTGCATGAGGTTGGTTACGTGGATCAGTACTAATTCTCACTTTTAGGTGACTTGCCAATAATCCATACTAAGAGCAGATTCGGGAAATATAATCTAGTGAAAGCTTGTCATTGGTTTATGTTATTGGCTCTTGAGATAGCAATAAAAATGTCATATTTACTGTTTAATCTATCGCATAATAATTGTTTCAGGCATTATTTTCGCCACCTAATTTTCTCGATGCAGGCAATTGCTGTTGCTTCTTGCTCACATGACGCCTGGCCAGTTCTTGTAATCTCTCCATCTTCCTTGCGATTACATTGGGCTACTGTGAGCACCTCCTTCTTAGAATTCCTACCTTTCATTTCAACAGTTCCCTTTGTGTACAAGTGAGATCTGAACTTGCTACTTTGCGATTCTAACAGATGATTCAGCAGTGGCTTAACATCCCGACGGAAGATATCTTGGTACATCTTCTTTGTTTTTCTTAGTGTAAAAGCGAGTATCAACATGCTGTTCTACTTTGGCTTAATTTGTCTTCTTTAGTATGAAGTGCTGAGAATATCTTATCTCCATGAGCTACTTGTGCTCCCTCCTTTCCAAAATATAAGGCAAAAGGAGAAACTTGACCAAGTTTATAGGAAAATATGCCAACATCTACAATACCAAGTAAATACACTAAAAACATATTCCATGATGCATCTACTCATATTGATTTGATATTGTAGATGTCTGCTATTTTTCTATAAACTCGGTCAAACTAGTAAGTTGTATTCGCGGGGATTTTTTAAAGTACATTTAACTTAAGAAAAAGCTAATATAACAACAACGACAACTTCAAAGCCTTTTGTCCCCAGCAAGTTGGCATAAGCTAGATATGAAACGCAAGGAAACCAGAAAGAGAAATAAATAAATAAAAACAGTATGTGTAACCTAAGATTCTGGCACATGGATTGCTGATGTCCATGTAGCCCTATCCATAGCCAAAACAAGGTACATTCTGATCCCTCAGGTCCTCTTTTTACCACCTTCTCCCATGTTAACTTTTGGTCGCCTTCTGGCCCTCCTAGTATTTTCCTACCCACCCTTTAGAATCCCACTGTTAATGTTACCTGGTGCTTCTGAGGTTTCTGCTGGATATGCCCATACCACCTTAGTTGGTATTGGACTAGCTTCGCTGCAATCGGTGTGACCCCTACCCCATTATGTATTATCTCGTTCCTAATTTAGCCATTTCTTGTGCGACCGCACATCCACCGTAACATACGCATCTCTGCGACACACATTTCTTGGATGTGTAATCTTTTAGTGGGCCAACATCTGTTCCATAAAGCATCACAGGTCTGATCGCGATCCAATAGAAACTGCCTTCTACTCCCTCCGTTTCTAAATATAATGCGTTCTGGAAACAATTCCGACCAGGTGAAAAACGCCAAAAAGACCATTCTACCCTCACTTTTCGCAAAAATAACTACTCCTACCCTCCCGAAGTAGCGAACCGGTCATCCAACAAAACAGAACAAAACAGCGATCAAAATTTGAATCCTCGCGGTCGCCAGGATCCTCCCGTCTCCGCCTCGCGCCTCTGCCTCGATCTGCGCCTGGAGATCTGCTGCAACTCTGCTACTGCTGGGGCCGGCCCACACCTCCCTCGCGCTCGATCTGCTGCAACTCGATCTGCTACTGCTGGGGCCGGCCCACACCTCCCTCGCCGCCCCAACAGCAGCAGCAGATCGGCCCCAGCAGCAGCAGATCGAGGCGGAGGCCTCAGCAGCAGCAGATCGAGGCGGAGGCCCCAGCAGCTGCGCCCCTCCCTCCCCATCTTCCTCGCTGGAGGCTCCCAGAGCTGCTTCTCCCAGCTCATTTCCGGCAGGCACGGCTCCGACTGGCACAGCGCTCAAGCACAGCAGCTCCAGATCATCAGCTCCTTTGTGGATCAGCTCGCCCAGCAGGGAGAAGCCCAGTGCCTGGTCGCGCCTTGTGCTCCGGCTTGCCCAACGCCTCCTGTGCAAAGACAAGCAAAACTATCAGCACCACCCAGGATCTGCAGGTGTCCCAGGTGCCCAATTCGTCGCCAGCACCCGGCAGCAAGTATTTGGAGCAGCAAGTACTCAGAGCAGCAGCAAGTAATTGGAGCATTTCGACCAACAAGTACAGAGATAAACTTACCCAGGAAAATGGCACATTTCGACCTGAACTTGCCAGCACCTGCAATGTTGGACCTGAACATGACACCACCTGAAGAAGAGGAAGAGGTTATTATGGAAGAGCAAGAGGTTATAATCGAAGAACAGGAGGTTAATATGGAAGATCAAGAACAAGAGGAGGTCATGAACATGACAGGTGTTGCATTTTACTACTCCATTTTCGAAATTACAACTAGTGCTTGGTGTAGTTTATTTAACTTGGCAGCAAGCATGTTTCATAAGCAAATTACAGCAAGCATGTTTCATTCAGCAAATTACAGCAAGCATGTTTAATTCAGCAAATTACAGCAAGCATGTTTAATTCAGCAAATTACAGCAAGCATGTTTCATTCAGCAAATTACAGCAAGCATGTTTCATTCAGCAAAACAAGCACTAATATTGCTGCCATGCAGCAAGCATAGGAGCACCAACTTAATTTCATTCAAATGATTAACAGTCAATACCTCTCCACCATTCAAATGAAAAACATGACATGAAGGAAACAGCATGGAACAAGCTGAAACAAGCAGTTCAGTACTAATGGAGCAATGTTTATGTAACCATTTTATTCAGTAAAAGCTGAAACAATCTGCAGCAAGCAAGCAAGCTCCAGTACTGCAAGGAATACTCCTTCTATGCTTCAATCTTGTCATCTTTTAAAGGCAAGCAACTGATCTTGTTTCATTTTTTATTGCAGGTGCTCAGCAAGCAAAGAAGACACGGAAAACACTCAGTGATACACAGAAATATGCTGCTTATGTAGCTTTGCATGCACTATGTATGAAAGGAGGTGGAAAATTTGATAAAGAAGACATGAAGAACATTGCAAATTTGAGGTGGGTATTCGACAGATACAGAGTCTTTGGCAGCGAGCTATGAAGCAGATTGAGGAGGGTTTGCCGGTTGACGTTTCAAGCAGAAGAAAGGGCAGGTGCGGAAGGAAGCCACTAGAGATTGATCTATCACGAATCCCTAGTATCCCACTAAACAAGAGGTCAACAATTAGGTCTCTCGCTTGGCAACTTGGAGTCAATCCTACGACACTATTCAGAAAGTTTGAGATGAAACTAATCCGAAGACACTCAAATGCCCTAAGCCTCCACTCACAGAGATACACAAGAGAAACAGGGCACAATTTTGTTTAGGAATGGTAGATGAAGACACAATTGCAACTGCAGATCCCCTTTTCAATGACATGTACAGGATTTTGCATGTTGACGAAAAATGGTTCAATATGACAGTGAATGACAAGGTCTACTACTTGCTGCCTGATGAGCCAGATCCTAAAAGGGCTGTAGCTGGAAATTGCATAGGCAAAGTCATGTTCCTCACCGCAGTTGCTCGACCTAGGTATGACAGTGAAGGGAATATGACATTTGATGGGAAAATAGGTATGTGGCCTTTCGTGAAAGAGGTACCAGCGCAAAGAAGAAGTCAAAATAGAGAGAAAGGAACATTGGAGACCAAGAACCTGGTTGTAACGAGGGAAGTGATGCGGGAGTACTTTATTGAAAAACTACTGCCTGCAATAGAGTTACTTTGGCCTCAAGAAGATGTGGGAAAGACAATTTTCATACAGCAAGATAATGCTAAGCCGCATCTTTTGCCCAATGACCCAGCATTCGCAGAAGCTGTGGCCAATTCAAGATTTAACATAAAGCTGATGCAGCAGCCAGCAAACAGTCCAGATCTGAATGTACTTGATCTAGGATTTTTTAGATCCATACAATCTCTAACAAATACCCTTAGCTCTAAAACTCTGAAGGAGTTTATTAAAGGTGTTGAGGCTGAATTCAGAGCATATGAATCATCAAAGCTGAACCGAATTTTCCTAAGTTTAATGTCTGTTATGGTTGAGGTAATGAACAACGCAGGAGAAAATGGTATCAAGATAGTTCATGCAAACAAGGACAGGCTTGAAAGGTTGGGTCAGCTACCTATAAGGTTGCGTTGCCCTCCTGAGGTTATTGCACATACTCTAAACTTCCTAGGCCAAGCCCAAGATGTTGCCTAGTCATGTCTGTGTGTAAGTGAATGCTTGTGTGTTATTGCCTACTCATGTCTGTGGAGTAAACAAGTCTGTATGTTAATGTTTGTGTGTAAGTGAATGTTTGTGTGCCTAAACAAGTCTATATTGGCCAGACAGAGCAGAGGAGATAAGAGTACAAGAATAAGTATTGTTGCAAGAATAAGTACAAGAATAAAAAAATCAGTTAACACCAACAAGCTGCAGCAAGCAAGCAAGGCTAGTACTGATACTCCTAATGGAGCAATACAACAAGAGTACAAGAAAAGCAAACAAGCTGTATGAGCAAACACTCATAAACCTGTATTTCTGCAGCAAGCAATACACTTGTTTTCAGTCGTTTGAATCTACTCCTGCTACTACTGCTTTAATCAAAACTTGCTACTGCTGCTACTCAAGCACCAGATGACAGTACTAGTTTCACTGAATTACAGTGCAAGTTTGTATAGTGAATTATAGCAACAGAGCAAATTTTTACTGAAGAAAAACTTAATGAACTACTCCAAGAAGCAAACAAAAAAGCAACAGTCCAAGAAGGCAAGAACTTGTTGAACTACTACTGCTAAGTAATGCAAGAACATGGCCTAGTCACCGAGCCTAGCAGAGGGATTAAGAGAGCGGGGGCAGCGGGATCAAGGTTGGAGGAGTACCTCAGAGGAGCGCGTCGAGGGATGTTGGCGAGGATGTTGCAGACGGGGTCGTGGAGGCCGTATGCGTACCCCGCGAGCAGCATGCCCCGGCCGAGCGTGTGGCGGTCCGTCGTGGCGAGCGCCTGGAGGTGGTGCCGGTGGAGGGCGTCCAGCAGCGCCGCCTCGAGTGGGCTCGGGTCCGCGCGGCGCTGGCGGTGACCGGCGGCGGGGACGGGAGGCAGCCTGACGACGCGGCGGCGGGGCTCGACGAACACCGGGCCCTGGAGCAGGTTGAGCTTGCGGCCTTTGACGTGGCCTTCCCGCCCCGACCACCACGGCCACAATAGCGTTGCTCCGCTCCTCATCCGGGCCTCCGCTCGTCTTCCCCGCTCAGCCTGGCACGGGACGAACCTCGATGATGCACGGAACGAGGGAGAGCCGAGGAGGGGAGAGAAAGACGGGCGCGACTTACGAGTATTGACGGTGGAGCAGGAGGCCGAAGACGGAGGCCATCGTGCAGATCCAGCGGCGCCGCACGCAGATCCAGCGCCAGAGCACGTAGATCGAGCTTCTCCGTCGTCGAGAAGCTCGTCGCCGGCGATAAAAATCCAGTCTTTGACCGGTCTGATATTACGCGGGGTGTGAGGTGCTCGAGAGAAAACGCTGTGGTGGGGAGATAGGGGGCGGTGGGGAGCGGTGGGAGGCGGCGGCGGGGGCGGTGGGAAGCCGGAGAGCGAGAGGGAGCGGGGGCGGACGGCGACGGCGACGGCGTAACGACGAGAGCGAGAGGGAGGGGACGAGAGCGAGAGGGAGGGGATGAGCGTCTGCGGGAGGGTAAAACTGGAAAGTCTAAAATATTTTGTACGTGACCAAATTTTGCCTACAAATTCCAAACGCACTATAATTAGAAATGGAGGGAGTAGCTTTTTCGGACCTGTTCATATAGGATTCCAGATGCTTGCTGCCACTTCATCCACCCTGCCTTGATCCTGTGGTAAACATCCTTGTCGACATCACCATTTGCTTTGTAGCGTTGAACCCAACTATTGGAGGTACCTGCTGGCTGCTGCCTGGTTAAGGAAGAAGACGGCTGCCAGCGTGGAGGGAGAAAGCGGAGGGGATCTCGTTGGTGACAGGACTTGGAGGGTGTCCCTGCGGCAGCGGCGCGTGGAGGAAGACAGCGATGGTGGAGATCGACAAGTATGGATGGCGGCTGCGCAGTCGCTGTAGCCTGGACTGCAGTATCGCGTCCCCTGTGGAGAGATTTTGGCGCCCAGGCCTCTACTGCCTCCTCAATGTCTAGGGTTAGTATCGAGCTGGGGCCTTACTTGGCTGTCTGCTGGCTTGGCCTCGTGTCCCTTACGTACCCTTACCATATCACACACGTTCTTTTTCTCAAACCAGAAAGAAGGATATTTGGGGATATATCCCTGTATCCCCACGTATTAGAACGTGGACACGGGCAAGCCTGCCGTCTCAGTGCTTCTTAGGTTGTAGTGGTACACATTAAGTTACACGGACCAAGCAGTTCATCCAGACGCTCGAACTAAATGGTGAAAGGTGGGCAGTGCATTTGTACTTAAAACACTGCCTCTCACCTGTTGCTCACTCAGGCTTAAACATGGACCAACAGTGGGTTGCGATCTTTTATTTTAAACTGCACTAGCTGGGTCTTGAGTGTGACGCTCAATGAAAGAAAGAGAAAGGAACATGTTACTCATGACGATCTTTTATTTATTGCAGTTGTATACCTGTATCACAGCCTTTAGGGCATGCTTGGCTGATAGTCCATAATTCGCTTGACACATTTTGGCAACTCCAAAAGTTGCTTAAAATTGACAAGTTTTGTGAGGTTGGCAAAGTAAGTTGGTGGCCAGTTTTGTGTGTAAATATTGGCAAGCTGATTTTTAGCACAAAACCAAGCAGACTCTTAATTTTCTAATGCATGTGGCTCATATAGAAATAGAATTCGTATTTTGGTTGGACCTTGACGTGGAAGATAAATTACGAAGTTCAGCAAGTACTAAGAGTATGAACAGGTCATATCTATATGTATTCATCTTATGCATGAGTAATACCGCGAGTGATGAAGATGCATAATGTACCTTTCAGGTGGTATTACCACAAACTGGAGGATCAAACAAGGCAGGATTCAGATTGGTGTACTCAAACACCAAAGGAGATTTTTGCTTGGATGGGAAGTTCAACATTATATCTTATGATGTAGTTCCCAAAATTCAAAGCACACTTCTGGACTTAGATTTCAAGGTATAGATTCATCTGATCCTTTACTTCATTTATGATCATGGTCTATGTGCATTCTAAAGTTTGACATAATGTGTTCCTCCTATGCATCTAAAGTATTTGCACTGATTTCAAGTGGATGGACATGGGATGCACATCTAGGTTGGAGATTGCTTTCATGGAGCCCTGCTGATTATAGCTTTAGTCAACTTGATTTTACCACTGGATAGGACAATTGGGTTTCCGGCATCTGAAGAATTTATTGTCTTAACAATACTGTCCTGGGCAGGATCAATAAATGTGTATAATTAATTGGATCTGAACTACTATGGTGGTTGATGTTTTATTTTGTGGAGTGAAGCAAGTGAGTTCCATATAAACCTTACATAAAGGGATCAGCCCTGTTTTGTTGCCGATGTGTTTACTTTGGTGGGTCCTTCCGTGGGCAACTGAAGAACGGTTTCATTTTTGTTAAACGTTAACAAATAAAAAGATTGACATGTTTCATTTGACCTCCATCATTCAATCAATTCTGACATCATTGACCATCCTTTCACATTGTAATGCAAGTTTATTATTTATATGTTGGTCAGTTGGTGCTCATTATCTCATTTTGACTAGTGATAACTGTATGTCCTATCTACAGTGAAATGAATTTAGAATGTTGTTAGTCGTACTCCATTTTGTTCACTTTAAATAGTTTCCATTCAGATCATTATAGCTGATGAATCACACTTCATGAAGAATGCTCAAGCAAAGAGAACAATGGCTTCACTTCCTGTTCTGCAGGTTTGATGTTTTTTACCAGAAAATCTTCTCTAATTTCCCATCATAAATTTGCTGCTCACATGTCATTACGGGTCAATTTGGTTCAGTAGATTTTGGTACTGTGCATGTTTATCTCAGTCAGTTATAGTTTGGTTTGCTTGTTTTTTTCTTCATATTTTCCTTCAGGAGGAAAGAAACTCCAAACATTCATAAAGTTCAACACGTTCGAAACTTGAAGAATGTTTTTCAATTAATCTAACTAGTTCCTTGGGATGTATTGTGTTTTCTTTTCTTAACCTTGATTCCGTGAAGAGAACTTAGTAGAGGAACAGTGTATTGCCCGAGTTCATTATTATCAAGTAATATTATCAATGTAATTGACACGACAGTACTAACAAAATTGACATTATAATTGCAGAAAGCTCAATATGTGGTTTTGCTAAGTGAGACTCCTGCTTTATCTCGCCCTATTGAGTTGTATACTCAGGTACATGGTCTCAAGATTTAGTTTGCACATACTCAACGCAAGGTTTTGCATTGTAGAAAACAACTAACTTTCCTACACATGCAGCTCCAGGCATTGTATCCTAATGTGTACAAGAATGTTAATGAATATGGCAGTAGATATTGCCAAGGTGTAAGTACTAGCCTAACTAAATTGCTGTCTCACTTTCTGTCACCAGTTATGTTTGATTTACTGTATGATTCTTGTCAGAGTATTTTTGGGATGTATCAAGGTGCTAGCAATCACGAGGAGCTACATAATTTGATGAAAGCCACCGTCATGATCCGCCGGTTGAAAAAAGATGTTCTTTCAGAGTTGCCTGTTAAACGTAGACAACAGGTAATCTCTTTTGGTTATTCACTTAGCAAACATGATAATATTAATTTATGTTTTGCAAGTTGAAAACTATTTTCTCTGTCCTGACATCTAAATAGCTTCTTGTATAGAATCTGGACTCCTTTTTTTTAACTTAACAGTTCCTCAAATCTTTTGACCACTAGGCACTAGCATGACCTTTTGGCTGAGACCTTGTTGCCCATTCTTTCTGGACCTTGTGCCAACTTAGTTGTTTTGTCACGCAAAGTCAAAGTTTTGTTTCCTTACTTACCTTGTGCAGAATCTGAGAATGTTTAGCTATATGTGAGATAACCTTTTCAGGTTTAGCTTCTTTCTGACCAATCTTCTTTCTTTCTTGAGCCTGTCTGGCCGATCTTTTTTTCCTTCTCGAACCTGTCTGGTCGATCTCTTTACTTTCTATCATGATGCTATGATTCTTAAGATTATGTATCTAATGTTCATGTCCTCTAAACTTGTCCAGGTCTTTATGGATTTGAGTGAGAAAGAGATCAAACCGATCCGTGCTCTTTTCCGCGAGGTACCACTATTTTTTTGGTGTGTTTTCTGTCTTATCTTCTGCAAACGATACCTCGTACAGCTTGATTTTTTTTTGAATCAGTTCTTGGTAGCTCAATTGTATCTGCATTTGATATAACCACAATATTTGATTGGTCGTAATTCATTGAATTATTGAAGATCTTTAACTTGGTGTGCTGAGATGGCTTAACCTCCCTAAATCCTTGATCATCCAGTGAGTCATTTGATTCAAATAGACCACAAATTCTCAAAGCTAACTCCAGAAACCACTAAAGAGCGTCTAGCCAGGCTCATCCTTCATTCTGTAAGAAAGAAGGAAAATGTCCCTTTTGAAAGAAAAGACCAAGCTCTAACATCCTTTATTATGGGCGTGTTTGAAATGGTTAAAATTCATATTTTTAATGAAGAGAAGAGGGACAGTTATGTATTTTTCCTCTGTTAGCGGTAAAAGCTGCTGCCTTGTGACCATGAGGTCACGGGTTCAAGTCCTGGAAACAGGCTCTTGCAGAAATGCAGGGAAAGGCTGCGAACTAAAGACCGAGTGTGGTCGGACTATTCCCCGGACCCTGCGCAAGCGGGAGTTACTGCACCGGGGCTCATCCCCCCCCCCCCCCCCCCCCCCCCCCTTTTGCCACTTTGTGGAAGCAGTTGTACGTTGAAGGTTATTTTCTTGTGCACTGAAGGTCGTGATGTGGTTTATCTTTTTGTAGTTGGAGACTGTGAAGATAAAATTGCAGTCTTGTGACTCCAAGGAGACGATGGACTCTCTCAAATTTTCTCAAAAAATATTATCAATAAGGTAATCTTAACATGTACTCCGTATGACAGTGCGCCTGCATGCTCAATACAATTGGTGGTCATTTTCTTTCTAAATTAAAAATATTCCACCCTTTTCAGTTGTGAAGTAAGCTGCATAATATCTACAAAAGGAAATGCACATGTACCACTTTGTCTAAGGAATGTTTTACAAATATTAGTAAGAATTGCAATTTGTATAACTTGGCCGAGGCTTTAGTCTTGAGAATTAGGCACCATTGCACGTTTCTATCTAAATAGTTAATTTTTGTATCAACGGTGCCAGTTTGACTACCGTTTCACCTCACAGTAGATTCAGCTCAACATTAAACTTTAGCTCTGTATTTATTTCTGATTCTTGAGGATAGTAGATTTGTTTTCTGTCTCAGCTCGACTTTGAGATCTGAAGGCTGTTGTAATGAAATGTTATCTCGCCCTCAGATCCATAATAACTCTCGCAGTTTTGAACTGGAGTTAGTTCAAAACCACGGCACTTATTGTGGATCAGAGGTAGTATTATACTTGACTTACGTCTTCATTCATCGAATTATCACTTCCATTTCCATTCAGCCAAATCCCAGTAGTAGTTCAACACTGATAAGGTTTTTGGTTCGTTATTGTAGAAACATATATAATCCTTTTGATATGTTGTATGGTTGAAAGGTAACCGAGCTTGGATCATATTTCTCTCATCTTATATAATTATATTCAATGTTCCTTATACATGCTTGACATAAGGAATTAATGATACACTACAGAATTCATGTTTTAATAGAAAAGCAGATTGTCACAGTTCCTGTTATATTACCTACCATCACAGGCTTGTATTGACACTCTTAGAAAATGATTTTATTGTTGATGGCAATACTCATATGTCATGTCTAACCGCAGATCTATAATGACTCAGCTGAGGCCAAAATTCCAGCTGTGCTTGATTACCTTGGCACTGTTATTGAGGTAATTGCATGAGAGGTTTATAAATTATCCTCTTATTCTACTATTACGGGATCAGCAATGAGAAATGTTTGCCAGTTGGGGATCATAGCCTAGCTGAAGTCGACACCTCAACTGTTTTCAAGCAATTTATACTGAACCATCAACCATGCGTGATCCAAATAACTCTGGTTGTGTTTCATGTTCGTTGGTGGGAAACCTCTGTTTCATTTTTTCTCGAGCTGAATTGGACTATGGGGTTAGGATACAGATTCTGACCTGATCAGGAATGGGCCTGCTATGAAATGTCCCATATATCCTAAATTGCGAATAATGCTCCATTGCTCTATTATTATGACAAGAAATCGTGCAAATAATACCCTGTCATTGTTAACTGTTGGCTATATTTTTCAGGCTGATTGCAAATTCTTAATATTTGCACATCATCAACCCATGATTGATGCTATTCACCAACATCTCTTGGTAAGCACCTAAGAGCGTATGTCGATTCGAATTCTTTATGATTATACCATGAGCTTATATACCTAAGCATTACCATGTTTCAGAAAAAGAAAGTTAGCTGTATAAGAATTGATGGCCAAACACCTGTAGCTGTAAGGCAAAATTTAGTTACAGATTTCCAGAACAAGGATTCCATCAAGGCAGCAGTGGTATGTTTTAACTCTCATAATTTTGCTTTTGTGTGTTATATTCTACTCCCTCCGTTCCGGAATCTAAGACGTTAAGGGATTGGTTCCGACCAGGTGAAAACGTGCACAAAAGTCGTTTCTACCCCCCCCCCCCCCCCCCCCCCCACACACACACACATTCACAGAAATAACAGGTAATGCCCTCCCGCAGTAGAGCAACCATACCGATTCGATTACATAATTAGAGCGGACAGAAAATTTGTAATTGACGGGAACGACGCTCGCTGGGGTCGTCGCCCCAGCCAAAATTGGAAATCGCCTGGATCGTCGCCGGTCAGGAACAATTCGCTGGGTTGTTGCTGCCCCTCCCGCTGCAGATCCAGTGCCCAAGATCGTCGCTGGCCCTCCCGCTTCAGATTCAGTGCCCAAGATCGTCCCTGATTGCTCCCAGATCGCCGGCCGCTCCCAGGCTCCCAGGTCGACGGAGTTCGCTCCAAAGCTCCCAGGACCAGTTCTTCTCCGCATCGTCCCATTAGGAACTCACCAGCATGGCGACACAAGCGCACCTCCATCCTTGCCGAGCTACATGAGGGAGCTCTGAGGTAGCAACAGAAGCGCAATCACTAGTCCACAGCAAGAACACAATAAGAGAGGATAATTGCAGATCAAATTGCACAAATCCAAGTTAATTGTCCAAGGAACAGCGAGAGGATTTTTTTAAAGAAACACCAATACATTTAATTTAAAAGCAGTCAGAATAGCAGCGGGCACTACAAATAGGCAAATAAGCAAACTACAGCAAGAGCAAGATACAGTCCAACATGCAGACTGTAGACACAATGAGAGCAAGCACTACTGCACGCAATGGAGTATTCGAAGCAAGACCTGCTTGGAACAAGACTATTGACAGCAAAACGAAACGATTTGGAACAAGATCAGGGAATTTCACCAGATCACGCACAAGATCTTGCAATTTTACTCTGCTCCAGTGCTACAGGCCGCCATCCTCCCACTGATCCAGCACCGTCGTCCTCCTCCCGCTGCTCCAGCACCGCCGTCCACCTCCCGCTGCTCCAGCACAGCCATACTCCCGCTGCTCCAGCACCGCCATCCTTCCACTACTCCGCTGCTCCAGCACCGACATCCTTCCACTACTCCGCTGCTCCAGCACCGGCTATCCTTCCACTACTCCCCTGCTCCACATATCTTCTCCAGAAAACAGATCCTGCGCCTGCGCACGGAGATTCGGCACCAGCGCACGCAGATCGGGTGCTTCCACGCCCAGAAGCACGTCGCCGACGCAGAACAATTCGACCTTTAACCTCACACTCTGGTGCAGATGGGGTGGGACGAGGATTAGGGATGCGAGAGGATTCGGGTTGGTGGGGGAGCAAGGGGCGGTAGGGAGCGGCGGGGAGCGAGAGGAAGAGGGCGGCAGCGAGAGGGACAGGCGGCGGCGGTGGGGAGCGACGGGGAGGAGAGTGAGAGGGCGACGGGAGGAGACAGAGAGGCAAGCGTGGGAGAGAGAGGCGGGCGAGTGGAGGGGCAATTCTGGAAACATGAAAATATCCGCAGCGTGACAAATTTTGTACATCAAAATCTTTAACGTCTTAATTTCTTGAACGGAGGGAGTAGTAAGCATGTTGTTCATATAATGTCGACTGAAACTGTGGCCGAGTTTTGATTTTTGGGGAAAAGCAACTTTGTACCATAGAACTTTGAAAGGCCACTCCAGAAATGTTTATATTCTTAGATAATGGCGTGATCAATGATGTTAAGTTGTGGGAAGATAATGGCGTGATCAATGATGTCCATGTCATGTACCAGCAATACATCATAGAAGTACTCCAATAGTGTATCGTAAGTTTTATAATAAGAGGTGAGAGAATATATAAATTCGCTCTGTGTTTCACCTTGGAGCTTGTGGATGGGTTGTTTTTTCCATGTAAATACAAGCTTCCTGTCTATCCTCGTTTTTTCCTTGCCACATCATCATAAATCATTTTTTTTTTTGAAAAGGAAGAAATACCCCTGGCCCATCGGTTGATGCACAGTCATATATTCATCATCATCATAAATCATACATGGCGATAACAATTATATCATCACTACTGGAGATGCCCTCACAAAGGTTTCAAAGTATGCACGTAACCTTATCACATTGAGAAAACTTGGCATTATGCAATGTTCCAACCATACAGGCACCATGTTATCAAAACAACCTTGGGCCTGCGCGCCATCCTACCGCAGACTTAGGATGTACACTGAGTCTCTTTACCTGTAATGGGATGTAACCTCTTTGGAGGCTGTAATAAACTATATCTTTCCAATATAATAACTTTTGCGTTTTCTCGAAAAAAAACGTGGAGAGAATTCTGTTTATTTACTAGGTATATAACCTCATGATAACCTAACACTGTAGTTATCCATCAAAGCTGGAGGCGTCGGGTTAACTTTGACAGCAGCGAGCACAGTAATCTTTGCTGAGTTATCATGGACTCCAGGTGACATTATTCAAGCAAAAGATCGTGCCCACCGGATTGGTCAGGTGAATATTCTAGCTTACTGAGTGGCCTTGCTGCATTTGGTAACTTGTGGGTCCTAGTTTTCTATCAGATTTTTGCTTACTTCTCGTTTTCCAGGTTTATTCGGTGAACATATACTACCTTCTCGCAAATGAGACAGTAGATGATATTATATGGTATATGCCTGGACTTATTTTCCTATATAAATGATGTACTTTTTAGCTCATGCACTGAATTATCTTTTTCCCCTGATGCTTTGTAGGGACGTTGTTCAAAGCAAGCTTGAGAATTTGGGGCAGGTTCGTTATCTGTCCTCTCTCCCTCTCTTTCCTTGCACACTAGCATACTATTTCCTGCTAGCATAATCATCATTTAATCATTAGTGAAGAATGATAGCCGATCGCTTTGGGTTATCTGGTGATGGCAGATCATTAGACTGAAATTACTTATCGTAAAATATATCACAAGATCTGGCTGAAATTATCATGATATTGTTTAAAATCATAAGATCGGATCCTGAGGTTCTAAGTTACTACTTCCTTCATCCGCTGCTTATTCATTTTTAACAGCAATTATAATCTCAACTCATTATTTACACATCTTCCCTAGCTTATCTGCATGTATTGTCCAAAATAATCTCCACTGAAGTTTCTGATATGTTCTTTGGACGTGGTTTATGATATCAATGGTTGATATGCAATGAAAGAGTTTGATAATGCAAGCTTTTATTTTACCAGATGCTCGATGGGGAGGAGAAAACTCTTGCCGTTTCCCAGAGCGAGACTAGGCCAAGCCCCTCGAAGCAGAAGACGCTCGACTCCTACCTCAAGCGATGCAGCACTTCCACGGAAACCCAGCCCAGCCCAAAGAATCGCAGGTTTTGACGCGATTCTAGTTGTTTGTTTGCTGGAGTGGCCCTCTGCTGTGTGCGTCACCGCTGTAAACGAATGCAGTACTGGGTTAGCCGGCAAGGACTGGCCGTGTTGCCTTGTTGTACTTTGCTAGTGGTAGAGTATAACGAGCTTAATTAGGACTTGTAATAGTCGTGAAGATAGGAAGCTATGGCTATGCACATTGACATGTTCTTCTGACGAGGGTAGTAGCAGATGGCCAATGATAATATTCGTTGGCATATTTGCGTGTGAAAGCACAGTGTGATGAAATGTTGCGCAGAAGCGCATTTTGCCATATATGCACGATTGATTTTCAAGGGAAGTTTTTCTACATATACGTAAGACAATGCCAGTAGAAGTAGTTGTTTATGCTCAAGGTGACGCTGAGTTGGCACCAAGACATAATGTTTTCCACAAATTGTCCTAGATCGAGTCAGGGGCAAGTAAAGGATACCGACTTTGCCATGTGTTTCTGATAGAGAAGAACGTTACTTCGTGACTAATGTGCACATGCGAGGAAAGTTTATAGACTAATTTTGCGTTTTTCTCTTTCTGATAGCCACTGTTGCTTTTGCTTTTCCATTTCAGAGAGGCCCTTTCTCTGAAGTCTGAACCAATCCCATTATTATTATCCGCTCCAGGTTTCTATAAATAGCATGCACGAGGGAGAGATACTTACCATATAGTACTCCCTCCGTTCGGAAAAGGATGCTATCCATCCTTTTCCGAACGGAGAGAGTACTAGCTTGGTCGTGCTCTTCAAATAGCTGATTAATTAAGCTCACTCAGAGTTTTCCTGCTCGATAACAATATGCAAGGCTTCGGGGCATCGTCCAGGATCGTGCTCCCGATGTTCCTGCTTGGCTTGGCGATGGCCACCGCCGCAGATGGACGGCGGAGGCTCGTCTCGAGCAGCTCTGACGAGCCGTGCAGGAAGATGACGCTCTACTACCATGACATCCTCTACAATGGCGTCAACAACACCGCGAACGCGACGAACCCATCGGGGCTGAGCAACAACACTTACTTCGGCATGCTGGTGGTCTTCGACGACCCGATGACGGATGGGAAGGCGCTGGAGGAGCCGGTGGCGCGCACACAGGGGTTCTATTTCTACGACAGGAAGGAGACGTTCAACGCGTGGTTCTGCTTCTCCATCGTGTTCAACTCCACGGCGTGCAAGGGCACCCTCAACCTCATGGGCGCCGACCTCATGGACCAGCCGACGCGGGACCTCTCCATCGTCGGAGGCACCGGTGACTTCTTCATGGCACGTGGCGTCGCCACCGTCCGCACGGATGCCACCGACGGCCTCTTCTACTTCCGCCTCCAGATGGACATCAAGCTCTACGAGTGCTACGTCTGAAACTGATTGGGGAGTGAATAAAAATTGATGCCTTTGCATGCCGTATATTTTCATTTTTTAAGTAATAAAACTCCCTTAACGAAAAGCATATACTCCCTCCGTTCCGCATATAGGTCCATGCGAGTATCCTAAGATTGTCGATTTGACAAATTTAAAATGAGTTTTATAACCCCAAATAATATATCATTAGAAAATGCAATTTTTAAAGTTCCAAATGGTATATTTTTGTAATATATAACTCATATTACGATTATTCAAATTAACGACCTAGTCACCTAGAGACATGCGCATGACCTATACACCAAATCAAAGGGAGTATGTTTCCTCCACCGTCTAGTTGTGATGTGTGTCAGTGTGTGATTACAAAGTGTAGAAACTTCTATAGCACTTTTTTTTTACTTATATGTAGCTGAAATAAAGGATTTTTTTTTAGTCCCATGCAGGATGCGCCACTGATTATACCAGTATCTTCTTTCTGGGGTAGTAGAACATCTCATCTTAAATCAGTACTCAAGAAGAATCATGAAACTGCAAACCAATAATAGCTAGGCAATGTCACCACGCCTATTTTTAGAGGGCGTGAGCGTGCTTTTAAGTTTGCAACGAGGCCTGATACAGCTACAGGCCCAAGGTCCATGGAAGCCCCAAGGCCAACTAAGGCTCGGGCCCTCTTCCAATCTATCGTCATGCTCACGCGTCTTCCCGCACACTTCAGCCAGTTTGCTCGACCCCTGACAAAAAAAACCTAGCTCCAGGTTGGCGGCGCCCAGTTCCGTAGCCGCGGACGGCGTCGAGACGAGGAGGAAGAAGCGGCTTGACCTCTCCTGCGATTTTCCATTCTTCCCGGCTTCCCGCGCCGGCGACTCGCGGACCGACCGGAGAAGGCGCCGGCGCCCGGCGGCCATGAAGCTATGAAAGGTAAGGGCTACTGAACTACTGCAGCAAACCAGTCCCATACTGATTGGCTAGTTGGATTCACCCCGCCTTAAATGTGCCACCCTTAGAAGGAGTACCGTACGAAGCATCACGAGAACACGTACGACTTTGATGGATGATCGGCCACATTGAGTACATGTATGTGTGGGCTGAACATTGTACAAACCGTCAAACCCCCAATATCTAGTACTCACCTATCAAAATATAATATGTTCTACCTAGTTTTACCACATATTCCCTCCATCCTTGAAAAGAGTGGACGTTTGAGGTCTAACATTTTTCCACAAAAGTGTGTACATCTACACTCCCAATGCACATTAACTCTAATCTATAAGTTTTTCGTTTACTCATGTAGCAACTTGTGATCTAGCTATTCGCTGATTACTGTCTTAATTACTGCATGCATGAAACATTCATTTAATGACCTTTTCTCAATGGCTGCATGTCGCTTGGGGCTGCCACTTTTCTGTATTAATTAGCCCATGGTGCAAAGTCCCATATCTTCTTGATCTATGTGTAAATTTCCAAAAGAACACTCTTTCGCGGATGGAGGGAGTATGTATCTACACATATTTAACCCCAAGGTTCATGTGACTTGCGCTAAAATATGTCTAGATATGCGTGACAAAAGTAGGTAGAACATTTAATATTTTGAAACGGGGGAGTACATGTGTGGGTTGAAATTAATAACTAGTAAAAAAGAAAGAAAAATTGATTCACAACTTCATATTGTCCCCCCTTCCCCTAACAATTATTTTTCTGTTTTTTTAGAGGATCATATAGGAGAGAATTGTTCTTCGGTTGTTGCAGCACGTTTAGAACTTTAGAGTGATTCTCCGCGTGAAGAAGAATAAAATTAGAGCATTAGAGCCTCGGCAAAAGGATCATGCAGCCAGCCTGGGAGCCACATCCGTCTCCCCAATCCTCTGAATTCACACATGGTCCAAAAACCGAATGACCTAATCTCCTGAGCTTGCTTTTCTACTTATTTTTTTCCTACTAGATGACACGTTGCGCAACCACCATTTGATAATGGCAATGACATGTGGGCTCTGCTCGAGACTGGTTTGTAGCCTCAGTATGTCATGGAACAATTTGATGACTATAAGATGACTTCAAGATCTCTATGGAGATATAATCACGTTCCAAGGAACTTGACCACTTCACTTGTGTGTTACTCTCTCCGTTCCAAATTAGATGACTTCCATTTTTCTACATGCAGATGTATCTAGATGTGTAAATACATCCGTATTTTGACAAATGGAAGTCATCTATTTGGAACGGAGGGGTTTCGGGAAAGTCTCTAGCCGGAGGCATCATTGCCAAACTTACTCGTGGAGGAATTTTGCTACTTTCCTGAATGAGACATGAGTTTTTTAAATACATCCGTATTTTGACAAATGGAAGTCATCTATTTGGAACGGAGGGGTTCTGGGAAAGTCTCTAGCCGGAGGCATCATTGCCAAACTTACTAACTCGTGGAGGAATTTTGCTACTTTCATGAACGAGACATGAGTTTTTTGTTTCAGATTTCATTGGGTTCCTTGATGTTGAACAAAAGGTGAGAGCAAAAGACACACACACTCGAGTTGTTGAGGGAGGTTTAAGACTCAAGAGCCAAACGTGTTACAAAAAAAATTCAGACCCACAAGTGTAAGAACAAGTCTACCAACTTAAAGAAGAAAAGTGATAAGAAGAAATGTGGATGTTATGTTCGTGGTGATCCTTAGCATTGGACTCGGTGTTGCCCTAACCGCTATGATGTTGTTATTGGTGATTATGAGATGAAGGATTATGGTTATGGTATATTTTACTATCCTTTCAGCATGTCATTTTCTCGAATGGTGGATTGACACAGGTGCAAATGTACACGTATGTGATATCTCCATTTTTTTTCTGCGACCCGTTCCTGATTAGCACAGAGGAAGTCCGTGAGGCATGGTAAGAACAAAATATGGAGATATTAGCACATACATGTATATTGGCACCCTTGTCAATCCACCATTTAGGAGAATAACATGGTGAAAGGATAGTAGGAGATATATGGTACCCTTAATCTTTCATCTCAGTAACATCAATAACATCATCAGCAGTCCGGATGCTTTCCCCCCATGGACGCCTATCATAGCAGGTAGGGCAACTCGGAGCTTATGTTCAGGATCATCGCAAACATTTTTTTGAATAGACCGCAGACATGACATCCATGTTTGTTCTGATGATTCTTTTCTTAAAGTTGGTAGACCATGAGGTATTGTTCTTGCCATCAAATTTTGTTTTGCTCTCAGACTTGTTCTTGTTCTTTAACTTCAGTGTCTGGATTTTCTTTTTATGTACCACGTGGACACTTCAATCTCCCTTAACAAGGTGAGCACGTCTCTATTTTGCTCTTGCCTTTTCTTCCACATCAAAAGACCCAATGAGATCCAAGACGAAAACTTATGTGCCTTATGTTTAAGAAGAGTAGTAAATTCCTTCACGAGTGAGAAAGCTGGATCATCCTGGTTTGTTGGCGACTATGGAAGCAACGGAATGCTAGGGTTTTCAGAACACCAGAGGCCAATTCTCGGTTGGAGGATTAGTGGACCAAATCTGTGCGGAGTGGGAGCTCTGGAGATATGCAGGTCTAGGAGGGAGTAACATATTTGCGAGAGTAGTACACTAAATTTAGGAGTGTGGTGTGGAGTGGGTGTGAACAGACGTCGTTTGTGATGATCTGTCAGGTTGTATCAAATGCTTTCTCTTCTATATAAATAAGGTACGCAATTGCGTACTCTAAAAAAAAAGCTGGATAATGACGCCTCCGGCAACAGACTTGTCCGGTAACACACACGTGAAGTGCTCAAGTTCCTTGGCAAGTGATTATATTTTGTGAGCCTGCTCAACCAAAGATCCGTCACTGGTCATCTTGCAGTCATCATATTTCATGACATGCAACTCATTGCCACTGTCCGAGGCACCGCTTGTCCTCGAGCCGCCAAACATGTATGACAACACATGTCCTATCTCGGTTCGGCGCATTCCAGAAACCTGTCGTGCACGTCGTGACGAGGCCGGCGGAGGAGGAACACGCGTGTGTATCTTCTTCTCATGCTCATACAACAACTAGTGAAGTGGTATCCCTTGTAAGGAGCTCCAACTCCCTATAAACTAACAATGTGAGAATAAACTTTAGTCCCACCAACCTCTTTGCAGGTTAAGGGTTATTGACTTGGTAATATATGGGCTGGCCCAAAGGAAATAATCCAGCAATCCCCCACCAGATCGGAGAGACGCACAATGTGGATTACATCATATTGTAAGTTGCTCATATATTCAACAAACTAGAGCAGCTTGTGTTGTGGAAAAAAGAGGGGCATAAATCATTTCACATGGAGGCCTGATCAGTGACCATTCTCCCTGGTGTTCCATGTTTCAAGTGCAGATTAGTTTCTCGATGAACGACCCTAAGGACGTGAAGGGCTTGGCAGTGTCGTTGGGAGAGCTACACGTGGAGGCATCACAATCATCACCATCGAGGGAGGAAGGAATTGGTTGGCACGGTGCCCCTAGCCTTGTCTATTGTTTCCATGTTTCTGCTTAATCAAGCAATGAAGGTTCTGTTTGAATATGCATTCTATGTCATTAACCTGTTGTTTTCCACCAATTTTGATTCAGGCCATGGTGATAGTGCTGCTGCTGCTGATGATGACATTTGGGGTGATGCCTCTGATTCTGAAGGACATGGTTCCATCTTAGACAGAGAATGGTCCCATAGGCAGAACCAGTTTCTTAAGGTAGATAACGGTCCTGACTTGTGACTTCCATGATTATTGGCTAATTATGACTTTGCATTGATATAGAAAGAATGTTTGAAACCAAGTTTTTCGGTTTCTCTTAGATGGGCTACAGGGATGGCATAACTGAAGGGCAGAAGGATGCTGCCCAAGAGGGCTTTAACATTGGGTTTAGGCAATCTGTGCATGTTGGATACAAGTGGGGTCACGTTCGTGGGATCACTAGGTATAGTGTATTTCTAGTTGTACTAATAACTTTTTCTTCTATGTACTTCCTGGTGTAACATCCTCATTTATTTTATCTCATTTTTTTTCTGTTGTCCTTCAAGCAGTGCATTGGACAGTCTTCCCAACAGTCTGAAAGAAAAATTGTTGCTGGATGACGAGCGTCTAGGAAAACTTGAAGAGATGCACAACTCTGTGCAGGAAATCTCAGCAGAGGGTGCACTGCAGCTGTTTTGCGAGAGTGTTCTTCAGGATAACAGTCCATCAGAGGAAAGCTGGCCCCAAACTGTTCGAAACGACCTTCTTATGTTGCTGCATGAATGCCCTGATGTTGTAGTTCGTAAGGAGTTGCCACAAGCTCCGTGATTAAGTTTGTAAAATGGAATTGCAAGCATCACTGATTTTCAAATCTGGCAGAGTCATGTAGATTGAATTCTTCTGAAGCATGTGTTTGCAAATGCTGTGATACCAAGAGTATTCATCCGTCGCCATGCTCTGGTTTGCTTGTGCCTTTGGCATTTGCCGATGAACTGTATTGATACTAGAAAAATGCACGTGGGCTGCTACGGGAGTGGGAGTGAAAGAATAAATTATGATTAAAATCAATTCAAATTTACCGTCAAATATAAATGACCTACATAGAATAACATATTTTTTTTACTTGGGTGAGTATTAAGTTGACACAACAGTAAAATAACTCGATGGTTAAAAATGTATGTTTGTACATTTTTTTACCTTTGTGGTAACTTGATATAATGCCATATGTCCTTTTGGTATAGATTAATCATCATCAATGGAAGATACACTAATCTCTGCTTTTTTTTTTCATTGGTCATCCCTGCATATCGATTATGTCTTTTTTCCTTCTACCTCCTTATCCATGATGGAAGATTGCCTCTCAAATTGCTTGCATGACTGTCCTTGATTAAAAAGAAGAAACATATAAGGTTTTGCAAAGAAGAAACATATAAGGTTTTGCATCTCACGTACAAACTTTAGCTCGCCGAGATGCGCACGTAGAAGTTTTTTGCCAAGCAGACTGGTTGATCGATCGATCAG
Source organism: Poa pratensis (assembly GCA_947311845.1). Classification (NCBI taxonomy): domain Eukaryota; kingdom Viridiplantae; phylum Streptophyta; class Magnoliopsida; order Poales; family Poaceae; genus Poa; species Poa pratensis. The sequence continues at coordinate 44,271,729 of CAMZMU010000052.1, forward strand.
GTGGGCATGCACGAATTTGCTAGTATGGCTACGACTAGTTTCCTTGGCTAGCTAGCTTGATGTACATCGAACTTCTTCATGCGACTTGCTTCTCCCCGAAACACACAGTACGACACCATGTGTCGATTCAGTTGTCTCTCAGTCTCAGAGGCACCCGGCGCTCCACATCGGCTCGACGCAGGCGACTTTCTCGGCTTCCAAACACTGATCACCCTCCTCGGGACCACATCCACGATTGTCTTCTGGGACACGCGCGCCGTCGTCGTCCTGAAGGATCGGGTTCTCTTCCCGGAGCTGCACCACGAGGTACTTGGCGAGTTGAACTCGCGACCATGCTTCTACCGCGGCCAGCCTCGCGCAGAGGTTCTCCCTCTCCTTGCCAAAGGATTTGTCCTTCCTGCTCGTGGTGTTGCGCTCGTGATCCCTGATCCGTTTCGATCTCTTCTCGTGGTCAATGGATCCGTTCACGATAGAAATCGACAAGCCACATATGAATTGCCGGCTTTGATCAGGTAAAGCTGTAAGGGTATCGCTAGGGAGAGGGCTCCCTTTGCGAAGGGCACGGCAGCGTTCGCAGGGCACCACGTGGTGGACTGTCCGAGGTGGAGAAAACGAAATTGATTTTGCCAGCAGAACATCACGCCAAGGAGCTGAGCAAGCCGTGCGTCGATCGATCACACGAACGAGAAGCTGGTCGATCACGCGAATGAGCAGCCACGCGCATGCATGTGCCTACATAGGTCCCGAAGCCGTACGTCTCCCGCACGGCGCTGCGCGTCGCTCGGCGAGTACAAAAGTACACACAATAGAAAAGTACAAAATACATGAAACTAAAAGTACATAATAAGTAGAACATAAAGTACAAACCATATACAACTAGGAGTACAACAATAAAGTTCTATTTGCAGTACAAAGACAGTGTACAAAACTAAACAGAACATGAAGTACAAAATAAATAAGAAGTACAAGTACACATAAATAGTTGTACAAAAATACCCAGAAAGTACAAGTACACAAAAAATGGAGTACAAAATCACACATGAAGTACAAGTAAACAGAAAACTGAGTACAAAAGTACGCAGAACAAAAAGTACAAAATACATGGAAGTGAAAGTACGTAATAGACATAACAGGAAGTACAAACAAAAAGTTTGTCAGAACCTATTAATATGGGATCTAGTTTTGAAGATCTCGACGTGAGGAGTCCAAAAGTGAAAACGGTTCGTAATTTGGATGAGCGGTTCTCAAAATATTTCGTTTTGAAATTTCGGTTTCGGAAAATAAAAGGCAAAATCTATCCCTCCCACCTCACGTATCCCTTCCTCTCTCATCCTCCCCCCTTTCAATCTGGTAGCGACACTTAGCGGCCATGCAAATAATGGTGGGGGACCGAGCAACGAGAAGATGACACTTGTCACGACGAGAATGAGGGTGAGCTTCCCTTTGCAAAGGGAAGCCTTTTTCTAGTGATTTCGGGTAAAGCTTGCTTGATGAGCCGCCCTCGTTATTTTTCTGATTGGGCCGTGCGTCCGACGTACGAACCAAACGAACCCGATCGAGCGAACGCGACGTACGACGTACCACTGACGAAGGAAGAAACACTACTCGTATTATGTAGTAGAGATTCTTCATTAATATTGTGATATTCTTGGGAAGGTCTGTATAATTGTGAAATTCGCCAAAATGAATATCTTCTTTTCATTGGTAGCAATATGTTATGTAGCCTACAAGCAACGTAATCTCAATTCTAATGCCACTCCGTTGCGAGTAATACAAGACAAACGAAGCAGCTAGTTGATGAAGAAACAATGATCATTGACCCAACCGCATCCTACCCACTAAAAAATACATTCAACTTGTTTTTCGAGAGACTTGTAAAAAAACTTTTTTTTAGAGATAATGCATTCAACTTGGGTAGTACATACAACAATACAAAAGGCCAGTGGCGTGAGCGTGGGCCCACACTCCAGTTAAGCACGGGGAGTCGGGGACGCCACCGAACTATTCTCTCCTCCCCCGGTGGAGGCCGCCTCGCGCAACCATCTGCATTTTATATGCCGGAGCTGGTCGCTCCCTCCACCTCCACCCAACCCAGCCTAGCCGAAGAACAAGATCGTCTCACGTCGACGATGGGCTCGCCGTACCAGGTGGAGGTGACCGTCGGCTCCGCCCGCGACCTCAAGAACGTCAACTGGCGCAACGGCAAGCTCGAGCCGTACGCGGTCCTCTGGGTCGACTCCGGGCCCAAGGTCTCGACCCGCGTCGACCTCGACAACGGCGAGTCCCCGTCCTGGGACGACAAGGTCCTGGTCCCGCTCCTCCCGCCCACCAGCCGCCTCCAGGACGCCGTCCTCTACATCGACGTCGTCCACGCCAACGCCGCCCAGGGGGTCAAGCCGCTCGTGGGGTCCGCGCGGCTCCCGCTGCGGGACGTCCTCGACGACGCCGGCGTCGGGGGCAAGGCGTCGAGGAGCTTGAGGCTGAAGCGGCCGTCCGGGAGGCCGCAAGGGAAGCTGGAGGTGCGCGTCGCCGTCAGGGAGCCGTCGCGGTACTACGACTCTGGCGCGGCTGGTGGGTACCCGGCCCCCGCGGGCTACCCCGGTGCCGCTGGCGCGTACGGCGGGTATGGTGGCGCCGCACCCGGTGGATACGGTGGGTTTGGTGGTGGCGCCGCACCCGGTGGGTACGGTGCTCCAGCTGTAGGAGGCTACGGGGCCGCGTACGCCTCGGCGGCGCATCCGGCAGGGTACCCGGCTTCGTACGGCGCCGCGCCGCCGCCTCAGGCAGCGTACGGCGCCGCACCGGCTTACGGTGCCGCGCCTTCGGCGTACGGCACGAGCACGACGGCGTACGCAGATCCGGCGAAGAAGAAGAAGCAGGGGCTGGGCGTGGGGGGCGGTCTGGCGGTTGGCGCGGCGGCGGGGGTGCTGGGTGGGCTGGCGCTGGCGGAAGGGGCGAGCTACTTGGAGGACAAGATCGAGGATGAAGTCGCCGAGAGGGTCGAGGAGGACCAGTACGATGGCGGCGGCGACTACGGCGGGGGCGACGACTACGCCGGCGGCGACGACGGTGACTATTAGCTACATGTGGCTCGATCTGAAGAAGCGTCCCGTTCCGAAGTCCGAACACATCGTGCATGCGAGTCAAGTCGTCTCATTATGTGTTGACTTTCTTCCGTGGTTTCTGTATTATTGAATTTCGATTTCATTTTGTTCTTCTTTTCGGTGTTATGAATTGATGATGGCCATGATCGATCGAAGAGTTCAAGAAAGCTTGTTGTGCCATAATGTCAAGGTTAAATAGTCTGACCACATGCATGTTGATACTCTACTTGATGCTAATGCCTCTCGAGTCTCGATCAACTCGCATTGATTCCTTGCTTCACCTGCCTATTTGCAACTTGCAATGGTAGTTCAGTGTTTTTCTTGTGCAAGTGGGAGACTTTAGAGCCTAATTGAACCTCTATTTTTTCGGCCTCCATAATGGTTTCGCAGTCTCCTCTGAAATGTTAGAATCTAACAGTTTTGACAGAATATGCAACTAGGTGTAAAGTTAGACACCGTAGAGTGGGGCCCAGTATCAATTTCATCATACAATCTATATTCGACATATGTATATCAAAATGAAATACTTGATCATCCATCAACCAAAATAGACCAAAATAGCACCATAAATGCTTTTCACCATACCATGGATGATAAAGATAGCTTCGAAAGAATCACACATGTTCATGACTATATCATGACATCCGTTTACTCCTTGAAACCAACATAGTTGAACGAGTGATCTTCCAAAAGTCTTTTACCTTCTCATCCATCTCGTTGGATCCAAAATAATGAACTTGTTTTCATCGAGTCTCTTGCACCTCATCTCCTCACTGACCTTCGACATCATCTTGTCGGTTTCTTACCTCAACCTTGTCTCCTCGAGCACAAGCCTACGCTCCTCAGGCAATTTGCGAGACTACATTGCCTACATATCGGCCTCATACTTCTCTTGCTTCTTCAATTTCTGCTTCATCGCCTCCAAAGCCTTCAAGCGTATATAGTATCCTTCTCTTGCCACCTCTTCTCGAGAAAGCTCAATCCTAGCTTGGAGAGCCTTCTTGAAAACATGAGAGGAGGCAAGAATTGCTCAAGGGGGCCAAAATTGGTAATTATCGGCAGTCGTGTTAATTTTCTATAAGTTGTATCTAAAACTGGTTTATACATAAAAATTTGGTTGACATATCATGGCATAGAGGGCAAGGCCCCTGCTGGTCCCCTAGCTCCGCCACCGCTTGGAAAGCACCTTCTTCATATTCATCATCTCATCAATCTTCTCCCTCATGATAGCTACTTTTGGCTCTCTTTCTCTCCCTTCATAATCATATCCAATTGTAGCTCTCACAACCATCACAATCTAAAGGATCTTGAGAAGATTGAGTGCCATTCATAGGCCTCTTTAGTGGATCCTCATCATTTCTGAACTCCCATTTGTGATGACCTTTGAGCAAGCCCCATCAATGGACGAGGTTGAAATTCTTCCCTTTGGATTTCGGTATCCGCGAGAACGTCTCATGTGTGTATCTAGGCGAGTTTTCACATGAAAGAGTGGAATTAGACAAATTTTAAAAAAATCTCACCATAAAAGAAATGTGTCATAACATAGCTCACATATAGCTCGACCTATAGAGCACATGTTGAGCATCAGCTGCAATGGTCCGAGACAACCCCCACTGATTTCAGAGAGACATCAGAGTCCGATAGGAACCATGCTTGACAATGGGTGTTGAATGCTTTGGGAGTTCGCACCCAATACCCGTTGCTGGTTTGGTCGTTCCTAAATCCATAATACCGAATGCATATACTATGAAAATATTAGGTCAAACTTGGTACCTTTAAAACCAGAAGGCAAAGTATAAAAAAAGGAGTACAACGATTGAGAATCAATTGGCCGCGGCCCCTGTGTTCCACGTGGGCTTAATGGACCTTTGGGCTGCCACCGGGCCACTCGCGCACGTTAGAGAAAAAAAAAAGAACTGCCATACCGGAATGGCCCATAGGAGATGCCAGCCCAGCGTCCTGCTTCCTGGCTCTGCTCCTCCTCCCCGACGCGGCGGCGACACACACGGGCAGCAGGCGGCTAGGCGCTAACCCTACTGGAGCGGCACCACCTCGGCGCCCCTACGCCGCCCTTGCCCGCTGCCTGGCGCCCTCTCGCAAGGCCCCTTGCCGGGCTCGCGACCCCGCCCTCCTCTCCTGCAGTCCCTCCCGCCAGCCGGTAGGACGCGGCCCCGCGCCCCTCGTCGGCAAAAGGCAGCTCGTCAGTCGGCAGGGCACGGCAAGAGTTGTGAGTGTTTCACTCTCATTTTGTGATTGATTCCCCAGTCTAGAATATAGGATTATCCTTGATTGATGCAAGTAAAGAAGAATGCCATCATTTATCGCTTCCAGAAAGAAGATTATGGAGTTAAACGATAATTTTCTCATTTTTGTTGCGAGTAAAATAAATAAATAAATAAATAAATAATTCAAATGATATTTGAAGTTGATGTATTGTCTAAGGGAAGAGAAGTTATCCCATGTCTGAAGTTATTCATTTTATTCTTTTGGTAATATTTCTTGCGTACTTTGTATGCTATAGAACGTGAGTAGAAATGATTGTTTGATTCTTTTACTTCTTCATTTCATAGGTCTTCTCGTCAGTTAGTAGCACTCAGGTTGGTACCAATGAGCAAGAAGAAGAACAAGTGTGAGAGGCCAATCAAGTCGCTGAAAGATGCTGAGCAAGCGTACACTCTTTGCCCTGTTGTGCTGTTAACTACCTTTGTGGCTATGCGTCTTGGTATTTTTTCTTACTTCACTGATCATTTGGTATTTCACCCTAAACAGAGTTACTTCAGATTACATCGGAGGAGATTCCCTGGATGAACTACTATCGCAGCTTATCAGGTAATTAACGTTACCCTCTCTGCATTTCTTTTTTTTTCCTGATTCTAATATTGAAATGGTATACTATTGTCTAGGAGCGTGGAGGTTGCAAAAGCTTCAAGGGGAGGATTGCCAGAAAAGATATGGATGAAGGTATTGTCATCCTTGCTAAATTTCAGCAGGAGTCTACTGTTGTTTCCTCGGGATAAAGTAGTTCTGTTGTCATGACCATATTCAATATATTCTGATGTTTTTTTATGTTTTGCATTTGTTCTTTTTGCCCTCATAGCAACAATTTTGTATTGGGGTCAATGACGTGACAAGGGTTCTCGAGCGAATGCCTGCTACCGCTGCTCCTCATTCTGTCTGTTCTACTGAAGCATCCACCCGCACAGCCTTGCGGAGAGCTCCTCTGGTCCCACTTCAGGTTACTTTTGTTTCTTAACAATGCACGGACTTGGAGCTCCATTGTGTACATCAGCTAGATTAAAGCAAATGAACTCTTAATTGCAGCATATATTTGGTTTAATGCTGTGTGTCTGCATTTCTATATGCAGACACCGTAGGTGTAATGTCTCCATCATCCAAAAAATGTATTTGTTCTAATTACAACATCTCTAGCTGTTTTCATATAAAGAAAGACACAAGTGCTTATCTGGTCAAATATTCTTGAATGACTAAAATACTCTAGTCATGGTTACATTCGTTGAAGACCGTAGTGTGAATTTAGGCACCAAATATATCTGTCAGCTGCACAAGTGACAGTTAAATTGACTGTTCTCAAAACGTTGCATCAATTACCGTCAGGTTTAGTCAAGAGAAAAAAGTAAGGGGCTTTCAAGTGTTACATATGTTTATATATCTGTAGTACCTGAATGCCAAACACTAAAACTGACAATATTTCACATCTTCTTCCGTGCTACTGTAGGCTGTGCTTGTAGCTGCCGATTGCAATCCCAAATGGCTAACAAAACACATACCAACCCTGGCAAGCACAAGGCAGGTTCCTGTATTGTGCCTCAAGGACAACAAAGGAAGCTCACTGAGGTTAGGTCAAGTGGCGAATGTTCGAACAGCTCTGGCCATCGGAATAAAGGTTACATTTCTTTCTTTTCTTACTGATTGCCAATATGGCCTCTTAAAATCACTCATGAAATCTCTGTTTCAACGCATATTAGGCCAGAGGCAGCATAATCAATAAGACTATTGATGAAGTACTGACGGGTAGTAAAGCCGGACCCGTTGAAGAGAAAATTAACACCCCCGTTCCCACTCCAACTCCCAGTCCAGTAGCATGATGAAGTAGGATCCGAATCTCTGTGTACTCATCATTCCAAGAACATACCCAAAGGGAGAGGTTTCTCAGGGTGATTAAGTGTGTTGCTGACTTGTAGTGTATCAGTCAAAACTTCAACCCTGGTTCCGGGGCAGTATCTTATGCCCTCAATACTCATGCATAATAAGCATGTGCCTGGTCTGTCAGTTTGGAGCAATTTGGCGGAGAAGAGGATGATGATATGCCTGGAACTTTTTCTGTAACGCCGCAGTCTGCTTCATTTGGTCATGTCCCTGATTCTGAAGCAGAATCGTTCGTGTGCATCACAAAAGCAACACTCATGTCATAACTTTGAAAGCAAGTTTGAAATTTTGGCTTATCTTACTCAGTGAGTGGAAGGATCTTGGCAAATGGCAATGAATCTCGATTGAACGGTTGATACCAAGTTGCCTCGTGAGTGTAAAGATATGCCTTTTGAAAGCATTATTTTTATTTGTTACGTCCTTGTGGGTAATTGGTGTTCACATTATGTATCCTTAACCCCTCTGGTGGCGTACCATGCCTCCTTCTCCTATAACAGTCACAACGTTTTGTATCCGGCAGTGGTCAGAGACCGGCTAGTTCAACAGAGTGGGTTACCATTGGTTTGCGTTGGTGTATGTGGCGTAATTTTGTGGCGTTCGTCGTGCCTGTTTATTTTTGAATCAACCTGACACCTTTTTAGTTAATTAATGAAGTAAAGCCAAACCTTTTGCCTCAGTTTTAGAAATATAGACGAACAAGTCAAACGCTCATACACATCAATGACACACGATAGCATCACATGCATGCAACTGTCCACACCACACTGAACATCGAAAAAACAAACGCACAAGCAGCATATCACTCTCCTTATTGGCACACATTAGTAGATGCTTGAACTTGGTGCTTCTTCACTATCATCACACGTAGCACTCGTAGAGCTTGATGTCCATGCGCAGGCGGAAGTAGTACAGGCCCTCGGATGAGTCCGTGCGGAGGGTGGCGATGCCGCGCGCCATGAAGAAGTCGCCGGTGCCGCCGACGACGGAGATGTCCCGCGTCTTCTCGCTCATGAGGTCGGCGCCCATGAGGTTGATGGTGCCCATATGTGCCGTAGAGTTGAAAACGAGCGAGAAGCCGAACCACGCGTTGAAAGACTCTTTCTTGTCGTAGAAGTAGAACCCCTGCGCGCGCGCGCCACTGGCTCCTCACCCGCCACGGGCAGCGCCTTCCCCACCGTCATCGGGTCGTTGAACACCGCGAGCTGGCCGAAGTAGGTGTCGTTGCTCAGGGCCGACGGGTTCGTCATGGCGGCCGACGTCGCGTTCGCGGTGTTGTTGACGGCGTTGAAGAGGATGTCGTGGTAGTAGAGCGTCATCTTCTTGCAGGGTTCGTCGGGGTTGCTGCTGGAGACGAGCCTCCTCCGGCCGTGGGCGCCGCCCGCCAAGCCGAGCATAAACACCACGACCACGAGTCCACGACGGCCAGAGACAGCTTGGAAAATGCTGCGACACCCTGCATCGTTGTAGGTGCGCAACTGATCTTGATGCTGAGTACAAGCTGCTAAAAGTATCGGAGCAAGATCAGTGGCGGACCTAGGATTTTGCCATTGGGTATGCCGCCCATAAAAATTATTGATCATTTTTATAAATCTATTTACCAATTAAGTAAGTAATAACAAAATTGCACTGTAATACGGTATAAAAGCAATAATAACTAATATGTAACTGAAATATTAAGTACGAAAGTTTAAAATTACCATACAAATATTTCAAAACTCATATTAATATTCGGAAATATACATAAAAGAAAGTTACAATATTACTTGTCTGGCCTACGCCTTCTTAAAGACATGAAAGTCTCGCTAATATCATCTTCCTCCATGTCGAAGAAAATGTCCCGCTCAATGTTTGTGACTAAACAATTATCCAAGAGACTATCACCCATCTTATTTCTTAACTTATTTTTCACATAATTCATTACAGAAAACACCCTTGCAACACTTGTTGTTGCCACCGGTAGAATCAGTACCAATTTCAGAAGCAAGTAAACCATATCATACACTTTATCCCTCTTTGTTTCAACAAGTTTAGCTGAGAGGTCAACAAGATTCTCTAGACCTTGAAAGCTTTCATCTCGTCTCATGTCATCAATGTAATTATCAAGTTGCAGTTCAAGCTTAAGCAGATCATTGCTCATAATATCATTGGGGTAGAATTCAGCTAGTCTGCGTACCTTCTGTGCGTCAAAAGAAGCAAACGAATTTGCAGGATTGAAAGCCGACATGCAAGACAATAACTCCATATTAACCTCATCAAAACGATTTATCAAGCTCTTGACTAATTTTGTCAATGACACCAATATATACTTCCCTTCTAAAGTGGTCATCATTTGTTTGTTTTCTTGCACGAGCATTCCGTGTTGATTTTCCATAAGGCACATAATTACCATCCATAGAGGGGACTTCAACACCATGTTTCTCACAAAACAAAGTGACCCTCCCAAGAAATTGAACCCAGCCAGTAGACCTTAATTGTTGCATTCTCTCGTTTGCCCCATTAACAAGTCTGATTGCATTAAGAATATCTTGCTCCCTTCTTTGCAAACATTGAGATAACTCATTTGTATATCCAAGAATAATAACCATTAAGTGTGCAAAGAAAACAAACTCAAAGCTCTCAAATGCTCCAAGCACATAATGTATTCTTGTCCAATCATCCTTATATGAAGTACCATCTCGAAGTTCGGTGAGTACATCATGAATTGTGGAAAACATAACAACAATGTTGTACACTGTTTTGTAATGTGATCCCCACCGAGTGTCACCAGGCCTTGGCAAAACCATCTCTTGGTTTAATCCACTCCCAATTTCAAGTTCACCACAATCAAGTGCTTTCCTGATACTCTCAAGCCTAGCATTTCGAATCATGTCATGAGGCTTATAAGAAACTCCAACAATATTCAATAAAAGTGAAACTTGATCGAAAAAACTCACACAATCAGTATTGCCCTTAGCAATAGCAATAAGCACTAGCTGCAGCTGATGTGCAAAACAATCAAAATAATACGCAGAAGGTGATTCTTTCATAATCAATGTTTTTAGCCCTTTAATATCTCCTTTCATGTTGCTAGCCCCATCATAACCTTGCCCACGGATTTGACTCATAGTCAAGCCCTGACTTTTAAGTAAAGCGCATCCTTAAGTGATAAAGAGGTAGTATCATCTACATGAACAACTCCAATAAAGTGCTCATATGGCCTTCCCGATTGATCAACATAACGCAAACAAACTGCTAGTTGTTCTTTATGTGAAATATCGCTAGACTCATCTGCTAAAATTGCATAGGGCTCATCACCAAGTTCTGCAATTATTTTCTTTCTAGTTTCTATGGCACAACATTGAATAATTTGCTTCTGTATCTTTGGGCTAGTTAAGGTGCAATTACCTGGAGCATTGCTCAGAACATACTTACGCACCTCTTCACTATTTCTTGCAAGAAACTCCAGAAGTTCAATAAAGTTCCCTCTATTGCTAGAATCTTCACTTTCATCATGTCCACGGAATGCCAATCCTTGATGCAAAAGAAACTTGATGCATCTCAATGAATATGTCAACCTTATCTTGTAAAGACGAAGATCCTCATCAGTCCACTTTTCAATGTGATAATCAATTGCTACCTTGAGATTTGTGAAACCAACGTATCTCTCTTGAGCTGCATTATGTGCCTTAGAACAGATATGTTTCAAAAGTGAGTTCTCTCCTATATTCCAATTGTTCCAACCATCAACAGTAAAGGTATCTGACCCAGTACCCTTCTTGAACAAGTAGCATACAAAGCAAAATGCAGAATCCTTCTTGATACTATATTCAAGCCACTCATGTTTATAAAGCCATGCACAATTAAACTGACGATCTATTTTTCCAATCTTCTTTTTTGGGAAAGCATGTGTATAAGGTTTGGACGGACCTTTAAGAATATATGTTCTTCGAACTGCATCTTGATCATTAATAGCATAACTTTGAATGGGATGTCTTTCACCTGGATCATACGAAAGGTTATTGATGTCATAAACCGGCGGCGGCGGTGGTGGTGGAGGCGGCGGCATATGGTTCACAGTTTTCTCAGTTACTCTCTTTGGCTCTTGACTGTGCTCTTCCGTTGAAGTTTCATCTGGCGAAGGATTTGAAGCGGCGGCAGCCTTTTTTGCCGCGTGTTTTTGAAAAAGAGATGCAATGTCGTTGTTTCTCTTCATAACTGAAATGATTGAAGCAAAAATAAACACGGTGAGAACAATATCTGGCCTTTCATATAACAATAATCACATGCGATGAAGGGAAACTCAAAGACTACCGTGCAACGTGATGATCGACAAAATATGAACTTGCTAGTTTGTGGCCGGCGGCGGTCAGCGGCGACGAGGCGAAGCGAGAACTCGCCGAAGTCAGATACCTAGATGTGTGCCCTGGATATCAAGCGAAGTAGTACATATAACCAATCAATCACCGATTCTCAAACCCTAAATCAGCTAGCTAGCTTGGCTGGGCGTCAATCTATATTGTACTTTGGCGGACAGAGGGATACCTGGCAAAGGCGCCTTCAACCGTGGCGGCGTGGCGTTCCGGCCGGCCGGCGGCCGCGGCAGCTGGGCGCCTAAAAAGCTGGGCGCCTAAAAATATGCAGGTCGATCAGTCAATGATGGAGAGTTCCGCGAGACCCGCGCTAACTGCTCTCCGATCGATAGTTTTCTCCTATTGCTAATTCCCGTACCAGGCCGACTAGTAGTAGTAGTAGTAGTACGTACGTGGGCTGGGCCGCAGGGTATGCCATGGCCCACCCGGCATACACTGTAGATCCGTCACTGAGCAAGATGTAGAGGACTGCTAAGTGAGCATGCAGCTCGTGCTGCTGTGGTGTTGTGAGCTCGACTTGTGCACGGAAATGCAATACCACACGTAGGAAGGGCCCAAAGGGTTATCTCTACCATCCACACGTAAGATCCGACGGCAGCATGTTGGTCAAAATTTGGACGCGCATTTTGCAGAACAGTCCATACCTTTCCAGCTTTTCACAAATGGATCACACATATTTCGAATCACAAAAATAGTTTCTATGTTGTTGTACACTATTTCAAAGAATATTTCTTCCCAGAATATATCCAACAATATTGAAAATATTGTTTTTTAAAAATATTCAACAATTTTTAGAGAGTTTCAAATAATGTTTCATAGTATAAGATTTTATTTCGAGTTTTTTCAATGAATATATTTCCATAAAATAGTCAATAATACGAAAATATTTTCTTAAGAATATTTCAAACATATTTTCTTATAGATCTTTTCTCAAGATTTTATTTCACAAAATATTCTTACTAGTTTCAGAAGTATGTTTTCATATTTTTGGTCATGTTCCATCCCATATTTTGATGATTTCGTATGAGTATTTCGTAGAAATGTTCAAAAGAGTTTCATTTCTGTTCCGCTTCCATTTCAAATCTGTTGGACCATTTTTCAGCCAGGCGATTTAAGATACTAACAAAGTAATATAACATAGGATTTTTTTTACGTATTTTTTCCACCAATATTGAGATTGAACAGAATATTATTAATGATCCATCACGATTCAAATTATGGATAAAAATGTTCCAACTTGTTCATATACCAGTCAGACAAGATCCACAAGTCATACATTTCAGAGAATAATCTTATAATTTCCACACACAATTCACAGATCCATGAATCTTTGATGGAACGAGATCCAATCAAGAACTACATAGGATCCATTCATCAGAAAATATTAATCGGTTACATTCCAAGATTTTATCAAATCATTACAAGCTTCGTAAGAGATTAGGATGAATAAAACCATATCTAACACCACAAAATATTTACAGAAAATTCGAAGAAAACTCACAGATGATTCATACAATAGAGGATGCATGAACAGGTACAAGAAAATCTTCCAAAAAAATTAAGGATACCGGAATGAATCACTAGTTGATCACTGTAAATTGAAGAAACAAAAATGTAACAAAAACAAAGAGAATAAATATAGATCTGGGCCATGTACAACCCAGATCTACAACGAGAAAATCCAGTAAGGAAACCCCCACAGATCAGGACCTATCGGCCATACTTGATGAAAAAAATAGCCAGGACCAGGGCCGGATCGATGCCCTACCGACACCACTAATCAATCCAAGAAAAGACAAAAAAAAGGCATACAAAAACAAGCACGCAAATACAAAATAAACTCAGAACCAAATAACAAGATGGGCCAGATCAAGGCCAACGAAGCCAATATCTGAGCACGGCATGCCCAGATCGTCGCTGAGGTCACACACGAATCCGGCAGGCGAGGTCGAGGTCACCCACGAATACGGCAGGTCATGGTCGAGGTCGTCGCGGCAGATCCGGCCAGGGATTACGGTGCCCGGAGCCCACGGATTCGCGGAGGGACGACGCTGCCGAGGTCGAGGTCGCCGTGCCCGGATTCACGCAGGGACGACGGCGGCCGGTCGGGCAACCGCTTCCTCTTCCACACCAGAGCTCGCCCCGCCACTGGACGACAACAGCCGGGCCTCCCTCACCATCTTCCGCGACGCGCTGGACGTGGGAGCTCGTCGAGCTCGGCGCCCGTGCCGTGCCGGCCACGTAACGTTCTCCCCCGGCGTCGTCTTTTGCGTCGGCATCCTCGCACTCTCCGACGGCCCGTCCTGGCTCGGCACGCAGCCGGCGAGATCTAGGGAGGAGGCTCGGCGACCGGAGGTACAAATCCGGCAGCCGGAGCAACGAATTCCGCGTCGGCGGCGGGAGGCGAGGTGGGTGGGTGGATTCTGGATAGGGTTAGGGTTTTGCGCGTATATATAGTGGTGGTGGTCTGTGGGTTGAATTCGGATTTTTACAGGGGCTAAAATGCAAAAAAACGCGAAATTTGACTTTCCACGAAATGGACGGCTGTGGTAGTGCCAGGGGGCCAAAGGAGGTGTGGAATTTCCGGGTGCACTTGTGCATGGTATATATTGCGGCGCATGGAAATGTGGAGTGTATACATATCTCGATCACTTGTACTTCACTCCATTGTTTAAAGTTGATCCGCTTCCTGTGAGGGTGGCTCCTACAGGAGTAACAAACACTTATATATGCTCTACACTTGCCTTAATTGGAGCAGAGAATGTTCTTGCCTTAATTGGAGCAGAGAATGTCTAAAATGGGCTTAATTCGTTGCATCATCCCTGAAATGGAAGCAATGATCTTGTTGCATTGGTGCATGCATGGTTGGTACTACACAGTACGCGGTAGCTAGAAACTGTAGTACTGCAGTGTGCCTTCCGCGGTAGCTGGATACTGTAGCTCCCCAGTGTGCCTCGTCCGACTGCATCTGATTATAACCAGAAAAAGTAACCAACCACGCCCCGTACTTTCCAAAATATGATCGTATTTGACATATGGTGGACTCAGTTGTTTTTTAACAAATTCAGAAGAGAGGAGTCTTAATAGCCACCAATTAAATGAAAACAATCCGTAAAAGCCCCCCATTAGAGGATGAAACTCATTTTTGCATGGGTAAAACCGTCCATGAATCACAATTAACACTATAATTTGGATTTTTTTAATTAAAAAGCTATACGCATTACATTCAGTAACGGAGAGAATTACTTGCTCGCCGCCTCGCCTGCATCGACTTCTCTGCCATGACCCCACCTCCTCTCATGGCCGATACCTCTCACAAGGAAGATGGACTATAGTGCGTCGAGACCAATCATTTAAAATTCCCCGAACCATGTTTTACATCAAACTTTATAGTTGAAGTTATACAGTCGATGTACTATGATCGCCCTATATCAATTCCCTCTACCCTAGATTGTTTTTTGAAGAATTTTTTAGGTAAGTCGCCCATGTGGCTCGCATGCCTCGTGGACGTCAGTGCGCATTACAGTCAAGTAAGTGACGGCGCTAATGCAGCGACAACCTTCCCCGCTCCCTGCCGGCTTTAAAGCGGCGCCTGACGCTCTCAACACAACCGGCGGAATGGTTCGCAGACGACGAGCGGCCCGCGACGAAGAGCTGCCCGACCTTCCGTTACACTGGCATCAACGCCGAAGGAGGGAGCGCGGGAACCTGCTCCACTACCGACAGCGGCACAGACACCGAAGGACGGGACGCAGGACATCGACGACGGCTTGCCAGAGCCAGAGTGGGAGGGACTGCAGGCCGCCATCGAGGCAGGCCTCCGCCACCGCTAGATGTAGGGTCTAGGGCTTAATTTAAAATCCGTTTTTGAATTTATTAAATGTTCTTCAAATTGAATGAAAAAAAATCTTCGACCCACCTCTGCTACCCTACGGCGGCCCAACTAGCACGCCAGCGGCCTCCGTAGAAGACGCCGCCGCGTGGGCGGACGCTCTGGACGTCGACGACTCTGACCTCCACCGCCCACCTTCCTCAGTCCTCCTCCGCCACCTCTCACCACCGGCGCTGCATCCCGGCCTGGGCCCACGCCCGCCTCCCAGGACGCGATGCGCCTCCGTTCCCCTTATCTTCCGTCCCCGGCCAGGCCACCGACTTCGAGCTCGATTCCTGGCTCCGGGCGCTGGCGGAACTTGCAGGTAAGGAGCAGCTGGCCAGTTTGCCAGCAAGGTTTTGCATTTCATTCATTTTTATTCTTGTTGTGATCAGTACATGCAGGGGCGGATCTATGTACAGTTCAGGGGGGGCACCCCCCCCCCCTCCGTTTTTGAATTTATTAAATGTTCTTCAAATTGAATGAAAAAAATCTTCGACCCACCTCTGCTCCCCTACGGCGGCCCAACTAGCACGCCAGCGGCCTCCGTAGAAGACGCCGCCGCGTGGGAGGACGCTCTGGACATCGACGACTCCGACCTCCACCGCCCACCTTCCTCCGTCCTCCTCCGCCACCTCTCACCACCGGCGCTGCATCCCGGCCTGGGCCCACGTCCGCCTCCCAGGACGCGATGCGCCTCCGCTCCCCCTTATCTTCCGTCCCCGGCCAGGCCACCGATTTCGAGCTCGATTCCTGGCTCCGGGCGCTGGCGAACCTTGCAGGTAAGGAGCAGCTGGCTAGTTTGCCAGCAAGGTTTTGCATTTCGTTCGTTTTTATTCTTGTTGTGATCAGTACATGCAGGGGCGGATCTATGTACAGTTCAGGGGGGCCGCCGCCCTCCCCCAAGCCCAAGCAGATTTTTACAAAAATTCAGTACTATTTGGCCTTCTTACCTCAGAAATTGATGTATTCAGCCTATTTGCCCCCCCCCCCCCCAGCAGTGGCCCAACATGGCCCAGCAGCCCATTCGCCCCCCCCCCCCCCCCCCCCCCCCCGGCCATTTGGCCCAAGCTCCGCCACTGAGTACATGTGCTGTGGTCTGGGACGCGCGCGGCGCAGGTGATGACCGCGGGTGGGAGCAGCCAGGTATCGGGAAGATCCGGGTCGACCGAGCGCTAGATCGAGCGTCTCGGGTGCGTGCGTGCAGTCTGATCTCTTCTTCTCTGTTATAGATATATGGGTTGTGGGGATTTATTCCTTTGGGGGTTTGTTGTGATCAGGTGGTGGGGATGGTGACACTGTGCACTCCCAATGGATTGGCGGTCTCATACTGAGTCTGAAGGTTAGCCATGAATACTACAGCCTGATGCGATTTGTATTTTCATAAGTTGGTTTACTGGAATTATGTCCACGTTGAGTTTTGCTGATTCGATGTGAAATGTGAGTTTTCTTGCATCGAGTTCAATGGGATATTCGAAAAAAGTTACTGTCCATCGTTATGTTTGCATTTTTTATCATAGATTAAGCAGAATAGAATCTCTTCTTGTCACGGCGTTTTGGAGAAACATTTGTTGTTCTCTTTGTAATTTAGAGGAGATGCTAATGCCAAATATGTTACATTTCAAAATTGCATCATGTACTTAGAGTAGGAACTTTGATCTGCATTATATTCCAACAACTCCGTTTTATCTTCAGATAATATATTTGGAGAAGTTTAGAAGATATTCTATCTTAGTAGCAGTTGATACCGATTTGTTCTTAATAGGATCCATCTGGCACTATTGATGCGTCAGTTCGCAAGAAAGTTTTCTCAGATGAAAACCTTTCCAAGAGTTTGTCAGTTGGGTCTGTAATTTTTCTCAAGCAGGTGAGCACAGGTGTTTCTTATGTTGTTAAACTACTCTATTGTGGTCACAAGAAATTGGTTTCACTGATGAAGAATTGAAGATGTTGTTGATTTCAGGTTGCTGTTCTTCGCCCGTCTAACACAGCGTGCTATCTGAATGTTACCCAGAAAAATCTTGAGAAGGTATTGTTCATACACTTCTATGTTAGTCTACTGTGAGCTGTAACCATGTGTTAGGGTCTGACATCGGCAGTTTTGTTTTTTGCCAATGTGAGTTGCAACCAGCAAATACTATGGAGTTAACTTATGCTGTTCACTTGCTATTAATATGTGGAATTTGTTTTTGTTGTATATGCTATTGCGTCTCTATTTTATTTGTCGTTCCAATGTGCCATTCTCCATAAAACAATATATATAGATTTTTTTTGTTACCATTTCAGTATTTCTTCTGAAAAATGGAATCTCTTTGTTTTTTGTAGAAAACCTACCACTCTTAAGTCTTCACTAATCATTATACCCTTTACACCTACATATCATAATTCATGAATGGGCCCTCCTGGCGGAGTTGAACATTGATTTTGGTATTATAGATGTTAAATTTTTTTATATCAACTTACCAAACTTTAAAGGTTTTATTAAGAAATATGCCCAATAAACTGAAAAGAAGGGAGTATTCTTAACCTTTGCATTCAAAAGTTTCATCTTGGGACATGAAGATATGATGATGTTTGCGTTTCCAGGTACTGCAAAAGGACAGTGTCTCCTCAAGTAATTCTGAAAGGCTAAGCCAACAGCGTGGTACCTTCCAACTCTCTATCTAACAAAAATTTAAAGTAAATTACCATGCTTTTGATGGCGTATGAAGTAACAATGAGGTTTGCAGGCCAAGGAGATAACATGGAAGAAGCTGGAGCTGAAACATCTAATGGAATGATAGCAGATTGCCAGCTGAAACAAGAAGGAAGCGTACCTAAGTCTGAAATATGCAGCAAAGCTCAAAGTTCCACTGACGACATAATGAGGAAACTCAAAGGTGGTGAAACGACGATGCCCAGTAGCAAGGAGATAACTGCTGCCGAGGGATCTCGTCATCGTGGAACACCTGATGCAACAATGGATGATATTGCTAGGTGTAGCTCAGAAAAGGCTGAGATTGGACTGCAAAAGATGGTAGCAGGATGGACTGATGAGCAACTGTCTGAACTTTTTGCTGACTACTAGCATGGGCGTGCATGTTTCATCTGTTAGTTGGCTGAATTTGTAGTCAGTCTTATAATATTATCTCAAGGGTGCTTACGCATAATTCACCTTCATTGTAGTTTGTATATAGTTAATAGTCTAAAAGTAGCCTTACGAAGATGGTTAGTACCTTAACATGACGTGTTCCTAGTGATGTGCTTCAATGAACTGAAACTTCTCTCCATAGCAAATGGTTGTTTGCAGTCCCGTGGATAGTTCTGCAAATTCGTCTATAAAAGTCTGAGGGTTATTGTTTGCATTTTGCTCCAGAAATAAAATTGGACACCTGATGTTCTTGTTGGGAGAGGAAAATAATGTAGTCTCTTGTGCCTTGTAAATAGTGGTTCTGTTTCAACGTATATTAGGCCAGATGCAGCATAATCAATAAGATTATTAATGAAGTACTGACGGGTAGTAAGCCGGTCGCTGATGAAGAGAAAATTAGCACCCCCGTTCCCACTCCAATTCCCAGTCCAGTAGCATGATGGAGTAGAATCCGAGCCTCTGTGTACTCATCATTCCAAGAACATACCGAAGGGACAGGTTTCTCAGGGAGATCAGTGTGTTGCTCACTTGTAGCGTATCAGTCAAGTGAGCAGTATTTTAGGGCTTATGCCGTCAATACTCATGAATAATAAGCATGTGCCTGGTCTGTCAATTTGGTGAAATTTGGTGGAGAAGATGATATGCCTGGAACTTTTTCTATAACACGCTACAGTCTGCTGGACTGTGATTCGGTCATGGCCCTGATTCTGAAGCATAGTCGTTCGTGTGCATCACAAAAAGCAACACTATTCTTGCAAAGCATTATTTTATGTGTTGCGTCCTTATGGGTAATTCGTGTTAAGTATATATCCTGCTCCTGTAACAGTCACAACTCACAACGTTTTCTATCCGAAATTATTTATCTTTTTTGTTAGATCGGAAACAAAAAAAACTTTGCTAGTCTTTACATTACTTTGCTAAATTTTACCACTTTTGTGCGCAATGGTACTATTCATGAAATAGCACGCAATATCGCGCTACAATGTCATAACTTTAGGCCGCTATTTTTTTTCCAGCCCATCGGCAAAAAGCACAGAGTTTTGCACCATAAAAAAAGCAGAAGTTCCTTTCTATTTTTCTTGATGACGATGAGCTGCAATCCATTGGTTTCTCTTCTAAATTGAAAAATGCCATTGCTAATGCTGATGATTCTAAATAAATAATTTATATTATGTTGTTGTTGTTGTTGTCCTGTGGGATGTTCATCTGAAGCTTTTAGACAATTGGAGAGTATTTTCTGTACATGGTTACATACATATTGTTTAGCCATTACTGAAGTATGTTCTTTATTCTTGTTAAAATTCTTTATTTTTTAGCTATATCTGGTATTTTTCAAAACATTAGCACGCTATAGCGCGCGTAGCATCCGGCCGGAGAAGAGCACCGTTTTTTTTTTTTGAGAAATACCACCGCTATTTCTATTAGCATTTCATATGCACACATCCGAGTACGCCGTAGATGTTCTTGGGCCAAACAAGCGAATGGGACGAATGGTGTTGGGCTGCCCGACACTGCCACGCATGAAAAGGGTCTGGTTATCACTAAAGGCGGTAAATAGGATTTGCCCCCTTAACCTGTCCCGTGCTTGAGTTAACCTACTTTACAACGAGACACGCCCGACACGTTCCAGTTTTTTTTTAGCCTCTCCTGAATGTACAAGTTGTAGCATCTGTTCAGACACACAGGACGCACACCGCACGCACACACACTACACACGCACACCCCACCTATGTGTCTAAACTAGACCTACACCCTTATAACCCTTAATACATCCTGAGAGACTTAGCTGAAGATCAGTACTTCGGTGATCGACGGACACGTCGATCTCACCTGTGGCACATAGACATGTAGAGGAAGCAGCGAAACTACAGTGTTCATAGTGAACAATGTAGCACAGTGAGCCACCCAAAATTCGTCCCCGCGGGGATCGAACCCAGGCGGGTGGGTTGGCCACTGCCTACTCCCACCACTGCGCTAACGAGCGCGGCTCACACGTTCCAGTTCTGGAAGAATTGCACGCATGCATGCATGAGCGGACGTGGACGTAAGAAGAATCGTTTTGCACTTTAGTCCCTCAAAAACTTGAGAATCAACCCGTAGTCCAATAATAAGTCGTCACTTTTACGTTGTACCCCCTGAAGCCTATCCAGCTGACGAGCGAGTCAACGCGGGCGGCGCCGCCACCGCGCTTGCCGGATCGCGGCCGACTCCCAGCGTGTCCCTCGGCGCATCCTGGAGCTCCTCCGACACCACCTCGGCCACCGCGCTTCCAGAACTCCTAGGGCCGCCCCAAAGGTCGTCGGCGTCATCTTCTGTATCTCCCGCAGACCAGCCCCTCCTCCTCTCTTCCTCCTCCCACCCCACCTCCCGAAACTCCACACCACAGTCGCATCCACTTCTCTCTCCCCACCCGCAGATTCTCCCTCCCCGCCGCCGCTCCCCAATCCGGCCCTGGAGGAGAGTCTAGCCGCCTGCCGAAGCCTCGATCCCGCCTCGTCCCGGCGCATGAGAGGTGAGCTCCTCGACGCCCCACCCCGCCGCTTTCCTTTGATTGTCGGTGCTCGTTCCGCTGCCGCTCCCCCGTCCTCAGACCAGGAACCTTTCTGCCCCACCTGCGCGCTGTTTCTTCTGCCGCGGAATGCGATCCGGGAGCAGCCGCCGATTCGGTTGCCTGCCGGCCGGCCGGCCGAGATGTGGATCAGTCCCATGCCCGTACTAGCTTGCTAGCTGCTAGGGTCGATCTGTCTGACTTTGTTGCTCGACTGCAAGCGACAGGCATCGTTATAATAAGCATATTTTTCCATGGAGTCAAAACGATGGAATTGGTAATGAGATGTAGTAGCTGATCCCTTGATGCAGGCCGAGATTATAGAGGAACACTTTTCAATGAGTGCAGTGAATACTGATGCTGACCAAATGGTGGGTGTCCATCTGAACAATCCCAGAAGCTTTGATCTGCGACGTGCCTGCGCACGCACAGTATATCCATCTCGGACCAATCACCTGGAACTAACGAGATTTCTGATTTCCGATTGACCGCTTACTAATTTCAGTCATGTCCTGCCAATGATTTCGATTATAGGAGGCAAGTCCAATTTCTCGGCTGGCATCTAGAACTCATGCCTTCAGCTTATGTTTATTGTGCCGATTTACTTGTCTTTCTGAGCCTTGACATCTGTGGACCAACTGTTCTCTTCGTTCTCAGCTTGCCTCAACAATGCACATTTACTATGATGTGCACTACTTGGCTTTTGGGTTGCAGCACACAACTACTATCACCCGGATGCGATGCAAAGAATAAATAAATGCTTCCATTATGTAAAAGGGCTAATGGATGTATACACAATTGTTAGACCACAGTTGATTTGCTTTCCATGTTTGGTTAGATAGAACGTCAATTTCATAATACAGTTTGATTACCTGTAAAATCATGTAATTCTTTCCAATTTTTTAGTTTCGGTTTAGAGGATGATCCGTGTCCATAAACTCGTAGCTGTTCACGAGTGCCTGGAAACTAGGTTTTCGCTCCACAGTTGAATAACGACCATTTTATTTCTATAAAGGTATAGCACCAGACGTATTATATTTTTGAGACCTCATGTTACTATGGCACTTAAGTTCTTGCATATAGTCTAAATATTCAGATTCAATTGATACATTTCTTCTCTGCTATTTGCAGTGAATCATGGGTGGCTTTTGCTGCTGCCTTTGCACCGATGATTTTGAGGAATATGTTCATCCAAACAATCCTGTCTATAGACAATGCTTATCCCTAAGGCATTTTGTCCAAAACATTTTTGGCGGGGTAATGTTACCTGTTAATCTGACATTTTTCAGTATCAAAATCGCAACCACTTATGAATTATGATTGCACCTGTACATTTAATCTTCCATTTTCCAATCTACCTTTTATCGTAACATGTTGATCTGATTATTTATTCTTCTTGAAATGACTATGCTGGTAAAACCTGTAAATGTTGAACAACCGATCTCTATCAGGACATTTTGTATGCTGATCCCAGATTCCATTGCTATGTTGATTGCATGATATTGCATGACAATTAGCACAATGCAACCTTACCGGTAGGTTTTTGTAGATGGCACATTAGCACATCAGTATAATGATCAACTGGGTACAAAACACTTATGAAGATGCAAACGATGATAGAGAGACCATTGATGGTGCCCGATATTGCTTATGTATTGATCATTTGATTGCATTCAACCACATTTACATGTGCCTTATGGTGTATGGACATTGTCTGGACATGATCATAGTAGAGAGAAATCACAAAACAATTTTGAAACGTGTGGGATTTTTCTTGCAGAACTTTCACGGGAGCTGTAGCAGAGATGACTGTGGCTGGTCCGAGTGATTTACTCTGAAGTGGTCTGATTGTTGACAAAGGTGTTTTACCGTGTGAATAGGACAGTCACGAATTTTAACCCAAAACTAAGCTTAAGTACATTATTAACTTGCAGTTTTCCGCGTTTGATGTCGCTGATGATCTGGTGCTGGACCGTATTCATGTCGCGTCAGACTGCCTAGAAGTAGTAAACGGGCTATGAGATGTGAATTTGGGTGTATTTGGGAGTTTTGCTAGAGGTGAAGGCGAGAGCTATCAAAGAGGAAACAATTCTTTCAGCCATGAGAGAAGGGAGTCGATTGAAGAAGCTCATAGACTGGCGAGAATGGCGACTACAACATTAGGGAGTGATCAGAAAAGCAAACAAATACAATGTAAAAATACGAGGATCAAAAGAAACTTTTCATTCTAAATAACTTGGGAATAAATAAAGCCCGTAGCATCGCACAAAATAGTCATTTTTATAGGTTTTGGGCTAGACTCAGGCCTATCTTTTCATATAAGTGTAAATACGCCTGCTTCATTTTTTGATCGATCAAAAAAATTTGTCGTCCGTTGCAATGCACGGGCATTTTGCTAGTCATCTCTACTATATAATATGCCTAGAGGTGGTGATGGTCCTGGTACGTTTTACCTCTGGGTTTTGGGAGATATTACAGATCCTGGCACCGCCAAGTGAAACGACCGCTTCGGTCCACCCGGTTGTACGTACGTCGTGAGGCAGCGGACAGCGGTTCGGGGAAGCGCGCCGCCGGGAGGATCCCCACCTCCATCGCGCGCCGCTGGGAGGAACCCACACCTCCACTGCCCTGCCCCGGCCTCGCTACCCCCATCGCCCAGGCGCCGCCAGCCCTGGACGGCCCAGTCCCTTCCTCCTCAGCGCCATCCCAGGCCTCATCCACCCCGAGCGTCGGTCGCGCCGCCGATCTCCCAAGCACCGGCACCACTTCCCTTAGTCCACAGCGCCGACTGTACCAGAACGGCGACAGCAGCACGCAGTAGCTCAAGATCCCGTCTTCGATCTCGCGCGACATGGTGGCGCCACCCATCTGCCCGTCATCCTCCGGCGACCTAGCCGCCGCCAAGAAAGGAACCGCCCCCGCCGCCTAGCTAGATCTCCTGTGCGCCCCGCACCCGTCGTCAATCCATCTCCTCTGCGCGAGGCCCTCCCCCTTCAATGGCTCGCTTCCCCGACGAGGCTGAGAGGAAGGTGAAGATCAGGAGCGTCGATCGACCATGTCCAGGCGCTGCCGTCCCCGTCCTCTGCTAGGCATGGCTGTCCCCGTGGAGCCGTTACCTTCTCCGGCATGGCTGAGTGCATCATGGATGAGCTCAGTCAGGGACTCGCTGAAGCACATCGTGCAGGCTCTTTGGCGCACCTGCCGCACCATGCCGTCGTCCGCGACATCGTCCAGATCTCCAGCGACTCCAAGGTCTACCCTGTACGGCTGTATGTATCTCCCCGCTTCTCATCTGAATTTTTATCGGGGCTGTTTCACTGTGCCTAGACAATTAGGAGACCAGAAACTCAATTAGAGTAGAGATTCATCTGAGTAGTAGTTCATTGGCCCAGTAGGATCTAAATTCACGGTATTATGTTGGTTAGCAAATGAAAAAGCCTATTATCTCATTGCCTAATGTATTTCTTATGCTAAGTAGACCATTATTTGGAAGCAGGTAAATGGAGTTTTTAATAGCTAGAGTGCAGATCCAAGTGTGCAAACTGCAAAGGGCAGGGAGGCCACCGATCAGACTTGGTTTGTACAGGTCTCATGTGATCTAGAACATGTACAAATAGAGTTATAGCACGCTGATAAGCCATCTTTTGTTGGTCATTGAAGTCCATTTGGTTAGGCGTATAATCACATCTACTATTCTCTACTTGCTGCAGGTGGAGCAGAACCTAGAGCTTGGTCCTGGCTTGATTCAGGGATATTTTGTACCATGGTCCAGTGTTGCAGTCATGCAGAGGTAAATTTTGTTTTTGCACAACAAATTAAAATTTCAATGGTACTACTTGACCGACTAAATTTCACTGTGAAGCACTTCAAACTATCTGCTGTCGCAATCCTAAGTAAATATGTAGGTTTGTTGTGCTTTTAGTTTGTTAACAATCTGATCAATGAGTTATCAGTTCAGTGAGTATGCAGGGGTTGTTTCGTTTTCTTTATTACTGTCCAAATGTGATCCTTTCACAAAAAACTTAGTAATCTGCTCCTTAAATGAATTTATATCTCACCGTCGCCTTTCTTACTTATTATTACCACTTCATTCACATGATCACTCGAATTCGTACTGTACATATCATTTGCTCTACATATGTATACTCGAAGAAATGGAGTAATACAAAATATAATTAAGATCTCCCATGTAGGAAAAATCCCATGCTTTATAAGTCTTAGTATTGCTAGCTTTCTTCTTACCCTCGATGTCACCATGTCACGTTCCTCTTTATCAATATAATACCTGTTTACATTTTTCATGCAAAGGAGATGTGTCGGCTGAAACCGGTAGTGTTGTTATTTTCCTGCAATGAGTAGTACCAATCTGACGCGATCCTCTTTAGTATGGCAGCAGCAGAAATAAATAAATTTATAGAACGCCAACCTCTGAATTAAAATCTGTGTTTCTACTTTCTAGGGTGAATAATTGGATTTGAGTGGATAGTGAATAGATATGGCATGAACTTTTACATCATGTCAGGTTGTATTTGAGACCCTGAATATATACGAATTTAAATTATTATGTCATTGTTGCATATCTATGAGAGGGTAAATTGCATAACATAATTTTAAGATGGCCATAATTTTAATTTTCATTCATGGCCGAAAAATATGTTGTCATCGATAATAGGGTCTTAGTTTCAAAAAAGCACACATGACTAAATCGTGAAATTCCCTACTATCTCTCATAGTAAGAAATAGTTATGAAGACACTTCATTTTATCTTCTTAAAAGACAAAATCGTCTCTAACTCTGTTAGGTTTGAAATCATAGATTCTTTATCAATATAATACATGTTTATTTATTTGCTGACATGTTTCTGTTGGTTGTTGTGCAGGCTGCTCACAGAGAAGTTCATGTATCGAAAGTAGGTTTATCAGTGCCGGGGTTTGAGAGTCGATTGAGGTGGATGTTCGAAGGAGCAAGGTATGATGAATCGGACGAGGGATTGATTTTCTCTACCCTCCATTGTTATCATCATGTGATACTTTGCATTAAGATTTATCATTTTCGGCAACCGTTTAATTTTGTCATGCCACCAAAATGTGTGTATATGATTATTTTTTATTGTGACGGCGAGCATACGTATAAGGTGCTCCTGTTTGGTTTCAGGGTTTTACTTATGCGCGTTCAGTGGCAAGATGATCCGGGGATTGTCTTCCCATTGATGTTCCTGATCCCGGTCAGGTTCACTGATTTGGGTATGGTGATGTGATTACTCTGCGCATGAGGGAAGGGGGTGTCCTCGCCTCTCATTTTTCTGCCAATTTGATGTTACCTTGGAGAAGGCTTGCTGGGCTGCTTCTGATCACCATGGATGGAATATGACGTTACATGCTGCTGTGCGTTTCTTTCTCTGATTGATCAACATTGGCAAGTGCTTCATGACATAAGATGTTCACTTGTGTGCAATTTATGTGCCAGATCATTCTCATTCAGATCCATGGAAGAGTGAGTCTTCATGCTGTTATGATTCAGTCTGGCTACGTCATCAAAAACTTTGCGATTTGTTGCCTCTACTATCTACTCAGCCTTCATGTTGTCAATGAACTGCCTTCAAGAGCGTGATGATGTCCAGACGTGTAGACTGCAGGTGTAATGACGATGAATATACGCCATTATGATTCCCAGATTTTTTTTTATGGTGTATAGCATACCATTGTAGATGGTAGAATGTTTCTGCCAACCAATCAGCCTACTATAATTCTGTAGAGATTTGGCCAATCGACTCAATTCAACATACATGTATACAAGGTTTTATTAAGCGTTGAGCGAGCCTTTTGCCTTCGCCTTTCCGCTTTCCTTAGATATCAAGAAATCTAGCTAAATGAGAGACGTGTGTGGTGTTGTTCTTGCCGAATAAAACTCCTGTTAGGCCTAAATCACATATAAAACTTACAAGACAACACATATAAATTTACAAACTTCGATTTTAAAAGTGCCTGTGATCTCGGCTCGAGTATGTCTTATCACTGCTTCCATCTACGTTTTATGCGAGGCCGCCGTCTCTAAATGAGTCGGTTTTCTCGCATGAACCCCACAGACTCACTGCCGGTTCGAAACTTTGTTTGCATGTGGCCAACCAACCGATGTACATGATACAAATTCTCTCCACTTCGTTCATTTTTGCAGATAAACCGTAGTTATTTGAGAATTATGAGCTTCATCGGCTCTTTCTATGTTGCTTTCCAATTATTTGGCATGGTAATCCGTTGTACGCCGTGACGCCTCACGACTAGAAAAAAGGACGGCACATCATGTTACATCACCCGCTGAACTAATATTACTAAAAATTTAATATTTTTTTACTATCACGTTGCAGCGCACGGGTATTTAGCTAGTTATCTGTAGTTCAGCCACGTCATGCATGCATGCTTATGACTCTGTGTCTACGATGAGAAGCACAGACACAGCCAGCCAGCTACCACGTGGCGCCCCGAAGGGTACGTTGCTCCCGCCGGCGCCGCCCACCCGTCACGACGACCGTAAATCCCGCCCGCTCTTGCCGGTTCCAGACACCGCGGACCCGCCAGCGGTTCGCCGCAAACGCGTCCAAGCAGCAGCTCCCAACGCGGTGCCGGCGACCCAGGAAGCAGCCGGGCAGAGCGCGCGTGTTTCCAAAGGTCAACGCAAAAATACGCAACCGAAGCTAGGCGGCTCCTCACGGCCCCAATCTCCGGGAGAAAGAATGCGCGTGCGCCATCGAGCCGACCGCCAAGCGGTGCCGGCCCCTGACGGTGGCGGAAAGCCGCGGCGACCGGATCACGAGTTCACGATGGGACGCAGCTAGCGGCCGGGGTCACCCACCCCACCCGGCCCCGGCCTCGATCTTGATTCCGGACGCTGATGGATGGCGATCGCCGGCAGAACAAGGACGCGCGGCCTCGGAGCAGTCCCATGTCGGCGTCTCCATCGGGACCGCCGGATCCGGAGAAAACGAATGGATGCGGTGAATGGTGATCGCGCGCGTCGACAAGTTGCGCAGCCCCGCTACATTTGCTGTCGGCTTCAGTGGCGCAGTGGATGCGTTCGTTAAATTTGGTTATGTACCTGCCGCTGGACTGGAGCTAACAGTCAAGAACATTGAACATGGACGACTGTCACTGTCTTATGACCGGTTGTTGCTTGTCTCGCGAAAGAAAACTAGTTGTTGTTGTTGCGTGCGTGCTGTATCTACGAGTATATGATGAATCTGCAGAACTTGGCTACTACAAGAGTACAAGCAGGGCCGGCCCATAGGGCGGGGCAACGGGGCGCCCGCCCCGGGCCCCTGGCTGACAAGGGCCCTGACCCATGTAGTACTTGTGTTATATTACAACGATAATTCAGCCTTACCCCCAAGAAATTGAGAGAGAAAAGTAGGAGGCCCATGCGCAACTGTAAAGCATGAAGTTGAAGCCCACCACGTTGCTGTACTCGGGAGCAGGCGAGCAGCACATCATCCAACTCACGTGGTCTTCATTGTGTAATCAATTTTTGTTTTTTTTAGAAAATTGTAATCTCATTCGTCAGTTCGACAATTCATTGTTAATTATATATCTGCTCTCCGGCTCTGACTGCCCCACATATGCAATTATGCATAGGTCTTCGTACTATTGTATTTTTTATTGTATCTGAGAGTAATGGTGTCCTTTTATCACAAAAGATTTAAGTTCTAAGTTTTTGTGGGGTCAATAGCTCCTATGCGACATCTTTGAGCTGAATTGTCTCCAATGCAACATCGTTGGCTGAAATAGCTCATATGCGACATTTCATCCCGACTCACATAACTAGTCTTATGTGAGTCGGGGTGAAATGTCGCACGAGAGCTATTTCAGCCAGCGCTATTTGCCTGTTTTTGTGTTCAACAAAGGCCCCTTCTTGTTGTCTTGCCCCGGGGCCCAGAGATCTGTGGACCGGCCCTGAGTACAAGTTAAATTAGTTAGACTAGCAAGCAATCATGGGTGTGGCTTTTGGATCTGGCTAGAAGAACGTTGATAATACGCCTTTTGATCGATTGAGAACACGACACACTTATATAAGATAAGTACGTAGATATAGATGAGCTTTCACGTATTGAAAAGCTGCCCAAGACTCAAGAGACACGCGTAGCTTACCTTGCTCTTCCTTTTCTTTTCCATTTTCCAAAAAAAAAAGAATCCAACCCGATATGCAAGCCTACGAATGGACTTTGACAAGGTATCCAAAAATAATATGCCCAAGAAAAACCAACAAATCTAAAATAATATTTTCTTATTCTTTTATGAAGAAAATCGCATAAAGAGTGATGCATATTCGCTCGTGTACTCTAAAAAAAAGAGAATCCAAAAGATATTCAATCCGTGGATGCAACCTCCCAATGGACTTTGACAAGGTATCCAAAAAATAATACGCCAAAGAAAAACCAACAAAATCTTACATTCGAATCGAATTAAACTTCGACTTTTCCTGTCTACGCAAAAGATGAGACTCCGGATGCAGTTCGGCTCGAGGAAGAAGGTCTTGACCGGTGTCTCATCTTCAAGCGTTGGGCTCGAGGGAGGTGTTCCGGTGCCTCGAGCGTGGACACCAGGTCCGCACATGTCGAGGGCCCTTCAGATGCATCCGATGTCGTCGCCCTGGTCACCGGGAGCGTTTCTGCCGTGCGCGCTCTCCTGCTGCTCGTTCTCGCTCTCCGGATGCTTGGGCATGTTCTCCAGGAACTCATGCTCCTTGTCAAAGAAGTCGTTCTCCATCCGCTCAACCTCGTCGTCCCTCGTCGTCTCAGAGTGGGGCCGAGGCTGTGGGGCACTCGTCGTTGCGTGTTGCGGTGAAGTCGTGTTGCAAGGATTACAATGCCAACGCCTTTTCTGTCTCTACTCTGGAGTCCCAGTTTGCCCTGCTGCGCATGGAAGTCCTTCATAAGGTTGAGCTTCTTCGCTCTGAGGTTCGTGACGCTCTTATCAAGCTTCAGGTTACGTCAGTTGTGCCTTTGCCACCTGAGGTACAGTTGGGTTCCGTTGATGAGGGGGGCGAATGCTGCTTTGGAGAATTTTCTCCCCGTGCTGAGGATGCGATAGTTGTCCTCACCGAGGTTCTGGCTCCAGTTGTTGAGATCTTGCCTGAGCTGCGGGATCCTTGTGGGGAATCGTCTGTGGTGCTTCCGAGTGAGCTGGGCTCGTTGGAGCCTCTGGCGGTGGACATGGCGCCATCCCCACCTCCGTCTGAGTCCTACGAGTTGCCATCCTTTGTCGAGTTGCCCTCCTCTATGGATAGTGGAGCTATGTCCATCCGGTCGCCCCTCTTTGATCGTGAAGGTATGTTGGCACATATTGACGAGGCGGTCTTCGCGAAAAAACTTGCTGGCTTGCTCGCCTGCTTGGAGGTAGCGAGGCCTGAATCTGGCCAGGCGATTGCTTGCCTCATAGCAGAGGAGGCATCTACTGGCAAAATCAAGAAGGTGAAGAAGGCTCTTAGGAGCATAGGCAAGAAGAATGGCCTTATTGGTAAGGCGTCCACGACTGCTTAACGTTAGTTGCATGGTCCTAAGGTAGTCATAAGATAGAGTGGGGTTGTCGTTTCGCGAGTTGTTGGTTTTAGGTGTTGCTCTTTCTGGTTGTGTTGGCGTCTCTCATATTGTTGGTGTTTGTTGTATGGTTTTTGCCCGGTTTCTTCCACTAATAAACCGCGCACCTTCTTCTTAATAAAGGTTGGGGCAAAGCTTTTGCCCCACAGTTCAAAAAAAAAAGAAAGATATAATTCAGAAGGAAATACCGCCGCTCTGAATCATCATTCCCTAGTATATAAAAGTACAACATTTTGAGGCTCCATTCCAGCGTCCACGTCGCCCGATTTGTTTCAGCCGTCCGATCGACGCGTCCAACGGCTCAGATGACATCAATGTTCGTGCAAGCTACAGTAACACTGTAGCACCGAGTTTCTACCAATCAGACAACGCCACGTCGTCTCCAGCGCGCACTTTTACAGAAAACCGCCCGCAAAGGACCTAAACGAAATTTTCCAAAACCTCAACGTCCTATCTGAAAAAACACCAACACAACGCGCTCCTCCTCTTCCTCTCTCCCCGCGCGACCGCACGCTCGCCGGCGCCGCCGACGCCGTGCCTCGCCGCCCCGTTGCTTCCCCTTCAGATCGAAGCCCACGGCGTCCTCCGCCGCGCCTCCCTCTCCATTCTAGCCGGCGGCCGCGAGCTCCGGCTGCTCCGCCTCGCCGTGCTCCGCCTTTCCGTGCTCCGCCTGCGCCTCCGCGGATTTGGCCGCCGGCGGCGATTCCGGCGACCAAATGGTCGGCCGCGTCGCCAGACGACCTCGCCGGACGCTCCTCTTCCGGATCCGCGGCGTGCCGGCCTCCCGCGCATGCGTGCCTGCGCGGCCGCGAGCTCGGCAGCGCCGCCGTGCGCCGCGCCTGGCGGCGCCTCTGCCGCCGGCTGACGTCAGTTGCCGACGTCAGCCCGGCCCCACCTGTCAGCGGCTCCACGGGGGAAAAAACGACGCAGTTCGGGCTCCACGGGCTGCGCCAGCTGGGCTCCTTGCTGGGCTGGGCCGCTTTCTCCGCGGCTGGCTCAGCCCAGCGGACAGCTCGGCCTTTTTTCCTTTTTTTTTTTTGCCCTTTTTTTAATTATACAAAACTTCAAAAAAAAAATTAGCAAGGTCAATTAGTTACATGTGATTTTGAGGCATCTATTATTTATGTCACATAATATGTGAGGTATTTATATTCTAGGACATCTCTTTTTTCCACTAAAAAAACAAAAAAATTATGCACAAAAAAAATTCAAATAATATATATATATGTCAAAATTTCCCAGAATTTCCAAAATACCAAACTTTTCTTAGAAATTCCTAACCTTTCCATAAAATAGTGCAAATATTGTGTCTAAATAAATAAATAAAATTATCGAAATCCCAAATTCCTCATAATTCGAAATAATGCAAATAATTTATTGTCAGGGAAAAGTAAAATTACCAAATACCGAATTCCCAATTTTTTCACAGAAAAAAAACAAAAATACATTATGCACAAACAAAATGCAAGTAATATATATATCAAAATTTAACAAAATTTACTACATGCCGAACTTTTCTATAAATTTCCCAACTTTCCATAGAATAGTGCAACTATTGTTTAAAAAAAAATATAGAACTATCAAATTTCCATATAATTATTAAAACACTAACATGTGTGTCCCGAATGTCAAATATTTCACAATTACGAAGAAAAAAAATGAAATTTGAGGGGGAAAAAATCTTCTAACCTATAATAATTTAGAATAATGCAAGTATTGTGTCAAAAAAAAATTATGAAATTATCAAAACTCCAAAATTTCCATAATTCAAAACAATGCAAGCAATTTGTCAAAAAAAAAACCAAAATTTTCACATTTTCCACAAAAAAAACACCAAAATTACATTATGCACAAAAACAATGCAAGCAGTATGTATATCAAAATTTCCCAAAAAATACGAATTTCCACATTTTTCGAAGATGATTAAAAAATCAATATCATTAAACATATCCTACGTGAAAATAATCCAAAATAATGCAAACAAATTGTCAGGAAAAAGTAAAATTACCATATTTCAAATTTTTCGCAGGAAAAAAATTCCAAACTTTCCATAAAATAGTTCAAACATTGTGCCAAAAAAAATATATAAAATTATCAAAATCCCAAATTCCCCATAATTCGAAATAAGGCAAATAATTTATTGTCAGGGAAAAGTAAAATTACCAAATTCCCAAAATTTCCACATGGAAAAAAACAAAATTACATTATACACAAAAAAATGCAAGTTATATATATATATATATCAACATTTCCCAAAATTTACAAAATGCCAAACTTTTTCTAGAAATTTCCAAACTTTCCATAAAATAGTGCAAATATTGTGTCAAAAAAATATATTAAAAAAATCAAAATCCCAGATTCCCCATAATTCGAAATGATGCAAATAATTTGTCCAAACAAAAAGTAAGATTACCAAATTTTTAAATTTTCATTAAAAAAAACAAAACAACATTAAACACAAAAAAAATTGAAAACAATATGTATAAAGAAGAAACCCAACAATTACAAATTGCCAAACTTTTTCAACAAATTTTCAAACTTTCCACAAAAGACTATACAAATTTGTCAACAAAAATGCAAAATCACCAAATTTTCAAATTCCAAATAAATTTCACAGCGGTCCCACTGTCAAGACTTTTATCATTTTCCTAAACAATTCCCATATACTTATTAAAACATTAACATGTAGGTCCCGAATGTCAGAAATTTCACAACTACGAAGAAAAAAAATGAATTTTGAGGGGAAAAAAACTTCTAACCTATAATAATTTAGAATAATGCAAATATTGTGTCAAAAACATTATAAAATTATCAAAACTCCAAAAAAATCCATAATTCAAAATAATGCAAACAATTTGTCAAACAAAAAATAAAATTACCAAATTTTCACATCTTCCACAAAAAGAACAGCAAAATTACATTATGCACAAAAACAATGCAAGTAATATACATATCAAAATTTCCCAACAATTACAAATTTCCAGCCTTTTTAAGAAATTTTTAAACTTTCCACACAAACTATGCACATTACCAAATTTAAAATTTATTCACTCCACAAGCGCGGCATTGCCGCGCCCATTTCCCTAGTATATAGCGACAGGACACGCAACAGAGACTCCACATATCACATATTTCTCATTTACTAAAACAAATGTTGAACTAAACTCCGATTTTTCTTAGCCATCCACACGGATATAGTATGATTCAGAAAAGGATGCTGGCTCTCCAGATCATCCGAAAGAACAAGACACGCAACGCACGCACTCATTAACCTACGACGACTAAACCTGATCCCTCATGATTCGTGGAATTATTCTACAGAAAAATAGAGAGACATAAGAACTTGATACACGCAAAATAAAATAAATACAGTATTGATGAAGTCAAAATAAAGGTTGAGTCTAGGTCCGGTCACCGGCACCCCTTCCATCCAGGCCGCAGCTTCCGATAAAAACCCCGCGCTGTCCCAGCTCTCATTTCCCCACCGAACGTTCTCGCCCTCCCTCCAGTCTTTGCTTCTTGCTAGCTAGTCCACACAACGCGCGCCGCCCAGCTCCCGCCCGCTGTGAGGCGCCGGTACGGCGAACGGCGCCCTTGCTGCGCGCGCGCAGAAGCACCAGGAGGCTCCGGAGCTCGCCCATGGAGGCGGCGGAGGGAGCAATGCGGATGGGGAAGTACGAGATGGGGCGGACGCTGGGGGAGGGGCATTTCGGCAAGGTGCGGCTGGCGCGGCACGGCGACACCGACCGCGCCTTCGCCATCAAGATCCTCGACCGCCAGCGCATCCTCGCCATGAAGATCGACGAGCAGGTACTGCGCGTCCGTCCTCCGCCTCCGTCCAATCGATGGCTTGATTTGATTCACTTCCATTTCTCGGCTTCTTGCTCCGGTTCGCTGGAATTAAATGGGGGAATGGCTAAGGTAATTAATCGTCGTGGTCGCGTGCAGATAAAGAGGGAGATCGCGACGCTGAAGCTGCTCAAGCATCCCAACGTCGTCAGGCTCTACGAGGTGAGCTCGCCGCGCATCTCCCATCCAGCTCCCCGTAGCTCGGAAGATTCCCCTCTTCTTTCCTCTGCTTTCTTCTCGATTCTTCCCGGTGCTGAATGTTCTTGGGGATGAAATGAAAGCACCAATGGGTCGTCGGGTAGGTGTATTGTGGGCGCCGATTGCGTGATTGGCTCATCCCGGCTATACCGTCCCATTGAAGTTGCCGTCTGAACTTCCAATCAACTAGTATTGAGTTCTTCCATTTTTTTCTGTGGAATAAAACAATAATTTTGTTTTATTTCATTTCAATTGTGCTGCGAGGACATGGAAGGAATTTCGCGTAGAGGACTCACCTTGCAGCTAAAATGGAGTTGTTTCCTTTTCTTTGACTGCGACATCCCTGTAGACATTTCAATCTTAATGCGATGACAGCAACCATTGGTGGCGTGTCCTTGAGAAGAAAAAAAACGTATAGAC
This sequence comes from Poa pratensis, assembly GCA_947311845.1. Classification (NCBI taxonomy): domain Eukaryota; kingdom Viridiplantae; phylum Streptophyta; class Magnoliopsida; order Poales; family Poaceae; genus Poa; species Poa pratensis. The sequence goes on from CAMZMU010000052.1 coordinate 44,306,951, forward strand.
GAATGGAGACCGCCGAAACCAGCCAAACTATGAACTTTCTACCCAACCGAAGCAGGAAAGGGCACCCCCAGCCTCCTCGCGTTATACTCCAACACGGTATCCGGTATTGTCGCGTGCAGCGAAAACGAGACTGTAGGCTGTCACATCGAATCTTGCATATCCCATTGGTCATTTTGATACAGTTGGATCATGCTAAATTGAACTAGGTATGATGCTTGCGTGGGTGCCTACTGCCATCTCAGCCATGGAATCTGAAGATCCGATGGCCCGATGCCTGCCCACCCCGGTCGACAGTGACATTCATGTTCTGACGGACGCCTGGTTAACAATAATAACTGAGCCAATCCCGAAGCCACCAAATGGATGCTCCCAAAATGAACCCAATTATTGGGGGATACGTGTAGTTATCTTTTTTGTGTTTCAGGCAACTCTTGGTCCTGCACGCCAAAGAAAACACGAAAGGCTGCACGGCATGAGGCCACCACGTATCATATACTGCAATGCGTAGAGGATAAGTGCTAAAGAAGCTAGCTGGTAGTATTTTTTATTGGAGCAAGTAACTTGGGTTATCAACAACTAGTTGCGTTAATGGATAAGCTCAGTGTTAGGCTTACCTCTTGCAATCGATAAGATTGGAAAGTGATGCCTGCACGCTGAAGTAAGCGTCTCTAAATTCATTAATGAAAAAAGAAAAGCAACCATCTATAGGCGTATGCAGTACCAGCCAAAGAAGCTGAGGTCATCTTCCTCCACTGAAGCTATGATTACCTGAAACGTAGAATTCTGTGAGAAAACGGAAATGGTTTCAAATTTCAGAAAAAAATAAGTTTACCAGTCATGCATTTCTGTATCGATTGTCCACTCCACATTGTCTATGGCCAGTCCGAGTGTGTTAAAGTTTCCTCATCTCTTCTGCAGGTTTCAGCGAGCAAGACCAAGATATACATGGTCCTTGAGTATGTAAATGGAGGAGAGCTATTTGAGAAAATAGTAAGCTCTCACTGAACTAAGTACATGCTTCAGGAACTAATGAAGCAAACTCCAGAGTTTTACAATGGCTTTCACATGCAATTCTAACAGGCATTTATGCATGACAGGCACTAAAGGGCAAGCTGTCAGAGAAAGAAGCGAGGAAACTGTTCCAGCAGCTAATAGATGCTGTAAGCTATTGCCATGAGAAGGGAGTTTATCATAGGGACCTTAAGGTAACTACACCATACTAATCACTGCTCTCGACTTCTGATAGTTTTCACATTTTCATACCAAAAAACAAGGAATTGTCCAAATGGATGCATCACTAAGACTTGTCATTCTCATGCACCTTCTGTAGCCAGAGAATGTCCTTGTTGATGCAAAAGGGAACATAAAGGTTTCAGATTTTGGACTAAGTGCCTTTCCAAAGAATCAATGGGTATGATATTTTTTTTCTCTTGGGTCAAAATTAAGATTAATTATTTATCAGGCATCTAAAATAAAGTCACATTTTCAGAAAGATGGATTACTGCATACCACATGTGGCAGCCCTAACTACATAGCACCTGAGGTAAGGACTAAATATTATTTGCTATGGGTCTGAACCTACTATTGATTCATGGTTCTATGGAGGATAGGATTTCTGATAATGGTATATGTAGGTCCTTCTCAACAGAGGTTATGATGGCTCCATGTCAGACATATGGTCCTGTGGTGTTATCCTATATGTAATGCTTACGGGGAATCTTCCATTTGATGATGACAATATGGTTGTCCTTTACCAGAAGGTATGAAGTGAGGGGTCAAGGCTAACATTATCAAAATATGGTCTTTTTCTGCAGCCATATCTCACAATGTGATATTATTCTCAGATTCTGAAGGGGACTGTTCATATTCCTAAATGGCTTTCGCCTGGCGCCCAAGATATACTGCGGAAAATCCTGGATCCTAACCCCATTACCCGCTTTGGAATGGATGGAATAAGGGAACATGCTTGGTTCAATCAAAGTTATACTCCGGCTGTGCCATTTGATGATGATGACGATAACCACATTGGTGATGACAACCCGCCTATGACCGAGGTACCCTATTGTGATATGCAGTTTTGCACTGATGTTTGGTTTATAATCTCAAGCTTTAACTTTGTACTGAGTGGCAAAGACTGAACTTCATCTCATTTTTCAGAAGCACAATGACATTCTAGACAACCCTGCAATCAACCAGATGAATGCTTTTCAACTCATTGGAATGTCCTCGTGCCTTGATTTATCTGGATTTTTCGAGAAAGAGGTGAGTCCAATCTTTGTTTCTTCTTCCCACTTGCTAGTGTCTGTTTGCGTGTTCTACTTCCTCAAAATTACTACTACTAAGGGCAAGCTAGATCATTAGGATAGCGAACACCAATAATGTTACGAGAATAGAAGAAAACAAAAGCAACCAGCGATTGGCAAAGCCACAAATCATTGTCCTATTCATGTACATGAAAGGGTGCTCATAGGGCAGGTTGATTCGAACCCGGTCAAAACCGGCAGTGACATAAGTACAATTTCTTTCGTTAACCATGGCCAATCAAAACGTTCCAATTCAAACAACTGAATAAATCAGCATCTGTTTGAGTGAAACCATTTTTCGGCACACTGTGTACATGTCCTTACTGGGCCATTTCTATGTCTGCACTATGGAGTTCTGGAGATACAAACTTAATTTTAGTAGTGACCTTCCACTAAAATTAGATGCGCGACTTTGTTGCAGGATGTCTCGGAAAGGAAAGTCAGATTTGCATCAAACCATTCCCCTACTTATCTATTTGAGAAGATAGAAAGCAATGTCACAAACATGGGCTTCCAAGTACAGAGAAACAATGGCAAGGTTAGTGGCCTCTGATCTGTCTATGACCACAAACTAACCCTACTATACTCATGTACAGTGCATGATGTTAAAACTTATTGTTCAAAAGAATTATGTTAAAACTTTGAATTGATGATGCTGAAAGTTATATTATTATGTCCTACAGCTAAGAGTGATCCAGGAACGCAAGGGACCAACAAATCCAAGAGGGCATGGATCGTTATTAATTTCTGCTGAGGTACTTCGATCTAAAGATGCACATGAAACACACTTTGGTTCAAAAAAAATTAATACTCCGTACAACACAGCTACCATTTCATGGTGTGCAAGGTGTTCTAATTAGACGTTGCTGTCTGTTAACATTATTTTACTGTGATTCCAGGTATTTGAGATCAATGACTCTCTTTATGTTGTTGAGCTTAAAAGGTCATCTGGAGACTGTTCCCTGTACAGACAGGTATTTCTTCATCCTTTGCTGAGTCTGTCTCGAATCATTTATTCATTTTCCTGGTCATTTCACTTACAGCGCAAGAAAATAAATATATTGCGATTCATCACGTATGGCATTATTGCTGCAGGTGTGTGCCACACTCTCAGATGACTTGGGAATATGCAAAAGCCAGCAACTTTTGAAAAGTGATAGTATGAGACAAGAGCTATATCGATTTAACAGTAGCTTTTGACACCCTCCCTCAATCTCTCTCTTTCTTCTTTAGCAAGAGTACCCACTAGGTCAAGGGCCCTCCCATTTTTAACAAGAGGACATGTTAGGCACCGTGTATGAATTTTTTTGTAAACCTAAGTTGTAAATATCAGAGCTGCACGATACCACAAATGAATGTATGGCCATCTTAAAAAAAAGGATCTCTCTTGGATACTTTCATGATCAAAATTTTGCTACTGATTATATATAAGTACGAGTAAACAATTGAGGTGTACATATAAGAGCTACCTGATATATGTTCCTCTTTTCGAAGTTATGTACTCAAACCGGAATGCAAGCTTCTATCATGTTTCTTCAGCTTCTAAATGCTCCTGATAAGCTCCATTGCCTCCTCAACATGGCCTGCGCGCCCCAAAAGATCCACCATGCACCCATAGTGCTCAATCCTTGGCGCCACACCATGAATGTCACTCATTGAGCTGAAGTACTTCTTGCCATCACTAACTAGACCAACATGAGTACACGCTATAAGAACTCCAATGAAGGTGATCTCATTTGGTTGCAGCCCTTGTGATATCATCTCTGAGAACAAGCTGAGAGCATCATGGCCAAGTCCGTGATTGGCTAGCCCAATAATCATGGAGCTCCAAGTAAGCACATCCTTCGCTGGCATGGTGCGAAACACTGACAGCGAGTTCTCAATGTCACCGCACTTGGCATACATGTCGACCAGAGCAGTACCGAGCTTCACGTCTACCTCAACCCTGTTGCTCTCGATGAACTGGTGTACCTCTGCACCAATAGCCAGCGCCCCCATGTCGCTGCAGGCCGAGAGAACGCTCACCATGGTGATGCAGTCCGGTGCGACACGTGCCACACGCATCTCCCTCCACAGCTCCAGCGCCTCCTTGGACCGACGTCCCTTGGCGTAGGCGGAGATCATCGAGCTCCATGAGAAGGCGTCCCTGTCCCTCGTCCCATCAAAGATCTCCCTCGCCATGCCGACATCCCCGCTCACCGCGTACCCGTGAATCATCGTGTTCCAGGACACCAGGTCCCTGTCCCGCATTCCGTCGAACACCTTCCTCGCCTCGGCGACCTCCCCGGGCGCAACGTAGGCCGCGAGCATGACGTTGCAGAGGAACACGTCCCGGCGGGGCGCCTCGTCGAACGCGGCGCGCGCGAGGTCCGCGCTGCCCGACTTGGCGTACATCTCGACGAGCGCGGTGCGGACGAAGATGTCGGCGGCCGCGAAGCCGGACCTGAGCGCGCGCGCGTGGAGCGAGGCGCCGAGGAGCGTCGGGGCTGCGGCGGCGCAGGCCTGGAGGGCGAGGGAGAGGGAGAAGGACTGGGCAAAGGAAAGCTGATGTTCATGTTCTGTGATGTTCATGTTCGGAAGTTGAATGTCAAATATTTATCACGGCCGGTGAAGAACTTTTAGGCATCGTGATGTTCATGTTCTGTGATGTGACTGGGCAAAGGAAAGCTGATTACACGAAAATTTAGCTTTACCACATTCGGAAGTTGAATGTCAAATATTTATTTTGAATGTGGTTTGCCGTACGAGTATCGCAATACATTTTCTGAATTTGATTTATTACCCACATGTAGTCCACATGTACTTAAACTCTGTATGTGTTTTGCAGATATCGGAAGCATATTCTTGTTTGAAGGATGGTATGTTACTTCACTTTGATCATGGACCTTCGATTTTCCGTTACCAGACGACGCTTACTTTGATTTATCGATGTGACTATGACATGTTCCTTGCGGTTTGTAGGCCGGAGATCTGGGAATAGGATGGAAGGTAACTTTGATTTCATATTATGCATATCGGTCCCCATGTTTCGTAGCTGATGAGATAGATCATGAATGAAATGCAGTACATGTAATGAGGTATGGTGCTCCAAGGGCATACGGAAGATCAAATAGAACATTGGTTAAAGCCCCCTTTCTGCTCATAATATGTGCGGCAGTTTCCTTTGGTTCTTACAGCGCTTCAAGGTAAAACATACTTCACTTTCTACTTTTTTTTTTTGAAGATTTGAAATTCTTACAGCTGATTGAGATATTCATTTTTTTTGTATTATGAAGGGCATACCAGCGGCAAAAAGAAGTGTGTTCCTCTCAGAACCCTTTTCTACCTTAGTTGAATGCCACTGCTCTATCTAGGAGAGAAGAATTGTGTGTTACATTGTACAGATGTTAAACAATATCTGCACTGAATAAAAGCACCAATCACTGTTTGTGATTTCAAGGCAAAGATATGGAGTTTGCTTGCCTATTCTGGAGAGAAAATTTAATAGGATTTCACAGACCCATCCAGATATGGAGTGTGGCCTTTTTTGATTAATAGATGCAGGCGATTTGGTTAATGTAAGGAAAGAAGACCTGCCGCTAGTACTCAAATAATTCGTCAGATTGATGCTATTTAGATGTACTGGCATCATTTGTGGTTCCAGTTAACTTACTCCAAATTTATATGTGCATGATAAACATAATAAATTGGCCGAGCATGTGATGCTAGATCACCAACAGCTCGTTGTGAATAAGGTGCCAATCAGCAGGGGCAATGCAACCCACAGCATCAGCAGGATTACATGATACACATCATCACTAGCAGAAGAACGACCTAAAGAGAAATTGCATTGAAAGTAACTGTTATGATTACAGGACGCACCCCCAGCATCTGGGTTTACAACTAGGAAGGCAACAGAAGTTAGCCTTGCAGCCAAGGTGCCTGGCACCGAACCAGTATCTACACACATAGCATGACAAGTCTTGCAAGGCAGCTACTATGCTGAAGGCATTTCGAACACATTTCAGATTACAGCCATGTGCCAGGAGCAATAACAAAGATAGGTTTCATTAAGATCCCAATACAAGATTGTAAGCAGCGAGAGCAATTATACGTGCTTCACTGAACACCTTTTGAACAGGAGCAGCTTCTTGAGTCACTACCACCGCCTTGGTTGAAACCAAGTATCGATATTCCAGACATGCATTTTAAGCTCACTGGGAAGAGGGGAGAGGGTCATATCCTTATCAGGCATGATTATCTTGCCTGAACAAAAGAAATAACCCTTCTGTGCCCCCTTCGAGTCTTTGGTTGCAGAACAAATTAAGTGACCATAGAAGTACTATCCTCGTAACAGTAACCATAACCTGAGCTGCAACCTTCGTTATACTACTAGGAACAGAACCAGTAGCATAATGACAGTTTAACTCCCACAAGCGAGACGATATATCTATTTTCAAAGATGTTATTATCAGAATGAAGATGAGCCATGATATTAGATAACCAGAACTCAAAAGTGCCTATCCGATCTGATCTGAGGAATGTGCCAAGGCTAAGATTTTCCTTTAGCAGCTGGAGTAGCATCAGCCACTATTATGTTCATTGACAACGGCTGCCAGCCGAAAGAGTGGGGAACAAACCACTTCATTTTATCAGTTACTGTATGTGAAAGCTGGATAACTTCACCAAGGGCAAGATGTTTCAGGCATGCTTTCTTTAAAAGAGCTGCAGCTTCATACCTACAACGAAATAAACCGTAAATACCTCAACCACATTCAAGAAAAATACAGAATAGTTAACACACATTACTGGGTGTCGGGCCTCACCTGGATCGAGACTTCTTTATCGCAGAACAACCACTGGCAGAAGATATGTACCTATGAACAGTATCTAGTGTCTCTTTTGGGAATTTTGCATTGGTATCCAATGTATTCACACATTTCCAGAGAGTTTCATCTTTTCCCAGAAAAAATGACATTGATCCTAACTTTTTTGTGACGATGGCTTGATGCTGAATGCCAAGTTCAAGAGCCTTCTTAACATCAAAATTTGGTAGATTGGCACCTCCATAACGTATGCAATCTGATATATTCTGTTCTGTTGGTGGAAGCTTCTCGGTCTTCAATACTTCCAAAGCGCTTAAGATATTTTTTTTAAGAATTTGAGAGTCAGAGGATGGCTGTGGACATCCGGTGTTTACTCCCCATTGTCCAGCATTTTGCATGTTACTGGATACATTAGGTGGAGTTGGAGGTCTGTAACCATAACTACTGCTGTAAGGAGGTTGAACAACACCAGACTGGTTTGGATGGTAGTTGGTATTCAAACCTTGGTTGTTGTGACCTCCTACGGGGTATCCAGAAATATTCAACCTACTCATATCAGGATAATTAACTGGCGGGGCATGATAAGGAGGAGGAGCACTTGGCCAGGACTGCAATGGTGCGGTGAGAGCAACATTTTGTCCAGCTTGTGGTGGCAATGAACTGCTTCTATGCATATTTGGTGTGTGAAAATTACCAGATCCACTATAAGGACGAGGAGGGTTTGGCTGCTGAGAGGATTGCTTCTGGTGTTTTGGATGAGGGCCGCCCCTAACAATGCCAGAATCAGGAGCACCATTTTTCGGTGCAGATTCAGCTGACACACCAGACTTCTTACTACCAAAATAGTCGTGGGGAGCACTATTTTGATTGGAATGAGAAGATTTTTCTGGCTTTTTAGGCACGAAAAGGGGTGGGTTTTTTGGTTTACTCATCTGGTTCACCTTTTGCCCACCACCCTCAGAACTTGACTGGTTAGCAGTGCTACCTTCAGAATTATCAGTAACTCCATCAACTGAATTTTCCTTTTCGCTTGCTGGTTTAGATACACTGTCAGTCTGGTTTTTTCGAGGTTGCTTAGCTTTAAATTGCTTATCTGCCTTTCCATTCCCACCATTTTGATGATCACGCTGAGAAGTACTCTGCACTTGAGGGTTGGTATCTTGAGTCGTGTCTGGAGAATTTGACGCATCCACATCATCCTTATTTCCACTTGATATGCTGCTAATGTATGGTGACTGTGCTAAGGGTGGTTCTCCAGCCACGAGGCTTTTCCAGTGCCAAACACTCTTTGCAGCAGCAGTAAGTGATTGAGACACATTTGGAGGTTGTGCTAATAGTATTGTGTACCGCTTCATCTTAAGCTTATGAAGAGCATTAGAGAAGTCCCGGTCACCAGAGATTAGCAGAAAATTTGCTGGCGGAGGGTTGTCAATAGCCCAGAACAGCATGTCAACCAAGATCTTCTTATCACTTGCATCTTTAATGCCTGCAATTGTTGGGGAAAATAAAAAGAAATAAGAAGACATGCAGATCCCAGATGGAAATGGTAACTAATCATAACAAGCCGCCCAATTAATGAAGAATTCAACTTTCTATCACTATTTCTCGAGTACACACCATGCAATTCTCGTGTACCACACAAGCTCGTATCAACCCTTGCTTATTTGGATTTCAAGAAAAAATCTAAGAAAAACAAATAAAATCTAGTTTCATGCCACATAGAAACCACATCTACTTTTCAGGCATACACAATTCTGTTAAGAACATGTTTCATACAGTCTTAACCCAATGCTGGTCTCTATTTTTTTAATGCCCAATCTACGTATTTACAAGCATATAAAGGGTCAGGTTACAAAGTTTGGCATACAGAGAAGACCACGTTTACACTGTTGGTATTCTCTAATTAATTCGTAATAAACCCCAAAAATGATTTCTCTCAACTGGACAATATCACCAATTAGTTAATGTGTTAGAGTTCTAGTCAATTCTTTCCCATTAGAACATTGAGAAGGATGTGTATTTGAGGTGTGCAGGAAGCCAGGCACTAACATAACTCCAGAAAGCCTCGAAAGAAAGCTTCATCGTGTCCTCAATAGCACCAGATCAAGGATCGACAGGATAAATCAGAAAAACTATACACCCCTCCTTTTAAATTTACGAAAGAAAGGATGTTAAGTATATCTAACCATTTCAGAACACTGCACCTTGGGGACAATCAAGGCAGCTCAATATAATTCAAAAGAAAAACAAACTATTAAGACTTCCTAAATGGCTAAATCATATAGAAAAACATAACCACAATCATTACAACCGACAGGCTCACATGATTACATGGCACATTACAATCAGACTCAGCAAAGACCTGCTTCTACCTCTAGCCAATCTTCCTCATCTTCTTCTTCCCACGACCTGCCCTCCTACACCGCTCTAACCCCAGGGGGGAACAGGCTTCTTCTACGGCGTGGTGCCTCAACCCTAACCCACACACAACAAACCTAAATCTCTACCTGTCGTTCCGACGTCTCTGCCGCTCCACATTGTCAGCATCGATTGCTCCCATGTGACTAGAGGTTAAGGTCAAGAGAGCTTTAGAAAAAAAAACAGCCGCCTGCCATCTAGCAAACGCACACGAATATCACCAAGCCCCATCATCAGATGAAAAAACCCCAATAATGCATCAAACAAACAGATAAGCAAAACCTTAACCGAGTGTTTTCTGACACAGACACCAACACAACGATAATCTCCACAATCCTGACCCATTGGATAGAAGCCTGCTCCGAAACAGGAGATGTCTAGGCCAAATCCTATGAATCGATTATTATCCTAACCCACGCACCGCGAACCTAAGCCTCTACCCTCGTTCTACTGTCTCCGCCCCTTCGCATTGTCACCATCTCTGCCTCCGCCTCGATTACTCGCCCATAGCTACAGATTGAGGACGGCAGCGCTTCAGAAAAAACAACAGTCGCCTGTAATCTACCAAATGCACACAAATATGACCACGCCACATCATCAGATGGGAAAACCCCAACAATGCGTCCAACAGGTTAATCGATTCCTTATCTGACACCACACACTAACACCACGAGAAGACCGTCAAAACCAGCAGAACCCAGAAACCTAATCCATCTGATGAAGCCCGCCCCTCTTACAGAGGAAACTTCGACGCAAAATCCTACGATTCCACAACACTTATCCTGAAATTTTATGACAGATCCATGGACCATACTCATCACTGAGCCGGCGCAACCCACATGCATTTGCGAGAGGTAACCGGACCGCGGCTGATTAGATAAGAGAGCAGGGCGGGGTGGGAGGGGAGGGTACCGGGCGGGACGTGGTGGAGGTTGACGCCGGTGCTGGAGAGGGCGTGCGCGACGTGTTGGGCGATGGCGTTGGTGTCCCCGTAGGCGGAGACGGAGATGGGGCCGACGTGGCCGGCGGTGGCGAGGGCGGAGCTGATGTTCTGGACGATGAGGTGCGGGTCGCAGCTGCGGGGCACGGCGCAGTTCTCGATGTCCCACCACACCGACGTCTTCGCCGCCGCGTACTCCCCCATCGCCGCCGCCGCCCCTACCGAGAGCTTCGCCGGCGGAGAACGGAGTGGTTCGGGGTCTCCGGCGGGGGGAGTGGAGGGTTCGCTTTGCGACGGCGGCGGCGGCGGCGTCGAGGTGGACTCGTGAACTGCCCCTCCCACTAGCACCGGGCACCGAGGTTTATTGTTTTTCTTTCAAGGGTAAAATATCTGATTTTTATCCACCGAAAAGTTTGGTAACTGACCCGTATTTGATTTGATTGGTCGGACACGCTTTGGGTTATTGATAATTTATTAGTGTACAATGGTGATAATTTATTCGTCAAAAGGTATGTCAATCATTGGTGGAAAAATAGTGCAAATTATTGTGATTGGTTGTTGGTGAAAAAGGAATGTAAATTATGAGGATTGATCGTTGGCGGAAAAAGGAATGTAAATTTTGGTGGAAAATCGAGGGATGAAAGGTGGAGAGAAATACATCGTCCTTTTAGATTGTAGAGAGAGGATTGATCGTTGGTGGAAAAAGGAATGTAAATTTTGGTGGAAAATCGAGGGATGAAAGGTGGAGAGAAATACATCGTCCTTTTAGATTGTAGAGATTCCTCTAAACCAGTACTACTCTAATTGTCAAGAAATTATTGCAAATGATTCTTACATCGAAGCCAAGATTTTTTTTTTCTAATCATTAAGATTTGTGAGAGTACAAAGTGAGAAGATCATCATCGAATGATTACGAATATCGACCTAGAGTACAAAGTTACTATGCTCCAATTGCTTATCGGTGTCCAGCATAAGCACAAAACCTCGTGTGTTCCCCATCCCTCTCCTAGGGTTCCCACCTCAACCCCCACGCCGCCGCCGTCAGCCGTCGTCGCCGCCGCAGCTCACCACTCCTCCCCTCCCATCCCCTCGGCTCCCCGCCTCCGTGTCGTCCCCCAGGGCGACACCGGGGCGCACCCGTCCTTGGTGGTGGGTGGAGGCGGCAGCCGTGGATCTGGGATCCCGCCCAGTTCCGTTGTCGGATGGGCTTCGGCCGTCGGCGGCGCGGTGGGAACGCAAAGCTGCTAGGGCTGGCGTATTGTGGAGGTGGTGGTGCGGTTGTGGAGGTTGGTTGGCGTCCCTCTGCCTTGAGGGCCGATGCCGCTGGGCTGGTCACGGTGGTGGCTGCGGTGCTCCTTTGAAGATGCTGGCGGTGCGGTCTGGTGGAAGAGGGAATCTTGGGTGGATCAGCGACCGGTGGAGTGCGAGCACGGTGCCGAGCGAAGGCTTGCTCTTGCCTTGGCCGGAGCCGACAGCGACGGCGCCCGCAGGTGTCGTCTCCTTCATGAAGGCGTTGTCGTGGTACTACACTCGCCTCCACCGTGTCCATGCTCCGGGGGGGAAACCTTCGATTCGGGTTTCCGATCAGACGATGATGACGGCTTGTCGTCATGTCCCTCCTGGGGGCATCGTTCTTGGAGTTGGACTCAGCTGGAGGGACCAGTGGAGAGGTGGCGGTGGTGTTGTTGGTGCTCTTTGCGTGGTCACGACGCTCGAGCTCCTACGGAAGGGCCGGAAGCTCTCCTCTGAAGACGGCTAATGGCCGGGCTAGTGTCGGGTTGCCTCCGGGTGTCAGACTCGGCTTCGAGATGCCCTTCGATTATGCTGTTGGTTGTTGTGTAAAACCTCGGCGGCGCATGGCCCTTCTTCCGGGTGTGGACTCGGCAATGTGTTGCCCTTCGGCTGCTCCAACACCATCGTGGCTAATCTCGGCGGACTGAAGCTCTTCGTCTACGGCGGTGATGACCCATGTGCGCTAGCGTCCAACGCTAGTCGGGAGACGATGGGCGTGGAAGGCTCTCCTTGCGGGTTGTTTGCTTAGTGTCATGTTCTATTTCTTTGTTTCCCTCTGTAACTTCTGTAATAATTCACCGGCATTTGTTCCGGTTTCCTCTTAATATAAAAGGAAGCAGTGCTCGCTGTTTTCCGTCAAAAAACAAAACCTCGTGTGACAAAGCTTAGCTTCAGGGGTTCTTGAAACTATTTGATTGTGCATTAGAGGAGAACAAATACGAATTTTATCGTGGAGCTAATGCAATTCCTTTAGTTACTTAAGTTGAATTTTAATGGTCCATATTAAATTGTGAGCCATTTGGACAAGATAGATGAAGTTTGATTGACTGCACAAGTATATGTGATGGAGATACATTTTCCGTAAATTTTTTTTTTTACAAGAATCATCATACCACCATTACTTAGTGATGAAGAGAAAGAGAAAAAGGAGGATAAAGTAATGAGCAACATGGTCCAGGGCTAAAGACTGAGGACAACCAACCCCATGACAATTGCCCTTAGGCTTAGCTGCGGTTGCTGAGTTAATTTGTGTTGTGCTATTTTTCTAATCTTCCACGGACACTTAACCAGAAAAGTAGGCAGAAGAAGGTAAAATAAACACAAGCTGGATAAAATCAGGTGAGCCGCACAGGATTATGATATGATGATCAAGTTGCGGATTTCTGTTTGTCAGGAGGGTCCGTTGACTACAGACGATGGTATGCACCGATCTCATCGGGCTGCAAATTGATATTTTCCATGACACTTAACCTTCAGTAACAATTGTAGACAGTTGACGGTTTGTAACGATGATGTTTCATGTTTGCAAAGGCAAGAAAGAACATGGCATACCGCAACAAATCTATAAATTTGACACGTGATCTTCTAAATATTGTAGAAAGTAACACACAACATAAAGAAAGTTCCTCCAAAAGTTTTTACAAGTTCAAAGGCTAGCATCCGTTGTTCTTGTTCGATCCGTTGTTTCTTTAGATCCTTCCTCTGTCGATGTCACATTTTCCTGGCAGAGCCTAGCATCGCCAGCGGCTTGTTAATTTGTTTGGTTTTGGGCTGCTGATGCTTCTGCACTCCATTCCCTCTTTTGCCACTAATTAACATGGGCAGACATAGACACATAGTTGTCACGCGCCCGTAACAGTCGTCCACTAGCGGTTTGTCCTAATTGCTCTCGCCCTTGAATTTGGGACTTCTAAATCCATTTTTCGTACAACCAATTACATATGCAGATACGTCGTTCTAGTACATCCAGTGACACGCAGATATGTAGAAGAGCTCTCATACCCACATACTCCGTCTATTTACATGACATAGCACATTTCAAATTCCGTTTTGAGCACAAATTTGACCAACAAAATGTGGGTTATATTCTAAAACTCTATAACAAATATTTTGTAATAGAAAATATTTCTAATAGTAACTTGTATCAGACATGTCTCATGTATGTTAGTCAAATGCATGGGCAAAGTTGCATCAGAGAAAAAGAGCAATCTCGCCTACACAAAAGGCATAGAGAGGGAGTATATGGTTTTGAATCAAAAAATCATCGAACAAGTAATTAATTTTGTCTTTATGATTAGCTCAGAGATTCATGCACCTCTCACTTTTCTCTCCCCTTTGTCCTATGTCACGATCCCCAGATCTTAAATTTATCCCCGACGCTACAGCTCGGCTGCTGGCGGCTTGCGCTTCAACCAAATTGATATCTCTGTGCCCTCGCCTTGCTTTCACCCCAGCCAAGATGTCAGCAGTGGGTGCCTACATGACAAAAAAAAAAGCGAGAACAATCAAGATATGCACTTCTGTACTCCTATAACCTCTCACCAGTAGTACTACACTATGAGTTGAAAACATGAAACTTGAGGTCAACATGCATAAACTGTTCAGGGTTTGCGTCAATGAAACACTTTCTTGGTAGCATTCAAAATGCACTTCTTGTACTAGTAGAAGAAACCAAAAGGTAAATAAACTGAAAAGCAGAGCTACAAAGAAGACTGACAGGAAAAGAAAAACTGAAAAGTTGAGCTCCAAAGAAAGAACACGAAAAATAACACAAATCCAGGCCAAAAACTGTACATCTTTCCTACTACGAAAAAGAAGTAAAACTACAAAATCGAAGGAAATGATTTGCAAGTGGGCACAAAAATAATGAGCAAAAAGGGTGAATGACTAGAAGCACGTAGCAATATCTAGCCAATTACACCTGCGCTATGCCCATCAACATCAGGTGAGTTCTTTGCAAAGATAACTGCAAAATTCTAGCGAGGCAGTTGGATTCCACTACCTTTACCCCTGACATGTATTAGCAAAGCACTGAAGCTGAAATACTTAAACACCGCCTGGGATTGATATATTTAATGAATATGTGACCCCATTTTTCTCAAAGAGGAGGACAAGCTTCCTGCCTCTGCATAAGTGATGCGCACAGCACTCATGAGCATTCATGTTGATTATTTAATATATCTTTGGCCGGAACATGTCTTGATCAACAAAACCTAGCACATTACTGCATAAAATGCATTTATCACAAGGATTGATATTGAGAACTTTGACACTGCATCTAATTTTAGTAACAGTACATACATGTTGAGGATCATGATGCCACAAAAAAATAAACTGATGGAGAACGCTTGAACAGAAATCCATGTCACAGCCAAGAGCATCTATGCGAGTGAAGATACCCCGCAATGCTGCAATACCCAGGCTATGGGCAAGCTAAAATACTGCCACACACTCCAGATCAAAACGACAATACTCAACCGAGAAAACCTCCCGCAAACATGCTTATATGGACACACAAACAAGACACTTGACAGAATGCAGATCCGAGATATAATGTGAGAGTAAACATTCCACACACACAATTCAATATTAAGTCTAACACATATACGGCACTTAGCCCTGTGATCACTGTCACCCCAACAGTATCCCAGTTACACGTGGGGTTTCGTGTTCCTACTTATAAAGATTTGAATTGGTGGTCATCTGTTCATTACTTTTCTAGTCCTTCCTGACTCAGTCCAGACAGGAGGGACAATGCAAACATAGAGAATAGCACCAAGCTACCGTCTCTTCTGCCGCTCCAGATAAAAGAAGGCACCAAAGTGAATTAATTTGAATAACTTGTGTAAACTATGTTCTGTGACGTAGCACAGGGTCTTACTGGTATAAGAACATAATCTGAGTAGGGTTCCTATTTAGTACTGCCTTGGGGTTTCGTCTCAATATGCAAGATTTATAAAATAATCTTCAAGAGCCTAGCTACTAAATATAGCATGGTAATAAGACTTTTTACTACATCACCAAAAGTGCTCTAGCAAATGATCATGTGAGAGTGGTCTTCTGAGTGTTGCATGGGCACATCCAGATCATGTGTTATTCCCTTGAGTAAATTGCTAACCAAACTAATCACCTAGCAATTTATGAAAACAATGGCAAGAACATGTGCTCAAAGCTCACAAAAATACAACCAAACAAAAAAACACCGTATGAAAGCACAAGATTATCTCATAGCATTAGTCCATTTGCAAATAGACTACAGCAGTGCAATGTTTTCCAAAAACAAAATCGAAACTTATTCAATGTCAAATGCATGCATGTCAAAACATAGGTCTTAGCAATATCAAATAAATGAAAAGCCAGAAATCTCATCCATGGCAAGAAAATGTGTTCAAAGATTATGGAAATACAACCAAACAAAAAGACACCGTATGAAAGCACAAGATTACCTCATAGCATTAGTTCATTTGCAAATAGACTACAGCAGTTCAATGTTTTCCAAAAAAAAAAAAATTGAAACCCATTCAATGTCAAATGCATGCATGTCAAAACATATGTCTTGGCAATCTCAAATAAATAATAAGCCAGAAATCTCATCCATGGCAAGAACATGTGTTCAAAGATTACGTAAATACAACTAAACAAAAGCATCGTATGAAAGCACAAGATTATCTCATAGTATTAGCAAGGTTCAAAAAAGCGGAAAGCGGTAAGCGAGCGGTCAGGCTCCGATTAGAGGAACTACTGCTTAAGCGCGCTTAAGTGTTGCTTAAGCGTTTGTACGGATACGTACGGATAGGACAGTCAGAGCTGTTTTCAGGCTATAAAACATAGCCCAAGAAGGCCCAGTCTGCCTTTTCTGTAAAACATAGCCCAATAAGGCCCAGTAGGAAACTCTAGTACTAAAGTATCTGAACCATTCACTCTCCCCAGCCGCCTCTCTCCCTTGTCCTCTCTATCTCCCCTTCGTCATCTCCCTAGGAACCTTGCCGGAGTGGTTCAATCCTCACCGGAACAGCTCGCCCCTCACCGAAATCAGCCACCACAACTCATTTTCCATTGTTTCCATCCTTCTCCCCTGCGTCTCCATCCTTCTCCCCTGCAGCGCTGCCGCTTTTCCACTGCCGGATGACGGATTCCTCACTCGATGGACGTTTTGCCTCCTTTTCTCCCCAAATTTTTCCCTCTCACGCCAGCCCAGTGCTTAATGGGCCGCTTAGGCCTAATCCTGAGCGGTAGGTGACCGATGCGCTCGCTTAGACGCTTAAGCGAGGCTAAGCGTACGCTTTTTTGAACCTTGAGTATTAGTTCATTTCCAAATAGACTATAGCAGTTCAATGTTTTCCAAAAAAAAAAAAATCCATTCAATGTCAAATGCATGCATGCCAAAACATAGGTCTTAGCAATCTCAAATAAATAAAAATCCAGAAATCTCATCCATGGCAAGAACATGTGTTCAAAGATTACGTAAATACAACCAAACAAAGACACCGTATGAAAGCACAAGATTAATCTCATGGCATTAGTTCATTTGCAAATAGACTACAGCAGTTCAAAGTTTTCCAAAAAAAAAATGAAACCCATTCAATGTCAAATGCAGACATGTCAAAACATAGGTCTTAGCAATCTCAAATAAATAATAAGCCAGAAATCTCATCCATAGCTTATACCGAGCATAACTATAATGACACCCTTTGGTGTCCACCCCACCCTCATCCACCCATGGTGTTGGGATCTCCAAGCTGGTGGGGTAACCTCGGTCCTGGAGGTTCATAACCATGGTCTCCAACCTTGGAATGCATATGCAACAAAAGCATTTTATCTCATCATAGCTATAAGTGTGAAGTATAATTCATAATCCATAAATATGGGTAATAATTTTCAACATAATAAGCATGATTCATTAGCCATATCCTCTGAACATAGACGACATAAAAGAGCTTCGCAAGAATCACGAGCAACAAATATGATGAATAACAAGGAGCAAAATATTAGCAAATATTAAACGGTGTCAATGTTGGTGTGCACTCTGCCAATATACATCTGCTTGCTTCGCCCACGGAGCGCAAGGTGTCATTCTAAAGCATAACAATCAATAGAAAATGAGATTTTGCCTCTCACACTCTTGTCCAACACCATTTTGTCGACAATCCACCTCAGACCCTCCAAGGTGAAGTTCAACTAAAAGCATTGAAATGCTAGAAAACATGTATGATGTGGGACTTATCATGAAAACCATGGTTTGAAAGCCTGCATTATGGCTAAGCGACTATTTTTGTCAATCATAATGGTTCACCAACTTTGCTAACCGATAGAAATTTCGCAAACCAAAACATAGCAAATGATGGGTCTCTAAGCAATTAAGCATCTACAGAATATACCCTACAACTTCAATCTTGGGTGTTATTATAGTGCTCAAAGAGACGATTGAACAACGTAAACATAATCGCAGAAATTCCATATTCAAATCATAACTTGGGAGTTAGGCAAACAAATACTTACTGGAAAGCTAGTGAAAACCTTCTCACCCCTTCATCCTGATACAGGCCTCCTTACTGTCTTTCTCCTCTTAGCCGGCTGAAGGCAAGGGCATACAAAGAATCAACTAGGAGTATACTTGCCATGGCCTGCCGACGGGGAAGGTAATGAGCAAAATCCGGAGTGAGCTGGTCTAGGAGAAGCTCCAAAACCCGTCTGTGGCGGCATGGGAGCTGCAAGGGGAACCAGACATTGCGCTGGCACAACAGGGGTTGCGCGCCAGAGGTACCCTGGGGGCTGTGTCCAAGCTGGAAACAGCTGAGAAGTACCCACTTGATGATGCTGTCCTAGGACTGGCCGGTACGCTAGAAGGTCTGTAGGAGGACGAGGGGCTGAAGATGTCGGTTGCCTCACCACGTCTGATTTACCCAATGATGCAGTAGTTGGCGTGGCATAGACTCCAGACTGGGCTGGGGCAGAAGAAGCTGCAACAGACGTATGTGGCGCAGGAGTCAGAGATGAAAAGGGCACAGCAGGAGTCCCCGGGGGAGACGTCCAAGTTGGGCGCAACTGAGAAGCACGAGCGATCATGTGGATCAACCCTTGCGAGAACATAGCTAAGTTATATGCATGAGCCATGGCAGGAGCTGGGCCAGAAGAATGCCCATCACCCTTCTGTGGCAGTGCAGGAGCCATGGGAGGAGCTGGAGACGGAGATACCACACCAGGGGTCGCCTGCTGGGAGCAGAACGAGGGAGATGAGCAAGCTGGGTCATGTGTGTGTGCCGGTATCCACTTGACAATGCTGTTAGGGTTCTCTTTGCATACTCGGCCCTTGTGGCCAGGTCGGCCACATATGGGGCAGTCACCATTGAAGGTGCAGTGTGCAGTGATGTGTCCATCACCACACTTCAAGCAGATCATGCCCTGCCCGTGGACTGCTTTTAGTTGCCCTATCTTTGGTTGATTCAACATGCACTGTTCTGTGCTATGAAAGTCTCCCTTGGACTTCTTGAAAGAAGTTTGCTTAATAAACTCGCTATCCTCAGGATTACTCCTCTTCTGTGGGTTGGTATCCCGAGTCACGGCTGAAGAACTTGAAACTATGTTATTTGAATTATCCTTATCCTTATTTCCACTTGATGTGCTGCTTATGTATGGTGACTCTGCTAATGGTGGTTGTCCAGCCACAAGGCTTTTCCAGAGCCAAACTCTATCTGCTGCAGCAGTAAGGGCTCGAGACACATTTGGAGGTTGTGCCAATAAAATATTGTATCGCCTCATTTTAAGTTTATGAATGGCATTAGAGAAGTCCCGGTCACCGGAGATAAGCAGATAATTTGCAGGTGGAGGATTGTCAATAGCCCAGAACAGCATGTCAACCAAGATCTTCTTATCAGCTGCATCTTTAATCCCTGCATTCGATAGGAAACAATAAAAAAATGAGAAGATGGGCTTAAATATATAGCATGCTGGACATGTAATTCGAAAGGCAATGCAATCAGAGCAAGATTTTGCCAGCTCCAAGAATAATATTTGAGATACAGGCCTATAGCGATAACTTGGGTCATTCTTCTAACCGGAAGAGGTCTTATACAACAATTGGTATGACGAAGGGAAATAATAACCAATCACAAAATCTCACTAGCTACTTGTTAGTTGTTATAATAAATGAAGAGATCAGTTACTCATAAGAGCATATGTCACACAGGCTTTCGATCAACCCTCACTTATTTGTATGTCTGTATAAACCCTAAGGAAAATACAAAGAAAACCAATATTAAGAATCATCAAGTCGGGTTGTGGCAGTGTGGTTTATGGGCTTGCGTCCACTACAGTTGATCGTTTTATAAAGGAGGAGAAGGTGTTACTGTTTCTTCGACTTGAGGTTAAGTGTGTCACTCCCACGGGTGAGGAAACAGGGTCGCACATCGTTTAGCTCACTTAGGTCAGCTTGAGACGAGTTGGGATGTGTGTGCTACATGAGGCAGGTCGATCAGTGTGCTGGACCTGCTCATTCGTGAACGTAAGAACATTATTTCGTAATCGATTAAGCTCACCTGCTCACTGTATAAAAGAACCCACAAGCGTGATATCCATTAGACGAAGAACATCTAGAACCTAAAATTTCGCTATTATCGTCCAAAATTACGCCAGATCTACCAATCGTACCCACAGCCACAGGAAATAAAGAACAGAACCAACTAGCGCAGCAATACCATAGACAAATGAAACGGCGGGGAGGTAGACGACCGCTGACCAAGTGATAAGATTAGGGACCAGAGCAGAGCCGCTGGGCGTAATGAGGATGGTGGTTCCGTACCGGCGGGGACGTGGTTGAGGGAGACGCCGGTGCTGGAGAGGGCGTGCTGTACGTGGTGGGGGATCTGGTGGGTGTCTCCGTACGCTGAGACGGAGATGGCGCCTCTGTAGCCGGCGGTGGCGAGGGCGGCGCTCATGTTCTGGACGATGAGCTGAGCGTCGCAGCCGCGGGGGACGGCGCAGTTCTCGATGTCCCACCACACCGACGTCTTGGCCGCCGCGTACTCCCCCATCACCGGCCGCCGCTAGGGTTCCGCCGGCGGAGAGGTGCGTGAGTCTTCGGGGATTTTGTGAACTGCGAATTGAGTTGCGGCGGCGGCCTTGACAAGACCACTAAATAAAATGAGTTTAAATGTACCAGAAAATTATGCTAAAAAGTGTGAGTCTTCTGTCTACAACCGATGGTAATGGGTAATTTACCCATTAGGGTAATGATTTAGTTAAAAAACTTTACCCGTAGGTACGTAAATGTAAATGGTAAAAACAGTGTATCCAATGGGTATCGTGGGCATGGGTATGGTAAAGTAGTAGCCATACCCGCATACCCACATACAAATCTATTTTTGTTTACGAAACAGAATGTTATTTTGGGAAAAAAATCACGAAATACTAACCGTTTACGTAATTTTTGCTTGTTTCCCAACTTATGTTGACTTGTAATGATGTCATTTTTCGTATATATATTGTTATTTTGATATCTACTATATTGTTTTGATGTTATTTTCATATACGATGAGTTGTTTTGTTGTTCATCTTATATATGTTGTGTTATTTTATTGTTAATTTTTATATATGGTGTCGTTTGTTGAGTCAATGAATAAATGAGCATACATCGACAGTTTTTTTATATATATTGTGTTATTTGGTGCGTTTACCCGTGGGTTTTTAATACCCACGTGGGTGCAGGTATGGTACAAAATCTATACCCAGGCGTGGGTATGGGTGCGGGTGTGGTTAAGAATTCAGGACACGGGTGCGGGTTTGGTTAAGCTCTACCCACACCCAATGGGTGCGGGTGCCATCAGTAGTCTACAACCTCTAGAAATTTTCAACCCCAAATTCGCAAGTGACACTATTCATACTACATTTGTCTTTTTTTTGTTTCTCGGTTCTCCTTTTGAATTTAGATCTGAAAATTTTAGAGGTTGTTGACATATATCTTGTTAGCACTCTCACTTTTATAGAATTTTTTGAGACATGTAAAATTATTTTTTTTCCAATGGTAGCATAAGGAGCACACAAATGGGTGGTGGCACTAGATATTCTCTCAAGTCCGATACAGTTTTGGAATCGGAGATAGAAATCCCCACAATTTTTTTGGCTAAATCTGGCCGTTTTTCACGAACTAATGTGGTCACTCTCCGAAAAACTATATCTAGATCTAACCCATTTGTCAGTTCCAATAATTATGGATTCGAAGTCATGCAGTTCAGCGTCAATCGCCCTGGACGCGGAAGATCTCATATGGGGCTAGCGAAAGTCATACGTGACACGCCAGCACCATGGAGGCTAGCGGCTAGCGCCGAACCCGCTGGGTTTCTCAATCATACAATCCAAAGAGGACTGAAAAGGGATTCTGTGGAACATGCTAGGCCCCAATCTGGAACAGATCTGAGGAGTTGTGGCTCTCGTTAGGTCGGGAGTGAACACCGGACAGTCTAAGTGCCCCTCTCGTCCACTGCCAACGCTAGTGTTGAATCAAGTGCACCGCACGCAAACTGCACGGCTCCTGCAGTTCTGTTGAAGCTTGACATTACGAAGGCTTTTGATACAGTCAGTTGGGCCTTCCTCTTGGAGGTGTTGAGGAAGATGGGGTTTGGGGAGCTTTTGCTCGCAACTATCTCTGCCCGGCTGTCGTCGACTTCCACAAGGGTGCTATGTGGGGACCCCGGACTAGCTGTCCGAAATACCCGATTATGCTTAACACAACGATCCCGTGATCAGTCTGCCGTTGCACATAATTCGAATTGGATACCAAAGTTTACATCCATTACAATACCGAATTAAAAGTCTTACATAAATGGTCATTTAGACCAAGTCTTACATAGGTGCCTTCAGGGGCCAAACCAAATATATCAGCGGAAGCTACGGCATAGTAGACATCAAATCCTAACGAAGACGACCCGACAGGCAGCTGACTTATGGAGATCCTCAGTTCGCGTAGAAGTCGCCATACTCCTGCTCGGCGTAGTGCTCCTCCTCGTAGTCTGGCAAGGACAATAGCTAGGGACAAAACCAATATGAGTACATTTGAATGTACTCGCAAACTACCCCAACATGAGTATGCACTAGTTTTATTTTACTTTCATACTTTATTTATTTTAAAAATCTCTATATCTTTATTGAAAAGGGTAAGAAGAGTTTTATAACCATTTTTAAAGAAATCACCATTTTATCTGTTTCTCCAAAACTCCTCCTTTTTCCAACCATAGCCCGACTTGGGCCACTTCCTCCAAGAACCTCATACCGATCTGTTGGTATTGGTGTATGGAACATTCTCCACTTCATTTTCCTTTTTAAAACTCAAAGTCTTTCAAAAACTTGCACATGGTCAAAGTAGGGCCTCCCAACTGTCCATATCTGAGGACTCGGCTATTCGAATAGTTTTATACTCTGCAGAGTTAGCACGCTTTTCCCACATCCATCCGGCAACTCATCGTGTCTGCCACGTCTCGCCATACTAGGTGTATGCGAAGTAAGCCGCCGACCATAGCCTGTCCTTTGCTCATGCTAGTATAGGATCCTGCCCTTATGATATTTTCCACCACACTTAACCCAGCCCTTCGAAATCTAAGTGTGAGGACTCATAGTTTTGCCCGGCGATTTATGATGGAACCTTCAATCCTCCTCCTTATCTTCCCATAGAGTTTGAGCGAGGACCCGGGTCAAGGTAGGTCCTCAGACCATCCCTTCATGCATAACGGAGTCATCTCCGTCGATGAGGTCTCCCATACTAATATGAGCAAATTATATGACTAAGCCCTTTCCCATATGTGGGTAAATGTGGTCGCACAGGGTATCGGCTGGTTGACGTAAGTATAAGGACACACTGTGCATTTTTCATAAACAACTCCATTCTCCATTTCAACACCGACATCTCGGTATTCCATAATCACACAAGTATTTTCAAAGGAGTTTTGAATAAACCATTTTATTTTTCCCATCCTATAATTTCATATCAACTACTACATAGTGGTGGCAAAATAATTTCCATACATGTTTTGAAAAGGTTTTATAAATCTTTGCCTTAAGAGTAAATCATGATGTCAAAAATAGATGCATGTATTTGGGGTGCAAGCTCAGAGAGTAGCTTGCCTTGCTCGGCAAAGTGACCTTGGTCTTGATCTTCAGATTCAACAAACTCTCCTTCCTCGATAATCCGATAGCGTTCTCGTCTAATTAATAAACAAACAAATACAAACAATCACTAAAACTACTCAAGCAACATCACAACATTACAATCCTAAATGCTCTAAATAGCCACTGCATACATCGAACAATACAATTTGGTTTCAATTTAATTGAATTGAACATTATTTCATTATGTCTAAATTATGGCAGAAACTTGTTGAACCTGTTTAATTGCATAACTTGAGTTCTGTTGGTCACAAAAATACAAACTAAATTTCTATAGAAAGCTACTGATGTGTAGAAGGCAACACAATTGCGTTTGGACTAATTGGAGTTACCAAACTCCCTGCACAAATGTTTGAATCCAGTAACTTAATAATCAAGTTTTTGCTACAACTCAAGTTAATGTTATTCAAAAATTAAATCCTTTGAGGGGTAACTAAACATGACTAAATGTGATCTAACAAAATTGGTCCTAACTCATTTGGGTTAACCATTAAACATCTATAAATGTCTTAGTTCAGAAGGGTGTTCAAATTTCAACTTTATACTAAACAATTACTACTGCACAAATAATTCTACCAAAATTAGGGAAGCTAATACATGGCAGTACTAAGCTAACAAAATTGGTTTGGAATAATTTGGACTAATTGAGTATCAGAAACAGACAAGTTTAGATTTTAAACCTTCTGTGGCATTTTAAATAATACACTTTTATTATTTATCTAAATGAATTGAATCCAATTGGGTTGGTTAAACATTTTCATAAGCTTTCCAGAACAATTGGATTTGATTTATTTGGATGCCTTGATCTCAAGTTATTGAATTTTGAAGTTAGGTCCAGTACTGTTTTTCAGTATTTCCATTTAATAACAGAAATTCGAGTTATGGATAATGTTCAGATTTCTGACTAGTGGGACCTACATGTCAGCGACACTGGGTGCGCGAGGGAAATTAATAAAAGCCTGACGTGTGGGTTCTGCACGTCAGCGACTAGCTAACGCGAAGGGGTACGCTGCCGTTGGATCTAGATCCAACGGCCCACGTTCGAGTCCATCGGCGACGACCATTTCTGGGCGGCGCCGAGGCAACGGCGACGGCGAGGTGCACGGAAACCTCACCTAGAGGGCACGGCAGAAGGCGGCGAGGACACGAATCGACGGCGGAGGCTCTGGGAAGACCTTGGTGCGAGTTGTACTTGCTGGGGAGGGCTGGTTCGTCGGCGGCGAGCTTCTGAACTTCCTCGGGTACGGACAGCAACTCCGGCGAAGCTTCACGGCGCGTCTGTGCATGAATAAGATGGCAAAAAGGACTCAGGTGAGTGCGGGGAGAGAAATCAACACGGTGCAGAGGTTGGGGAAGGAAATGGGGCAGCCTAACGGCGTGGCCGCGGCCGTCTTCTACCTCGGACACGGCGAGGTTGCAGAAGGGCACGGGCAACGTGCACGCCCTCCTGGCGGTACACAGAGGGGAGTGGAGTGGTGCGGAGTGGTGTGGTGTCTGTGGCGAGGTGTGGGGGTGGTTAAATAGCGTAGGGGCCGGCGTATCGTGGACGAAGCGCACGAACAGCGTCCATGGCGCCTCCGGCGAGATATTTCTCGCTCCCTCCGCGACGCGTGCAAGAAGCTCAAGGCAGAGGCGTCTGGGGGTCCGGGCGAGGGCTAGGAGCAGCTGGGTAGACTATGGCGTGGCGAGGTGCAGAGGATGTGGCGAATTTGGCCGGCGCCGTCTGAGCTCTCCACGGCGGGCAACGGGGGACAGGGCGGCATTGGGGAGAGGGAAGTGCTCGAGCACGAGCAGAGGCTGCAGAGGCAACGAGCGTGGACGATTGCGGGCAAGGGGGGCCCTGGGGGGCCTGGGAACGGCGTTGACGACCACGGCGCCACGGCGGCAGCGACAGTGAGCTAGGGTAGGAGACGGCGCGATTTTTATAGAACGCCCCTGGACTCTTTTTTCCATTTACATCTAGGTCCTTTTCTGCTTCTTTTATTTCCTTTTTAATTCCAGTAGGTTTTCTGGAATTTAATTGGGGCACTTAATTTATTTAGAAAAATTTGCAAATATTTGTGAGGCTTCCTCATAACATGTAGAAGCTCCACAAAATTTGGCATTTCAAAATAAAATGTTTTGAATCATTTTTGTTCATAAGATTTTAGTTATGGTATTTTGATTTATTTCCAATTGAATTTTACTATTGAATTTTAAAATAGGTGTAAAATATTATTTGAGAGAGATAAGTAGTAAGGATGAAATGGGAGGGTTTGCATTACCACTCCACTAAATTTTTGTTTGAAACAATTTGAGTTTCCCACTTGGAGAATTTGTGTGACACATGTCACATTCATTTTTCTTGTTTCAACTTTTATTTTATTCCTTTTCTTTTCTTCATGTTTTTCATTAGAGCAAGCAAAACACAATTAGCAAGAAATAAACATCACAAGCAACAATATGAGATCAACACATATAATTTAGCAAAAGTTTTTGTTGGCTCTCATTTTTGGAATAATAATACTGATTAATAATTTTGGGATGTTACAATCCTTCCCCCCTTAAAATAAATCTCGTCCCGAGATTTGCTAGGCTTAGGTACTAAAGAGGTTTGGGAATTCGCTTCTAAGATAATCTTCGCGTTCCCAAGTTGCTTCTTCTCAGAGTGGTTAGTCCACTGGACTTTGTAGAACTTGATCGCACGTCTTCGGGTAACACGAACATCTTCTTCGAGAATTTGAGGGGTCTCTCACGATAAGTCAGGTCTTGGTTCAGGTCGATGGAGAGGTGTCGATGTTTTTGAAAACATCAGGCTGGTCAGGAACTTCAAGACACTTCCGGAGCAAGGAAATGTGGAAGACATCATGATAATCTCCTAACTCCGGGGCAACTCCAGCTGATAGGATACTTCTCCTCGACGAGCAATGATCTTGAAGGGTCCAATATACCTTGGCGCTAATTTTCCTTTGACATGGAAACGCTGCATTCCTTTAAGGGGTGTCACTCGGAGATAAACATAATCTCCGACTGAAAGTGAGATCACGGCGCTTGGTGTCAGCGTAACTCTTCTGACGGGATTGGGCAGTTTTGAGGCGTTCACGAATAAGCTGAACTTGCTCTTCAGCTTCACGGAGGGTATCTGGTCCAAACAATTTGCCTTCTCCGGTATCGGACCAATTCAGGGGTGTACGACACTTCTTGCCGTAAAGGGCTTCAAAAGGGGCCATTTGCAGACTAGACTGATAACTATTGTTGTACGAGAACTCTGCAAACGGAAGACAATCTTCCCACTTGGAACCATAGGATAGAACACATGCGCGAAGCATGTCCTCCAATATCTGGTTCACTCGCTCAGTTTGGCCATCGGTCTGGGGATGATAAGCTGTGCTAAACGCTAACTTGGTTCCGAGGGCTTCATGAAGGGATTTCCAGAATCTTGAGGTGAATTGCGTGCCTCTATCAGATACAATCTTCTTAGGCACACCATGCAGGCTCACTATTCTGGAAATATACAAGTCTGCTAACTGAGTCCCGATATGGTGCTTGACAGGAATGAAATGGGCAACCTTGGTCAGTCGATCAACGATGACCCAGATTGAATCATGGCCTCGGTTGGATCTTGGAAGTCCGGTAATAAAATCCATTCCAATCTCATCCCACTTCCACTCGGGAATTTTCAAAGGTTGAAGCAATCCAGCGGGTCGCTGATGTTCAGCCTTGACTCGCTGACAGATGTCACACTTGGCTACAAAAACCAATCTCTCGCTTCATTCCATGCCACCAAAATCTTTCTCGAAGGTCTTGGTACATTTTGGTTCCGCCGGGGTGGATTGAATAAGGGGTCTCATGGGCCTCCTTCAGGATTAACTCCTTAAGTTCCGTGACATTGGGCACACAGATACGGTCATTGAATTTCAGCACTCCTTCAGCATCTTCGGTAAAACCGGGTGCTTTGCCGAGGAAATCTTCTTCTTAATTCCTCAATGCTTTCATGACCTTTTTGGGCTTCTTTGATTTGATCCATCAGGGTTGGGGTTAACTCTAAATTGGCGAGATAACCATGGCTAACAAGTTCTAGTCCAAAATCTTGAACTCTTTGAACAAGGCTGGCTGTTCGGCTTGGATCAAGGCATTCAGGGTGCAAGGTTTGCGACTAAGGGCATCGGCAACTACATTAGCCTTTCCGGGGTGATAATGGATTCCAATATCATAATCCTTGATTAATTCCATCCATCTCCTCTGTCGCAGGTTCAACTCCTTCTGGGTGAAAATATACTTCAAGCTCTTATGATCTGTATAGATCTCACAGCGATGTCCCGCAAGATAGGGACGCCACGTTTTAAGAGCAAGAACAACAGCAGCTAACTCCAGGTCATGGGTTGGGTAATTCTCTTCATGCGGTCGCAACTGCCGGGACAGATACGACACAACTTTGCCTTCTTGCATCAGAACGCAACCAAGTCCGAGGCGTGATGCATCGCAATACACGTCGAAACTCTTGGTGACGTCTGGCATAATCAGGATTGGGGCTGAGGTTAGTCTCTTCTTCAATTCTTGGAAACTATCTTCACACTTCTGAGTCCATTCAAATTTCTTGTCCTTCTTCAACAGTTGGGTCATGGGTTTGGCTATACTGGAAAATCCTTCAACGAACTTGCGGTAATAACCGCGAGTCCGAGAAAGCTTCGGATTTCAGTCACACTGGTTGGGGATAACCAGTCAACAATGGCTTGGATCTTCTCGGGTCACAGAAATTCCTCCGGCAGATACAACATGTCCGAGAAATGCCACTTCACTGAGCCAAAACTCACACTTGCTAAGCTTGGCATACAGCTGGTGCTCTCGGAGGGTCTCCAAAACTAGACGCAGGTGTTCAGCATGCTCTTCTTCGGTCTTGGAATAAATAAGGATGTCATCAAGGAAAACTACCACGAACTTGTCGAGGTACTCCATGAAAATCTTGTTCATGAGATTCATGAAATAGGCTGGGGCATTGGTCAGACCAAAGGACATCACGGTGTATTCAAACAAACCGTAACGAGTGGTGAAGGCGGTCTTGGGAATGTCTGTCTCTCGGATCTTCAACTGATGGTAACCTGTCCGAAGATCGATCTTGGAAAAGACTCGGGCTCCGTTCATTTGATCGAACAGATCCTCGATCTTGGGAAGAGGGTACTTGTTTTTAATGGTCACGTCATTCAGCTTGCGATAATCCACACACAGGCGTGTGGTACCGTCTCTCTTGTCCACAAAAATAATGGGTGATCCCCAGGTGAAGCGCTTGGGCGAACAAGACCTTTGCTGAGCATATCAGCCAACTGCTTCTTCAACTCAACCAGTTCTTCCGGATTCATCCGATAAGGCTTTTGGGATATAGGGGTGTTCCTGGGATAAGCTCAATTATGAACTCAATATCCCGGTCTGGCGGCATACCAGGCAATTCTTCAGGGAAAACATCCGAATAGGTGAACAACACGGATCTCATCTAGGGCGGGTCGAGCTATGCTCTCATGGCAGCCTGGGTGGAATGATTGGTTTCAGACACATACTCCACTTCTACTTCTTTGTCGGTGGTGATGGATACAGCTCTTCTGGCACAGTCAATTCGACCATGGTACTTGGCTAACCAATTCATACCGAGTATAACATCGATGCCTTGGGTTCCCAGAACGATTAAGTTAACTGGAAACTTTTCTCCTTTGATCTCAAGGGGTACATCGGAGCAAAACATCTTGGTCTCTACGGTGGATTCTGGGATTTGGATGACCATGGGTTTGGGTAAGAGGCTCTCGACTAAACCTCCCTTAGCAACAAATTCTTGGGTAACAAATGAATGGGTAGCACCAGAATCAAACAGAACAGTTGCAGGTACTGAGTTGACAAGGAACGTACCCAGCACAACATCTGGCGCATCCAGGGCTTCTTCAGCATTGATGTGGTGCAGACGACCCTTGGCAACAGCAACATTTCCGCGGGGTGCGGCATTCTTGCCATTTCCATTGCGGCCTTGACCATTGTTCGGTGCCGGCGCATTGGGGCGCTGAACATTCCTCTTGGGATTGGGCATTCTCTGGAGTAGTGACCCTTGTTGCCGCATTCAAAGCAGACAACATTGGATTGCGGGTGAAGTTGTTGAAGTTTCCTCCGGGACGGTTATTGTCATTGGGGCGGTTGAAGTTGTTTGGGCGGTTAGGGAAATTGGGGCGTGGAGCTTGTGGTGGTCGATAGGCAGGCTTGGGGTTTTGCTGAAAGATACGAGGTTTCTGGCTGCTCGAACCTTCCTGAGCATTCATCCTCCTCTTGCGACCTTCAAACATAGACTTGCGCTTGGTCTCCAGCT
Source organism: Poa pratensis (assembly GCA_947311845.1). NCBI lineage: Eukaryota > Viridiplantae > Streptophyta > Magnoliopsida > Poales > Poaceae > Poa > Poa pratensis. Next base: position 44,337,185 of record CAMZMU010000052.1, read on the forward strand.
GGATGGCTTTGTCCACAAGTGACTCCAGATCACGGAAGTCATGGATAACCAAGCACACTGCAGTTCATCATGAAGTCCACTCATGAAACGCTCCATCTTCTTCTTCTTTGTCGGTGTCATCAGGAGCATACCGAGATAAGTCGGTAAACTCATCAAGATAACCGACCACATCCTACTTCCCTGCCTCAGCTTGCGGAATTCATCCTTCTTCCTCTCAATGAGTCCGTGGGAATGTGCTTCTTGCGGAACTTCTCCTGGAACTCAGCCCAGTTGATAACATGACCAGCTGCTGGAGAGCCTTGGTAGTTTCCCACCAAGCTCGTGCAGGTCCAGCAAGATAGTGGGTTGCATACAGCACCTTCTCATTTTCTCCTACAGCAGCAACTTCCAGATTGTTGTCGATGGTGCGAAGCCAATCATCGGCTTCTAGTGGGTGAAGTCCCTTGAGTAGGTAGGTGGGTTGGTCTTCTGGAAATCGCCTAAGTGGATCGCTGGTTTCCATCGCCATTGCCATTACCATTGCCATTGTTGTTGTTGTTATTGTTGTTTTGGTTGAGTGGGCGGCAGCGATCTGCTGCAGGGCAGCGAGATGAGCTTGGCGCTCTCCCGGGCATTTTCGTTCCTCCATGATAAGCGCGAGAAGTTGGGCGGGGGTTGGGTCCGGTGGTGGTGGTGCTGATCCTGATCCTTCCGCATTGTTGCGACGGGCCATCCTGAAGCACACCGGGTATAAGAGGCAAGGCAAAAAGGTTCGACTAAGGGAAAAGACGATTTCGCGAAGTGGTTGATTAATTAAGGTGATATGAAAATATTTTACACAGATCAAACAAGACAAACATACTTATATATTACAAACATCACATCAAGGAGTTCACAACAACATCAAGCTTACAACATCAAGCTTACAACATCAAGATACAACACCTGGTTTCCAAAAGAACCACTACTTCGACTCGACTAGCGATAGGGGGTCAACCTAATCCTGCGGTAGTGATCAAGTCACTCGCCTACTGAGGTGGAACCTCAGCTCTAACACGTCAGCGTCTGACTGGTAAGGTGGCTCCTCGGGATCCTCCTCCTCGTCCTCGAGAACTGCCTCGAGTGGCTCCTCCTCCTCGTCAACTAACTCCTCCTCATCGTCCTCCTGCTCATAGTCCATCTCCTCCAGGAAGTCGTCATCGTCACTGAGGAAAGCGTTGTTCTCCTTGCGGAGATCCTCGCCCTCCTCCTCCATCTCGTCAGTATGGCGCTCTAGATCCTCTATGATCTCGTCCTGCTCCGCCACCTTCTTGCGGAGCTTGGCGATCCTCCTCAGCTGGGTCCTCTTCTTGAGAAGAGCGACCTTCTCCTCCTTCAGCTGCGCCTCACTCTCGCGACTCTCCGCGAGCGAGATGCGCTCAAAGCGAGAACGGAGTCTAGCGCACATCAGATCCTCCTGGGTGCGAAAGAGCATAATCTCCATGTCCAGGATGTACTCTCCGAACGTCGGGTGTAGCGGGATCGATAGGGTGTCCATCATCGTTGCGCCTCCCGTAGAACCGGAAACGGGAGTTCACTAACTCCGCCTTGTGCTCCTCACAAAGTCGGGCTAGCATCCTCTGCATAGACGACACAGTCCGTCGTCCCAGTGGACGTCCATAGTGGTGAAGATCATCGTCCTGGATCCGGGAGACTTGATGTTCCCCCGAACAGACGACTCGACCAACCAACACAGGTTCCCGTTGCCGAGAGTGTCCACCTGGGCTCCCCTAAACTCTGGGGCGGGGCGACCTAACAGCTTGCTCAACTCGAACAAGTCCTTCTCGAACATCAACTTGCTGTCCCTCTCAAGCTGAACGAACTCGGTCCAGTGGATCGCCATCTACAATTTTTAGCAAAATTTTAAGTTAGTGAGATGATAAGTGTATCAAAATTTTAAATGTAGTATGGCAATATGTGAGCAAAATTTTAAGCTTAATGGAATGACAAGTGTGCAAAATTTTAAGGATACAAGGAAAATGTAATATTTAATGAGAGTCGAATTTTTATAAGTAAGAGGATTGGAGATAAGAAATTTTTGAAAATACTTCACTCTTTATTTTTAGAAATTAACTTTTGTAACTTCATCTAGCGACCATGCTAATCTAAGGTCTCTTAAAGTCAGGATGGCTCTGATACCAAGTCTGTGGGGACCCCGGACTAGCTGTCCGAAATACCCGATTATGCTTAACACAACGATCCCGTGATCAGTCTGCCGTTGCACATAATCCGAATTGGATACCAAAGTTTACATCCATTACAATACCGAATTAAAAGTCTTACATAAATGGTCATTTAGACCAAGTCTTACATAGGTGCCTTCATGGGCCAAACCAAATATATCAGCGGAAGCTACGGCGTAGTAGACATCAAATCCTAACGAAGACGACCCGACAGGCAGCTGACTTATGGAGATCCTAGTTCGCGTAGAAGTCGCCATACTCCTGCTCGGCGTAGTGCTCCTCCTCGTAGTCTGGCTAGGACAATAGCCAGGGACGAAACCAATATGAGTACATTTGAATGTACTCGCAAACTACCCCAACATGAGTATGCACTAGTTTTATTTTACTTTCATACTTTTATTTATTTAAAACATCTCTATATCTTTATTGAAAAAGGTAAGAAGAGTTTTATAACATTTTTAAAGAAATCACCATTTTATCTGTTTCTCCAAAACTCCTCCTTTTTCCGACCATAGCCCGACATGGTCCACTTCCTCCAACAACCTCATACCGATCTGTTGGTATAGGTGTATGGAACATTCTCCACTTCATTTTCTTTTTAAAACTCAAAGTCTTTCAAAAACTTGCACATGGTCAAAGTAGGGCCTCCCAACTGTCCATATCCGAGGACTCGGCTATTCGAATAGTTTTACACTCTGCAGAGTTAGCACGCTTTTCCCACATCCATCCGGCAACTCATCGTGTCTGCCACGTCTCGCCATACAAGGTGTATGCGAAGTAAGCCGCCGACCATAGCCTGTCCTTTGCTCATGCTAGTATAGGATGCCCTTATGATATTTTCCACCACACTTAACCCAGCCCTTCGGAATCTAAGTGTGAGGACTCATAGTTTTGCCCGGCGATTTATGGTGGAACCTTCAATCCTCCTCCTTATCTTTCCATAGAGTTTGAGCGAGGACCCGGGTCAAGGTAGGTCCTCAGACCATCCCTCATGCATAACGGAGTCATCTCCGTCGATGAGGTCTCCCATACTAATATGAGCAAATTATGTGACTAAGCCCTTTCCCATATGTGGGTAAATGTGGTCGCACAGGGTATCGGCTGGTTGACGTAAGTACAAGGACACACTGTGCATTTTTCATAAACAACTCCATTCTCCATTTCAACACCGACATCTCGGTATTCCATAATCACACAAGTATTTTCAAAGGAGTTTTGAATAAACCATTTTATTTTTCCCATCCTATAATTTCATATCAACTACTACATAGTGGTGGCAAAATAATTTCCATACATGTTTTGAAAAGGTTTTATAAATCTTTGCCTTAAGAGTAAATCATGATGTAAAAATAGATGCATGTATTTGTGGTGCAAGCTCAGAGAGTAGCTTGCCTTGCTCGGCAAAGTGACCTTGGTCTTGATCTTCAGATTCAACAAACTCTCCTTCCTCGATAAATCCGACAGCGTTCTCGTCTAATTAATAAACAAACAAATACAAACAATCACTAAAACTACTCAAGCAACATCACAACATTACAATCCTAAATGCTCTAAATAGCCACTGCATACATCGAACAATACAATTTGGTTTCAATTTAATTGAATTAAACATTATTTCATTATGTCTAAATTATGGTAGAAACTTGTTGAACATGTTTAATTGCATAGCTTGAGTTCTGTTGGTCACGAAAATACAAACTAAATTTCTATAGAAAGCTACTGATGTGTAGAAGGCAACACAATTGAGTTTGGACTAATTGGAGTTACCAAACTCCTTGCACCAATTTTGAATCCAGTAACTTAATAATCAAGTTTTTGCTACAACTCAAGTTAATTTTATTCAAAAATTAAATCCTTTGAGGGGTAACTAAATATGACTAAATGTGATCTAACAAAATTGGTCCTAACTCATTTGGGTTAACCATTAAACATCTATAAATGTCTTAGTTCAGAAGGGTGTTCAAACTTCAACTTTATACTAAACAATTACTACTACACAAATAATTCTACCAAAATTTGGGAAGCTAATACATGGCAGTACTAAGCTAAAAAATTGGTTTGGAATTATTTGGACTAATTGAGTATCAGAAACAAACAAGTTTAGATTTTAAACCTTCTGTGGAATTTTAAATAATACACTTTTATTATTTATCTAAATGAATTGAATCCAATTGGGTTGGTTAAACATTTCCATAAGCTTTCCAGAACAATTGGATTTGATTTATTTGGATGCCTAGATCTCAAGTTATTGAATTTTGAAGTTAGGTCCAGTACTGTTTTTCAGTATTTCCATTTAATAACAGAAATTCGAGTTATGGATAATGTTCAGATTTCTGACTAGTGGGACCTACATGTCAGCGACACTGGGTGTGCGAGGGAAATTAATAAAAGCCTGACGTGTGGGGTCTGCACGTCAGCGACTAGCTAACGCGAAGGGGTACACTGCCGTTGGATCTAGATCCAACGGCCCACGTTCGAGTCCATCGGCGACGACCATTTCGGGGCGGCGCCGAGGCTCCGACGACGGCGAGGTGCATGGGAACCTCACCTAGAGGGCACGGCAGAAGGCGGCGAGGACGCAAATCGACGGCGGAGGCTCGGGGAAGACCTTGGTGCGAGTTGTACTTGCTGGGGAGGGCTGGTTCATCGGCGGCGAGCTTCTGAACTTCCTCGGGTATGGACAGCAACTCCGGCGAAGCTTCACGGCGCGTCTGTGCACGAATAAGATGGCAAAAAGGACTCGGGTGAGTGCGGGGAGAGAAAGCAACACGGTGCAGGGGTTGGGGAAGGAAATGGGGCAGCCTAATGGCGTGGCCGCGGCCGTCTTCTACCTCGGACACGACGAGGTTGCAGAAGGGCGCGGGCAGCGTGCACGCCTTCCTGGCGGTGCACAGAGGGGAGTGGAGTGGTGCAGACTGGTGTGTGTCTGTGGCGAGGTGTGGGGGTGGTTAAATAGCACAGGGGCCAGCGTATCGTGGACGGAGCGCACGGACAGCGTCCATGGCGCCTCCGGCGAGATATTTCTCGCTCCCTCCGCGACGCGTGCAAGAAGCTCAAGGCAGAGGCGTCTGGGGGGTCCGGGCGAGGGCTACGAGCAGCTGGGTAGACTATGGCGTGGCGAGGTGCAGAGGATGGGGTGAATTTGGCCGGCGCCGTCCGAGCTCTCCACGGCGGGCAACGGGGGACATGGCGGCATTGGGGAGAGGGAAGTGCTCGAGCGCGAGCAGAGGCTGCAGAGGCAACGAGCGTGGATGATTGCGGGCAAGGGGGGCCCTGGGGGGCCTGGGAACGGCGACGACGACCACGGCGCCACGGCGGCGGCGACAGTGAGCTAGGGGTAGGAGACGACGCGATTTTTACAGAGCGCCCCCTGGACTCTTTTTTCCATTTACATCTAGGTCCTTTTCTGCTTCTTTTATTTCCTTTTTAATTCCAGTAGCTTTTCTGGAATTTAATTGGGGCACTTAATTTATTTAGAAAAATTTACAAATATTTGTGAGGCTTCCTCATAACATGTAGAAGCTCCACAAAATTTGGCATTTCAAAATAAAAAGTTTTGAATCATTTTTGTTCATAAGATTTTAGTTATGGTATTTTGATTTATTTCCAATTGAATTTTACTATTGAATTTTAAAATAGGTGTAAAATATTATTTGAGAGAGATAAGTAGTAAGGATGAAATGGGAGGGTTTGCATTACCACTCCACTGAATTTTTGTTTGAAACAATTTGAGTTTCCCACTTGGAGACTTTGTGTGACACATGTCACATTCATTTTTCTTGTTTCAACTTTTATTTTATTCCTTTTCTTTTCTTCATGTTTTTCTTTAGAGCAAGCAACACACAATTAGCAAGAAATAAACATCTCAAGCAACAATATGAGATCAACACATATAATTTAGCAAAAGTTTTTGTTGGCTCTCATTTTTAAAATAATAATACTGATTAATAATTTTGGGATGTTACATGCTATTTAATGGGCACCCAAGTGGAAAGATTTTCAACGGACGTGGACTGAGTCAAGGAGACCCGCTCTCGCCTCAGTTGTTCATTCTGATCATGGAGATTTTGCACCTATTTATTTGTGAGGGCTACGACATGTGGATTGTTGACACCTCTGGCTGAGACAGGACTTTGACACCGAACATCGATCTATGTTGATGATGTGGGACCTTCCTCCGGCCCCTGGAGAAGGACCTTAGGGTTTTCGCCCAACTAGTCAATGACTTTGGCTTGGTGTCTGGGCCAAGGGCAAACCTTTGAGAAGTGCTCAGCGCATTTGATCCATTGTGGGGAGCCAGAGGCGGCATTGGTATCTCAAGAGCTGCAATGTCCACTGTTGTCGTTTCCTCTGTGCTACCTGGGCTCCCGCTCTTACTCAGGAAGCTGACAATTTTGCAGCTCTAGTATCTTGTGGATAGTGTGGCCAACCACCTCCCAAGGTGGCATGCCGGGTTGCTCAACCGTGGAGAGTGTCTTGAACTTGTCAAAGCCACCCTATCAGCGGTATCTATTTTCGTCATGATGTCACTTGACTTGTCTGTGAAGACCCTTTGTGGCGATTGAGAAGAACATTCGTGGTTTCTTTGGTCTGGGCGAAAGGATGCCCATGGAGGTCACATCCTGGTGGCGTGGGAGAGGCTTTGCATGCCCAAGCATCTGGGGGTTCTCGGGATTCCAAACATGAGAATTATGAACCATGCTCTCAGGTCTAGATGGCTTTGGCTTAGTAGGACAAACTGCTCTAACCCCTGGAGTGAGTTCAACATACAGGTTTCCCGCGTGGTCCGACAGTTGGTTGAGGCAGCCACTACCTCAGTCGTGAGTGACGAAGCCTCCACTTTCTTCTGGGAAGATAGGTGGCTGCACGGAGGGCGTGTAAAGGAGCTGGCGCCAAACCTCCTTCTGAAGGTGCCCGAGAGCGTCATATGCTCCCGCCTAGTTAGAGAAGGACTTCTAGGTGGATGGATGGATGATTTCCCGCCGGGCCTGGACACGCGTGAGATTCACAGGTTGTTATCTTTGGCTGACATTGTGGCGGATTTCACTCTAATCGAGGTGGTCTGATGACCCACGAGTATAGGGGGTGTATCGTAGTGATAACCCACAAGTATAGGGGATCGCAACAGTCTTCGAGGGAAGTAAAACCCAAATTTATTGATTCGACACAAGAGGAGACAAAGAATACTTATAAGCCTTAACAGCGGAGTTGTCAATTCAGCTGCACCTGGAAAAGCACTAGTAACAGGGGTGATGTGAAATCAGCAGTAATATGAGAGCAATAGTAACAGTAACACAACAGCAATAGCAGTAACACAGAGGCAATGGCACTAGAAAATAGTTGATACTACTTCTAAGGGCATGTAGAACCGAGTGAGTATTTGATGATGACAGATGAACCGGGGTTCCCAGCTATCTACACTAGTGGTAACTCTCCAATAACATGTGTTGGGTGAACAAATTACAGTTGGGCAATTGATAATTGTGAGGGCATGACAATGCATGCTATGATAAGATAAAGTTGTTTTACCCCTAGTGGCAACAACACATCCACAACCTTAGAGGTTGTTGTCACTCCCCCAGATTAAATGGAGACTGAACCCACTATCTAGCATAAATACTCCCTCTTGGAGATACAGGCAACTACTTGATCAGGGTAACCACAAGTACCGGAGAGCATGCAAGATCTTAAATAAACAATAGTATGATAATATGATGAAACACCTGATCATAATTCCACAATTTATCAGATCCCAACAAACACAACACCAATTACATCATATGGATCTCAATCATGTAAGGCAGCTCATGAGATCATTGTATTGAAGTACGTGGGAGAGAGAGTACCAACTAGCTACAGCCAAGAACCCGTAGTCCATGGGGGGACTACTCACAAACCATCATGGAGTCGAAGTGGAGGCGGTGGAGTCGATGGAGATGGCTCCGGGGGTCAATCCCCGTCCCGGCAGGGTGCCGGAACAAGAACTTCTGACCCCCGAAACTTGTCTTCGATGGCGGCGGCGCTGCGGAGCTTTTTCTGGAATATCGTCGATTGTTTTAGGGTTTTCGCGTCAGGGGCAATATATAGGCGAAAGGACGATGGTCGGTTGACCCCCGTGGGCTCCTCACCACATGGCAGCGCGGCAGGGGGCCCACCCGTGCCATGACATGGTGAGGAGGCCGTGGGCCTCCCCCGGGCTTGCCCTTCTGGCTCCGTGTACGTGTCGGGAAAATAGGAGGCTGGGCTTTTGTTTCGTCCAATTCCGAGAATATTTCCTTAAGTAATTATCTGGAATAGAAAAACAGCAGAAAACAGGAACTGGCACTGTGGCATCTTGTTAATAGGTTAGTCCCAGAAAATGCATAAAAATGATATGAAGTGTATATAAAATATGTGACATTGATATATAAAACAAGCATGAAACATCAGAAATTATAGATACGTTCAAGACATATCAAGCATCCCCAAGCTTAGTTCGTACTCGTCCTCGAGTAGGTAAACGATAAAAACAAAATAATTTCTGAAGTGACATGCTACCAACATAAACTTGATCTAATAATGATGTAAGGCATGTGAGCTGAGATCAAATCATTCAAAGCAAATGTTATAATTGATATTAAAAAAGAGATAATAAAGCAAGATAGTTAAACAAGCTAAAAGTTTTCATGAAGGTGTAGTTGGACTTGATAGCTTTCCATGTCTAAAGGTAATTCGTAATAACTGAGTTGTGCTGAAGGTCGAGGGATCTAACGGGGTACTTGTGCCGCCATGAACGACCCTTCTTGGAGTGAATTTTAATCATGCTCTTAATATTGAACCTGCTAGTTGTTTGCAATAAGCTTGTGAGTTTTTTGACTAATGTTAAGCTACGGTTTTTGGCACTTCCACCATCCAAATTTGCTAGCATCTTCGGTGATGTGCATTGCCTTCTGCTCACATTGAGAGTTGTGCATACTTCGTCAGTACATCCAAACCCATGGGAGGACTTTCTCTTGTTCTCCTACACATAAGCCCATACATCTTCCTCAAAACAGCCACCATACCAACCTACCACAGCATTTCCATAGTTGTTCCGAGATATATTTCCATGCAACTTCCATCTTACATTACATGACTTGTTGTCATTTATCATTTATATATTGCTTTGCGTGATTCTATACAGCTGATGTGTGGTTTACCCATGTTACGCTAGATCATTGCACATCCTGCTACACTGGCAAAGGCATACAGTTTCATACATCATGTTTTGTTCATTATGAGTTATTTGTACCAAAAGTGTGTTGTCATATTAGGATGTTGCCCCTATAAGTGAAAAGAGCCATGGAGTCCATCGAAAAGTGAAACAGAAAAAAAAGAGAAAAAAGGGGGGCAACATTACTATCCTTTATCCACACTTGTGCTCATGTTTCAGCACCTGCAGTATTCGTAGTCATCATTTGTGCTGATGTTTAGCACCTATACTCCATGTGAGAGAGTTTTAATGTTTTACTAGTATTACTATGTGGGGAATTTACACTATAGAACTTGGGTTGTATAATCCAATGATGAGCTTCCTCAAAAGTGCTCTAGGTCTTCGTGAGCAATCAAGTTGGATGCACCCCACTAGTTCCATTGGAGAGCTTTCATACACATATAGCTCTATGTGCATCCGTTGCATGGCAATCACTACTCCTTACATAGCTTCGATTATAAGACTTCCTCTTGTCTAATGATCACTTATAGCTTTGTGAGACTTTCTTCCATTGGCCTTCCAAACCCCCATTAATGTTCTCTTAGCCATAACATCCTGGTATACCAAATGCTTATGCTCACCGGTTGAGTAGGCTTCTAAACAGTTGATTCATGACGTTCATGTTTATATTTACTTGACTGGATGCTTCTATCTTATGAAAATTGCTTGATGCTTGGAATTGAAGGATAGAACTCCTACACTGGATACTTAAAACATCTTTAATGAACCTTGTACGGCTTCATGTCTTTAAAGCAATAGTTCATGAAAACTTTTAGCTTTTTTAACTATCTTGCTTTATTATCTCTTATTTAATATCAATTATAGACATTTGCTTTGAATGATTTGATCTCAGCTCACATGCCTTACATCATTATTAGATCAAGTTTATGTTGGTAGCATGTCACTTCAGAAATTATTTTGTTTTTATCGTTTACCTACTCGAGGACGAGTAGGAACTATTGGGGATGCTTGATACGTCTCGAACGTATCTATAATTTCTGATGTTTCATGCTTGTTTTATATATCAATGTCACATGTTTTATATACACTTCATATCATTTTTATGCATTTTCTGGGACTAACCTATTAACAAGATGCCACAGTGCCAGTTCCGGTTTTCTGCTGTTTTTCTATTCCAGATAATTACTTAAGGAAATATTCTCGGAATTGGACGAAACAAAAGCCCAGCCTCCTATTTTCCCGACACGTACACGGAGCCAGAAGGGCAAGCCCGGGGGAGGCCCACGGCCTCCTCACCATGTCATGCCCTCACAATTATCAATTACCCAACTGTAATTTGTTCACCCAACACATGTTATTGGAGAGTTACCACTAGTGTAGATAGCTGGGAACCCCGGTCCATATGTCATCATCAAATACTCACTCGGTCCTATATGCCATTAGAAGTAGTATCAACTATTTTCTGGTGCCATTGCCTCTGTGTTACTGCTACTGCTGCTGTGTTACTGTTACTATTGCTCTCATATTACTGCTACTTTCACATCACCCCCGTTACTAGTGCTTTTCCAGGTGCAGCTGAATTGACAACTCCGCTGTTAAGGCTTATAAGTATTCTTTGTCTCCCCTTGTGTCGAATCAATAAATTTGGAGTTTACTTCCCTCGAAGACTGTTGCAATCCCCTATACTTGTGGGTTATCAAGACTATTTTCTGGCGCATTGCCGGGGAGCATAGCTCTACTCATAAGTTCACCTAGGGAGTACACTCTACCTCTCTCTCTCTCTTTTTATTTTATTTTGTCTTGTCTAGTTTACTTTTGTCTAGTTTATTTGTGCTTAGTTTATTTCTGTTTAGTTATGTTTTGCTTAGTTTATTTTTGTCTAGTTTATTTTTGTCTTGTTTTATTTTTCCTATATACCCAAAAATCCATAAAAAAAATGAAAAACCGAAAATCTAAAAACTTGTGCTATGGATTATCTCCATGAAACTAGAGCTAGATCTTGTTGGCAAGGCGGGTCCACGGAGGGTGAACAAAAATATTATTTGAATTACCGCTTGTCAGATAAAGGGATATACTTATGGGAATTACTAAATCAACTAGAGATGTATGCTAAAAATTTATGCTTTATATTTGGCAAATCTTTTTGTTGTGATGAATCTGGTTGTCATGTGAAGTTGAAGCATTTTCCTTTCCAATGTGCTTATAATGAAACCTTAGCTTCTTATGTTAAAGGTTACTATAATGCTTATGAGGTAGAAAGGATTGAATAATTTATTGCCTTTAAGGGTGCCCTAGAAATTAGTTCTTATCTTGAGCATAAAATTGATGCCCCTGATAAATCTGAAAGTCTCTCTACACTTAAATATTGTTTTGATAACTATAAGGATGAAAATTGTTATATTACTGAACATTTTAAGAGTATGTTTTCTCAGAAAGAAGAGACTAATTCTTTGCAGGAACATGTGGAAGAAGAAATTGCTGAACCTGAAAGCTCATTAGATGAAAAAGAGGAGAGTGATGAACAAAAGGAGGAAGAATGGATTAGCTACCCATGCCTACCTTCTAATGAGAGTAACTCTTCATCTCTTACATTATTTGATTGTCCCCCATGCTTACCAAAGGAGGATGAATGTTATGTTCCTGTGGATTCTCTTGAAATATTCCCTATGAGTAAAACTTGTGAAAATGATTATGCTACTGTTATTTATGATAATCCATGCTATTTCAAAAAATCTTATGATAATCCTTTATTTGTGGCTGATATCGAAATGCATGGTACTAAGGAGTTTTGCTTGGAAAATGTTTATGATAAAGCTCTAGATGATGGTCCTATGTTACTTGATAATAGTAATTGTACTACTAATGAAAATGGTATTGGAGAGGTTTTGACTTTATATAGGAGTCCCATACCTCTTGAGAATGATCAATCATCTTGTTTTAAAAAATTTAAAAGTGGGTTTGAAAGTTTTGATCCCACTATTTTTTAGCTTGATAAAAACTATGTGCTTGTAGATCATGAAAAGCATGCTTTATGTGATGGTTATATTGTTGAGTTTATTCATGATGCTACTGAAAATTATTATGAGAGAAGAGAATATGGTTGTAGAAATTTTCATGGTATTAAAACACCTCTTTATATGCTGAAAGTTTTGAAGTTACTCTAGTTTTATCTTCCTATGCTTGTCACTTTGTTCTTTATGAATTTATTTGGATACAAGATTCCTATGCATAGGAAGTGGGTTAGACTTAAATGTGTTTTGAATTTGCTTCTTGATGCTCCTTTTGCTTCACTTTCTATTTTCATGAGAGCATCATTAAAATTATCAAGCCTAGCTAAAAGGCATTAAAGAAAAGCGCTCTTGGGAGATAACCCATATTTTATTTCTGAAATTTTCTTTGCCTTTTGAGTCAAGGAGCTTGTCTACTTCTGTAACAACTCCTTTGTATCTTTACTTTTTCGAATTGTTGTGCCAAGAAGAGCCTCTGATGATTAGATGATGCTAGATTTGGATTTCTGCGCAAGGACAGAATTTTGCTGTCCACCATTTTGAGTTTTATAAATTCCAGAAAAATTGAAAAATTCTGAAAACATTCAAGCGTGATCCTCAGATATGTACGCATCTTTCATTAGTTTCGAGTTTTCCGATTTGAGCAATGGAAGTGCCTCGAAAAAATTCATCTTTACTGGCTGTTCTGTTTTGATAGATTTTGTCTCTGTTTTTTGCATTGTTTCTTGTGGACTTTAAGTAAGGCTCTCTAGACGTGGAGGGTTGTAGCTAATGTTTTATTGAGTTCTTGCAATGTGTCACAACAGAACCAAAGTGGATGAAAGTTTTTGAGTACTAACCCCTCTAAAGAAGTTTATGAGAAGTTTCGTGTGGCGGAAGTTTTCAAGGGTCAAGAGAGAAGGATGATATAATGTGATCAAGAAGAGTGAAGAGACTAAGCTTGGGGATGCCCCCATGGGTCACCCAAGCATATTTCAATAAGACTCAAGCGTTTAAGCTTGGGGATGCCCAAGGCATCCCCTTCTTCATCAACAACTTATCAGGTCATCTCTAGTGAAACTATATTTTAATTCTTTCACATCATATGTGTTGTTCTTGGAGCGTGTGTGTGCTTTTATTTTCAGTTTGTTATTTTTATTTTCTGATCATATCAATGCCGGATCCTATCTATCTTGTTTGGGAGAGAGACACGCTCCGCTTTTTCATTTGAATACTCCTATTCTTCAGTTATATCTGTTGAGTATTCCGTTTTCGCACTGTTTAACTTCTAGCTCTTGATTTTCATGTATCTCTTATTCAGAGCTATTAGTTCTTTTATAGAAAGTACTCTCTTACTTCACTTATATTTGTTTGGAGAGTTGCTTGGTTGATGCGTTGGTTCAGAAAATGTTGCATGTGGTAATGGTATAATGAAAAACTTGCATAATCTTGTAGATCACTGAGCTTTGATAACCTGATTCTTTGCAAACGTTTTAAGGTAGTAAGTAATAGATGGTAAAGCTTGCTGGTTAATTAAGTTAAAATCATTAGTGGATTGTTGTCTTTAAGCATTATAGTAACCTTTAACATAAGAAGCTAAGGTTTCATTATCATTATAAGCACATTGGAAAGGAAAATGCTTAAACTTCACATGACAACCAGATTCATCACAACAAAAAGATTTGCCAAATATAAAGCATAAATTTTTAGCATACATCTCCAGTTGATTTAGTAATTCCCATAAGTATATCCCTTTATCTGACAAGCGGTAATTCATATAATATTTTTGTTCACCCTCCGTGGACCCGCCTTGCTAACAAGATCTTGCTCTAGTTTCATGGAGATAATCCATAGCACAAGTTTTTAGATTTTCGATTTTTCAATTTTTATGGATTTTTTGGTATATAGGAAAAATAAAACAAGACAAAAATAAACTAAGCAAAACACAACTAAACAGAAATAAACTAAGCACAAATAAACTAGACAAAAGTAAACTAGACAAGACAAAATAAAATAAGAAGAGAGAGAGAGGTAGAGTGTACTCCCCAGGTGAACTTATGAGTAGAGCTATGCTCCCCGGCAACGGCACCAGAAAATAGTTTTGATAACCCACAAGTATAGGGGATCGCAATAGTCTTCGAGGGAAGTAAAACCCAAATTTATTGATTCGACACAAGGGGAGACAAAGAATACTTATAAGCCTTAACAGCGGAGTTGTCAATTCAGCTGCACCTAGAAAAGCACTAGTAACAGGGGTGATGTGAAAGCGGCAGTAATATGAGAGCAATAGGAACAGTAACACAGCAGCAGTAGCAGTAACACAGAGGCAATGGCACCAGAAAATAGTTGATACTACTTCTAATGGCATGTAGGACCGAGTGAGTATTTGATGATGACATATGGACTGGGGTTCCCAGCTATCTACACTAGTGGTAACTCTCCAATAACATGTGTTGGGTGAACAAATTACAGTTGGGCAATTGATAATTGTGAGGGCATGACAATGCATGCTATGATAAGATAAAGTTTTCTGTAGTATTTAATTGGGCATTACGGTATGATACATAGACCGCTATCCAGCATGCATCTGTGCCTAAATAGTCCACCTTCAGGTTAGCATCCGCAACCCTTCCAGTATTAAGTTGCAAACAACAGATTATTGCATTAAGTATGGTGCATAATGTAAACAACACAATTATCTTTGGACAAAGCATTGTTGTTTTACCCCTATTGGCAACAGCACATCCACAACCTTAGAGGTTGCTGTCACTCCCCCAGAATAAATGGAGACTGAACCCACTATCTAGCATAAATACTCCCTCTTGGAGATACATGCAACTACTTGATCAGGGTAACCACAAGTACCGGAGAGCATGCAAGATCTTAAATAAACAATATTATGATAATATGATGAACAATCTGATCATAATTCCACAATTTATCGGATCCCAACAAACACAACACCAATTACATCATATGGATCTCAATCATGTAAGGCAGCTCATGAGATCATTGTATTAAAGTACATGGGAGAGAGAGTACCAACTAGCTACAGCCAAGAACCCGTAGTCCATGGGGGAACTACTCACAAACCATCATGGAGTCGAAGTGGAGGCGGTGGAGTCGATGGAGATGGCTCCGGGGGTCAATCCCCGTCCCGGCAGGGTGCTGGAACAGGAACTTGTGACCCCCGAAACTTGTCTTCGATGGCGGCGGCGCTGCGGAGCTTTTTATGGAATATCGTCGATTGTTTTAGGGTTTTCGCGTCGGGGGCAATATATAGGCAAAAGGACAATGGCCGGTTGACCCCTGTGGGCTCCTCACCACGTGGCGGCGCGGCAGGGGGCCCACTCGCGCCATGGCATGGTGAGGAGGCCACGGGCCTCCCCCGGGCTTGCCCTTCTGGCTCCGTGTACGTGTCGGGAAAATAGGAGGTTGGGCTTTTGTTTCGTCCAATTCCGAGAATATTTCCTTAAGTAATTATCTGGAATAGAAAAACAGCAGAAAATATGAACTGGCACTGTGGCATCTTGTTAATAGGTTAGTCCCAGAAAATGCATAAAAATGATATGAAGTGTTTATAAAACATGTGACATTGATGTATAAAATAAGCATGAAATATCAGAAATTATAGATACGTTCGAGACGTATCACGTAGTACTTTCGATAATTAAGAGTGTCGAACCCAACGAGGAGCAGAAGGTGTTGACAAGCAGTTTTGATATGGAATTCACTGTAAATACTAGCAGACAAGTTTTTAGGGGTTTTTGATATAGCAGATAAATAAAGTACAAGTAAATAAAATGCAGTAATAATAATTGCAGCGAGTGGCCCAATCCTTTCTACAGCAAAGGACAAGCCGGTAGGTTTTCTTATGATGACCAAACGTTCATGAGGACACACGGGAATTTCGTCAAGTGCTTTCGCTTCATATAGTTGATTAATCTTCATTGTTTTGATAAGTGTTGTGTGGGTGAACCTATGCTAATGCACCGCCCTTCCTAGGACTAATACATACTTGTGATTATACCCCTTGCAAGCATCCGCAAATACAAGAAAGTAATTAAGATAAATCTAACCACAGCCTTAAACTCTAAGATCCTGCTATCCCTCGTGCATCGATATACCAACGGGGGTTTAGCTTTCTGTCACTCCGGCAACCCCACAATTGGCAACCGAATACACAATGCATTCCCCTAGGCCCATAAAGGTGAAGTGTCATGTAGTCGACGTTCACATGACACCACTAGAAGAATAACACCACAACTTAAATATCAAACCGTTAAATATTACTCAACATAATTCACTACTAACATCAAGACTTCTCCCATGTCCTCAAGAACTAAACGAACTACTCACAAGACATCATATGGAACATGATCAGAGGTGATATAATGATGAATAACAATCTCGACATAAACCTTAATTCAACGGTTTCATTCAATAGCATCAACCACAAGGAGTAATTAACACCGGGAAAGCTTCCCCTATGAACTAGACAAGATTCAACCCTAGATGTTACAGCGGAACGGAGTGGAGCGGCGGAGATGATGGTGCTGGCGGTGGAGATGATGATGGTGATCCCAATGAAGTCCAGCTCGATGACGGTGGCGATGGCGATGATTTCCCCCCTCCGGGAAGGAATTTCCCCTGACAAATTTCTCCCTGCCGGAGAGCTTCTGTCTCTGGTGTTTTCCGCCTCGTGGAGGCGGCGGAATATTTCCTCGACGACCCCCCTAGGCTTAGGGTTTCCTGGAGATGATGTACGCGAAGGGGCACTTTGCAGAGGTGGGCCAGGGCCTCCTCACCACCTGGCGGCGCGGCAGCAAGGCGGGCCGCGCCACCACATGGTGAGGGTCCATGGTGGCCCACCTTGGCCTCCCCTTTTGGCTGCCTCCGTCATCTGAAAAAATAGGAACTTCGGGATGTTTTCCTCGAATTATTGATCTTCAGAAATATGGTGTCTTGACGGTCCTTTTTCCAGCAGAAATCTGACTCCGGTGGTTAATTCTCCAATAATCATCAAATATGCAAAGTAGGTAAAATAACATAAGTATCATCTCTAAATATGACAGATATCAATGAATAACAGTAAATTATGATATAAAATAGTGATGCAAAATGGACGTATCAACTCCCCCCAAGCTTAGACCTCGCTTGTCCCCAAGCGAAGACTGAACTCAGTAAACAAGACCACAGGTTTATGGAGTGAAGTGTCGATAAACAAAATACGGACAAGAAGCATCACATTTATTAATACACAAGTTATCTTAGACAGCAAGTTCCTTCATATAACTTAACTTGAAACAAGTAAAGGTAATCTCAATAAGGTGCATAGAGAAAATCATAATTGGTGATGGCAAACTTTGTTCTTGGTCAGAGAACAATTAACAGATTGTACTTATCTTTCGAGTAGAGTCTTTATACTAGAGCTTATATTGCAGAACTTACATGCTCAATCATAACTGTCTCCTTACAGTCATTGATAACTTTCAAAGTTATATTCATTCCGACAAAAGCTTTGCGCTACACAAGGAAACATAAAAGACATGGTTGAAAATATCAACATATAGATGGTTGAATCACAACAACTCAAATGCTTGCTTGAGATAAAAGGGAATGGGTTTACTGACTCAACATGAAAGTAAAAGATAGGCCCTTCGCAGAGGGAAGCAGGGATGAAATCATGTGCTAGAGCTTTTAAGTTTTGAAATCATAGAGAGAGTATAAAATAAGTTTTTATCTATTTATGTCGTTGTCAACGAATGGCAGTGGACATTCTATCCCCCTTGTCACCCAGACTTTCAAGAGCGGCTCCCATGAAGGACGTTATTTCTACCCAAGGGTAGATCATCCCTCTTCTCTTTTATTTACACATGCATATTTATAAATTGGTATGACACTCCTCCCAACCTTTGCTTACACAAGCCACGGCTAACCGAATCCTCGGGTGCCTTCCAACAATCACATACCATGGAGGAGTGCCTATTTGATAATATTTAACACTTTGAAGTTTGCTTTTGATAAATCATTGGCAAAACATGTGAAGAGAATTAAACAGTTATAGTTGTAATTAATTGGGACTGGGCACCCCATTTGCCGGTTCTTTTTGCAAGTTATTGGATAAGCGGATGTATATGCCACTAGTCCATTGGTAAAAGTCTGTCTGACAAGTTAAATAGAGAACACCCACATACTTCCTCATGAGCTAGTAAACAGTGACACAAATGAGAGGTAATAGTTTTTGAATAATTAAAGGTAGCACATGAAGTATTTACTTGGAGTTGCAGGAAATACCACATAATAGGTAGTTATGGTGGACACAAATGGCAATGGTTTGGCTCAAGGTTTGGATGTATGAGAAGCATTCCCTCTCAATACAGGTTTTTCCGGCTAGCAAGGTTGTGTAGCAAGCATAAGAGTTGAGGGATACAAACAAATATACATGTAGTAAGAACAATCATGCAATCTTCCTTGGAAGCACAAATAATTTTAACTTGAGAATACTAAGCTTATGAGCCAACAAGAAAGAAAGATCATGGAATAATATATCTACATGCACTTCCCTCTCTCTACTTTAAGCCTCAAAGTATTGTAACTACTGACCAATGCTAAGTTTGCCAAAACCAAAAAGATTTACTTGATGCTCCAAAAGTGACACCAATACTAATAACAAGATCATCCATATGGCAGAGATTGCAAACTAAAATAAAGTATGCAGAAAGTAAATGATGAAACTTCTCATTAATATTCCAAAACGGCAACTCACACCAAGGGATACATAGATAACCAACTAAAAGAGAGATACTTCCACACTGTAAACCATCCTATAAGATAACTTCCCTACTCATGATATGACTCTATTGAAAGGTAAAAGGTAAAGATAATGGTGTGATACCGTGGCACTCCCCCAACCTTGGAACAATCCAAGGGGATGCCAATACCAATGATGAATTAATCCTTTGGCGGTGGTGAAATATCCTCATCATCAAACTTCCAAGGCAGAGGCTCTCCATCAACAAATGATGACTTGGTCTCGGGTATCCTGAAACTGGCAGCAGAGCTTATGCGTTTAAACCTGGTTTCCTACTCACAATTTTGATTCTGAACATCGTAGAGTTGCGCTTGTAGTTTGTTGGTGGTCTCATGGAGTGAGAAAATGTCTTCCCAGAGCTTTGCGGTCTCCTTCTTGTGTTCAGCCACAAGTCCAGACACCATCCTGTGAAAGATGTCCACTTCACGTTCCGCCATCTTCTTGTATGCAAAGACCTCTTGCTCCAACTTCTCCATCCTGTCTTCCAGGCTTCCTTCCCCCCTTAGGACCCTGAACGTCTTCCACTTGCAACTCTCCATCCTTGAGCAGCGACTCCTTCGGATGCATCTTCAACTCGGTCATGTACGGGTTGACGACGTTCGTGAAGAAGCTGTCCTTGGAGGGCTCAGACGAAGACATGACGGCTCTAGATCCACGGATGAAATCTGGCAGAAACAGATCGAAACGAAAACATGACGGAAAGGCGATATATGGACCTCGGGGGATCCGGGGGATTATATAGCAAAAAGGTTTACAACAAAAGGAAGGTACAGGAGAAAACCAGGTCGGAGATGGGCTCCGAGGCGCCCTCACCATATGGTGGCGCGGCCAGGGGTGGGCCCGCGCCACGGCATGGTGAGGTGCCCTCGGACATCGTTTCCTACCCGGTTTAGTCTCTTATTTTTCCATATTTAAAATAAATGACAAAAATAACTCTTGGAAAGTTAAACACGAACTTTTTCTTACCAAAACTGTTACCTATTCGAAAACAGACTCTGCAGTCCCCTGAATTTGCTTTTCAATAAAAACTTCCGGGGTCACCACTTGAATAGTGTCAACATCTTCGTTATAAGAATCTCCAGAAATATAATGTTTGAGTCTTTGTCCATTCACCACTTGTGTAGAGTTGTCTTTAAGTGAAGCAATCTTTATTGCACCTGAACGGTATACTTCCACAATAACAAAAGGTCCTTCCCATTTTGAGAGTAATTTTCCTGCAAAAAATCTGAGACGACACCTATACAATAGAACTTTCTCACCAATATTAAACTCTCTTTTAATAATTCTCCTATCATGCCATTTCTTAACTTT
Organism: Poa pratensis; assembly: GCA_947311845.1. Classification (NCBI taxonomy): domain Eukaryota; kingdom Viridiplantae; phylum Streptophyta; class Magnoliopsida; order Poales; family Poaceae; genus Poa; species Poa pratensis. Next base: position 44,357,690 of record CAMZMU010000052.1, read on the forward strand.
CTCTTTAAAAAGTCTAGCATTTTCATAAGCCTCACTTCTCCATTCATCTAAAGAACTCAAATGAAGCAACCTCTTTTCACCAGCAAGTTTAAAGTCTCTATTAAGTTCCCTCACTGCCCAATAAGCTTTGTGTTCTAATTCTAGACGCAAGTGACAAGCTTTACCATAAACCATTTTATAAGGAGACATACCCATAGGGTTTTTATAAGCAGTTCTATAAGCCCATAAATCATCATTTAACTTACTAGTCAATTTCTTTCTAGATTTATTAACAGTCTTCTGCAAGATAGATTTAATCTCTCTATTTGATAATTTTACTTGCCCACTAGTTTGGGGATGATAAGCTGAAGCAATTCTATGATTAACACCATATTTAGCAAGGGTCTTTCTGTAACACCCCGGCCACCCTCGGGCCGGGCCTGTTACATTTGGTATCAGAGCCGACCCTCGCGGCAACACGGGCGTGTGCGGGTCAGGGAAGCGGACATGTGGAGCATGTGCCGGCACTGGGCGCACATACGTGTACCAAGAGGGGAAGTTCCTGGACTGGGGGCTGACCGAGCATGTGAGATCCTGGCTCAGGGCTTAACAGGATTGATAGAATACTCATATCAACAAGTTGCAACTTCTTTTCCGGAAGCTCATCTGGAAGGAACTCCGAGGTTAAGCGTGCTTGGCCTGGAGCACTCCCAAGGATGGGTGACCGACCGGGAAGTAATTCCTGGGTGCGCACGAGTGAGGAGAAAGTGCGCAGAAAAGACCGGTGTTGATCTGTGCGGACAGTCTAGAGATCCTAGAGAGCTGCCAGGGGTGACAGGCCCAGCCCGGGGTAGGCCGGGGTGTTACACTTTCTAAAACCACCATGAATAAAATGAGAACCTCCATCAGTCATAAGATATCTAGGCACACCAAAACTAGGAAAAATAACATCTTGAAGCATTTTTAAAGAGGTCTCACCATCAGCACTCTTTGTAGGTATAGCTTCTACCCATTTAGTAACATAATCAACAGCAACAAGTTTATGCGTATTACCTTCTGAAGGAGGAAAATGACCCATAAAGTCGAATCCCCAACAGTCAAATGGTTCAATAACAAGAGAATAATTCATAGACATTTCATTACGTCTAGAGATATTACCAAATCTTTGACATTCATCACAAAATAAAATAAACTTTCTTGCATCTTTAAAGAGGGTAGGCCAATAAAAACCTGATTGTAGAACCTTTTGTGCGGTTCTATCTCCAGCATGATGCCCTCCATAAGCACTACCATGGCATTTTCTCAATATCTCTTGTTGTTCATGTTCTGGAACACATCTTCGCATAATGCCATCTACTCCTTCTTTATATAAGTGTGGGTCATCCCAAAAATAATGGCACAAGTCATAAAAGAATTTCCTTCTTTGCTGAGCTGAAAAGGTTGGAGGCAAGTACTTGGAAACAATAAAGTTAGCATAGTCAGCATACCAAGGACTATCTCGCGAACTTACCCTTATTGTAGCCAACTGTTCATTTGGAAAACTATCATTAACAGGAATAGGATCATAAGCAATGTTTTCCAATCTAGACAAATTATCAGCAACAGGATTTTCAACACATTTCCTATCTACAATATGTAAATCAAACTCTTGCAAAAGAAGCACCCATCTAATAAGTCTAGGCTTAGCATCTTTCTTTTCCATAAGGTACCTAATAGCAGCATGATCATTATGAATTATGACTTTTGAATCTACAATATAAGGTCTAAATTTGCCACAAGCAAATACCACAGCTAGGAACTCTTTTTCAGTAGTTGCATAATTCTTTTGAGCAGAATCAAGAGTCTTACTAGTATAATGAATAACATTCAAATTCTTATCTATCCGCTGTCCAAGAACAACACCAACAGCAAAATCACTAGCATCACACATAATTTCAAAAGGTAACGTCCAATCGAGTGGTTGAACAATAGGAGCAGTAATTAAAGACTTCTTCAGAGTTTCAAAAGCTTCCTTACAATCATCATAAAAAACAAAAGTACATCTTTTTGGAGAAGATTAGTAAGAGGCTTTGAAATTTTAGAGAAATCTTTAATAAACCTCCTATAGAAACCAGCATGACCAAGAATACTACGAATACCTTTGACATCTTTGGGGCAAGGCATTTTCTCTATTGCCTCAACTTTAGCTCGATCAACTTCAATGCCTCTTTCAGAGATTTTATGTCCAAGAACAATTCCTTCATTGACCATAAAGTGGCATTTCTCCCAATTAAGAACAAGATTAGTTTCTTCACATCCCTGCAAAATTTTATCAAGATTGTGCAAGCAATTATCAAAAGATGTTCCATTGATGGAGAAATCGTCCATCAAGACTTCCACGATTACCTCACAAAAACCATGAAAAATAGCAGACATGCATCTTTGAAAAGTAGTAGGAGCATTACACAAACCAAAAGGCATACGTCTATAAGCATAAGTTCCATAAGGACAAGTAAAAGTGGTTTTCTCTTGATCTTGCTTTCTCACAGCAAATTGAGAAAACCCAGAATAACCATCAAGGAAACAAAAACGAGTCTTTTTAGACAACCTCTCTAACATTTGATCAATAAAAGGTAAAGGATAATGATTCTTCTTAGTAACTTTGTTAACCTTTCTAAAATCAATACACATTCTATAACCAACTACTACTCTTTAAGGAATAAGTTCATCATTTTCATTAGGCACAATAGTAATTCCTCCTTTCTTAGGAACACAATGCACATGACTTACCCATCTACTATCAGCAATAGGATAAATAATACCAGCTTCAAGAAGTTTCAATACCTCATTTCTTACCACTTCCTTCATCTTGGGTATTAAACGACGTTGATGTTCGACAACTGGCTTTGCATCAGGTTCCATATTAATAACATGTTGACAAATAGCAGGGGAAATCCCTTTCAAATCATCAAGAGTATAGCCCATAGCTCCACGATGTTTCTTCAACACTTCCAATAACCTTTCCTCTTCTCTACCTGAAAGTTTAGAACTAATAATAACATGATATAGTTTCTTATCATCAATATAGGCATATTTAAGATTATCAGGTAAAGGTAAAGGTTTTAAATCAAAAACAAGATCCTCCTTAGGTGGTGGTGTGGTACCCAAATCTTCCACCGGTAAGTTATGTTTAAGTATAGGTTGACGAAGGAATATTTCGTCAAGCTCATTCCTTTCGAGTAAGTTATGTTTAAGTATAGGTTGAACGAGCGCTGGAATCATGGTCGCACCGGCTCCATCGACTTTGAAGACCGACGTCTGCATCACCAAGGAGCCAATCTGCTTCGGCTCCTTCGAGTACACCTTCCACCCGCCGGCCCACCGCTCGGTGTACGCCGATCTGCATGTAGGTATGTGCCTCACCTTCGGTACCATGCATTACTTCGTAGACAGCTGTGGAGTACTCAGATCCACGGTGATCGCACCACGCGCGGTGGCGGCACCCGCATCTGCCGCGATTGCGCCATCCGTGCCGCCGCCTGCTGCGGAGATCGCGCCCGCCGCGACTTTGGAGATCCCATCTTCGACTGCTGAGAAGATCGCATCTGCGTCGACTACATCGACCACTTCGACGACCACCACGCACATCGAGTCTACTCCACTACCTCGATCGCGTCGTTGGCAAGACCAAGATCTGCATCAGCTTCGACTGCGTCGACCACACCTTCGCAGTTGACCAAGGTCACGCCATCCTCGTCTGTGCCACTCGCATCTCCATCGACCCGCAAGGTATTCACCGAGCTAACCACGCTCGCATCTACGTCGACAACATCGCTCATGCCCGCGGCAAAAATCGCGGAACTCCAAGAAAGAAGCCGCGGCAGCGACTGTGGTACCCACCACGTTGCGGCCATTTTCGACTCCGAGCACGGCTCGGACGAAGGAAGCAGCAGTGGCAGCGTCCATCCCGCTGCCCAGATCTACCCCGCGCAAGTCTTCATGATCGGCCAGAGGCCGCAGGGCAACGACGCGAACCCGCATACCCACTGGAGGTGGTCATGCCGGACCAGGTGACGCGACTCACCATCACCCGCGACATGGCAATCAAAGCCCTGAAGCACGTCGAGGAAGGCACGTACCCTCCACCGGACGCACCCCGGGAGGACCTTATGGCGGTCCAGTACCTGCTACGGAAGGAAGGCGAACGACTCCGCGCAGAGAAGGCCGAGCTACTTCGACGCAAGGACGAGGCTGACGCGTCGAGCGCCAGGAGGGCCGCTTACTCGTTCACTGCCTCAACAGAGGTCTCACAAGGAGCAAGGCGCCACAGAGCCCGCGTGCCCCTGATGACGGAGGCCGACCGCGCTAGAGTCACTCGCAACCTCGAGTCATCATACATAGAAGACGCAGACGGGATACCCATCCCCAAAACACCCGGAGCCGCACTCATGGCGGTCGAAACATACCTGCGGCTGACACAGCCGCCTGAGGGCGACTCGCGCGCTCTCCTCCACAAGCAGCAGATCATGTCTATCAAGACACTCGAAGACGCACTGATAAACAAGGCGCCAACGAAAAAGCGCGAGAAGATCGAGATCGCCGCGACCGCGAGCCCGCAGCACTCGCAGCCCCGGCGGCAAGACAACTGCGACAGCCACAGCCAGGCGAAGACCTCCGCAACGTCATCACACAAAGGACGGTAGACCGCAGCCGCACCCAGCGGCCGGTCAGCACGTCCAACCTCGACTACGACCGCAACGACGGCGACTACGAGCCGTGCGGCGCCGCATGCTTCAGCTTCAACATACGCGACACAAGAATGCCCAAGGGCTTCAAGCTCACGGCAGAAGCAGTCAAGTACGACGGGAAGCAGGACCCGAGACTCTGGCTAGAAGACTACCTCATAGCCTGCAGCTGCCAGGGCGGTACTTCGACTACGGCCATGCAGTACATCCAGCTGATGCTCACGGCTCTGCACGCGGGTGGCTCAACACTCAACCCAAGAACGCCTTCAGGACGTGGGACGAGTTCGCGGAGGCCTTCGTTAAATCCTTCCTGGGGACGTACTCGAGACCGACGACGTTCGTCGAGCTACAAGCATGCAAGCAAGGACGAGACGAGCCGCTCCGGTCATACATCCAGCGTTGGACCTGCTCCGCAACACCATGGAGACCGCCTCGGAGGACCGAGTGATGGATGCCTTCATGCACGGCGTCTCCCGCCGCGACCTCCGCGAGGAGTTTGGTAGGCTCCGGCCGAAAAACATGATCGAGGTCATGAAGATAGCAAACCAGTGGGCAGACGGAGAGGACTCGGTCCGCAATAGTTCACACTACTCCCCGAAGGACGAAGCCGGACCAAGCAACTGGCGAGAAGGACGCCACAAGAAGAAGCCGCGTTACAACGGCAACGACTCAATCGAGCTAGTAGCGGCGGGATTCCAAACCCCCCGTGAGGATGAAGCGCGCGACAGCAGTCGCCAATACAGCCACGCACAGTACAGTCGAAGCGGCGGTGACCAGAGTCGCCAATACAGCCAGGGGCAGTACAACCGAAGCGGCGGCAGCAGCTACCGCAGCGACGGAGGCCATAAACGCGAGTGGCAGAAACGCACACTAAGCCCAGCGGAAGAGCTGGAACAACCCTGCAGGCACCACATGTTCAGGAACCCGGAAACGGGCAAGTGGGGATCCAACCACCTGTTGAAGGACTGTCGAAAGGCACGCAATATATGAAGCCATGCAGAAGATAGTCACTCCAGCACCCGCAGCACAGCCACCGCGCAGCTGGCCATCCAGGCAGCACCCCACCCGCAGTCGCTAATCCAGCACACAGCCTTCCTGCAGCAGCAGCAGCAGCAAGAAGCCCCACCGGTGGTCCAGACGCATATCCAGCGGCACGCGGACAACTCAACATGATACAGAAGGGACGCCCCTCAAACAGGGCTCAGAAGCTCATCACCCGCCAAGTCTTCCAAGCCATCACCTGTCCACCCGCGGTACCAGACTACCTGAGAGGATCAGAAACACCAATCACCTTCTCCAGAGCAGATCACCCGCCTGCAGTACCACGACCCGGGCACGCCGCTCTGGTAGTCGAAGCTCTGATCGGAGATTACACCCTGAAAAAGGTGTTCATGGACGGAGGCAGTGGCATTAACATCATCTTTGCCGACACCCTCAGAAGGATAAACAGGCCAACGACGGACTTGGCGGCATCAGAGACCACCTTCCATGGCATAGTACCAGGGCAAGCAGTCACGCCCATGGGAACGATCACACTCGACGTCATCTTCGGCACACCCGAAAACTTCAAGAGGGAGTCGATCGACTTCGAGGTAGTCGACTGGAAGTCGCAGTACCACGCGATACTCGGGCGCCCAACCTTCGCCAGATTCATGGCGATACCTCACTACGCCTACCTCATGCTCAAGATGCCTGGACCCAAGGGCGTCATCACGGTGCGGCGACTTCGACCGCTCCAACAGCTGCGACCGCGAGTTCAGCAAGATCTCCGAATTCTTCGGAGTCGAAGAGCACTTCGAGGCAATGGCAGTCGACAACGACAAGACCATCTTCCCAGCCCGCAAGAAACCAGCCAAGGACGCTGCCTTCAACGCGGCTGACGACACAACGACCCATCAGGTCCACCCGACTGACGCCAGCAAGACGGTCAAAGTATCGTCGAGTCTGACTCCCGCATAGGAAGGCGCGCTCGTCGAGTTTCTACGTGAGAACTGGAGAATCTTCGCATGGCAACCCTCTGACATGCCAGGAATACCCAGGAACCTCGCCGAGCACTCCTTAAAGGTCCACAAGGACGCCAGACCCGTCAAACAGGCCATGCGACGCTTTTCCGGGCCCAAGCGAGACGAAATCAGCAGAGAAATCGATCGACTGCTGAATGCCAAGTTCATCCGAGAGATCAAGGACTCGGACTGGGTCGCCAACCCAGTCCTGGTGGAGAAGAAGAAGACGAAGAAACTCCGCATGTGCGTCGACTTCACCGCCCTCAACAAATGCTGCCCCAAGGACCATTTCCCGCTCCCGCGGATAGATCAGATCATCGACTCGACTGCAGGCTGCGAACGCCTGTCCTTCCTGGACGCCTACTCAGGTTACCAGCAGATCAGACTGAACGTCGACGATGAGGAAAACAGCATTCATCACACCCGACGGCGTTTTCTGCTACCAGACGATGCCCTTCGGGTTGAAGAACGCTGGTGCCACGTACCAGCGCACAATGCAAGCATGCCTCAAAGGGCTCATCGGGCAGATCGTCCAAGTCTACGTCGACGACATCGTCGTCACCACCCGCAAGGAGGACACCCTCATCGCCGACCTCCGCAAGGTCTTCGCCGCCCTCGACGAGTATCAGATCAAGCTGAACCCAGACAAGTGTGTCTTCGGCGTGCCAGCCGGAGAACTGCTCGGGTACCTCGTCTCTGCAAGAGGAATCGAAGCCAACCCTGAGAAGGTGCAAAACATACTCGCAATGCCAGCACCGACCAAGCTCACGAGGTGCAACGCCTAGCCGGCCGAGTCGCAGCTCTCAGCCGGTTCATAGTAAGTTGGGAGAGAAGGCCCTGCCTTCTACCAACTGATGAAAAAGACAGACAAGTTCGAGTGGACGAGAAGCGCAAGTCGCGTTCGACCAACTCAAGAAAACCTCACGACTTCCCCAGTACTGGTGGCACCACTGGAAACGAGCCGCTATACCTCTACGTGTCAGCCACAAACAGGGTGGTCAGTACGGTACTCGTAGTCGAACGAGAAGAAGAAGGGCACAGCCACCCTGTCCAGCGACCCGTCTACTACCTCAGCGAGGTGTTGACCCTGTCCAAGCAGCGCTACCCGCACTACCAGAAGCTGGCCTACGGAGTTTTCATGACTTCAAGGAAAGTAATCCATTACTTCTCCGAGCACCCGATCACGGTGGTAAGCTCCTCCGGGCTCTCCGACATCCTGACCAACCAATGCGCGACAGGACGAGTCGCTAAGTGGGTCGTCGAGCTAGGACCCTGGGGGCTGAAATACGCTCACCCGAAGTCAATCAAGGCCCAAGTGCTCCCAGAATTCACCACCGAGTGGATAGAGCCCAGCTGCCAGATGTCCCCGACCTGTCCAACGCATGGACAATGTACTTCGACGGCTCCAAAAAGTTCAGATCAGCCGGGGCAGGAGTCATCCTCATTCCCCCAAAGGCGACAAGCTGAAGTACGTGCTACAGATGGACTTCCCAACACCCTCCAACAACGAGGCTGAGTACGAAGCCCTAATCCATGGCATGCGAATGGCCAAGAACTGCGGCGCCACTCACCTCATGATCTACGGCGACTCCTACCTCGTCGTGCAGCAAACCATGAAGGCCTGTGACGCCATCGCCGACAACATGATCGCCTACAGAGACCTGTACAACCAGCTGGAGGGCACCTTCGACGGCTGCGAGTTGCGGCACATCGGCCGCGAAAGCAACGAGGAAGCCGACGCCCTCGCCAACCTGGGCTCAGACAAGGCGCAGGTGCCACCCGGCGTCTTCCTTGAGCGCATCACGCAGCGGTCTGTCAAACTTCGACCCACGCCCGGATCCTCCACACCATCAACGAGCACCGCCGACCCGCCAGGCAAAGAGAAGGAGCCAATGGAGGTTCTGCTAATCGAGCCCACCTGGACGAGCCCATATCTGGCGTACATGCTGCACCAGAGACTGCCAGTCAACTCAGTCGAAGCCAAGCGCATTATTCGCCGCTCGAAAGGCTTCACCATCATCAAGGGGGAGCTATACAAGCGAAGCATCTCAGGAGTCCTGCAAAGGTGCGTTGATCCAGTCGACGGTCAAGCCATCCTGCTCGAAATTCATACAGGCACCTGCGGGCATCACGCCAGCAGTCGTGCCTTGGTAGCCAAAGCCCTGCGAGCCGGGTTCTACTGGCCCACCGCAATGCAAGATGCCGAAGAACTCGTGAAGAAGTGTCTCGGCTGCCAGGAGTTCGCCAACAAGCCGCACGCGCCAGCATCGGCACTGAAGACCATACCACTCGCCTGGCCCTTCGCTCAGTGGGGGCTCGACATGGTGGGTCCACTCAAGAAATCCTCGCCAGGGGGCACACTCACCTCCTGGTAGCAGTCGACAAGTTCACCAAATGGATCGAAGCCGTGCCCATCACAAGTTCGACTGCATCCTCAGCAGTTAACTTCATCAGGTCCATCATCTTCAGGTTCGGGGTGCCGAACAGCATCATCACCGACAACGGCACGAACTTCACAGCCGAAGAATTCAAGGACTTCTGCTCCGAACAAGGCATCAAGCTCAACTACGCATCAGTCTCGCACCCGCAATCCAATGGGCAAGTCGAAAAGGCCAACGGCCTAGTCTGCAAAGGCATCAAGAAGCGCCTGCGAGTACCATTGAGGCGCGCTGCAGGCGCCTGGGTCGAAGAGCTGCCATCTGTGCTTTGGAGTCTACGCACACACCAAACAGATCAACCCAGTACACGCCATTCTTCATGGTTTACGGTGCAGAGGCGGTCATGCCCTGCGACATCAAGTTCGATGCACCTCGAGTGGTGGCCTACGACGAGTCTGACGCAGAAGAAGCACTCGAGGACGACATGGACACCCTGGACGAAGCACGCGACATCGCCCTCACCCGCTCAGCCGTGTACCAGCAGGACCTGCGCAACTACCACGGACGGCGACTGCGGCCAAGAGCTTTCGTTCCAGGCGACCTGGTCCTTCGCCTCAAACAGAAGAAGGTGCACAAGCTCGCCTCCCCATGGGAGGGCCCATACATTGTGACAGAAGCAATCGGCGGAGGAGCTTACCGCCTGAAGGACTCGAAGACAGGAACAGTCTGCCACAACCCATGGAATGTTGCGCAGCTGCGACGCTTCTACGCCTAGTCGACTCCCCTGTTGTAACAAAGCATACATGTCAAGGCGGCAGGTTTCAGACGCACTCTTTCCCTTACCAGGGTACCTGAGGGGACTGGAAGGGTTTTAATGAGGCGGCCTGCTCGCAAAAATCAATGAAGTGATTTTGGAACAAGCTCTCCCCTTTACTTTTTCAGTCAAAAAGCAACATAAACCTAGGCCGCCACCGACACTCGGGGCTGCGCCATACAGGTTCAACTCAAAATCCTTGGCCGCCACCCGAAGCACTCGGGGGCTGCGCCGTACAGGTCTAAGTCAAAACCTAGGCCGCCACCCGACACTCGGGGGCTGCGCCATACAGGTTCAACTCGAAATCCTTGGCCGCCACCCGAAGCACTCGGGGGCTGCGCCGTACAGGTCTAAGTCAAAACCTAGGCCGCCACCCGACGCACTCGGGGGCTGCGCCGCACAGGTTCAACTCGAAATCCTAGGCCGCCACCCGAAGCACTCGGGGGCTGCGCCGCACAGGTCTAAGTCCAAACCTAGGCCGCCACCGACGCACTCGGGGCTGCGCCGCACAGGTTCAACTCGAAATCCTAGGCGCCACCCGAAGCACTCGGGGGCTGCGCCGCACAGGTCTAAGTCCAAACCTAGGCCGCCACTCGACGCACTCGGGGGCTGCGCCCTACGGGTTCGACTCTCAAAGTCCTAGGCCACACCCGTCCGCTCGGGGTTGCACCACACAGGTTTACTGAAGTCTACAAGATACAATTTACTCACTCGGGGGCTACCCCCACCTCGGCATACATACACTCATATTTCCACTTGGAAAAATTGCTTTTACAAGCTAACGCTATACAACAGCAGTATACTACTCTTATTCTACAGGCTCGCCCTTTGGCGCATCGAGTGGCCCTACGAGGTGCTCACTAAAGCTCTGGACCTGTTGGATCATCTGACGCGCAGCCGCAAGAGTATCGGCGTAGTCACCCTCTCCAGGCAAGCCGTCAAGCACCTTGTACAGCGGAAGATTAGGCCGGTGCATTCGAACGTACGCCAGCGCCACGTTCGCCCCGGCAACAAGTTGAGTGTGCACGACTTCCTTCAACGCACTGCCTTCACGGAACCTCTCCAGAAGCGCAGTCAGTCCATTCGGCTGCTCGTTGTGAGGAAAGTACACCTTGTTGATCTGCCAGAGGGTTTTTCTGCAACCTTCCAAGAGCACAGCAGCCCGCCAGGTGCGATCCAGCATTCGTGCCAGTACACTACCTCTGGATCTGTTCGACCAAAACTGGCGCGCTTCGGGTGAGTCACCGGCGGCCTCTTTCTCTACTCGCTCGTCCACTCGAAGCTGCTCAGCCTTCCAGTCAGAGTTCACATCTGCATCAAGGCCAAGCATTAAGCATAGCAGGAAGACACACAAGCCGAGGAAAAAACGCTAGAAGGCCAACCTTGCAGCTGTCGACTGATCAAGTCCATCTCGCCAAGCAGAAACTCTTCGCGCTGGGAGAATGGCGCAACGGGCCGCGACCTCAATCGCTCCAGCTCCAACTCAGCACTCTTCAGCTTCGACTCAAGCTCCAACACCTTGTTCCTCATGAAGGTGATCACTCTCTGGTCATTTACGCTTCGCACAGGAGCTGGAGGAGCTTGACGGCGGCGACGAGTAGGCGCAGCCGAAGTGGTGTCCTCCTCATCGTCCGCGCCAGTCGTTCCAGCAACATCAGGAGCTTCGCCCATATCAGACTGCCAAGAATTGACAGCGTCAAGCCAGGAAAAGAATCAACATAATTCATCCAAGCCAGATATCAAAAGAGACTCGGCGACTGCACAACCGAGGGAACGAATTCACATTTCATCATCAGCATGTTCACTCGCACAATATAAAGTGCATTACAGACTCAGGCCCAAAAGCAGAAGCATAGTCCTAAAAGGAAAAAGTCTACACTATAGACTCCGACTGGGACCGGCTCTTCCTAGCGGCAGCCAACTCGGTCATCTTAGCAATCCTCTTCTCGAAGGTGGAGACAAGCTTCACGGCCAACTGGCTCGCCTGCGTTTTCACCCCGCTAAGGGACGCGGTCTTACCATCAGGCTTTCGAGGGAAGTCGCTGACAACCTTCTCAAAATCGCCTACGACTTGGTGACCAAGAAGCAGCTGGAAAGTGAGCTCTGAGCCGCGTACCGTCTGCGCGCGCATGAAGTCCGCCAGGACATTCGAATTGCCTTCGAATGGAGCCGCGAGTGCGTCAACAGCAACTGGTGGCGGCTTGTTGGGGAAGATATTCCGGTGCACAGTCGCTAAGGCCTCCGTCGACTTCTGCAGTGCCGCCGTCGACTGCTGCAGCGCTGCCGATGCATACGCGCAGACGCGGTCGACGAAGCCAACAGCCTCCGCCAAGCTGACACTCTCGCTGGAAGTTCCTTCTGGAGGAGCACCTCCGCAAGTCTCTGATCAAAAGAAATCCACACCGTAAGACGTCAGAGGTCGAAAAAAGGCAAAGTAGGCACTGAGCCGAAATACTTACTTCCAACCACATCTGCGAGTGCGAGCAAGCGGTCGACCTGGGTCTTCTCCAGGTCATCCCGAGCTTGTTCACGCTCTTGGGCTTCACCCAGCGACTTCTCCAGCTCCGCGACCCGTGTCTTCATGCTCTCTTTCTCGCCTACATACCAATGGAGCAAAGTTAGCAATAAAAGGCAGTCGACGCGCCCCTCGAGCACAAGCACTCACTATTCGCCTGCTCCAGAGCAGCGCGGAGTTGATCCCTCTCTTGCTCCATGCGAACGAAGGCTGCGGCTCCCTCCACCTGCTGGCGATAAAATGGCTGCGGGAAACACAAGACATCAATCTGCGCCCGACTATTCTAGTCACGCACATCTTCGGGGGCTACTCCCATCGGGAGCGCTGTTCGCGCACCCGATACAGATTTTGCAGAACGAGTCAAAGGACACTTACATGCTCAAGCAGCCCAGCGTCAGCCGGAGTCGCATCAGCGGTTTTCTCCGGCACGGAGGAGGTCGAAGTCCTCAATGCCAACGCGTCACCCGCCTGAGCCTCTTCTCCGGTCGCCTTCGCAGTTTGCTCAATCATGGGAGCAGAAGTGTACTCCATCTCACGAGGGGAAACAACAGCGCCAGTACGGTCGCTGTGACAAGAAAACTCAATTCAAGGACCCGCAAGCGAAGAAGCACACTCGACAATAACAAGCACTGGTTATGCGACTAACCTGACGACATGAACATCATCTTCACTTCCCAGGGAGACGGAGGCCATCCTCGCGAACTCGGTTGGCGGTGCAGAGCCGAGTGGAGGCACGACCAAAGGATCAGCAAGGTCACTCGGATGCCTAGCGCCCGAAGAGGACTCGCTCGTCTCTTCCTCGTTCACACCCGCCTCCTTCACAGGCGACGAGGCAGAACCAGAGTCGCCACTCTTTCGCCTCTGCCGCTTCCGCAGCGGCTCCTCATCTTCATCATCCTCCTCCAACTCTTCACTCGGAGAGGTGGCGGAGGGAACTTCATCGTCATCAACCTCGTCTTCAGGGAACTCGGCCTCTTCATGAGGTCCATTCTCCATCAACGGAGGAAGACTGACATAGCCCGAATGACCCTGTCAGCGAGTGAAGCGTTTGAGTCAAGCAAAAGGATTCGACAGAAGAAGACGCAAGACAAACAAAGCAAACGAAGCTCACCTCAGGCACAGGATTATTAGGCCCATATGGCTCGACTGGGCACTTGACATTGCACGGGTCAGCGGCTCGGAGACTAGTGATGCTCCTCACCTTCGACTCGACTGCGTCATCATCAAGCTCATTGCCAGCATCCTCACGCGCCCACATCAGGTGGACGCGACTCCGCAGCGGCTGCACCCGAAGCCTGAAGAAGGTGGCGATGAGGTGAATTCCACCCGTCTCGCGCCCGAGGCTCTTCAGAAGGCCACGAAGTAGCGTCAGCAAGGGCTGAGTCGCCTCCCTGTCCTCCTTCGACAGCGGGTGCGCCCACGCGTTTGTCTTCCGCAACTCGCGATCAGCCACGAATTCAGGAAGCCCTGCTTGGTCGCACCTGATGTAGAACCACTTCTTTCGCCAGCCCTGGACGGAGTCGGACTTCTTCATCTGGAAGTAGGAGGTGTCGCCACGCACCTGGATGCCGAAGCCGCCGACTGGGTACACCTGCTTGCTATTCCCCACGTTCCTCCTCACGAGGAATAGCGACTTCCACAGCAGCCAGTTGGGTGCGATTCCCAGGAAACACTCGCAGAGCACGAAATAGCTCGCTATGCTCAAGACGCTATTGGGAGTCAGATCGTGGATCTGAATCCCATAAGCATACAAGAGACCACGGACGAAATCGTGGAGGGGGAACCCGAAACCCCGCGGAAGGAAATCCACGAAGCAAACGCGTTCCCCCTCGCGAGGGAAGGGAATACCTCTTTCCCAGGAGCGCGCACCGTCGCTTGGTCTACCGGCGGCAGCAGCCCCTGCGTGCGGAGGGCCTCAAGGTCGGCCTTCTTCACCGACGATTTGACCCAGTCGCCGTCGGGCTTCTTCATCACGCTTGCCTCGGTGGCGGCGACGGCGCCAGAACCAGGCTTCCCCCTCTTCATCACGACCTTGCTCATGGTAGGGGGAGAAGGAGCAGAGAGCACACAGCGCAACAATGGCGGAACAGAAGCAGTGGAGACGATGACAGAATGGGGATGGATGAACTATTCAACGCTGCGGTGAAAATTATATACCGCGCGGTCAGTCAATCCTGGCCGTCCCTGCTGCAACCACTCTCCGCAACAGCGTCTGACCGTCCATGTGTCGCGCGGAGAGGGCAACCGTCACTGGCCACGCCACCCACTACGCACGGGAATTAAGGCACCATCATCACACTGCGAAATTTTCGCGCCCAACGGTCAGAAAAAAGCGGCAACCGCTGTCTCCAGTCAATACTGACAGTGGGACCGCACTGTCACGTCCCATCGGACATAGAGTGCGTCAAAAACATCAGCACTGACGTCAACCACGAAGGCGTAGGAAGTAAGCCAACGGGCTAATGGAGAACTCGAATAGTTCATTCGAGTGCAAGAAGATTCAGTAAGCTCTCAGAGCTGAATAAGTCCGTACAGTAAGCCAACGAGCTGATTAAGAACTCGAACATTTCATTCGAGTGCAAGAGCATCCAGTAAGCTCCAAGTGCTGAACAAACTCGTACAGTAAGCCAAACCGTCTGAATACACAGTAAGTCACACAAAGCCGGTCGCGACTCCAAGTCGAGTCCCCTCTTTACTCCCATCGGGAGCAGGCTTTTCGACTGAAGAAAAATTGAGTTTAACCTTAATTGCAAGCAATTCAGCTTAATCTCGGGGGCTACTCCCATCGACTCAGAACAATAGCAGTCGAAAAATCACCGACTAAGGCCATACTCACAGTATCTAACCCTGCAGTCGACAGTTCGACTAAGGAGTCCTCCGTGAGCCCTGAACGGCCGGAGTCGACTAATTTTACTTGTCCCTTTCAGGAACTCGAAGGCGTGCCCAGGCGAAAGGAGTCCTTTGCCCGACTCTACGATTCGACCAAGCACTCGGGGGCTCCTGTCGTGGGGCTACCCTTCGGCTATCCCACGGTGAAGGTACCTGGGTCACGCCAAGACTATAAAAGCCCAAGGAAAGCCCAGCAAGGACACGTACGGCCTAAGTTAGTCGACTAGGTTATGAGGTTCATACCTATCCTGTAAGTGCCATCAGCACCGTTCACCCGAGACCTAGCCTACCATATAAAGGCTAGGAGGGTCCCTCGTTCTAGGGTACGCTCATAGCCACCACTACAAACCCTAGCGAGATCGCCATCTCACCATTGTAGCCACAACTCGCCATCAATAACCAGACAAGCAGGAAGTAGGGTGTTATCCTCCGGGAGCCTGAACCTGGGTAAAGCGCCTCGCTTATCAGCCGTCGTGATCACCAGCGCTCAACTCTCTCCCCCTCAATCAACCTGGGGTGTATAACCCAGGGATTTGCCGAGTCCACACCTCGTCATCCATAAAGACCTCACTTTCGTGGTCCTCCATATGTTGCTGCAAAGCATTGTTAGGAGCAAGAGCAATAGAGACAAGCTGAGCAACTTTAAAATCTTCATTACACAATTCGGTTTCATAAGGAGCTTTAGAAAATTTAGAGAAATTGAACTCATAAGATTCACCAGCAAATTTAGTAAAGATTTTCTCTTTCTTACAATCTATAACAGCACCACAAGTATTCAGAAAAGGTCTACCAAAAATGATAGGACAAGTTTTACTAGCAGCTGAACCAAGTACTAGAAAATCAGCAGGATATTTAGTCTTACCACATAAAACTTCCACATCTCTAACAATACCAATTGGAGAGATAGTTTCTCTATTAGCAAGCTGAATCACCACATCAATTTCCTCAAGTTCACAAGAACCAATTTCATGCATGATTTCCCTGTAAAGCTCATAAGGAATAACACTGGAACTTGCACCAACATCGCATAAACCATAATAGCAATGATCACCTATCCTAACAGAAAGCACGGGAACACTAGTTTTCCTAGAGCTTTTAGGATGTGAAACAATATTAGAATCATCTTCACAAAAGATAATATGTCCATCTTCTATATTTTCAGTGACAAGGTCCTTAACCATTGCTACAGCAGGTTCAATAGTTATTTGTTCATCAGGTTCAATAGCTTTCTTTGTACTTTTGTTAACAACACTAGCTATAATAGAGTGTTCCTTTATTTTAGCAGGAAAAGGAACTTTTTCAATATAAGGTTCAGGAATAATGTGATCAACGGTGTTAACTTCAATAGTTCTAGTCACAGGAGAAACAATTTTATCTTTATAAGGTTCATGATAATTCTTAAAACCCTCCTTAGGCATACCGAAATAGGAGGCAAAAGCTTTATAGAAATTTGCAACAATTTGAGAGTCAAGACCATAGACAGTACTAACATTTCGAAAATTATCAGTATTCATGAAAGTTTTAACGCATTCGAAATCATATTTTATACCTGACTCTCTACCTTTGTCGTTCTCCCATCCTTCAGTGTTCTCCTGAATCCAATCAAGAAGGTCCCATTTAAACTCTTCTTTATTACGAGTGAATGATCCAGAACAAGCAGTATCCAATAGAGTTTTATCCCTAAAGGAAAGCCTTGCATAGAAGTTATCAATAACAACATTAACAGGAAGCTCATGAAATATGAGGTTCCGGTCTTTGTGAATCTCATTTGGAGGATAGAATTTAGAATAAAAGAGAGGTACAATTTCCTCCCAACCAAGAGAACGCCCATTCTTCAGCAGTTTATACCATTGTTCAGCTCTACCAGATAGCGATATAGAGAATAGTTTCTTCTTAACTTCATCCATTGAAATACCTGCACACTTGAATAACTCGCATAATTCATGTAAAAATAGCAAATGATCACCAGGATGGACAGTTCCATTCCCTTCATAGCGGTTATTCGTAACACGTTCAACAATTTTCATAGGTATTTTGAATGGGATTACCTGCACAGGTGGCGCCTCCTCTACTACCTTAGCAGTGGTAGTGGTTTTCCCAAATAGGAATTCAAGAGAAGATATCTCCATAATAAAATATAGCAGCAGGAAAAAATAAAAACAGCACGTACAGTAAGAGTTTTCCTTACCAATTCCACTTACCAATAGCGCAAAGCTCCCGGCAACGGCGCCAGAAAATAGTCTTGATGACCCACAAATATAAAAATGATATGAAGTGTATATAAAACATGTGACATTGATGTATAAAACAAGCATGAAATATCAGAAATTATAGATACGTTCGAGACGTATCACGTAGTACTTTCGATAAATAAGAGTGTCGAACCCAACGAGAAGCAGAAGGTGTTGACAAGCAGTTTTGATATGGAATTCACTGTAAATACTAGCAGACAAGTTTTTAGGGGTTTTTGATATAGCAGATAAATAAAGTACAAGTAAATAAAATGCAGTAATAATAATTGCAGCGAGTGGCCCAATCCTTTCTACAGCAAAGGACAAGCCGGTAGGTTTTCTTATGATGACCAAACGTTCATGAGGACACACGGGAATTTCGTCAAGTGCTTTCGCTTCATATAGTTGATTAATCTTCATTGTTTTGATAAGTGTTGTGTGGGTGAACCTATGCTAATGCACCGCCCTTCCTAGGACTAATACATACTTGCGATTATACCCCTTGCAAGCATCCGCAAATACAAGAAAGTAATTAAGATAAATCTAACCACAGCCTTAAACTCTGAGATCCTGCTATCCCTCGTGCATCGATATACCAACGGGGGTTTAGCTTTCTGTCACTCCGGCAACCCCACAATTGGCAACCGAATACACAATGCATTCCCCTAGGCCCATAAAGGTGAAGTGTCATGTAGTCGACGTTCACATGACACCACTAGAAGAATAACACCACAACTTAAATATCAAACCGTTAAATATTACTCAACATAATTCACTACTAACATCAAGACTTCTCCCATGTCCTCAAGAACTAAACGAACTACTCACAAGACATCGTATGGAACATGATCAGAGGTGATATAATGATGAATAACAATCTGGACATAAACCTTAATTCAACGGTTTCACTCAATAGCATCAACCACAAGGAGTAATTAACACCGGGAAAGCTTCCCCTATGAACTAGACAAGATTCAACCCTACATGTTACAGCGGAACGGAGTGGAGCGGCGGAGATGATGGTGCTGGCGGTGGAGATGATGATGGTGATCCCAATGAAGTCCAGATCGATGACGGTGGCGATGGCGACGATTTCCCCCCTCCGGGAAGGAATTTCCCCTGTCAAATTTCTCCCTGCCGGAGAGCTTCTCTCTCTGGTGTTTTCCGCCTCGTGGAGGCGGCGGAATATTTCCTCGATGACACCCCTAGGCTTAGGGTTTCCTGGGGATGATGTACGCGAAGGGGCACTGGCAGAGGTGGGCCAGGGCCTCCTCACCACCTGGCGGCGCGGCAGCAAGGTGGGAGGCGCCACCACATGGTGAGGGTCCATGGTGGCCCACCTTGGCCTCCCCTTTTGGCTGCCTCCGTCATCTGAAAAAATAGGAACTTTGGGATGTTTTCCTTGAATTATTGATCTTCAGAAATAGTCACTTAGCTCCCTTCTCAAGAAGGTTGTGCTTCACACACACTAACACATATGCATATATGACAGATACATATATGTTCTATATATCATACATATGCTTGAGGCTACATCTTGGCTTACAAGCTTCTCCACTTCTTACTTGTGTTCTAGTTTCCTTACAACGATGGGTACATGTCCTATTTATAGGACTTTACAAACCGACCTACTAGAAAATATCTACTGGCTTCTACTAGCTTCTACTGCCTTCTACAGTGTATTACAATCTCTTTTACTCTAGAGATTTCTACTAGTTACTAGCTTAGCTACTAAACTACAGTAGTGAAAACCCTACTAGGTGGTAGATATTTCTAGAATGCACAGGATTATTCCAATAATCACCCCCCTAATCCTGATGCGTTCACTTGTGAAACCTAGTGGCCACTGACTCGACCTAGCGCACACACGCCGGTCACCACCGCCACGGACACAACCTGGCGCTCACATACGCCGGTCGCCACCGCCACGGACACAACCTGGCGCTTACATACGCCGGTCGCCACCGCCACGGACACAACCTGGTGCTCATATACGCCGGTCGCCACCACCAAGCTTGACGAGGACTCCATCTTCTTCCTTGGCGACAAACGCCAAGCTCCGGCGACACACGCCGCAACTTCCCTTTTCGGCGCACTGACGCCTTTCTTCCACCCGAGCTCAACCTCGTGGTGCTTCAACGGAGTTACAGGGGTTGGGGATATATAGCCGTGGCTCGCACATACGTCGCCACGGCCGCGACCACGATGCGCACTCACGCGTCAACGCACCCACTACGCCACGATCGGCACGCCCTCAGCTCACGCACATGCCGCGCACTGACGCAGGCAACGCGGCCGTCTCGAGCAGCTCGATCTGGTCCTCCCCCTAACTCGCTCGTCGCCACGCTCCACACGCCCCAGCTCGTGTCCATGACCGCGCGCTGACGCGATCAACACGGCCGGCCCTGCGTGCCCAGGACGCGGTCTTCTTCCTCGGCGACACACGCCGAGCTTCTTCAACGCACCCACTACGCCACGATCGGCACGCCCTCAGCTCATGCACATGCCGCGCACTGACGCTGGCAACGCGGCCGTCTCGAGCAGCTCGATCTGGTCCTCCCCCTAACTCGCTCGTCGCCACGCTCCACACGCCCCAGCTCGTGTCCATGACCGCGCGCTGACGCGATCAACACGGCCGGCTCTGCGTGCCCAGGACGCGGTCTTCTTCCTCGGCGACACACGCCGAGCTTCTTCTCCGCCGGTGACACACGGAACAACCGGAACGCGCACACACGCCGGTCGCCACCGTGCTCACGCTGGTCGCCGCTTCCATGGCCATCGCATGGCGCCGCTACGGCCTCCGTGGCCGCGCAGCACCTCCACGCCGCCGCCATGCCGCGCCACCGCGGCTCCTGCGCCACAACACAAGACCTCCACGGCCTTCTCGCCGTGCCGCCGTGGCCGCTGCGCCACCACGCAACGCCTCCGCAGCCTCCGTCCGCCGCGCACCATGGCCCCGAACCTTTCGGCTCTGATACCAATTGTTGGAAGCTAAGTCACTTAGCTCCCTTCTCAAGAAGGTTATGCTTCACACACACTAACACATATGCATATATGACAGACACATATATTTTCTGTATATATCATACATATGCTTGAGACTACATCTTGGCTTACAAGCTTCTCCACTTCTTACTTGTGTTCTAGTTTCCTTACAACGATGGGTACGTGTCCTATTTATAGGACTTTACAAACCGACCTACTAGAAAATATCTACTGGCTTCTACTAGCTTCTACTGCCTTCTACAATGTATTACAATCTCTAGAGACTTCTACTAGTTACTAGCTTAGCTACTAAACTACAGTAGTGAAAACCCTACTAGGTGGTAAATATTTCTAGAATGCACAGGATTATTCCAACATTGAACTGGCATCCTGACTTACAACACTTTGTCTTCTTTCCAGATGGATTACCGCCGCATGGCCGGGAGTATGGAGCAGCACTTGGCCAATACTACGGCAACAACCTTCATGCATCAACTGAGACATCTGTGGAAGAGCCCTAGGGGCACAGTCTTCCGTATCGAGGCATTGGCATTGGTGGCCATTGCCCTCTCTTTCTTCCTTGCCATCTTTGGGTCATGCCGCCGCTGGTCCGACCGATGGATCGTCCAAAAGGGCTTCTTGGCTGCAAATGTGTTATCTCTATCCCTTGGGACTTACAGCATTGGTCTGATGCAATCATCATCAATGAAGAGCGAGATGTATCCGGTATGGGCAGTGTCCTTACTCACCCTCTTCGGCTGTGTGGACCCAATCACATCCTACAATGGCCTTGACTACAAAAGCCCGCTCTTTAAGATAATATTCCAGCTTTCCCTCTATTGTGGATATGTGATGCTGATGAGTATCTCAACCATGTCCAGTAATGTTGGCAATATAGCCATCGGCATTCTGTCTGTCACCACTTTCATCAAGGGCCTTCATAGGTCACTGGCGCTTGTGCTACCAAGCAGAACACGTCGCATGTTAGTAAGGTTTACTAGAAGTAGTGACAATGACATTGATGCTTTCACAGATCCCAATGGGCGTCGTAGACGCTATGACAGACCAATGCATGGCTGCCAATGGTTTTTGAAAGTCGATTTGCCCCTTGATGGAATGTCGAAGAATGTAGACATGGGGACATACACTGGATCTGTGAGTTCCAGGATCAGCTACGCGAAGAGGTCGTTGCCTGTCATGATGTGTGCCTCTCCTCTCTGTCTCATTCGTTGCAGAGACGTTTCCTAGGGTTGACTCTCGTGTATGATGGTATGACGAAGAGAAACTTGTATCATCACAGAGCCATTGATTTCAAGTGGGCCTTGAAAGTGATTGAGGTTGAGCTAGCTTTTGTCTATGATATTTTTTTCACAGGTAACGAATTCCTGCACTACTATCAAGCAAAAACTGCTAGTATCTGGGCATTTGCTTCGTTCATGGGGATATGTTTTGTTGGTGTAGCGACTGCCATTCCTGGGACAATGACTAGCCCCCGTGTTACTTCTCCCGGTCCTGGTGCTTGCACCATCGTTGTGGACACCACCATGGTAGATCTTCTGTCACTCTTTTCATATTGGTGTCATTGGCTCTGCTGCAGTTGGTGCAGTTGATCCGGTGTTGGACGTCGAATTGGGCGAGAGTTGCATTTGCCTGTGACGTCGCCACGAAACACAGGGATGAAATGGATGAGTTTAAGGCAGGGAGACGTAACCCGCCGAAAAGATGTTCGGGGTGGATGAGACTGAGAGGTTTTCTAGTTAGCAGGATTAACTGGTTTGATACGTACCTCTGGCAAGATAAGCTCGGCCAGTACTCAATAGTTGAAGGGAGCAGTGGGAAAAGATGCATGTCGTTATTCAGCAGCTGCAGCTGCAGTGGGATAAGAAGAGCAAGAACAATGCAAAAGAAATTATCCAGGGTTGAACGCCTTACTCGAATGCTTGGATTGCAGTACGTTGGACAGGTTCTCTGGGAATTGGGGGGCGGCGACATAAAAAAAGGAACTGCCATTAGGTTGGACGACAATGTGAAGGCAGCCATTGCTGAGTTTCTTGATAAGATCGAGGACGGAATAACAGGGGAGCATTGGTCATCCGCCTTTGTTGCTAATGGAATATCATGTAGTAAACTTCCCTACCGCTCGTGTCTTAACAATTTGTCAGATGCAATAATATTCTCAGAACAGAGTCTGAGTTGGCACATTGCGACGTGCTACTGCGAACTAGCAGAGCAGGAACAGGAACAAGAGCAGGGGCAGCGCACTGCAGGCTGCGAGGAGGAGGAGAAGAATCGCGGCGTGGCCATTGCTCTGTCCAAGTATTATGCCTACTTGGTGGTGTCAGCGCCAGAGTTACTTCCTGGGCCGCTCTCACATACGGAGGAACAATATGATCAACTTGCGGTGGCAGTTGAGGGTACTCTTGAGAGGATCATGGGGGCCAAGGCCAAACTGGAGGCATTGCAACATGCACTGAATAACTCAGGGGCGGCGCCATTATGGTCGGGTGTATCTCTGGGGAAGCAACTCTTCGAAAAGACACCAGGTGAGAATGGCATGAGTTGCACTGACCACTGGAAGGTGCTGGCGCTATACTGGGTGCAGGCGTTGCTATACGCTGCGCCATTTGGCAACATGGAGGCGCACACACGACACCTCTCACAGGGTGGCGAGTTCATAACCCATCTAAATGCCTTGTTGCACCACATCGGCATCTACATGTGGGAACGTCAACCTGAAAAGCCAAAAGAAGATAATACGGGGCGCGAAGCAGATGACTTCAATCTTGGGGATACTTCAGGGGATGGAGGAGATGACTTTGATTCTGACGAGAGTCTGGAAGTCGGAGGGGTTGACTCTGATGACGTGATTACAGATGACAGAGGAGATGCCGCTTTTGAGAGGACACGAAGGCTTTGCGCATCACTGTATACAAGAACCAAAGATGGGTTAAACACCAATACAAGGCATTTTAATGCTGTTGGAGGAGCTGACTCTGATGATGAGATTACAGAGGACGGAACAGATGACTCTGATGATGAGAACACAGAGGACGGAGCAGATGACTCTGGTGAAGAGAATCTGGAGGACGGAGCACATGACTCTGGTGAAGAGAATCTGGAGGACGGTGGGGATGATTCTGATGATGGGAATACAGCGGATAGAGATGGCTCAGATGATGATAATACAGAGGACGAAGGACAGACTGAGACCAATGAGGAAGAGAAGAACTCGGTGGAGTTAGATGACTTCGAAATTTTGAAGAGAGACGACGACGTGGTTACCTCCTGGGATCCTATGCGAGACGAAGCTTCTATTACCTCCCAGCCATTCGATTAATGCGTTTGTTATAATGTAATAATGCCAAACCAATGTTGTAGTATGACTAGTTTAGTAGACCTCTACGGTTGTGCTTGTTGACATGTGTTTGTTACTGTATCGTTTGTTTCGGTTCCCACCTGATTCTATAAAATTGGTGATAACATTGAGGGCCATATATATTGTGGTTGATATGCTGGACGTGCTATCTACTTCACTTATGTACGAGGATCTGTATTAATTCTAGTAGGTTTTTGCAGCTGTTGGCACTTGGCAGCAAACAGTGGCCTTCAGCCCAGTCAGACTTATGGTGCTAGTGTTCCTTAATATAAAAAACTCGGCCCTTTTGTCTTGTGTTCATAAGATATCAGATGATACAATACCTTCCAAACATAAGAAGATGCCAGAATCATCCCTCAAGGCTCTGTACTCAGCAGGACAACGAACCAGTTCGATCTCTGCTACAAAAAAATCGTACAGAATATTATGTCCATGTTGGAAATGTCAATAAGATAACATAGAAATGTAAAATGATGATACTAATGGTTTAACTAGGCAAAGCAATCGACGAGGAGCATATATTGTTGTAAAAGAGATAGGGGACATTGTCCACTTTTCATTTATGCAAGGTCGAGCAAACAGTGCATCTGATACAATGCATTCCGAAATCAAATAGAAGAATCATCTTCATAAATACTGTAATTGTCAAACATTATATGCTCCATAGACGCTACAGCTCCGCCGCCTGAGCTTCCACGCCCTTCAACCAAATTGACACCTTTGTGCCCTCGCTTTGCTTCAAATCAGCCCTATAACCGCTGACCACTATTACTACACTATGATAGTTGAAACACCACGAAACTTCAGGTCAACCACGCATAAATTGTTCAGTATTTGCATCAACTGGATATCAGAAAATGAGGTGGAACATTTTTCAAACCAACACAGGTCTTTTACAACAAAAAAATCGACAGGAAAAGAAAACTGAAAAGCTGAGCTTCAAAGAAACAAACCGAAAACATAACACAAAGCCAGGCCAAAGGCTCAAAGAATATCAACACTGTACAGCTATCCTACAACGAAAATGAAGAGAAACATAAGCATACCATATCCATGGATGGATATGATTTGCCAGTGGCCACCAAAACAGCTAAAAAAAGGTGAATAACTAGAAGCACGTAAATATATCTAGCCAGTTATGCCTTCACTAGGCCCAACATCAGGTGAATTCTTTGCAAAGATAACTGCAAAATTCTAGGGAGCAGTTGGTATTCCACTACCTTCACCCCTGACCTGTATTAGCAAAGCACTGAAATTGGTATTTCAAAGAGGATGGCAAGCTTCCTGCCTCTGCATCTAGTGATCCTTCATGCTGATTATATTAAAACTATCTTTGACTGGAAAATGTCTCAATAGACAAAAGCATTTATCACATAGAAGGATTGGCATCGACAACTTCGACACAGCATCTAATTTTAGTAACAGTAAGTACATGCCAAGGAATAGGATGCAACAAGAAAATAAACTGACAGAGAACTCATGAATAGGAAACCATATGTCACAGCCGAGAGCCCGAGAGCATCAACGCGAGTGAAGATATCCCGCAATGCTGTAATACACAGGCTATGGACAAACTAAAATGCTACCACACACTCCAGATCGAAACGACAATACTCAACCGAGAGATTTCGGCAAAATCTCCCATAAACATGCTTATATGGACACACAATCAAGACACTTGACAATATGCAGATCCTAAACACAATGCGAGAGTAAACATTCCAGGTCCACAATTAAATATTAAGTGTAATACACATACGGCACTCGACCCACCCCAACAGTATCCCAGTGATACGTGGGGTCCCGAGTAATTCCTAGTACTTGTAAAGATTTGAATTGGTGGTCGTCCGTTCACTCATTTTCTAGTCCTTCCTGTCTCAATCCATACAAAAGGGATAATGCAAACTAAACAATAGCATCATTCTATCGTCTCCGCTGCCGATAAAAGAAAGTGCCAAAGTGAAATAATTTGAGGTTAATTTGACATATAACTCGAGTAAACTATGTTATGTGGCACAGCACAGGGTCTGGGTATAAGAACATCCGAGTAGGGTTTCCTAGTGAGTACTACCTTGAGGCTTCGCCTAAACATGCAAGATTCATAAAATAATCTTCAAGGGTGTAACATCCTAGGATTTAGAGTCCCAAATTAGAGTGGACACACAAGTGTGCATTGCATTCATGCATCAGAAAATCCGAAGAATTTTCGCGCAAATAATTTTAAAACACCAAGTGATTGAAGTTTCACTTGAGTTGGTGGAATTGAAGTAGATCATCGACTTGAGCGTTACAAACTTTGAGATGATCTTGGCTTAAAACCTATTTTTGGGTAGAGAGGTACTCGATAAAATTGTTAAACCCAGTGGGAATATATCTTGTTACATCAAAACATTACCTCAGGAGTGTAACATAAATCTAGTTATTCTTAGGTATCATCTTGTCTAACCTTATATGTTAGACATATCTCTAGTAGATGGAAATCATTCTAGGCTTAAAGACAAATTGAATTACCAAAAATCTTAACAAAGATCTTTTCACCTTATCTAGTGAATCTTAACTTCTTATCTCCTAATCTTCTTGAAGTTATTCAACCAGGGAAGCATCTCAAGAAAAGAGGTAAAGCAACAAGAAGATTATGAAGAAGGATTGATTAGATATGCATAGTAGTGCTATGCCAATCTATCACAGAGACAATGGGAACTCTTGCATCTGTTATGTTCTTATTAATTTCTCAAGAAATAGTGTGATATTCCAATGTTTGTGTTATATAGAAGTAGTTGGGTGACAAGCTTTGCAACCTTGTTAACAAATCACTTTTGTATGCTCAAACAATTGAGTGTCATATACAAATAAACAAAAGGACAGATAATACATGGTATTTCTCCAAGAGTATGATTATCAGGGAGAAAGTAAAGCCAAAGCATAAAACCATATGATCATCATCCATATGTAATCATCACATGAGTTAACTCTCAAATTCATGTGAGTGTGGACATGTCTCATAAGAGAGGGGTTCACAAGTTCATCATGTGACCAAGACCATTTGGTTTATTCAAGATTCATTCTCAAGATGAGTTAAATCTGGACATGTGGTAAATGGAACCACATGGACTACTTAGTCAGCAATTGTTTTAGCAACTTGCTTCCACAGAAACAAGATAATCTATTTTATTCAAAGGAGTATATCATCCTTTTGATCATCAGAATGAGATATGGAATTAAGCAAGATTCTGTTCTCATCATTTTACCCATTTATCCTACCATAAGACCTGACCTCAGGCAGGATATCTTCTCTTATGTATCCACAGACATTTGATCATGTTTTCACATGATTTAATTGTCAGGTATCACAAGCCAAAGCCACTAGGGCCATATTTTGTGCTTGGCATGAATTTGAATTGAAACACTGTGTATACTCTTTGTAGTCACCACAGTAAGCAAATCATGTTATATTGCTGGACAACAATTTAATGTTGTCCAGGAATCAATAAGGCATTCAGATCAAGTTTGAATATTTATCTAGAGCTGAAGACAAGTAAGAAACTATCCTTAGCATTTGGAAATAATATAAAACCACAAATAAAAAGCATAGCAAAATAAATCAATTGTTATAAAAGTACACAATAAGAACAAAGTTCATAAACTATAAATTTTATTAAAAAGAGATAATTCCATATATGTTCAAATTCACTTTAAGTGTAAGTGAATTTAAAACACACAAAGGATTAAAAATCCAAGTTTTAAATAAACTTATTTGTAAAAATCTACACATACTATAAAAGGAAATAAATCAAAAGAGGTACAAATTCATTCCCAAATATTAAATGAATTCAAAATACTCTAAATATTCAAATTTCAGTACTGAAATGAACTTCCTTGTGAAATTCTAAATATTCTAGGACTATTCTGTAAGAGTTTCTGTTACAAAAAGGTCCTCAAATCATTTAAACAGAAACCAGGGGCTTGTTTATACTGTTCTTGTTATTTCCCGGAAACCTAGGGGGTTTTCCGTAAATTTGTTTTTTCTTTCTTCTTCCTCCTCGCCAGAAGGACGAGGAGACCGCCGTGTCGATGCCACCATGCCACCTCCTCTCTGTGTGCTTGCTCGCGCGGATAAGAACCTCGAAGACGTCCCCATCTCGCTCTCTATCGCCTCACTCCTCTCTCTCTTGCTCTCTCCCAGAGAATCGACCGGAAAGTGGAACCCTAGCTCGTCGGGCCGCCGCCGTTTGCCGCCGATTCCGTGCTCGCCGTGCTGCTCAGAGGAGCTCTGGAGGTTCGCCATGTCGTCCTCTTGCTCCTCGTTGAGTGGTGTGTGGTGGGGAGCTCGGTAGAGGAGGAATCGAGCCGTCTTCTCCAAGTCCGGCCGCCGGGTGTCGTGGATGTTTCCGACGCCGTTCGTTCATGACTTGACGTTCCGAGCCCATAGCCGTGCTCGTGGTGAGCTTATCTATCTTCCCATGCCTTCAATTCGTTCGATTGCTTCTGGAACTTGTCATCGCACCGTGTGCCATGTCCGGCCGCCGCGGTTGCGAGTCGCCGGAGCTACTCCGGTGACCATTTGGTCCAAGAGCCGCCACCTAATGGTTCGCCTCAACCTCCTCTAGCCAGCCCAGGATCCCATTCATCCCAATTTCGCTCGCAAGTGCCGAATTTGAGCTCGGGTGGGATGAACTCCATTGCTGACGTCAGCATGACGTCAGGGACCAATCAGAAGTTTTCTTGAATTTCTTTTAAAAAAATAAATAGGAATATGACATGTGGGACCAGTTGTCAGATTTTTAATCATTTCCTAAAATGTTTTCTGTAATTATTAAAACTATGACAAGTGGGACCAACTCATTTTAAATATTCCAAAAATAATTTAAATTGCTTAAACTTTGAAAATTGATAACTAATTCATACTAAATCATAAAAATACAAATAATACCTCAAAATATGCACAAAAATAAATCTATAGATTTGTATCAATGAAATTTGTGTTTGAATAAATTTGAATTTATAAAAATGAAATAACTATTTACTTATTCTTTTAATTATGAAGATAAATAAAAATGCTAAATGGAATGTATTTTAACTCAATTCAAAAATGCTTCACATGCTTACTTTTAAATTCTAAAATGTGTATTCATTATAAACTGCAATATTCTAATTTCAATAATGATTAATTAAAATGATACTCTATTTAAGAAAATAATTAATAGGATTATTTTCATAATTTTGAAAATAAAGTTATAAGCTTATGAAATTGTTCTACTATTATTTCATAATCACTTCAAATAAATAAAAATCCAACAACACTTTGAACCACTAAGTTTCCTTTGAATAAATGTTTCACATACTTCATTTACTACTTAACTTCCTTTCATTTATATTTTGGTTAAGTAAAGAAAAATTGGAAACAACTTAAAAATTCATAACTAAATCATTTTAAATCAGAATAATACAAATAATATACCAAAATGATCAGAAAAATAAAATTTATCAGTTTGTCTAAATAAAATGTTTGTTTGACTAAAGTTGAATCATTCTAAAATTGAAACTACAATTTGGTTATTATTTGAAATATGGAATTAATTTAAAATGCTAATTTAGATACATTTTAATATCATGTAAATTGTTTCACATGTTCTTTATAAACATAAAGATGATGATCAACCCCAAAATAACCATTTAGTATTATGATGTTGTTTTATTTTACCCTTATGCTTAATATGGTATTTCTAGTTAAAGTTTAAAATTCATCATTCTTGTGAAGTGAACTTGAAGATAAAACAAATCTAAAAGTAATCACCAAACTCAAACAACCCTCAACCATCGAGAGTTAGTTACGGGCTTTAGGGCGATGCATCTCATACTTATGCATAATAGCATATTGCTTCTTCAAACATTAGTCCTTACCGGACCAATGACGTTCTTTTCAGATTTTGGAGTCTTTATCATATAGAAGACCTTGGCTGCATAATCTTGCAGTCAAAAAGGCAAGTTCACTCTTGCTCATGTCCTACTTGATTATGTTTATCAAAGTAAATGAAAAATACTATGGTTTATCATTGCATGAAAAAGAAAAACCTATCTTCGAATGATGTGAATTGCTATATATATATTGTTGGCTGGCAGATGGAACCATGGAATGATGTGGTTGGTGGAGGTTCCATTTGCACGGGAAAGTATTATCTAGGACTTAAGAACCAATGCCGTCAGCGTTCTTGCGCCGTAAATGAAGCGTTAACCATGAGACTTGGAATGGGACGGGAAAGTCATATGTGATCTTCTCCCTTTCGCATCTCAACGGACTGCCAGTTCCTTAGGCTGTAGATCTTGCGGGACTACATGCACATGGGTGGGATCCCTTAATTCCCAACGGTAACTGGGGTCTATGATGGTCTGCAAGGGGATGCCTAGGTATCTACCGTGAGGGGTAGAGCCAGGGGTTATTCTGCTATGCATGAATTGGGTGGGCATGCGGGGTTGTTGGAGAAGCACGGCGAATGGCTTGGATCAACGACTGGGCCCCACACCATAGGAAGTGTGGACGGGAAAGACTCGCCCGGTTGTGCAACAAGGCGTTGGTCTCTTATGGGTAAAGTAACGCACCTCTGCAGAGTGTAAAAATGTGACATGTTACTCCACGTTCCAGGAAGGAACGGCGAACGCTGCAGGAAAGGAGGCTCCTCAAGGCCCTAGCACCTGTGAATCGATGACGGGCATAGTTTTCTGAAGATAAAATGAATCTTTTCCTAAAAATGTTTTACAAAGTTATGCATGTTCATCCATGACCTTTTGGTATGGATGGTAGCTAGTGCATAAAACACCTTACTCCTATTATATGAACTTGCTGAGTAACGCTCGTGTTGCTCACTCTTTCCTCCGTTGACCCCCTGCTTAGATTATTGGAGTTAGCCGAGGAAGGACAGGAATCCATCACGATGTTGGTGAGGTCTTCGACGAGGAGTCAAATCAATCTGGTGGAGTCTGCCAACGGAGGGGTGGCAACAACCCTCAATGGTGGACATGTCAACGACAATGCCTACGGACAAGACAACTATTCTTGGAAGGAGAAGCACAACTCCAGACAAGGATATTCCAGATGGATAGATTAGGGCTGTGTCAACAGCAGTAGTGGATTAGGAGTTAGAAGTAGAGCTGGTAACCAGCTTAGTGCTTCGACTTGAGTCTTCTGGAAGTTTCATTTGCACGAGATCTACTTCTGTTTGTAAAGGAGGTTCTCGAGATTTTGTAATGAATAGTGTTGTAATCCTATAGTGTTACCTTGGACCGACTATGTTTCTGTTGTACTACTCTGAAGAATGTAATATTTACGGAATGGTCCTTCCGTGAGTATTATGTCAACGACTTGTACACTACAACATGCAGTGGTGTGCTGGGTCACTACAGGTGGTATCAGAGCGAACGACCTTAGGATTAAAACCCTTTTAGGAGACTTGTAGGTTGGTAGGACTATAGGGAGTTATTATATTTAACTAAACTCTATATTTCTACAACTATGATGGTTATTCACTTGAGAATAATACTGTCATATTTGTATACACATTTTCTTACCCAACTGGAGTAGATATTCTTATTTACTATTCTGTAGGTATAATATCCATATATATTATTTCTTTTAACTTGGTATGACCAGTTAAGACTGTTTCGTATCAGTTGATACACCAAATAAAGTATATCCAAGTTAGTGTTGCCTACATGGTATTATTGATAGCCCTATCCTATGAAGTAGAACCCTATCATAAGTTCGTGATGGAGGAAGTCAGAAGATGTTTGATGATAGTGAAGAATCATCGTCAGTCAACTATGGAGAGTATGTTAATACCCTAATGATAGAGATCAAAGGGGATTCACCTGAGTATGGTATAAGTTGATAAGTAATTAGGAGATGGCATATATAATGACGGAAGCTACACTACTATTTCTGATGTACCCTGAGTAGTACATGGAGGATCTAGATATGTTCGCAAGTAGATGTTATAGTCTGGCGGAAGATTCAAGCTACATGGAGTTTAGTTCCATATGAAACCAAGTCAAACCACAACTACTCTTTGAGTACTTTGTCTTTGTATTACTCCACTGCAAATGGTCAACTGGGGTAATTACCGAGTCAAAGAGTTGTTAGAATAAGATTATAAGGTGATATAAACCTATCTTGTAGTGTATAGCATCTAAGCCTGGGTACTTGAGATGTTTTTACTCAAGGTACTAGTTATTTTACGGGCTTATGTTGCATGATTGATATATAACTGCATTTGCGATTTACTGGATCTTATTGGATTGTTGATTGGCTAGGTTGGTACATGAAGTTAGAATTTGATGTACAATGGCATGATTGTTACATTGAGTTCTTCTCTTCATGTTACTAATCTAGAGCTAGGTAGGATTCGTGTAAGGGAGAGACGTGTTCTCAGAAGTTTCAAACAACAATGAAAGCTTTTGAAGAGATGGAAGTCAAGATGACCGAAGTAAATGAAGCTACACGTGGTGATAGACCACAATCCACATCATATTTGGATTGGAGATCAGCATCATCAGAACATGGAAGGATGGAGGAACTACGATAGATCAAGGAAGAATATCATCACCATTTGGAAGAGGGCTTACTGAAGATGATATAGTGAAGGATATCAAGCGAGAACTGAAAAACGATGGAAGAAGCCGCAGTATGTAGTCATATATAGTTGGAAGTTGTCGTAACTTGACGGAAGAAATGGGTGTTGGAAGTCATAAGGCACAATTAAACTCTGGAAAAAGATCAAGAAGAAGTAGTACATGACTTATATGTCTAAAAGAGTCATGAAGTTGGTGGTAGAGGAGTATGAAGCAACAAATTCAATACTTAGAGGACAACAACAAAGTATGATATTTAAGCAAGGCAAGATAGTTGTATCATCGAGATCAAGGGGTATGACTCCAACGTTCAATGTTACAACGGACACATATCAGAATCATGGGAAATAAGTTCGTGGGTTGCCGAGAGTCCATGGAGTTAGTTAGTTGGAAGGTGACCAACAGAGACGGGTGATGTGGGGAAATAGTGAAGTAAGTGCCTAATCAATGTCAATATATAGTGGGATCGATGGACATATGATTGACATCCTCAGTTTAAGGAATCTGATGGAGGTTGAACTAACCAGATTGAAGAAACATATCGTCTGATCAACCAAAATGAAGGAATCAGATCCAGCAGCAGACAGATGAAGAGTTGTTATATCAGCAGAGTTTTGACTAGATGTCCAACGACCTATACCAATTTAGACATAACGTACCTTTTCTGCAAACCATTTTGCAAAATTTTCTTTCCTAACACTCTTCAACAAAGTGGAGATTAACAAAACCAAGTTGTTGATCTACTTTAGTCAATAGATGAACAAAACCAAGTTGTTGAACTACTTTTGCTATTGAAGGGTCATTCTTTGGTTCTAACCAAGAGTATGACGGAGAAAATGTGTTAACAAAATCTTTTAGTAGTACAGACCACACTACCACTTTACATCACTAGGATGAGAGTTTTATCAAGATTCCAGATGACACGAGAAAAAGAAGACTCCACTAAGTTAGTCCTAAGTAGTAAACCTCAATGTAAACCTTATGAGATTGGACTAGGTTCTGTGACATTGTTTTGGTTTTCTGAAAGAGTTGTAAAAAAATATACCTTAGTGAGACTAATTTAAATCCTTAATATTTTCCCAATAAGAGGTTAGTTACTAAGTGAGAAGTCTTGATACGATTACTAGTAGAACCAACAAGCATTAAACAAAGTCTTGATCCAAGGAGTTTGCAGGAAAAGAGATCCAAGAGTGGATTGTACCAGAAGGATTCATGGAGTCCATGAAAAGGGCAGTTGACCGTTACTAAGTTAGATGAGGATTCAAGGTACATTTTTGGATTTGGGGATACACCAATTATCTCCATCAAAGATCAACATGGAGTTCGATAACTGCTATTTTATTCATAAGTCTCATCTTCAATCCGAAACGTAAGAGAGTGCGAACTTCGATGACGAAGTTTTGTTTTAGTAGGGGAGACTGTAACATCCTAGGATTTAGAGTCCCAAATTAGAGTGCACACACAAGTGTGCATTGCATTCATGCATCAGAAAATCCGAAGAATTTTCGCGCAAATAATTTTAAAACACTAAGTGATTGAAGTTTCACTTGAGTTGGTGGAATTGAAGTAGATCATCGACTTGAGCGTTACAAACTTTGAGATGATCTTGGCTTAAAACCTATTTTTGGGTAGAGAGGTACTCGATAAAATTGTTAAACCCAGTGGGAATATATCTTGTTACATCAAAACATTACCTCAGGAGTGTAACATAAATCTAGTTATTCTTAGGTATCATCTTGTCTAACCTTATATGTTAGACATATCTCTAGTAGATGGAAATCATTCTAGTCTTAAAGACAAATTGAATTACCTAAAATCTTAACAAAGATCTTTTCACCTTATCTAGTGAATCTTAACTTCTTATCTCCTAATCTTCTTGAAGTTATTCAACCAGGGAAGCATCTCAAGAAAAGAGGTAAAGCAACAAGAAGATTATGAAGAAGGATTGATTAGATATGCATAGTAGTGCTATGCCAATCTATCACAGAGACAATGGGAACTCTTGCATCTGTTATGTTCTTATTAATTTCTCAAGAAATAGTGTGATATTCCAATGTTTGTGTTATATAGAAGTAGTTGGGTGACAAGCTTTGCAACCTTGTTAACAAATCACTTTTGTATGCTCAAACAATTGAGTGTCATATACAAATAAACAAAAGGACAGATAATACATGGTATTTCTCCAAGAGTATGATTATCAGGGAGAAAGTAAAGCCAAAGCATAAAACCATATGATCATCATCCATATGTAATCATCACATGAGTTAACTCTCAAATTCATGTGAGTGTGGACATGTCTCATAAGAGAGGGGTTCACAAGTTCATCATGTGACCAAGACCATTTGGTTTATTCAAGATTCATTCTCAAGATGAGTTAAATCTGGACATGTGGTAAATGGAACCACATGGACTACTTAGTCAGCAATTGTTTTAGCAACTTGCTTCCACAGAAACAAGATAATCTATTTTATTCAAAGGAGTATATCATCCTTTTGATCATCAGAATGAGATATGGAATTAAGCAAGATTCTGTTCTCATCATTTTACCCATTTATCCTACCATAAGACCTGACCTCAGGCAGGATATCTTCTCTTGTGTATCCACAGACATTTGATCATGTTTTCACATGATTTAATTGTCAGGTATCACAAGCCAAAGCCACTAGGGCCATATTTTGTGCTTGGCATGAATTTGAATTGAAACACTGTGTATACTCTTTGTAGTCACCACAGTAAGCAAATCATGTTATATTGCTGGACAACAATTTAATGTTGTCCAGGAATCAATAAGGCACTCAGAACAAGTTTGAATATTTATCTAGAGCTGAAGACAAGTAAGAAACTATCCTTAGCATTTGGAAATAATATAAAACCACAAATAAAAAGCATAACAAAATAAATCAATTGTTATAAAAGTACACAATAAGAACAGAGTTCATAAACTATAAATTTATTAAAAAGAGATAATTCCATATATGTTCAAATTCACTTTAAGTGTAAGTGAATTTAAAACACACAAAGGATTAAAAATCCAAGTTTTAAATAAACTTATTTGTAAAAATCTACACATACTATAAAAGGAAATAAATCAAAATAGGTACAAATTCATTCCCAAATATTAAATGAATTCAAAATACTCTAAATATTCAAATTTCAGTACTGAAATGAACTTCCTTGTGAAATTCTAAATATTCTAGGACTATTATGTAAGAGTTTCTGTTACAAAAAGGTCCTCAAATCATTTAAACAGAAACCAGGGGCTTGTTTATACTGTTCTTGTTATTTCCCGGAAACCTAGGGGGTTTTCCATAAATTTGTTTTTTTTTCTTCTTCCTCCTCGCCAGAAGGACGAGGAGACCGTCGTGTCGATGCCGCCGTGCCACCTCCTCTCTGTGTGCTTGCTCGCGCGGAAAAGAACCTCGAAGACGTCCCCATCTCGCTCTCTATCGCCTCACTCCTCTCTCTTGCTCTCTCCCAGAGAATCGACCGGAAAGTGGAACCCTAGCTCGTCGGGCCGCCGCCATTTGCCGCCGATTCCGTGCTCGCCGTGCTGCTCAGAGGAGCTCTGGAGGTTCGCCATGTCGTCCTCTTGCTCCCGTTGAGTGGTGCGTGGTGGGGAGCTCGGTAGAGGAGGAATCGAGCCGTCTTCTCCAAGTCCGGCCGCCGGGTGTCGTGGATGTTTCCGATGCCGTTCGTCCATGACTTGACGTTCCGAGCCCATAGCCATGCTCGTGGTGAGCTTATCTATCTTCCCATGCCTTCAATTCATTCGATTGCTTCTGGAACT
Source organism: Poa pratensis (assembly GCA_947311845.1). Lineage (NCBI taxonomy): Eukaryota > Viridiplantae > Streptophyta > Magnoliopsida > Poales > Poaceae > Poa > Poa pratensis. The sequence continues at coordinate 44,393,993 of CAMZMU010000052.1, forward strand.
TGTCGTCGCACCGTGTGCCATGTCCGGCCGCCGCGGTTGCGAGTCGCCGGAGCTCCTCCGGTGACCATTTGGTCCAAGAGCCGCCACCTAATGGTTTGCCTCAACCTCCTCTAGCCAGCCCAGGATCCCATTCATCCCAATTTCGCTCGCAAGTGCCGAATTTGAGCTCGGGTGGGATGAACTCCATTGCTGACGTCAGCATGACGTCAGCGGACCAATCAGAAGTTTTCTTGAATTTCTTTTAAAAAAATAAATAGGAATATGACATGTGGGACCAGTTGTCAGATTTTTAATCATTTCCTAAAATGTTTTCTGTAATTATTAAAACTATGACAAGTGGGACCAACTCATTTTAAATATTCCAAAAATAATTTAAATTGCTTAAACTTTGAAAATTGATAACTAATTCATACTAAATCATAAAAATACAAATAATACCTCAAAATATGCACAAAAATAAATCTATTTTGTATCAATGAAATTTGTGTTTGAATAAATTTGAATTTATAAAAATGAAATAACTATTTACTTATTCTTTTAATTATGAAGATAAATAAAAATGCTAATTGGAATGTATTTTAACTCAATTGAAAAATGCTTCACATGCTTACTTTTAAATTCTAAAATGTGTATTCATTATAAACTGCAATATTCTAATTTCAATAATGATTAATTAAAATGATACTCTATTTAAGAAAATAATTAATAGGATTATTTTCATAATTTTGAAAATAAAGTTATAAGCTTATGAAATTGTTCTACTATTATTTCATAATCACTTCAAATAAATAAAAATCCAACAACACTTTGAACCACTAAGTTTCCTTTGAATACATGTTTCATATACTTCATTTACTACTTAACTTCCTTTCATTTATATTTTGGTTAAGTAAAGAAAAATTGGAAACAACTTAAAAATTCATAACTAAATCATTTTAAATCAGAATAATACAAATAATATACCAAAATGATCAGAAAAATAAAATTTATCTGTTTGTCTAAATAAAATGTTTGTTTGACTAAAGTTGAATCATTCTAAAATTGAAACTACAATTTGGTTATTATTTGAAATATGGAATTAATTTAAAATGCTAATTTAGATACATTTTAATTTCATGTAAATTGTTTCACATGTTCTTTATAAACATAAAGATGATGATCAACCCCAAAATAACCATTTAGTATTATGATGTTGTTTTATTTTACCCTTATGCTTAATATGGTATTTGTAGTTAAAGTTTAAAATTCATCATTCTTGTGAAGTGAACTTGAAGATAAAACAAATCTAAAAGTAATCACCAAACTCAAACAACCCTCAACCATCGAGAGTTAGTTACGGGCTTTAGGGCGATGCATCTCATACTTATGCATAATAGCATATTGCTTCTTCAAACATTAGTCCTTACCGGACCAATGACGTTCTTTTCAGATTTTGGAGTCTTTATCATATAGAAGACCTTGGCTGCATAATCTTGCAGTCAAAAAGGCAAGTTCACTCTTGCTCATGTCCTACTTGATTATGTTTATCAAAGTAAATGAAAAATACTATGGTTTATCATTGCATGAAAAAGAAAAACCTATCTTCGAATGATGTGAATTGCTATATATATATTGTTGGCTGGCAGATGGAACCATGGAATGATGTGGTTGGTGGAGGTTTCATTTGCACGGGAAAGTATTACCTAGGACTTAAGAACCAATGCCGTCAGCGTTCTTGCGCCGTAAATGAAGCGTTAACCATGAGACTTGGAATGGGACGGGAAAGTCATTGTGATCTTCTCCCTTTCGCATGTCAACGGACTGCCAGTTCCTTAGGCTGTAGATCTTGCGGGACTACATGCACATGGGTGGGATCCCTTAATTCCCAACGGTAACTGGGGTCTATGATGGTCTGCAAGGGGATGCCTAGGTATCTACCGTGAGGGGTAGAGCCAGGGGTTATTCTGCTATGCATGAATTGGGTGGGCATGCGGGGTTGTTGGAGAAGCACGGCGAATGGCTTGGATCAACGACTGGGCCCCACACCATAGGAAGTGTGGACGGGAAAGACTCGCCCGGTTGTGCAACAAGGCGTTGGTCTCTTATGGGTAAAGAACGCACCTCTGCAGAGTGTAAAAATGTGACATGTTACTCCACGTTCCAGGAAGGAACGGCGAACGCTGCAGGAAAGGAGGCTCCTCAAGGCCCTAGCACCTGTGAATCGATGACGGGCATAGTTTTCTGAAGATAAAATGAATCTTTTCCTAAAAATGTTTTACAAAGATATGCATGTTCATCCATGACCTTTTGGTATGGATGGTAGCTAGTGCATAAAACACCTTACTCCTATTATATGAACTTGCTGAGTAACGCTCGTGTTGCTCACTCTTTCCTCCGTTGACCCCCTGCTTAGATTATTGGAGTTAGCCGAGGAAGGACAGGAATCCATCACGATGTTGGTGAGGTCTTCGACAAGGAGTCAAATCAATCTGGTGGAGTCTGCCAACGGAGGGGTGGCAACAACCCTCAATGGTGGACATGTCAACGACAATGCCTACGGACAAGACGACTATTCTTGGAAGAAGCACAACTCCAGACAAGGATATTCCAGATGGATAGATTAGGGCTGTGTCAACAGCAGTAGTGGATTAGGAGTTAGAAGTAGAGCTGGTAACCAGCTTAGTGCTTCGACTTGAGTCTTCTGGAAGTTTCATTTGCACGAGATCTACTTCTGTTTGTAAAGGAGGTTCTCGAGATTTTGTAATGAATAGTGTTGTAATCCTATAGTGTTACCTTGGACCGACTATGTTTCTGTTGTACTACTCTGAAGAATGTAATATTTACGGAATGGTCCTTCCGTGAGTATTATGTCAACGACTTGTACACTACAACATGCAGTGGTGTGCTGGGTCACTACAGGTGGTATCAGAGCGAACGACCTTAGGATTAAAACCCTTTTAGGAGACTTGTAGGTTGGTAGGACTATAGGGAGTTATTATATTTAACTAAACTCTATATTTCTACAACTATGATGGTTATTCACTTGAGAATAATACTGTCATATTTGTATACACATTTTCTTACCCAACTGGAGTAGATATTCTTATTTACTATTCTGTAGGTATAATATCCATATATATTATTTCTTTTCAACTTGGTATGACCAGTTAAGACTGTTTCGTATCAGTTGATACACCAAATAAAGTATATCCAAGTTAGTGTTGCCTACATGGTATTATTGATAGCCCTATCCTATGAAGTAGAACCCTATCATAAGTTCGTGATGGAGGAAGTCAGAAGATGTTTGATGATAGTGAAGAATCATCGTCAGTCAACTATGGAGAGTATGTTAATACCCTAATGATAGAGATCAAAGGGGATTCACCTGAGTATGGTATAAGTTGATAAGTAATTAGGAGATGGCATATATAATGACGGAAGCTACACTACTATTTCTGATGTACCCTGAGTAGTACATGGAGGATCTAGATATGTTCGCAAGTAGATGTTATAGTCTGACGGAAGATTCAAGCTACATGGAGTTTAGTTCTATATGAAACCAAGTCAAACCACAACTACTCTTTGAGTACTTTGTCTTTGTATTACTCCACTGCAAATGGTCAACTGGGGTAATTACCGAGTCAAAGAGTTGTTAGAATAAGATTATAAGGTGATATAAACCTATCTTGTAGTGTATAGCATCTAAGCCTGGGTACTTGAGATGTTTTTACTCAAGGTACTAGTTATTTTACGGGCTTATGTTGCATGATTGATATATAACTGCATTTGCGATTTACTGGATCTTATTGGATTGTTGATTGGCTAGGTTGGTACATGAAGTTAGAATTTGATGTACAATGGCATGATTGTTACATTGAGTTCTTCTCTTCATGTTACTAATCTAGAGCTAGGTAGGATTCGTGTAAGGGAGAGACGTGTTCTCAGAAGTTTCAAACAACAATGAAAGCTTTTGAAGAGATGGAAGTCAAGATGACCGAAGTAAATGAAGCTACACGTGGTGATAGACCACAATCCACATCATATTTGGATTGGAGATCAGCATCATCAGAACATGGAAGGATGGAGGAACTACGATAGATCAAGGAAGAATATCATCACCATTTGGAAGAGGGCTTACTGAAGATGATATAGTGAAGGATATCAAGCGAGAACTGAAAAACGATGGAAGAAGCCGCAGTATGTAGTCATATATAGTTGGAAGTTGTCGTAACTTGACGGAAGAAATGGGTGTTGGAAGTCATAAGGCACAATTAAACTCTGGAAAAAGATCAAGAAGAAGTAGTACATGACTTATATGTCTAAAAGAGTCATGAAGTTGGTGGTAGAGGAGTATGAAGCAACAAATTCAATACTTAGAGGACAACAACAAAGTATGATATTTAAGCAAGGCAAGATAGTTGTATCATCGAGATCAAGGGGTATGACTCCAACGTTCAATGTTACAACGGACACATATCAGAATCATGGGAAATAAGTTCGTGGGTTGCCGAGAGTCCATGGAGTTAGTTAGTTGGAAGGTGACCAACAGAGACGGGTGATGTGGGGAAATAGTGAAGTAAGTGCCTAATCAATGTCAATATATAGTGGGATCGATGGACATATGATTGACATCCTCAGTTTAAGGACTCTGATGGAGGTTGAACTAACCAGATTGAAGAAACATATCGTCTGATCAACCAAAATGAAGGAATCAGATCCAGCAGCAGACAGATGAAGAGTTGTTATATCAGCAGAGTTTTGACTAGATGTCCAACGACCTATACCAATTTAGACATAACGTACCTTTTCTGCAAACCATTTTGCAAAATTTTCTTTCCTAACACTCTTCAACAAAGTGGAGATTAACAAAACCAAGTTGTTGATCTACTTTAGTCAATAGATGAACAAAACCAAGTTGTTGAACTACTTTTGCTATTGAAGGGTCATTCTTTGGTTCTAACCAAGAGTATGACGGAGAAAATGTGTTAACAAAATCTTTTAGTAGTACAGACCATACTACCACTTTACATCACTAGGATGAGAGTTTTATCAAGATTCCAGATGACACGAGAAAAAGAAGACTCCACTAAGTTAGTCCTAAGTAGTAAACCTCAATGTAAACCTTATGAGATTGGACTAGGTTCTGTGACATTGTTTTGGTTTTCTGAAAGAGTTGTAAAAAAATATACCTTAGTGAGACTAATTTAAATCCTTAATATTTTCCCAATAAGAGGTTAGTTACTAAGTGAGAAGTCTTGATACGATTACTAGTAGAACCAACAAGCATTAAACAAAGTCTTGATCCAAGGAGTTTGCAGGAAAAGAGATCCAAGAGTGGATTGTACCAGAAGGATTCATGGAGTCCATGAAAAGGGCAGTTGACCGTTACTAAGTTAGATGAGGATTCAAGGTACATTTTTGGATTTGGGGATACACCAATTATCTCCATCAAAGATCAACATGGAGTTCGATAACTGCTATTTTATTCATAAGTCTCATCTTCAATCCGAAACGTAAGAGAGTGCGAACTTCGATGACGAAGTTTTGTTTTAGTAGGGGAGACTGTAACATCCTAGGATTTAGAGTCCCAAATTAGAGTGCACACACAAGTGTGCATTGCATTCATGCATCAGAAAATCCGAAGAATTTTCGCGCAAATAATTTTAAAACACTAAGTGATTGAAGTTTCACTTGAGTTGGTGGAATTGAAGTAGATCATCGACTTGAGCGTTACAAACTTTGAGATGATCTTGGCTTAAAACCTATTTTTGGGTAGAGAGGTACTCGATAAAATTGTTAAACCCAGTGGGAATATATCTTGTTACATCAAAACATTACCTCAGGAGTGTAACATAAATCTAGTTATTCTTAGGTATCATCTTGTCTAACCTTATATGTTAGACATATCTCTAGTAGATGGAAATCATTCTAGTCTTAAAGACAAATTGAATTACCTAAAATCTTAACAAAGATCTTTTCACCTTATCTAGTGAATCTTAACTTCTTATCTCCTAATCTTCTTGAAGTTATTCAACCAGGGAAGCATCTCAAGAAAAGAGGTAAAGCAACAAGAAGATTATGAAGAAGGATTGATTAGATATGCATAGTAGTGCTATGCCAATCTATCACAGAGACAATGGGAACTCTTGCATCTGTTATGTTCTTATTAATTTCTCAAGAAATAGTGTGATATTCCAATGTTTGTGTTATATAGAAGTAGTTGGGTGACAAGCTTTGCAACCTTGTTAACAAATCACTTTTGTATGCTCAAACAATTGAGTGTCATATACAAATAAACAAAAGGACAGATAATACATGGTATTTCTCCAAGAGTATGATTATCAGGGAGAAAGTAAAGCCAAAGCATAAAACCATATGATCATCATCCATATGTAATCATCACATGAGTTAACTCTCAAATTCATGTGAGTGTGGACATGTCTCATAAGAGAGGGGTTCACAAGTTCATCATGTGACCAAGACCATTTGGTTTATTCAAGATTCATTCTCAAGATGAGTTAAATCTGGACATGTGGTAAATGGAACCACATGGACTACTTAGTCAGCAATTGTTTTAGCAACTTGCTTCCACAGAAACAAGATAATCTATTTTATTCAAAGGAGTATATCATCCTTTTGATCATCAGAATGAGATATGGAATTAAGCAAGATTCTGTTCTCATCATTTTACCCATTTATCCTACCATAAGACCTGACCTCAGGCAGGATATCTTCTCTTGTGTATCCACAGACATTTGATCATGTTTTCACATGATTTAATTGTCAGGTATCACAAGCCAAAGCCACTAGGGCCATATTTTGTGCTTGGCATGAATTTGAATTGAAACACTGTGTATACTCTTTGTAGTCACCACAGTAAGCAAATCATGTTATATTGCTGGACAACAATTTAATGTTGTCCAGGAATCAATAAGGCACTCAGAACAAGTTTGAATATTTATCTAGAGCTGAAGACAAGTAAGAAACTATCCTTAGCATTTGGAAATAATATAAAACCACAAATAAAAAGCATAACAAAATAAATCAATTGTTATAAAAGTACACAATAAGAACAGAGTTCATAAACTATAAATTTATTAAAAAGAGATAATTCCATATATGTTCAAATTCACTTTAAGTGTAAGTGAATTTAAAACACACAAAGGATTAAAAATCCAAGTTTTAAATAAACTTATTTGTAAAAATCTACACATACTATAAAAGGAAATAAATCAAAATAGGTACAAATTCATTCCCAAATATTAAATGAATTCAAAATACTCTAAATATTCAAATTTCAGTACTGAAATGAACTTCCTTGTGAAATTCTAAATATTCTAGGACTATTATGTAAGAGTTTCTGTTACAAAAAGGTCCTCAAATCATTTAAACAGAAACCAGGGGCTTGTTTATACTGTTCTTGTTATTTCCCGGAAACCTAGGGGGTTTTCCATAAATTTGTTTTTTTTTCTTCTTCCTCCTCGCCAGAAGGACGAGGAGACCGCCGTGTCGATGCCGCCGTGCCACCTCCTCTCTGTGTGCTTGCTCGCGCGGAAAAGAACCTCGAAGACGTCCCCATCTCGCTCTCTATCGCCTCACTCCTCTCTCTTGCTCTCTCCCAGAGAATCGACCGGAAAGTGGAACCCTAGCTCGTCGGGCCGCCGCCATTTGCCGCCGATTCCGTGCTCGCCGTGCTGCTCAGAGGAGCTCTGGAGGTTCGCCATGTCGTCCTCTTGCTCCCGTTGAGTGGTGCGTGGTGGGGAGCTCGGTAGAGGAGGAATCGAGCCGTCTTCTCCAAGTCCGGCCGCCGGGTGTCGTGGATGTTTCCGATGCCGTTCGTCCATGACTTGACGTTCCGAGCCCATAGCCATGCTCGTGGTGAGCTTATCTATCTTCCCATGCCTTCAATTCATTCGATTGCTTCTGGAACTTGTCGTCGCACCGTGTGCCATGTCCGGCCGCCGCGGTTGCGAGTCGCCGGAGCTCCTCCGGTGACCATTTGGTCCAAGAGCCGCCACCTAATGGTTCGCCTCAACCTCCTCTAGCCAGCCCAGGATCCCATTCATCCCAATTTCGCTCGCAAGTGCCGAATTTGAGCTCGGGTGGGATGAACTCCATTGCTGACGTCAGCATGACGTCAGCGGACCAATCAGAAGTTTTCTTGAATTTCTTTTAAAAAAATAAATAGGAATATGACATGTGGGACCAGTTGTCAGATTTTTAATCATTTCCTAAAATGTTTTCTGTAATTATTAAAACTATGACAAGTGGGACCAACTCATTTTAAATATTCCAAAAATAATTTAAATTGCTTAAACTTTGAAAATTGATAACTAATTCATACTAAATCATAAAAATACAAATAATACCTCAAAATATGCACAAAAATAAATCTATTTTGTATCAATGAAATTTGTGTTTGAATAAATTTGAATTTATAAAAATGAAATAACTATTTACTTATTCTTTTAATTATGAAGATAAATAAAAATGCTAATTGGAATGTATTTTAACTCAATTGAAAAATGCTTCACATGCTTACTTTTAAATTCTAAAATGTGTATTCATTATAAACTGCAATATTCTAATTTCAATAATGATTAATTAAAATGATACTCTATTTAAGAAAATAATTAATAGGATTATTTTCATAATTTTGAAAATAAAGTTATAAGCTTATGAAATTGTTCTACTATTATTTCATAATCACTTCAAATAAATAAAAATCCAACAACACTTTGAACCACTAAGTTTCCTTTGAATACATGTTTCATATACTTCATTTACTACTTAACTTCCTTTCATTTATATTTTGGTTAAGTAAAGAAAAATTGGAAACAACTTAAAAATTCATAACTAAATCATTTTAAATCAGAATAATACAAATAATATACCAAAATGATCAGAAAAATAAAATTTATCTGTTTGTCTAAATAAAATGTTTGTTTGACTAAAGTTGAATCATTCTAAAATTGAAACTACAATTTGGTTATTATTTGAAATATGGAATTAATTTAAAATGCTAATTTAGATACATTTTAATTTCATGTAAATTGTTTCACATGTTCTTTATAAACATAAAGATGATGATCAACCCCAAAATAACCATTTAGTATTATGATGTTGTTTTATTTTACCCTTATGCTTAATATGGTATTTGTAGTTAAAGTTTAAAATTCATCATTCTTGTGAAGTGAACTTGAAGATAAAACAAATCTAAAAGTAATCACCAAACTCAAACAACCCTCAACCATCGAGAGTTAGTTACGGGCTTTAGGGCGATGCATCTCATACTTATGCATAATAGCATATTGCTTCTTCAAACATTAGTCCTTACCGGACCAATGACGTTCTTTTCAGATTTTGGAGTCTTTATCATATAGAAGACCTTGGCTGCATAATCTTGCAGTCAAAAAGGCAAGTTCACTCTTGCTCATGTCCTACTTGATTATGTTTATCAAAGTAAATGAAAAATACTATGGTTTATCATTGCATGAAAAAGAAAAACCTATCTTCGAATGATGTGAATTGCTATATATATATTGTTGGCTGGCAGATGGAACCATGGAATGATGTGGTTGGTGGAGGTTTCATTTGCACGGGAAAGTATTACCTAGGACTTAAGAACCAATGCCGTCAGCATTCTTGCGCCGTAAATGAAGCGTTAACCATGAGACTTGGAATGGGACGGGAAAGTCATTTGTGATCTTCTCCCTTTCGCATGTCAACGGACTGCCAGTTCCTTAGGCTGTAGATCTTGCGGGACTACATGCACATGGGTGGGATCCCTTAATTCCCAACGGTAACTGGGGTCTATGATGGTCTGCAAGGGGATGCCTAGGTATCTACCGTGAGGGGTAGAGCCAGGGGTTATTCTGCTATGCATGAATTGGGTGGGCATGCGGGTTGTTGGAGAAGCACGGCGAATGGCTTGGATCAACGACTGGGCCCCACACCATAGGAAGTGTGGACGGGAAAGACTCGCCCGGTTGTGCAACAAGGCGTTGGTCTCTTATGGGTAAAGAACGCACCTCTGCAGAGTGTAAAAATGTGACATGTTACTCCACGTTCCAGGAAGGAACGGCGAACGCTGCAGGAAAGGAGGCTCCTCAAGGCCCTAGCACCTGTGAATCGATGACGGGCATAGTTTTCTGAAGATAAAATGAATCTTTTCCTAAAAATGTTTTACAAAGATATGCATGTTCATCCATGACCTTTTGGTATGGATGGTAGCTAGTGCATAAAACACCTTACTCCTATTATATGAACTTGCTGAGTAACGCTCGTGTTGCTCACTCTTTCCTCCGTTGACCCCCTGCTTAGATTATTGGAGTTAGCCGAGGAAGGACAGGAATCCATCACGATGTTGGTGAGGTCTTCGACGAGTTGTCAAATCAATCTGGTGGAGTCTGCCAACGGAGGGGTGGCAACAACCCTCAATGGTGGACATGTCAACGACAATGCCTACGGACAAGACGACTATTCTTGGAAGGAGAAGCACAACTCCAGACAAGGATATTCCAGATGGATAGATTAGGGCTGTGTCAACAGCAGTAGTGGATTAGGAGTTAGAAGTAGAGCTGGTAACCAGCTTAGTGCTTTGACTTAAGTCTTCTGGAAGTTTCATTTGCACGAGATCTACTTCTGTTTGTAAAGGAGGTTCTCGAGATTTTGTAATGAATAGTGTTGTAATCCTATAGTGTTACCTTGGACCGACTATGTTTCTGTTGTACTACTCTGAAGAATGTAATATTTACGGAATGGTCCTTCCATGAGTATTATGTCAACGACTTGTACACTACAACATGCAGTGGTGTGCTGTGTCACTACAAAGGGCCTAGCTACTAAATATAGCATGGTAATAAGACCTTTAACTACATCACCAAAAGTGCTCTAGCAAATGATCATGTGAGAGTCGTCTTCTAATTGTTTGCATGGGCACATCCAGATCATGTGTTATTCCCCTAGTAAATTGCTTACTTAAGTAATCACCTAGCCGTTGATGGAAACAATGGCAAGAACATGTGTTCAAATATTACGTGAATACAACCAAATGAAAAGACACCATATGAAAGCACAAGACTATCTTGTGGCATTAGTTCATTTGCTATTACACAACAGCAGTTCAATATTTTCCAAAGTTCGACAACCATTCAATGCTAAAATGCATGCATGTCAAAACATAGATCTTAGCAATCTCAAATAAATAACAAATCAGAAATCTCATCGATAGCTTATGCTGAGCATAACTATAATGACACTCTTTGGAGTCCACCCCACCCACATCCACCCCATGGCGTGTGGGGTCTCCAAACTGATGGAGTAACCTCCAACCCATGGAGGATCAGAACCAAGGTCTCCAACCTTGGAAACGCATATGCAACAAACGCATTTTTTTCTCTCGAGAAAACGCAAGAGCCTTTCTGTTTCATTTCATTGAACAAAAGAGACTTCAAGTTACAGGCCTCAAGGGAGGCTTAGTAAGCATGATTCATTAACCATATCCTGACGAGTGACGACAGAAAAGAGCTTCAGAAGAATCATGAGCAACATATATGATTAATTGCAAGGAGCAAGACATTAGCAAATATCAAATGGTGTCAATGGTGGTGTGCACTCTGCCAATATGCACTCGCTTGCCTCACCAACGGAGTGTAAGGTGTCATTCCAAAGCATTACAATCAATAGAAAATGAGATTTTGCCTAACACTCTTGTCCAACCCCATATTGTCGACAATCTACCTCAGCCCCTTCAAGGTAAAGTTCAACAAAAAGCATTGAAATCTTAGAAAACATGTATGATGTGGGTGACCAACTTACCATACAACTCTATTTGAGATTTATCATGAAGACCGTGGTCTGAAAGCCTGAGTTACGACTAAGCGACTATTTTCGTCAGTCATAATGATTAACCAAATTTGGTAATCGATCTGGGGGCCGCGCACCAGAGGTACCCTGGGGGCGGTGTCCAATTTGGAAGCAGCTGAGAAGTACCTATTTGATGATACTGTCCCAGGACTGTTTGGTAAGCTAGAAGCTCTGTACGAGGACACAAGGGGCTCAAGATGTCGTTGCATCACCATGTCTGGTTCACTCAATGGCGCAGCTCTCGGCGTGGCATAGTCTACAGACTGAGCTGGGGCAGAAGAAGCTGCAACACCCATATGCGGGGGTGCAGAGCAGTAGGAGCCAGACATGGAGTGGGCACAGCAGGAGTTGCCTGCCACAAGGACCCCGGGGGTGGTGTCCAAGTTGTGGGCAACTGGGAAGCAGGAGTAGCCAACCCTTGCGAGGATGTAGCTAAAGCGTATTTATGCAGTTGCTCCCACTTGATGATGCTATCAGGGTTCTCTCTGCACACTCTCTCCATGTGGCCTTGGCCACAATGACGACAGACACCGATATAGGTGCACTTAGCAGCACGTGTCCAACAACACCACACTTCAAGCAGATCCTGCACTGCCCTTGCCTTGGTCGGTAAGCTGGAACTAGCTCCCACTTGATGATTCTATCAGGGTTCTCTTTGCACACTCTCTCCATGTGGCCTTGGCCACAACGACAACAGACACCGATATAGGTGCATTTAGCACTATGGTGTCCAACAACACCGCACTTCAAGCAGATAATGCCCTGACCTTGGCTTGGTCGGTAAGCTGGAACCGCCATGGGAGGACAAGGCATGGACATGGTCAGTTGCGCCAAGTCTTCTCTACCCACTTCCGCAGCTGTCGGCATAGCATAGACTCCGGAAGGAGCTGGACCAGAAGAAAACCCATCACCCGGTGCAGGAGCCACGGAAGGAGCTATAGACGGAGATGGCACACCAGGGGTCGCCTGCTGGGCGCAGCCGGCGAGGATGTGACTAAGTCTTGTCCGTATACCGATACCCACTTTACAATTCTGTTAGGGTTGTCTTTGCATACTATGTCCTTGTGGCCAGGTTTCCCACATAAGTCGCAGTCACCATTGAAGTTGCACTTGAAAGCGCGGTGTCTATCACCACACTTAAAGCAGATCACGCCCTTCCTCCGGACTGCTTTTAGTTTCCGTTTCTTTGGTTGCTTCAACTTGGACTGTTCTGTGCTATGAAAATCTCCCTTGGACTTCTTGAAAGAAGTTTGCTTAGCGAACTCGCTTCCCTCAGGGTTGCTCCTCTTCTTCTGCTTTCTTGTTGGTTTGGACTTTGGACACATTTTCTGTCTGCGTTTCTGGAGGTTGCTCAACTACATATTTCTTATCTGCCTTGCCGTGATCACTTGGAGGATCGCATAAAATATTTTGCACTTCAGGGTTGGTATCCAGAGTCACGCCTGAAGAACTTGAAACTACGTTCTTTGACTTATCCAGATCATCCTTATTGCCACTTGATGTGCTGCTTATGTATGGTGACTGTGCTAATGGTGGTTCTCCAGCCACAAGGCTTTTCCAGAGCCAAACACTCTTTGCTGCAACAGTAAGGGTTTGAGACGCATTTGGAGGTTGTGCCAACAAAATATTGTATCGCCTCATTTTAAGTTTATGAATGGCATGAGAGAAGTCACGATCACCAGAGATAAGCAGATAATTTGCTGGAGGGGGATTGTCAATAGCCCAGAACAGCATGTCAACCAAGATCTTCTTATCACTTGCATCTTTAATCCCTGCATTCGCTAGGAAACCATTAAAAAACGAGGGTATGTGTTTAAATGTATAGCATGCTAGACATGTAATTCGAAATGCAATGCAATCAGAGGAGAGCTTTTACCAGCTCCAAGAATAATATTTGAAATACAGGACTATAGCGATAACTTGGGTCATTCTTCGAAGCAGAAGAGGTCTTATACAACAATTGGAGTGACAAAAGGAAATGATAAGTTTATAACCAATCACAAAGTCTCACTAGCGACTTAAAGAAATCAGTTACTCATAAGAGCATATGGCACACATGCTTACGATCAACCCTCACTTATTTGGATGTCTGTATAAACCCAAAGGAAAATAATCAAAATACAAAGAAAACCAAGACTAAGAATCATCGAGTCGGACTGTGCCAGTGCAGTTCATGGGCTTGCGTTCTCTACAGTGGATTGTTCATTGAGCTGGTGTCTTATAAAGGAGGAGAAGGCGTTAATGTTTGATCTTCTGGAGGTTAAGGTGTGTCACTCCCACGGGTGAGCAGCCAGGGTCTAGCTCAGCTTGAGCCGAGTTGTGACGTGCAACATGAGGCAGGTCCAATCCGTGTGTTTGAAGTGCTCATGCGTGAACGTAAGAACATTATTTCGCATTCGATTAAGCTCACCTATTCACTACAAAAAAAGAATCCATAAGCCTGAAATCCATCAGACGAAAGCAGGGAACATGTAGAACCTAAAATTTCTCTATTATTGTCCAAAATTCGCCAGATCTACCAATCATACCCACATGATGTATATGTCTGAACCAATTAGCGCAGCAATCCCAGACACAAACGAAACGGCAGGGACTGGCGAGAGGATGGGGGTTCCGTACCGGCGGGGACGTGGTGGAGGGAGACGCCGGTGCTAGAGAGGGAGTGCTGTACGTCGTGGGGGGTCTGGCGGGTGTCTCCGTACGCGGAGACGGAGATGGCGCCTCTGTAGCCGGCGGTGGCGAGCGCGGAGCTCATGTTCTGGACGATGAGCTTAGGGTCGCAGCTGCGTGGGACGCAGCAGTTCTCGATGTCCCACCACACCGACGTCTTCGCCGCCGCGTACTCCCCCATCGCCGGCCGCCGCCCGCCGCCCGCCGCCCTAGGATTTCGCCGGCGGAGAGGTTGGGGCGGCAGCCTTGACAGAGTAGATGCACATTTTGTCCACAAAGTTCCATTAATATTTTATCTTTGTGAGTTTCTAAAAAGCTAATTTTCGATACTTCAAAATGACATTTCAAGCGATATTTTTTATAATTTTGACACAAAAAATATCTCACATAAAATGTAAATGAATGCCAAATGTTTTGGATTTTTGTCAGCGTTTCTTCTGTGAGCCAAATCATTATGTCATGTGGAAGCTACTAACAATTGCATACTCAACAAAAACCGCGGCCTAATTAAGTTTCCAAAAATATGAATATTTCCTACTTTTGTAAATTTGTCCTTAGTGAAGCATAACCTCTTTTTTACAATCAATACCATTATATTTATAGTAGAGAATAGTACATGGTAGAGGTACAATAGCTGACTACAACAATTACAAAATAATCCCCAAGAGAAATAAGCAAAACATTGAAATTCCCAAACTATTTTTTCTTTACTGACACAATCTTATACTTTTTCGAAGGCAATCGTAGAAAAAATGACATAGATATCAAACCACACCTGTAAATACCAACGACCGTCCTCCCAAGTTTTAATTTTGATCCGCAATGTCCAGCTACGTGCAACGCACACAACCATTTAAGTAATCAACCAACATCGGTAAGAGTATTAGCACCAGTATGGAAAAAACAACCGCATAACCGGATCAACGTCGTTGGGAGACTAGAGCATGAGTCATCATTGCCGAGAACGTAGCAGTCGGAACAAATATTGTAAGGACAATCCTCACGGCGGCAACCATGAAAACAACTCCATATCTGGCAAAACAAATCTGAAGGACCATACTTATGTAAATTTAATCCTCAATATTTTACTATTTTTTGACAAAAACATGCGAGCTGGAGAGCCAAAGTAAATTTCTCATGAAAATCTATTTTTATTAAGAACCCCACTCATAGATTAGGTCCCCTCCCTTCCGATGCCGGCGCCGGCCGGAGGAAGGGAACGATGTATGGAGGAGGATAAGGCGGAGGTGGCCAGGTTTTTTCTCAGAACGAACCCCGAACTAAGTGTAACTCAGATGGTTAAATTTCTTGTGGTCAGTGAAGCATAACCTAACAACATACTTCCCTCTTGTACGGTGATAATATTTCCTCTGCTAATAACATTGGCCAGTACTAGCCTCACATAGCTCACCTGGTCTCACATACTCGTAACAGTCGTCCACGAGGTAAATTCGTTCCTAGTGTACCTAGCGGTTTGCCCTAGGTCCTCTCGGTCTCATGTGAGACTTCCAAATTCGTTTATAGTACATCCAATGGCATAAGCATACACGTAGACTTCTCTACCTACTTCCTCCATCTCTACTTACATGGCATGCACATTTTAAAATTAAAATTTATAACAAATATTCCGTAATAGCAAAAAAAAAATCTAATGGTATAACCTTTACTACACATATCTATGTTTAGTCAAATTCATTCTCAACGTTACAGCACAAAAATAGAAGTACTCACGAAAAAAAAACGTTACAGCACAAAAAGGAGGTTGTCCTGTAAATAAAAGACATAGCGAGTAAACATATACTCCCTCTCATTCATGTCGCCAGTCCTACTATCAGTTTGTACGTGACTTTGCGACGTTCAAAACGGATCGGATCGGTTTTCTATACAAAATCTTTGAACAAATAACATAATTTTGTCTTGTAAGCACGTATGATTTGCTCTGAGATTATATATCCCTTTCTCTCCTATAGCTCTGCCGCCTGAGCTTCCATGCCCTCCAACCAAATTGGCATCTCCGTGCCCTCGCTTTGCTTCATCCCACGAAGATGTCGGCACTGGGTGCCTACATGACAAAAGAAAGCAAGGACAATCAATTGGAAGATATGCACTTCTGTAGCCCTATAACCTCTGACCATTAGTACTACACTATGATCGATTGATAGTTGAAACTACATGAAATTGTTCAACCATGCATAAATTGTTCAGGATTTGCGTCAGCGAATGAAGTGGAACATTTTTCGAAACAACACAGGTCTTTTACAACAAAAATGCGACAGGAAAAGAAAACTGAAAAAGATGAGCTACAAAGAAAGAAACCGAAAACATAACACAAAGCCAGGTCAAAGGCTCAAAGGCGAAAATGAAGTGAAAGCATGAGCATACCATATCCTTGGATGGATACAATTTTGCCAGTGGCCACCAAAATAGCAAGCAAAACGAATAAAAAATGACACGGTAGGGACCTTCCCTACCGATGTTGTGTCGAAAAAGAAATAGCAAGAAAAAAAGGTGAGTGACTAGAAGCACGTAACCGTATCTTGCCAGTTACACCTTCACTAGGCTCATCAACATCAGGTGAATTCTTTGCAAAGATAACTGCAAAATTCTAGGGAGGCAGCTGCATTCCACTACCTTCACCCCTGACCTTAGCAAAGCACTGAAGTTGGTATTTCAAAGAAGGAGAAGCTTCCTACCTCGGCATCAAGTGATGCACACAGACATCATGATCCTTCATGTTGATTATTTAATGTATCTTTGACATGAACATGTCTGAAGGGGAGCCTTGGCGCAGCGGTAAAAGCTGCTGCCTTGTGACCATGAGGTCACGGGTTCAAGTCCTGGAAACAGCCTCTTGCAGAAATGCAGGGAAAGGCTGCGTACTAAAGACCCAAAGTGGTCGGACCCTTCCCCGGACCCTGCGCAAGCGGGAGCTACTGCACCGGGGCTGCCCTTTTTTTTTTTTTTTTGACATGAACATGTCTCACTCGACAAAACCTAGCACACTACTAGGATAAGAAAGCATTTATCACACAGAAAGATTGGCGGAACTTTGACACTGCATCTTATTTTAGTAACAGTAAGTACATGTTGAGCAACAGGATAAAAATATATTGACGGAGAACTCATGAATAGGAATTCATATGTCACAGCCGAGAGCATCGACGCCAGTGAAGATACCCCCAATGCTGCAATACCCAGGCTATGGACAAGCTAAAATGCTACCACACACTCCAGATTAAAACGACAATACTCAATGATTTGGCTAAAACTTCCCTAAACATGCTTATATGGACACACAAACAAGAAACTTGACAATATGCAGAACCTAAACACATTGTGAGAGCAAACATTCCACATACACAATTCAATGTAAAGTGTAACATACAAGAAACTTCACATAAAGTGTAACAAACAAGAAACTTGACAATATGCAGAACCTAAACACATTGTGAGAGCAAACATTCCACATACACAATTCAATGTAAAGTGTAACATACATACATCACTCGACCCTGTGATCACTGATACTAAAAATAGTATCCCAGTGGCACATGGGGTTCCGTGTAATTCCTACTTATAAAATATTCGAGTTGGTGGTCATCCGTTGACTCCTTTTCTAGTCGTTCCTGTCTCAGTCCAGGCAAGAGGGACAATACAAACGAGAATAGCATCAAGCTAGTCTCCTCTGCCGGTCGCAATAAAAGAAAGCACACAAGTAAATTAATTTGACGTTAATTTGCCATATAAATGAGTAGACTATGTTATGCGGTGTAGCACAGGGTTTTACTGGTATGAGAACATAATCCAAGTAGGGTTCCTAGTGAGTACTGCCTTGGGGATCTGCCTAAACATGCAAGATTCAAAAAATAATCTTCAAGGGCCTAGCTACTAAATATACCATGGTAATAAGACTTTTTACCATATCATGAGCACATCCAGATCATGTGTTATTCCCTCCAGTAAAATTGCTTACTTAAATAATCACCTAGCCATCGATGGAAATAATGGCAAGAACATGTGTTCAAAGATCACACAAATACAACCAAACGAAAAGACGCGATATGAAAGGACAATATTATCTCATAACATTAGTTCATTTGCAATTAAACTACAGCAGTTCAATGTTTTCTGAATTTCAACAACCAGTCAATGCTCAAATGCATGCATGTCAAAACTGTCATGTTTCATGCACTAGCCAATGCAACCAAAAGTACGAACTGATCGAAAGGGCTAGGCAATCCACATATACACTTCAACACCCCCTCTCACGTGTGACTCGGGGAGGCCAACACGTGCATAAAAATCTTAGAGGTAGGCCTATACATGGACACAGAGTGGGGCAGCAGCAATTTTTGGATAAATTGCCAAAGTCAGGACTCGGACTCGAGACCTACTGCTCTGATAACATGTCATGTTTCATGCACTAGCCAACACAAATAAAAGTCTGAACTGCAGAAAAGGGCTAGGCAATCCACATATACACTTCAACAAAAACATATACTCCCTCCGTTTTTTAAATATAAGATGTTTTAGCTATTCCACATGTTGTCTAGATGCCTACTAGAATGCGTGAACACACACATTAAAAGGTGTCTAGATACATTTGTACACATGTGAATGTGGACAAAGGCTATAACATCTTATATTTAAAAATGGAGGAGTACATCTTAGCAATCTCAAATAAATAAAGGCAGAAATCTCAAAGCTTATGCCAAGCATAACTATAATGTCACGTATGTGGGGCCTCCAAACTGGGGAGTAACCTCCACGGGTCTGCAACCTTGGAAATGCATATGCAACAAACACATTTTATCTCATCACAGCCATAAGTGTGAATTATATAATCCATATTCCATATACATGGGTAACAATGTTCAACATAATAATCACGATTTATTAGCCATATGCTATGACAACCATATATGACGACAGAAAAGAGCTTCACAAGAATCACGAGCAACATATATGATGAATAACAAGGATCAAAACATAGCAAATACGAAACGGTGTCAATGGTGGTGTGCACTCTGCCAATATGCATGTGCTTGCCTCACACACAAAGTGCAAGGTGTCATTCCAAAGCATTACAATCAATAGAAAATGAGATTTTGCCTCTAACACTCATGTCCAACCCCATATTGTCGAAAATCCACCTCAGCCCCTTCAAGGTGAAGTTCAACTAAAAGCATTGAAATCCTAGAAAACATATATGGTGTGGGTGACCAACTTATCATACATCTCTATTTGGGATTTATCATGAAGACCGTGGTTTGGAAGCCTGAGTTATGGCTCAAGCGATTTTGTTCATCAATCATAATGATTAGCAAACTTGGGTAAGCGATAGAAATTTTGCAAGTTGAAACATAGAAAGTGGTGGGGCTTTAGGCATCTACGGAATATACCTTACAACTTCCATGTTAGATCCATAATATAAATCTGATTCTATCATGATGGGTTATTTTAGTGCTCAAAGTGACAATTGAACAATTGAAAAATAGTTGCAGAAATACATTTTCAACCAAATTTGGAGTTAGGCAAACAAATACTTACTGGACAGCTAGTGTAAACCTCCTCCACCTCTTCTTCCTTATAGCCCTCCTTACTTTCTTTCTCCTCTCAGCCGGCTGAAGGAAAGGGCATACAAAGAATCAGCTGGGAGTATACTTGTCACCCCCGCCAGAAGTGAGCTGGTCTAGGAGAAGCTGCAACACCCGGTTGTGGCGGCACGGGAGCCAAGAGGGGAGCCAGATGTGGCGACGGCACAATTGGGCCCCCCCGCCAGAAGTACCCTGGGGGCGGTGTCCAAGCTGGAAGCAGCTGAGAAGCATTTACTTGATGATACTGCCCCAAGACTGGTCGGTAAGCTAGAAGCGCTGTCGGAGGACGAGGGGCTGAAGATGTCGGTTGTGTCACCACATCTGGTTTACCCAACGAAGCAGCAGTCGGTGTGGCGTAGACTCCAGACTGAGTTGGGGCAGAAGAGGCTGCAACACCAGTATGTGGCGGTGCAGGAGCTGCAGGAGCCACAGATGGAGCGGGCACAGCAGGGGTCGCCTGCCAGAAGCACCCAGGGGGCGGTGTCAAGGCTGGAAGCAGCTGAGAAGTACCTCCTTGATGATACTGTCCCAGGGATTGTTGGTAAGCAAGAAGTGCCGTAAGAGGACAAGGGGATGAAGATGTCTGTTGCATCACCACGTCTGGTTTACCAACGACGCAGCAGTCGGCAAGGCATAGACTCCAGACTGAGCTGGGGCAGAAGAAGCTGCTACATCTGTATGTGGTGGTGCAGGAGCTGCAGGAGCTGGAGAGGGGGATGAAGATGTCTGTTGCATCACCACGTCTGGTTTACCCAACGACGCAGCAGTCGGCGAGGCATAGACTCCAGACTGAGCTGGGGCAGAAGAAGCTGCTACATCTGTATGTGGTGGTGCAGGAGCTGCAGGAGCTGGAGAGGGGGATGAAGATGTCTGTTGCATCACCACGTCTGGTTTACCCAACGACGCAGCAGTCGGCGAGGCATAGACTCCAGATTGAGCTGGGGCAGAAGAAGCTGCTACATCCGTATGTGGTGGTGCAGGAGCTGCAGGAGCTGGAGATGGAGATGGAGTGGCAACAACAGGAGTCCCCTGCCGCAAGGACCCCGGGGGTGGTAGCAACCCTTGCGAGGACGTAGCTAAGGCGTATGCTTGCTCCCAATTGATGATGCTATCAGGGTTCTCTTTGCACACTCTCTCCATGTGGCCTTGGCCACAATGGCGGCAGGCACCGTTATAGGTGCACTTAGAACCACGGTGTCCAACAACACCACACTTCAAGCAGATCACCGCCACCCCAAGGTTTTGCTTGAAAGATGGAACCAACGTACCTAAGGCGTATTCATGCACTTTCTTCCACTTAATGATGCTATCAGGGTTCTCTCTGCACACTCTTTCCATGTGGCCTTGGCCACAACGGGGGCAGGCACCAATATAGGTGCACTTAAAACCACGATGTCCAACAACACCACACTTCAAGCAGATCATGCTCTGCCATTCGCTTCGTTTGTAAGCTCGAGAACGAGGCGTGGACTTGGTCGGTCGCGCCACATCTTCTCTACCCACTTCCGCAGCCGTCAGCATGGAGTAGACTCCGGAAGGAGATGGGCCGGAAGAAAGCCCATCACCCGTCTCTGGTGGTGCAGGGGCTACCTGCTGGGAGCATCCCAAGGGAGATGCGAAAGTTGGGTGCAACTGAGAAGCAGAACTAGTTATCTGGACAGACCCCGGCGAGGATGTGGCTAAGTCTTTTGCATGTGCGGGCATCCACTTTACAATACTGTTAGGGTTCTCTTTGCATACTCGGTCCTTGTGGCCAGGTCGGCCACATAAGTGGCAGTCACCATTAAAGGTGCAGCGTGCAGCGACGTGTCCATCACCACACTTAAAGCAGATCAAGCCCTGCCCGCGGACTGGTTTTAGTTGCCCTATCTCTGGTTGCTTCAACTTGGACTGTTCTGTGCTAACAAAACCTCCCTTGGACTTCTTGAAAACAGTTTGCTTAGTAAATTCGGTTCCCTCAGGGTTACTCCTCTTCTTCTGCATTCTTCTTGTTTGTTTGGACACATTGTCCGTCTCCATTTCTCGAGGTTGCTTGACTTCATATTTCGTATCTGCCTTGCTGTTAGCATCACTTTGAGGATCACACAAAACATTCTGCACTTCAGGGTTGGTAACACGAGTCACGGCTGAAGAATTTGAAACTATGTTCTTTGACTTGTCCAAATCATACTTATTGCCACTTGATGTGCTGCTTATGTATGGTGACTGTGTTAATGGTGGTTCTCCAGCCAACAGGCTTTTCCAGAGCCAAACACTCTTTGCTGCAGCAGTAAGGGTTTGAGACACATTTGGAGGCTGTGCCAGTAGAATATTGTATCGCCTCATTTTAAGTTTATGAATGGCGTGAGAGAAGTCCCGATCACCGGAGATAAGCAGATAATTTGCTGGTGGAGGATTGTCAATAGCCCAGAACAGCATGTCAACCAAGATCCTTTTATCACTTGCATCTTTAATCCCTGCATTTGCTAGGAAACAATAAAAATGAGAAGGTGTCTTATAGCATGCTAGACACGTAATTCAAAATGCAATACAATCAGAGCAGAGCTTTTGCTGGCTCCAAGAATAATATTTGAGATACAGGCCTATAGAGATAACTTGGGTCATTCTTCGAACCGGGAGAGGTCTTATACAACGATTGGTATTACGAAGGGCAATGTTATCCAATCACAAAATCTCACTAGCCACATTTTAGTTGTTATAATGAAATGAAGAAATCACTTACTCATAAGAGCATATGTCACACATGCTTGCGATCAACCCTCACTTATTTGGATGTCTGTATAAACCCTAAGGAAAATACAAAGAAAAAAATATCACTAAGCGAGTGCGGTTCATGGGCTTGGGTCATCAGATCGTTCATTGAGCTGGTTTAGGAGGAGAAGGCGTTAATGTTTCTTTTTATGGAGGTTAGAGTGTGTCTCTCCCAAGGGTGAGCAACCAGGGGTCGCACATTGTTTAGCTCACTTAGGTGAGCTTGAGACGAGTTGTGATTTTCTACATGAGGCAGGTCCAATTGGCGTTAAAGCACAGCCAAAAGAATCCACAAGCTAGCCGAAGCACAGCCCTAAAGCAGGGAACTCCTAGAAACTAAAATTTCACTATTACGCCAGATCCATCAATCATACCCACGCATAAGCATATATCTGAACCAAATAGCGCAGCAAGGCAACCGAAACGGCGCAATCCAGGTTGCACTGGCGAGAGGTAGAGCGTTGACCAAGTGATAAGATTAGGGACAAAATCAGAGCTGCAGGGCGTGGTTCCGTACCGGCGGGGACGTGGTGGATGGAGACGCCGGTGCTGGAGAGGGCGTGCTGCACGTTGTGGGCGATCTGGTGCGTGTCCCCGTACGCGGAGACGGAGATGGCGCCTCTGTAGCCGGCGGTGGCGAGCGCGGAGCTCATGTTCTGCACGATGAGCTGAGCGTCGCAGCTGCGGGGCACGCCGCAGTTCTCGATGTCCCACCACACCGACGTCTTGGCCACCGCGTATTCCCCCATCGCCGGCCGCCGCTGCCTCGGATTTCGCCGGCGGAGAGGTGCGTGAGCTTTCTGGGGCGTTTGTGAATTGCGAATTGGAGAGCGGCGGCGGCGGCCTTGACGTGGACTCACGAGGACGATACCGATATACGGCTGTTGACAAGACAACACGTCGGATGGTTTTGGAGATAGAAATCCCCACGAAAAACGTCGAATAAATCCGGAAATCAGTTTTGGGTGGTAGACCCACGAGGCAAAACACCGGGTATGAATAAACCGGCGAACAATATAGTTTCCATGAGCCACAAATTGGAGGAGTGCATAGTGTGCAGGCTGACAGGCTCGACATTTTATGTGCCTCCACAAAGTTTTGTTAAAAAGGATATTTCTTATGGTTTTCCAAAAAACAAAATTGGTGCTTCACACGGATCTTAGATTTTTTTTTTATTGTGAATCAATTCCATTCCAATATTTAGTCATCAAATTCTTCAACTGAAAGTTTTGAGGTTTTTAAAAAGTGGATTAATACAGACTCCTCCTAGATTTGTGTTATCAGAATCGATCCAGGAGTAGATGAGCACTTTTCACCGGTCGGAGAGGCTCTTTAATCCATTTATAAAATATATGTCCACGCTGAAAATGCATCCGGATGTTTGGGTTACTATGAGCCATCCAAGGATGGTAACTCATAATGAGGGGAAAACTTCTCACAAACTTCTGTAATGGGTGGCTAAGATATTTCTTGTGGTGCATAACTAGTCCTTCGGTCTTATGATTCTTCATCGAAAGAATTGGAACTCCTCTTTTATAAGATGCAATATCAATCTTTTTTAAATTAGTTTGTCCTTTAAATTTCGAAAATTATTGCACATATCAGTATATTTGTTTTGCCATTTTCACATATGCCACGAAATTATCTTTTTTGCATAACTCTACGCTCGCACACAGAATGTGGTGTTCAGTTTACTAGATCCTCATGTGGTGAACGTGCACCAGGAAGACAGCAACTTGCAAAAATAGCAAACAAGAAATATGCTAAGCGAAACAAAGGGAGATAGGAAGTGACAAGCTACCAAAATTTAGGAGAAGCAAAGTGTGTCTTCACAATCACAGCACAAGAAAAGAAAAGGCCGAGTCTTCAAGAGCCAAAACCCCTCGAGATATATCGACATCGAGAGCAAGACACATAATGACATGAACAGGTGCGTTCAAAGCATACAAGATACAACTTGCACTCCAAAATTGCTAATCACCAAGCATATATTTTGTTGGGTACGAGAGCGTCTGAGGTTTGCTTCACCCGGTGAGTCTGAATCTACAGTCGCACGAAACTGTGCTCATAAAAACAATGCCAAACTATGCAACAGAGGCAGAATAGCTGAACTGTTGAACACATTGTAGCTAGGAGATAAAAAAGGTTAACAGCTATAGATGGCTGGCCCTTGAAACAATATTTGCAAACCAGCTAAGAGATTACAATAAACATCAACCTAATTACAGGTATCGTATCAGAACAGAGAGGTCACTAAGGCAAGGGCTCCTCCGAGTCCCCCAACCGTGACAAGTGGAGGTAAGCATCAGTGCCTACATAACAGAAAAGGCAAGAATGGTCAGGCATACAGTATTGCGTCTGTACCCACATCATGATGATTGAAGCAGATATACGTGAAACTTCAGTCAAATGTCGTTAAATGGTTCAAGGTTCACACTGAAAGAAAAGCAGCGAATAAAGTGAAACATGAGCGTACCGTATCCCTCCATGGATATGATTTGTAAGTCACCACCAAAATATCGAGCATAAAGGCGACTAACGGGAAGTCCAAAACCATATCCAGCCATAGTTACTCCTTCGCTAGGGCCTTCTATATCAGGTGGATTCTTTGCAGTGCTGTAAAGATATGTGAAAATTCTAGGGAGACCGCTTCTTCGTATACCACCACCTTCATCACTCACCTGCATTAGCAAAGCACTGAAGCTCAAACACCACCTGGGGAATGGTACCTTGTGTGAATGTTTGATCTAATTTTACAGGAATTGATCTCATATTCCCAATACTATATAGTAGTGTCTGCTGCTTCCTTGAAAGTCACCATAGAGAAACATCATAAAAAATACTATGGTTCCACGATTGAACCAAAATGCCCGGTTAAGCACTGAACTTGAAAGAAGTGCACGAGTCAATTTGCACCTGCCAAGAATCACTGGGTATGGGCAATAGACAAGCACCGAAATGGCAGCTTGGCTTTTAGACATTTTTTTTAACAAGAGATTGGCCTAGATATGCATTAGCTGGGTGTTTGGCTTTAGAATTTCATTCAGAGGTCTGCATTAATCCATATACCTTTGTCAGCCAGGTTGTAATTCATATATTTGGTTGCAAATCACAATGTTTCAGCAACTGTTTTCGTACTCTTTAGCCTAAGATTTGACCAATTGATGCTAGGGGATTTCACAGAGTTCATACCTTAATAGTAACATCCTCTGTCCCATCAGCAACTATAATTCTGACAGGAGGAACATCTTTATCAGAATTCATGTGTTTTTCCTGTACAGCACGAAGGGAATTTTTCACCAATTCAAACAGCATGAGATGAAGGTGTGAAGCGACGTATCTGCGCATCGTAAATTGCAAGTAGTTAGTTAGCTAGAAATGCATAAATAAGGGAAGCTAGGTCCACAATCAAGATGATGAAAAAAAACACTTCATGACAACACAAGCGTACACCAGACTGAACAGATAAGATAACAGCAGAGAGGAGATGATGTTATTGTGTGACTTAAACACAGGAAAAAAAAACAAAGGTAACTGGTGGAGTTTAGTTCCGAAACTTACGGAAATGTAAAATTAGGATCTCCATAGATGTTGATGTCAGGAGCTGATCCATACTCCCTCAAACAAATGGAACGTGCATCCTCGCTAGCAATTTGAGCTACCTGTATGGGGGACAGTTTTGTATTAATGAGGCCTATGACGCCAGGCTCGGGTTCAGGATCGTGCAAAGCCACATGCTGCCCTGAAATTAAGCAAGGTAGTGTAACTCAGAACGAGCATCTATAAATTAACAGTTGAATGTGTATCCATCATTTAATTCAGAATATACACATCCGGTAAACAGTCTTTACCATTTTTATTTTAAACGATATCATTGGAGTAGTACATTTAGATGAAGTAGCATTTCAATACAAAGAAATTAAGTAACCGCGTATCTACAAAAAACCTTTTCTCAATACAAGTCAAATTTGCATATCAGCCAAAATAAAAGGGCTTTTGTCAGGCTTTACTTGACAGATTTACATTTAACTTCAGGGTGTGTTATTGAATTAGCTGTTAGAAAAGGCACATACCCATCATTTGTTCTACATGTCAAGCAAGATGTATGACAGAATGACAACAACTTGACAACAAAAGCTATTTGTTTTCTAGTGCATCATTCGTAAATATAGCTCCAGAGAGAAGAGCAGTACCAAGCTCACAAACCTATGAGCATGCGAATACCAATCCTTGACATGTAGAATCGATCGAGGAACTCGTGGATCTCGTCGAATCCTGGGGGAAGCTTCCTTGAGCTGAACTGCTCGTTTTTCAGCTGCTGCACTCCCAAAGCCATAGTCGGAACCACATTATTGTGCCGCACTTTGATCATCTTAATCATCTGCGTGAAAGCAACCTCGTCGTCCCGGTTCCTCACATCTGGAAAATATCGGATGTCGCGGAACGAGTCCAAGTACCAGTCCCTCACCTTCACAGTCGTGAATAGACTAGCCATTAATACCACAAAAGGATGCTCAAATCGGCAGGAATAAAAAAATCCAGATGTCAGTTTTTTCTGGATAAAATATTTACTCTTCCATGAGTTCAGCTTCTTCTAGTATTGACGTGGTAAGATCAAGAAGACAGCGCAACAAAACCTTCAAGCATACTATTCATCAAAAACAAGAGTGAGCCCCCACCCAACTCCTATAGAAAAGTGTAAAGAAGTTGGCAAGCAGTAATCTCCAAACATTCCTCCATATCATCCAGTAACTTTACACGTTAATTATAAAGTAAAGTGAAGAGAAAGGAAGAATAAGTCAGGTGGTCCCTGGAGAGCGCCAAGGTATAGTACTGAAGTATTTTAGATACCAGTGGTGTGTTCGAGAAAATACTGACACGGTGACAGTATCTTCTTCACATTCTATTTCCCCTGGCAAAAGGTGATACCCAATCTTAACAGTAGTAAACACAAATATACCAAAAACATCCGCTATCCGTTTTCTAAAACGCTTCCGAGAAAACCTCCATTTCCCAAGCAAAGCAGAGCGAAAATTTGGGGAATAGGCATGGGGAAAACAAAACCACCCGGAACCAATCAGCGAAGGTACACCGAAACATGCCAAATGGGACAGGAGGTTAAAACAAGTAAATTAGGACAACGACCAGCCGCAATTCCAACCGAGCGACAAACAAATCTAAATTAAGCACCAAAATCAGGCGGCGGCGACGGAGACCTTGAGGATGGCGGGCTTGGCGGAGAGGCCGAAGGGGAGGGAGTCGAGCTCGACGGCGCGGCGGGCGATGCGGATGGGGAGCTCCTTGTGCAGGAACTGCGCGGAGAGGAGCAGGTTCCGCTCCGTGGGGACGGACCCGAACTCCATCATGTACCGCAGGCTCACCCCCGTCTGCTTCATGCTCCCCCACCGCCCCACCTCCTCCGCCACCGCCCGCGCCACCGGCTCCGACGCCATGGTCCCTCCTCCTCCGCCGCTCGCCGATAATCGCCGTGTAAACTGAAGGATTAGAGCGCGAGAAGGCTAATTAAGGCGGCATCAGGAGAGGAAGCCTTGTGTGGCCAAGGCGAGGGCGTTGTTTGTGCGGGCGCGCTTATAACCGACGAAGGGATCTTTGGTGGGCCCGTCTGTCAGTGAGGGCGGCACAAACGGTATCTGCAGGCGGGACCGGGATGTCAGTGAGCGGGTTGGATCGTGCAGATGGTATCTAGGGTGTGCAGGGGCTTTAGCGGAGCTGGTCCAATCGCGTGCGAGCGCACCTCAGCTTATCCATGGTGATTTGGGAATAGATCCGAGGAGAATCCTACCAGTTTAAAAAAAAAAAATCAAATGCTCACAAAACAAAACAATAGCCAAAACTTAAAAATAAAATTCAGATACTCCCAAAATAAAAATAAAACTTAAGTAAAAATATACTGTCCATATTTGACCCTTTTTTCAAGGACCCGACATGAGCTCAACATTTTCGGTAGATATAAGAAGAATTGACTAGTTGATACGAAACATTGGCTGAAACCTATTATATCAACAACTCACGGACACCGGCCCCAAGGACACAAACAAGACGAGAGGAACCGACACCTTACAACATCTATGTGGTTTTTGGATTGGCCGCTCTGACTTCCATACCAACAGCAACGTCGTTGGTCCTAGATCGTGCTCTAGCTGAACCCAACTGTTTCCATACTAACGTATGCCCCGAGGCCACTCCCCAGCTGAGTCAACACCCTACAACGCATCGACGGTGTCTGGAGCCGCCATTCCAGCTTTCGAACCATCAACGACGTCCTACAACTCAAGCGGCTAAAGTCGATACCCTACAAGACCTTGAGACATGGTCCCGAGGCCGCGCACCTGACGGACTGATGACTTTGCTACCCATGTGTCCAGGTCTGGCACCCCGCCATATCATACTCGATACTGCCACCCGACATCCACCAACTCCATCGGCAAATCCTACCATTTTTTGGTTCAATTCAATGCTTCAAAAAGAAAATCAAAACATATGTACTCCATCTGTTCCAAAAATAAAAAATACTTGACGTCAACGTAGACCATATACGGATAAAAATGAGTTAACTTAGACAGTAAAATATGTGCAAATACACACAAATCAAATGCCAATTATTTTTGGACGAAGGGAATACTAAAATTCTATGTAAGAAAAAAACTATTTTGGGCTTCTTTGATTTGGAGGATTCCAAAAACGTGGTAATAAGAAACTGATTTCATATACACCAAGGTTTTATATTTCATGACAGCGAAATAAAATGATTTTACCAAGTGGTTTGAGTGAATGTTATCCAATGAAATATGGTGCAAGTGATTCCTTAGAAAAAGTTCCTCTAAGATATATTACGACAAATCAAACAAGTACAACGGAGCAAACTCTATGTATTCAAACAATCAAGATCCTATGAAATTTCTTTGAATCAAAGAGGCATTTATTCAGTTGGATTATATGGAGATTATCGGAGCTCCTTTGATTAGAACTTGCATGAAAAATACTTAACCTCCACTACAACTGAGAGTAGCCTTCCCCACAAAGAAAGAAAGAAAATTGAGAGTACACCTTCATTTTCATCGGCGACGACCACGACGACTCCGGGAATATTTTTTTGGCAAAGGGCCACTACCAAGGAGTAAAGAGTTGTGCTGAATGATTCATCCTCATTAACAAGTGGACAATATCTCCCACGAAAAAAAAAAACAAGTGGACAATATCCATGGATAGATTCGGACCACAAAGTCATTCCCGGCCCGCTAGGAACAAAGCATAGAAAATGACCTGTTCCCTTTGAAGATGTCGCACGATTCTCCATAGTTGAGCTGACAGGTATTAATGGTTATGTTTGGACGCAGAAAGTAATATTTTGATGGAATCTCTCGTCGAGAAAAATGACATGAAGAGAGAGAGTTCCAGCCATAGAGCACGGCAGCAAGGCCACATTTTTCGTCCAAGGTTGTGTGTAGAGCTCCGACGATGAAGGGGCAATGGATGAACCACTTATCCGCTGATGGAAACATCCTAACCTAGGCTCGATTGATATAGTTTAGCATTAAATAAGGCTGCCTTTTTTCTTTTCTTTTGAAAACCAGGTCTTTCACGTTTTTTTTGCGGTTTCGCTTTTTAGCTTTGTTTCCTTTAAATAAAAAAACAACTTTAGATTATAGGATACGTACAGATATTTCATACAATTTTGTTATTCTATATAGAAGTCTTTTCAATCATAAAGTTGAGGTTAACATACGTATAATGCATTATGACTATTTCCTCCCGTCCATATTAAGCGTCGCTGAATCGGATATATCTAACACTAAAATATGTGTAGATACATCCGATCCACCGACAATACAGATAGGATGGAGTAGTTGAATTACATGCAACGATCAGACCATCGGCATTCAATTAAGTTCTTTTGCATCTAGACTCCACCAATTTTTTGAATGGGTTGATTTAAGATGTAACAATGTACTTAGGTGAATTATAATTCCATACGTCTCAGTACGATGTTTCTAGCTCTAAACTTGGCTAGCGTAAAAGCCACAACTAAGCATTGGGTTTACGTTTAAGCGCGCATAAAGGTGCATGCTAAGTGGGAGGCGATGTTTTGCCTCATAGGACTAGATAATTTTAGTATGGAAAATACAACTTAAGAACATTCAAAATGCTAAAACAATTCAAAAAAAAATCGGTTGTACATCCGGACATTTTATGTTCACGAAAAAAAGTTTCGTGAAAAAAGACATTTTTTGTGACTTTGTGTAACAAAGACAAATTTCGTACTTCAAAAAAACTGTTCACCCGATATTTTTTGTATTTTTAATACATGTCACAAAAAATATCTTTTTTCGTGAAATTCTGTGTGAGCGCCCTGCGGATTTTCTTCCGGGTCTTTTTGACATTTTGAAATACGTTTTAAATAGTGATTCATGCAACTCAAATACTTTTCTCAATGGTATCCCTTATATAAAGAAAAGTACAAATTCAAATACTAGTTTCGTGTCATTTCGCACCCTTGCTTTCGAAGGAAGTACGCCACATGTGATCATCAGCATTCAAGGTGGTAGTAGCAAGTACACGGACGCGCTGCAGTGCATTGTGAGGCTCGGAGGAGAGAGGTGGCCGCGCGTAGCTTTCGCGCGCAATTGCCAGTTGAGCAATTTACTTCTGGGCCAGAATTATTGGCGGGCCTACGACGTGAACGTATCGTTAAAGTTGGTATACGCGCAGTGCGGTGGTGCCCCCAGTTGTCGTCATGCCGTGCCTGGTAAGTAAAAGCTGTAAGCCAAGGCCTATGGATCCATTGGAATCTTCTGCTACGACACGTCAGCGCCAATCATTTTGATGGAGAGACTGAAGTTTGCCTGCCACGTGTGTAATTTCATTTCTTTCGATCGAACCATTGATAAGCCAGGGCAATGCCTATATGGCGATGTTTGCCTCCATGGCGTCTTTCCCCCTTTTCG
Source organism: Poa pratensis (assembly GCA_947311845.1). Lineage (NCBI taxonomy): Eukaryota > Viridiplantae > Streptophyta > Magnoliopsida > Poales > Poaceae > Poa > Poa pratensis. The sequence continues at coordinate 44,425,824 of CAMZMU010000052.1, forward strand.
GCTGGAATCCGACGACTCGCAGCGACGCCGGATCCGGTCCTCTTCTTTGTTGCAGGTCGGATCCATGGAGGGTTCCTTGCAAGATTGAAGATGGACAGGGTCGATTCAATAAGCTCGCTTGTTGTACCTCCCGCTCTGCAGATCGAGAGAAGAAGTGGCGTTGCAATCCTCTGTACGGCCGTGGTGGCGTGGAGAGGAGGAGATGCTGCTGTTCTTCTTCAACATCGGTGGAGTGGCTTCTGCTGCGACCTGGAGCTCCTCACGCGGTGGATTTCTTCGCTACCGCGATCTATGGCCATGATGGTGGCCGAATTTCAACCTCCTCGACGGAGGTCATCTCGATCCAGCGCCGGTGCTCGATGGCTTGCTGCAACCAAGTGGCTCGTCCCCGGCTGTGTCAGGCTTGCTGGCGTTTGGGTTCGCTCGCCGGAAGGGAGAGATCAAGCGTTATGTGCTCTGATGATCTCAGTGTTCATCGCACCTGGAGATCGCCGGCGATGGGTGGCAGAGGTTCCCTAGGACCTAATTGCTTTTCTTTCTTTAGTTCCGGGGTTCTTTTTGTAAACTGTCTGGCCCTTTCTTCGAATTTGAGGTCCTTTAGGGCAATAGACGTAAAGGGCCTAGATGTAAATTGTACCTGCCACGTGTTGAATTGAAAATGTAGCAGAAGGGTCTCTGGACCCCACCCCTTGTACAAAAAAAAAAGGATAAGTCAGGGCAAAAGCTTAATACGGAGCGCTGTCAATTCTGACTCGAGCTATCGGTAGTCCAAGCGGGATGGATATGCCGGCAACATGGATCTTTCCTGGATAAGCTCAAGATTCATTTTGCCCTATCCTAGGTCGATTTTTTTTTTGCCCTGAAGACCTAGATACCATTGATTGCACATCGACGGGTACAAAATACAATAGGAACCAAAGAAAATATGGAAATGTAAACCAGGCCCCTAGCTTTTACAGAAAAGACCCTACTAAATAGAAGGAAAAAGCGATCAGGTCCTCCGCCGCAGTTGACGAACAAAGAGCTCCAGTCCTGGCCGTCATCGCCGGCGCCGGGGACTACGCCACTTGGCTCCGTGTTGACGTAGAGCGCCAGAACGAGCTCTAAATAGGGCCTCCTCGTGGAGGTTGAAGAAACGTCGGGAAACATCTCCGGCGAGTATGGCCACCTGTTGACCTTCAGAGTCGGTCGGCAAACAAAGGCCGCCGAGGGTGATCTCCAGCTTGCGGTATCCAAACTCCCGTGCAGAGCAACACCGGAGCCGAGCACAGCCATACACCACCTCCCCTCAACGCCACCACTGTGAGCAGAGGAGATATGTAGAGCCAAGTCTCAGATCGAAGCCAGTCTGCCGAAGAAGGCCTTATTGATGGAGTAGGCCGCCGCCTTGGACGTCGTGGCATATGGCTCCCGCCATGGGAGCACCACCTCGAGCACAAGAAGCTGCAGCATGTACCAGATCCGGCCTAAGGGATCTGGCATCTTCCTCCCGGCACAAGGCCGACGACTGGCATAGAGCCAAACCAGACTACAAGATCTACTTTTATTTGGACTAATATATACAAGCCTACCTCCGGCACCTTTCTTTAGCTCCTTCCGGCCGGCATCACCGGCGAGAAGTGCTTCAGATCGGCCCGGCAAGCTACACACGACTCTCAAACTGGGGGCGGTGGTGAACTCTCGAGAGGAAGGGAAAGAGAGCCGTCTCACTTCAGATGGACTAGGGTTGGGGTGTCTCCCCTAGGTCGAAAATCAGAGACTTCTTTATAACTTGCTAAACTTCAAGTCTTGATTTTTTCTACTGTCCTAATGTAGAATACAATACTACTTCTCGTTTTGTTCTTTTGGGAGTCACAAGGTTTTATTTCCATAACTACCCAGAATCGCTCGTGAGGCGCTCGAAGGCGACTCGCGAGGCGACTCAGCTTTCCTACCCTAGCCACCGCCGTCGCCGCATGCAGGCCACCGGCGGAAGAGCTGGGCTCTCTCCTTTCGCTTGCCGCTCCGGCGACAGTAGGGAGGGGGATCCCGTTTTTGCATGGTAATTAGGGTTAGGAAGTTTTTGGTAGGGTGCGCCGTTGGGTGGTGGGAGCGGCGTTGTCCTTCATGGCGGCGTCTCGGAGTTGGTGGCACTGTGTGCTTGCCGATCTTTCAGATCGGTGGCTGTATGGTTCATGGATGGTGTCGGCGAGGCGGCGGCGACCCCATCAGATGGGTTTTTCCTCCTGCTCTGTCCCCGTTGCTGCGGCGTTGTCTCCGGCGCCATGGTGGAGCAGAGAGGATTCGTTCAGGAGTACGTGCAGACGGTGGTCTGCACTGGTGACAGCTGGAAGATGGTGCACCTTGTGGTGGGTTCGTGGTTGGAGGCTGACGGTTCTGGTTCCCTACTCCGACGTCGTCGTGCGGGGGTGCCAATGATAAAGTTCGATGGCTTGTCCGGGGTCGTGCTGCCCCGGTCTAATTCTTTCAACGACAATGGTTTATCCTATGGCAAACTACTTTGGAGGTCCGAAAGCTGATAATCAGCGATGGAGCCGCGTTGAGCTCGGGTGAAGAGGTGATTTGTCTATTTTTTCTTTGGTGGTTACTACGGTGGTGCCGAAGAAGATAGATAGGCGTTGGTTTGTCACATAGGTTTATCCTATCTTTTCAGATCTGTAAGATTGGTGTATACATACTTTGTATCTCGTCTTTATTTATTAATGAGAATCGTATTATCATGAAAAAAAGTTTTATTTCCATGAGGCGGCGAAAATTAAATGATCTTCTTCCTAAGTGGCGAAAATTTGGAGACCCAACGTGAGAACCAAGTTCACCGACTATGTCACGATCCAACGGTTCAGAGCATAGGCCCGTTATAGGGGCAGATATCGGGACGATCCATTGGGCTCAAGCAGCTGAATCAAGAAATCATCGCATCAAAAGTTCAAAACAAAGGAAAACACCACCTATCTGCTGAATCTTATGCTACGCTCCTAGCATGTGTTACGTCGAAATGCCCAGAACCCGCTATAGTTGCAGCTCGGCCCAGGTAGGCCTGTTTCTTTTTCTCCGTTTTTCTTTTTTAGCTATTCTTTTATATATTTTGTTCTTTTTTTTCAATCTTTTAACAAACACATATAATAAGTGATTTTTTGAATATCGTGAACATTTTCATGAACCACGCGAATATATTTTTGAACTTGCGAATAATTACATTTTCAATGCACGGACATTTTTAAAACTCGTCAACAATTATTTTGAACTGTATGAACATTATTTTCACTCGCAGATAACTACTATTCTCTAATTGTACTAACATTTTATCTTGTGAATTGACCCGTGCAAACATTTTTCGAACTAGTGAACAATTCTTTATAAGTTCGAACATTTTTTAATATACGGATGTGTGTTTCCTCTCTTACGAACTAATTTTAAATCCGTGAACAACATTTTTAACTATAAGAACAATTTTGTAAATTATTTAAAATGCGTATTACTCATGAGTATTTTTAAATTCAGTGCATTTTTATGTTTTTAATTTGTTTCCTACATTTCTACTATGGATTTGTTTGGGGAGAAAACCGGCCAACAAAGCGCACAATCAGAAGAAATTTTCTCCTCTCCCGTTCGCTAAAGTTGGCAAGCCAAATTCGTAGCTCCTATGTGGAAAGTCGACTTTTTGACACACGTTAAGCAGGAGCTCCTCTTTTCAGTTAAATCTAGTTTATGTTAGACAAATAGAACATCATTTACAAAGCTGTATCCACATATATAGGAAAAACCATAAACAAATAAAAAATATAAATTCTCGCTAAAACACAGTTGAATTCATCGTCACTGCAATGTCGAATATTTCACCCATTAAAGTACCTACAAAGACATGTAGACGATCAAATCATGTTGATTCGCTGCAATGGTAGACTGTGGCATGTGACAGGGATTGGCAACCGCGCTAGGTATGTTGATCATAAATTAGGGCGTTAAGAGCATCTCCAGGCTCCAGCATGCTTCTTTATTTTGAATCTCTAAAAACGTTTGAGGGACCGGAGAGAGAAGATAATTGCCCGTGTCTCCAGTAATGTCCTGAAAACAACTTCTAAATTTTCTTAGTGTTCATTGATATGAAAAATGTCCAAATTACATTTGAAATCTTGACAAAGATTTTCCGAACATGGTCCATGGTCTATGGTTACAACCACCAATACACTATTCGGTTGTGAGTGAACCCGGACCCTAGTTATCGGGTACCCGAAATAGGCGGTAGTAGAACTGGAAACTATGAAATGATGACCAATTCTAAAATAAAATGAATTACAAAGACTGAATTTCTGTCTTTAGACCGAAACACCCACCCCTAGGTGAATTCTACGTGCCTAAGCAAGCAAGCATGATTTAGTGCCCAGATTTAAGTATTTCTAGAGGAATATTGGAGAATTCCAATCCATATTTTTTTGGCAGGGGCTAACCAGTGGACTCAACTTGAGGCAATCATCCTTGGCATCAATCTCACGGATGGCCACGACACGGTGCAGTGGAACTTAGAACCTTCGGGACTGTTCTCAGTTAAGTTGATGTACAAGCGCTTGTCGCAAGGGGCGACGCGACGGTGGCTCACTTTCAGCAAATTTGGAAGGCCAAACTTCTTCTTACGATAAAAATCTTTTCATGCCAATTGGTTCTGGATCGTCTACCTAGTGGCCTGCAGCTTGCTACGCGGAGAGGCCCATCCGATGGAAAATGCGCCTTGTGTGGGTGATCGTGCGTCCCAGACAAAGGCCCACTTGGTGGCCCACGCAAAGCCCAAGAAGCCACGACTTGCAGTACAAGACAAAAATTCATGTAAACCTTACCTGGCTGCATATATAAAGCCAGGCAGGGGCACCCTTTAGGGACAGACTCATACACAACACAACAGATAAACACGCATAGCCATAGCGAGACCACATCTCACACCATCGCCAATACGGCCACCATGCAATATCATCATCATCAATACCGGATCAGACAAGCAGGATGTATGTCTTTACCTCACAATGAGGGCTGAACCTGGGTAAATTCTTTCTTGTCAGCTGACGGAACTACCAGCGCGCCAACTTCTCTCTCTATACGAAACTCTCGACCTTGGGATTTGCCGTGCTAACACCACGTGAGTGGCGCAAACGAGGATGCTACTCATATCTTTTTATTGTGTTCTCTTGCGTTTTTTGCGTGTAGTGTGCTGCGACGTGCCCTAGGGAGGGCATGGTGCCCAACAAACTTTGCTCAATTCTTTGCGATTTCTTCTTCTTTACGGAGTGCCCAGTGTCGCCTGTTGTGGGTGTTCTTCATTGCTCAATCATGGGCCCTGTGGCAGATCCGCAACAAGGGTGCCATCGTCCATCGAGGCAAAATTAATCAGACACCCTGCTGATGTAATTTTCAAAACCATGATTTTCCTGCAGGCATGGGCTCCTGCGCTAAAGCCAGAAGACCGAGAGGAGGCGGGCTGGCTAACTAATGAACTTAAGAAGATTCACGCCGAGATGCTTCCCAACCAGCCCTGATGTTCCGCTAGTTTTCTTTCTAGTTTGTTGGCTAAGCTGTATGTCAAGTGTGTCTCCTTACTTTGACGAAGTTGTATGCCGCAACATGTAATAACTTGGTGAACCTTAGGTTTTGTTAAGTCAAAGCTGGGCAATAAAAGCCCTTTTATCTAAAGAAAAAATCAACGATGAGAAAATCCAAAGAAAAAATGGTGATGTCATGTCCTGATAAGGTGGTAACTTCTGCAACAACAAGTTGTGGGTTTGGGAAGGAAAATGTTGTGCTTACACAAGTTACTTTCAGCTCCAGTTTACAGAGTCACTGAATCTTGAGTCAGATAAGTTAGGGGGCATATGTCCAAGTTTTTCATGCATTTTTTTAACTAAATCACAAACTGATAATAATTTTTTTTAAAGCACAAGCTTCCCACTTCAGGTGGAAGGGACTCGGGCTAGAGTTCCCAGCAATTGATTGATACTTTAAAAATTCCGATTAATTAAAATCAAAGAAAAAATAACCATTGGTCATGTTTGTAAATTTTGCTACATAAAATTTCTTTAGTCTGTGTTTTGCGACTAAAGACCCCGCAAAGGGCCCTGCTTTTTATTGAAAGCAAGGTACGGCCAATACACACTGGGGAAACCAGCGTAGCAAGTTAATACAATCACAACACAAAAGATAGGAAAAAGTAAAACAGCAAAGCTGCAACATCCGACGAGAGCAACCAACAACAAAGCAACAGAAAAACAACCGCTTTTTTTTTTTTGCAATAAAAACAACCGCTCTCGCCACCCACTAACTAGCCCTATCCAACACCTCTACGGGAACTAAGGATGAAGTGAGTTTAACACTGACACTCCACTCCTCTCTCTCGTTCCCCTGCTACGGTACATTAGAGCGGAAGAAAGGCGTTCCTGGTTTTCGCCGGTGAATCCGTCGTTTTCCTCCGTCTCCGGCGTCGCGAGGCGGGGGGAAGCTCCGGATCTCGACCGTGCGTGTAGATAGGTGTAGTTTGGTAGGGTTTCTCGTCTTCGTCATTGACATCGGGCTGGAGTTGGTGTCGGTGGCCATGAAGAATAAGGTCTCCCCCTCCTTGCTCCAGTCCGACGGCGCGGTCGTCGAGGAGGTAGTGGAGTTTGGTGTCTCCTTCTTGCAGGCGGTCGTCAGGACGCTGGTGGCTGGCGTGCGTGAAGGATTTTTGGTTCTCTTCTTCGTCCTCCTCGGCTGGATTTCGGTGATTCGCAGGGTCGCCGGAGCCAGGCCTTCCCTCCTCTGCTCGATCGGTCCTCGGTGGATTTCTTGCAGAGTTGGAGTTGGTCAAGGCCGATTCAAGAAACTCGCCTGCCCGATTTTCTGCTCTACAGATCGTCGAGTGAGTGGATGCCATCTTCTGTTGGCCGGCCGTGGCGGCGAGGGGCGGAAGAGGTGGTGCTGCTCTTCTTCGGTGCTGGCGGAGTGGCTCTCATGGCTTCCCCTCTGCTGGTTTGCTTGCGAGCTGCGCGTCTGGCGCTCTGCGTCTAGCCCGGCTCGACTGTCTGCTCAGGTCGGGGCGTGTCCCCCGCCGATGCTCCACCTTCGTCGCCAAGGTCTCGCCCTTGTTGGTGAGCGGCATATGCGGCGATCTCAACGGGAATCGATTCCCTATAGGCATGTGCAGATGATTCAGTCGTTTTCCTGCCTCCTCTCATCCTCCCCTGCGGTGGTGCGACGGCGAGGTCTTGGACGACGGCGGAAAAGATTAGTCAGAGCTCCCCAGGGGCGTGTGCGTAATTTTGTTTTTCTATGGTGTGGTTTCTATAAAAGAGGGACAACTGTGGCGTGTCTGGATATTTCCAGTGTAATCCAGTGCTTTCTTGTATAATGTATCCAGAGACGTTGTATCAAAAAAAAAAAAAAACTAAGGATGAAGTGCGTCGTCTTCGTAGCAGATTTCAGACGCTCCAGCATGATGCTCCAGTCCTTCCTACGCTTAGCCGGCACTAACAGAGTCCACTGCGAAAGAAGAGATATTGCCTTGTAGATATTAGTTCCAGGCGAGCTGCAAAGCTTGTTACTGAAAACATAATCATTCGTGTTAGCCAAATAGTCCACACCATCGAGCCAAACAAAGCCCACCCCAAGAAATTCTTGCTATTGCCAGGCATAGCAAGCCCCACCTCCAGAAAATCATCAATGCTAACTGGACGTATATCGAGCCAAATAGATACTAGTCTATGTTTTCGGTTGCGAGTCTAATCAGTACAACAAATAAGAGAGACTTGTACGTATATGTTGTGCATAAACTGTTCGTTTCCTCCGACGTTTATTCCGGATCGGAGGGAGTATTAAATTTCTAAGTTTTTTCTATTTCTGTGTTTTGTAATCGTGTGATCAAAAGAAATCCTTACGGTTTCTTCCGAACCAACTGAACCTCCAATAATCAGTCGCTTTTCTCCCCAAAAAATATACCTGCGTGCCAGCTCGTAGCTCGGCAGCTCACAGCTCGGATCCCACGACTCTACCCCCAAACCCAACGGCTCGCAGCCGCACCAACCACCGTCTCCCTCCTGCCCCAACCGCCGCCCTTCTCGCCTCCACCGGAGGAGCTGCTCCCCCCCGCAACTGGGCGGATCCCGCGAGGCGGAGGCGGAGATCCAGTAGCCAGTACTGCAGGGAGATTCCATGGCGGCGAGCGACGTGCCCATGAGCCCCGAGCTCGAGCAGGTCGACGGCGAGATCCAGGACATCTTCCGCGCCCTACAGTGAGCCAGATCTCTCTTCTTCTTTTCTTTCCCGCAATGTCAATCTTGTTGGTCTCAATTTCGTTCCGTAGTATTGCTTCCACCAAACGTTAGCTGTTGAACTGCGGGCTGCGCGCTGGCACCAGATTTCGCTTGCTTCCTTGCTGGGTAGATTGACTGTGGCGGGGGTTGTTTGCTGCAGGAATGGGTTCCAGAAGATAGACAAGATCAAGGACGCTAACAGGCAGTCCAAGCAGCTGGAGGAGCTCACTGGGAAGATGAGGGAGTGCAAGCGGTAGGTCTGCCTGAACACTGCCATGTGTCATGATGATGCACCATTGCTGTTCCTACTTGAACATGCAATTTTCAGATCCTCTGCATGTGGCATGATTAATTTTCGGAACCTCTTTACCTCTTTACCCGGAGAATATAGCATTGCTGAGTTCCTATGTGATTCCTTAAATTTATGTAAATACGCTGCAGCTTAATCAAAGAATTTGATCGTGTACTCAAAGATGAGGAGAAAAGAAATACTCCTGAGGTTAACAAGCAGCTAAATGACAAGAAGCAATTTATGGTTGGTAGTTTTCTTCATCGATGTCTTTGTTATTTCATGTTCCACACATGTATAATTTGTATGTTTGTGTGTTATGACAGATCAAAGAATTGAATTCCTATGTCACCTTGAGGAAGACGTGAGTACATGCTTCAATTTATGTATACATGTCCTGGAATGTCTACCGTCCCATATATCTCTTGGTGCTAATAGATGTGCTTTGCGAATCTTTATGGTGTTGCAGGTACCAAAGTAGCCTTGGTAACAAGAGGATTGAACTATTCGATGCTGGTAATGACCAGGTGGCTGAGGATAATGTTCAAATGGCATCAGGTGAAATTAGTTATCAGAATTTTGTGTTGTTATTGATCCGTGAATGTAAGGTTAACATTCTCATCCAAGCACATTATTTTTTTTGCAGAAATGTCAAATCAACAACTCATTGATTCTGGGACAAAACAAATGGACCAAACAGACCAAGCTATTGAGCGTTCTAAAATGGTGCACTGCAAACTTGAACTTTCGTTTTTTTTGTGGCACTCTTTGATAAGGAATTTATAGAAGGGTCAGAAAAATATGAAATTTATAGAAAGTTGTTTTTGTAGGTTGTTGCACAAACTGTTGAAGTCGGAGCTCAAACTGCTATAACTCTAACACAGCAAGTAAGTTTTCTGGAATAATGAAACCGCTGCACTTTCATTTGGATGTTTCTCGTTTTCAAGTATATTCTCAATGGGAGTTGGGATACTATATTGTACCCGTTTATGCTCAATAGATAGTTCAACTGTGCTTCCTATTCTATTTCTCCGTTTGAATTATCTATACAACTCTTCCTTAACCAAAAGAAACATTCATCTTTATTCAAGGAGCTTCTGTGAGGACTCTCGATCAATCTGTACATTCCTGAGCAAACTGAACTCAGTATTTAACAAGAGGACCAGAAAACCAGGACCAATGGATCTAAGTAAACTGGAGACCCTTTTTTAGATAGCTTGTAAAGCCCGTGTAGGTTCTGTAAACTTTAAGAAAATAGATTAAAGAATCTTGCTTCTTGATCTGATATAAGTTGCGGTTTGAAGGTCAGCGTTGATAAGTTTTATCTGTGAATAAAAATGTGTCATACCTAGCTCTCTTAAGTTATATATCACTTTTTTCAGACTGACCAAATGAAGAGAATTGGCAACGAGCTAGATTCCGTTCACTTCTCATTGAAGAAGGCTAGTCAAATGGTGAAAGAGATTGGTCGTCAGGTTCTCTCTCCCTGTCCTTACATGTCTTTGTTCGATTTGTGTGAAGAGAAAATCACAGGAACTTATATATTTGTTATTGCAGGTTGCAACTGACAAATGTATCATGGCATTTCTGTTTTTGATAGTTTGTGGTGTGATTGCAATCATTGTTGTCAAGGTATGATATGTACTGTGTTAGTGTTTGTATTGGACTTGAATATGATTAATTGGTTTAGGGTCTGTGTCTAGTTAAGAAACAAGCCACAGGCCGTCCAGGGAACTGAAATCAATGTGTAATCGGTAAAGTCAACTCTTCCAGTTAGCTAGTTTCCTAACAAGAGTATAAATTGGAGCTAAAATGTCCAGTGAAAAAGTGGGACTAACCAAAACCTACACAGTCACTGGTGAAGTCAGCACTTAGCTAAATTCCTTATAGGAGGATACATTGGAGAGAAAATATCCAATGAAAAGGCGGGGATAACTTAGTAAAGATAAAACAACACTATATCACATCAATTTTGAGAAAAAAAGTTGTGGAAGCCAAATCCCCTCTAGGGAGTCGGCCTCCTGCACCTATGTAATTTCCTGATAAGAATATAATTGGAGATAAAATGTCCCATGACAAGTGGGAACCTCGTTTGGATGGTAACATTAAAACCAAAATAAAATGTCACATGACAAGTGGAAACCTCATTACGTTAGTAACATTAAAACAAAGCTCAGCAATTCAATGTTTGGGAAATAAATGTTGGCAAACTTGACATCTCCTCTTTAGCAGCTGAAGTAAATCTATTGATAATTGACATTAATGAATTTGTATAATTGCATGCATGCACACTGCTTTTGTCTCTGTTGTGAAGCCATGATATGTTATTTCTTGATTTGGATATTACATCACCTGCTAGTTTTTCTACTTGTGTAACCCGTAACCCGTACTTGTCTTTCTCGCAGATCGTCAACCCACATAACAAAAGCATCCCAGACATCCCAGGACTGGCACCTCCTGCGCCCCCATCGCAGAACCGGAAACTGCTATCCATCGACACTTTTGGAATGCTTTGAGCATTTGGGAATGGAAGTCTGGCGCAGTGCAGATCTCTTCTCTTCCGCAGAAGCCAGAACCCACACTGTTGGCTGTCCCATTTGTGCTTGTATAGTGTCCGTGCGTGTAATTTTCTTCGATTGGTTCATTCTTTCCACATCAGCGGTGTTAGTTTCAGATTACTAGTAGCACTTTGATTGTGTGGTGTTTGCACATCGCCTTGCTTTCTTGGTTGTGTATATGCGTAGTGGTGTGAATTATGAGATCAATGTTGTCCATTTGTTATCCTGGCCTGTGTGAATTATAAGCACGTGGATGTTTGAGTATTCAGTTAGCTCGGATACCTTTGGGACTGGACTAATAGTGCAGCGCCTTAACACGGCCGAGGACGCTCGCTCAGGAGTTCTGTAAAGGAAGGGCAAAAATGTAAAAATCAAATGTTTAGTGGCAGTTCAAGCACCTGGAGTCCTGGACTAAACATAAGTTCCCCAGAGGCTAGCAGGGATCATCGAGGAATTCATCAATGCAAGCTCTAGTTTTTTTTGAGAGTGCAAGCTCTATTAGAAGTGTTTAACATAGAATGTTTTTTTTTTTTTGCGGAAAGACAAAGTTGGCATTAATCCAGAATCCTTACAGGACAGACCTTAGAAAAAAAGAAAATTACAACCGAGTCCTTATGGATAACGAAGACGCCGTCGACGAAGAAGACATGCCGCTGGCGCGCCGCCGCCGCTCCGCCATTGCAACCTTGGATCAGCAGGAGTCCCGTGGCAGACGGGAAGTCAACGAACCTCGAACCCCGCGAAGGACCTCCATCTTGCGTCGTCGCCATCATCTTCCGACTGGATTTGGCCACCTCCATCTTCATGAAGCTCAACCGCCGGATCCGCCGCACACGGGCTCCGGCCCGGGAAGACGGCGCACGGCACCTCCACCGAGGTACGAGCGCCGGAGAGGAAGCAGAGAAGCAGCCGGCCTCCACGGAGACCAACCACCGGAGGAGATCCCTGCCACCGCAAACCACCTCACCAGCAACACCTACTCCTCCATCGCATCGCCGGAGAGGAACACACTCACACCTAGCTATGTACAGGTGAGATCCGCGGTTCCCCCACCCTCCCGCCGCCGGAGCGGCCGGCGGAGGGAGGGAGAACCGGCGAATCGCCGCCGGCGAACTGGAGCGAGCGGAGAGTTTCAGAAATCGCCCTCCCTACTGTAGCGGGGGAGGGGAACGACCAAGGTTTCGTTCTGCTGAGTGTTAACATAGAATGTCTTTTGATCATGTGGCATACATGATTAGCAAATAAAACCTGAGAATGTCCCAATTTTGTACGGCACCGAAACCGATGAAGCTGAGGCTAGGAATTTTTTTTTTTAACGGGATGAGCCCGGCTCAAAGCTGCATTTCATTGACTGCGGTGAGGGTACAAGTTACATTAGGACCCAACAAACATGGAAATTACAGACCAGTCCCTATCTATTGCAAGAAAAACCTGCAACTAATAATATTGAAAAAGCAATCAGTCCTCCTTCACCGTCGAAGCAGAGAGGACCACAGCGGTGGCCTTCTTCGTTGGTGCCGGGGACGGAGCCACTTGCCATCGGGAGGAATGTATACTTGCACTATGTCATTTTATTAACGATGGATGCTTGAAATATGCATCTTTGCTTGTGAATTTTGTGAGAGAAATCGAAAACGGGACACTTGTTCAGACATTTAGTGGATGCCATTGTACCCATGTGTACGGACACCCACAAACGGACACAACAGACATATATATATGGACACTTTGGGGTGCCCTTGGATGACATTGTACCCATGTGTCCAGACACCCCAAACAGACACAATTTGTGAAAATCTGGACATTACTTGGGGGTGCCCTTACAGACTCAGCTACAGAAGATTTTGTGTGCGGACAAATGTACGGACACACTCCAAACAGACAAGATTTGGGGAAATTTACAAAATATACGCACCTTCTAAAATGTACGGTCACACTCCAAACCGACTAAGGGGGTGTTGCTTAGAGTCGGCCACACCACATAAATTTGATCGCAAAAATATCTTTTCCTGGTGGATAGGCGGGATATTGTTGTGATCTATCTTCCATCTTGCATTCCATGGTGGACGACCTGTTGGCAATTTTGAACAGTTTTTTTTTTTTTTGACTTGCAATTTTGAACAGCTTTGGGCCCAAGCGTAGAGCGCTCGAGTTCCAATTCATCTATCTTTGCTAAACTTGTGCACTGGCAGTCTCCAATTGTGATTGTGGTATACAAGCACGGAAGAGGGCCATGTTTGCTTTGTTGCACGAGAGGTCAGAGCCCGCCCATGCATGCGTCGGGTTTGTTAGACGGAAGGCTCGAAATGAGACCGATTTTAAATTAACGAAGCTAACAATCGGCCAGAAGTTACCATGCTCCGAGTTTGTTGATTATACATTACAGTAGTCGTTTCTGTTTGAAAAAACCTGTTGTTTAGAGTCGGACACACCACATAAATTTGATAGAAAAACTTTTTTTCCTTAATATAAGTCGAGAATGAAATGTTTATTCAGGCCCATGACACCTGTTACGGATACAACTCTCTCAGTAACAAATTACAATGTGGCCATCTCACTACACCAACAGCAGAGAAACAACATGCTTCAAGTAAATTAACGAAATTCAACGAATGAATTTTACACGGACAGATGCTGCAACTTAAACGGTCAAGAGATAAAAAACAGAATGCGCGCACGTTCAAATGTTTACTTCACATGTAGTGGCCGGCAATCTTATTTGTTGACGACCCTGCAGTTCTTCCTGATCTCGCCGTTCTTCTTGGTCTTGAGCTCGATGGCCGACATCTTGATCATCGCCTTGGCAAACTTCTTCTCCCACACCTCGGGGTGAATGGCATTCTGGTACACCTTCTTCGCCGTCAGGGTCGATGTTACCAGCTCCGCGTCGGAGTGGAAGAGAACATTGCGCTTGCGCAGGTTCAAGTAGTACTGGTTGTCCAACTGGCCTGGTGTCACGATGTCCTGCACCACAACGGGGTCATTGGTGATGTTGGGGCTCAGCGGGCACCTCTTCTGCAGCACGGCGGAGAGAGCGGCGTTCATGTTCGAGGGGTTGGGTGGGAGACGGTCGATGAAGGAGGAGCAGTGGGAGATCCCGATGGAGTGCGCGCCGGAGAGCACCACGAGGTCGTCCTCGTTCATGTTCTTGACCTTGAAGCTGTCGACGAGCTGCGAGAGGTTGAAGACCGGCGGGGGGAGGAAGTCGAGAGCCTCGCTCTCGAGCGACACGAATCCGTCGAACCGTCCCGACGGGAGGTCGTACTTGATCTTGGAACCGCTGAGGAAGACGGCGGAGTCGCGGGCCGCGAAGGCGAGGACGTCGGCGCAGGAGACCTTGCCGGGGCAGTACTTCTCGAGCGCCGCCTTGGCCGCGTCGACCACCTCGAAGCCGCGCAGGCTGGGGAAGTTGGGCGGGCTGAGCTTCTCTGGCCGCGGGTTCGCCGGCGTCGGGTCCAGCAGCACCGAACCGTCACAGCCCTGCAATGCGCCAACATTAACCACATGCACGAGCAACAAAGCCATGAGCAGCAAGTTGGGCACGTACCTGGACGAAGCAGTCGTGGAAGGCCATCCGGATGAGGCCGGCGCCGAGGCCGGGTTGCTTTTTGAGGGCCTTTTCAACGACCGTCTTGACGATGTACTCCGCGGCGGGGCACGTCTTCTTGTAGTAGCCGACCTTCAGCGCCGCCTCCGCACCCTGGCATGCCGCCGCCAGGAGCAGCAGGCTCGACACCCAGATCATGGCCACCCTGCTTGCCATCTTTCTTGAGCTCGATCCACCTGCTTTGCAAGAGACTGGAAATGAAAGCTAGCTGCTGTGTGGTTGAGGTGTGGAGACGCTGCTCCTCTGCACGTCCATTTATACCCGCTGGGTGGAGTCAGAGGGCTGGGACTCGGGAAGAAGAATTAGCAGCCAGGGTTTGTCTTGTCTGTATTACTTAATCAGGAGGCTGCATGTTCTCTACGGGCGCAGCGAACATGCGAACACAACTCAGCATGCATATTATCTAGGAGGATGAACGTATAGTGATGCAGGCATGTGAAGTGTGCACATCTGTCTGGCCTGGTAGTTCGGGGATGATTGGGTTTTTAGCTGGGATGTTCTCGGGGCAGGGTGGATGTTAACATTATTTCCCAAGTGGAGTTTAGCTAACACGTTAATTTGGTCCGAACCACTAATTCATCTCTGTACCATTTCCAACTTCTAATTAAAAAACGAAGCCCTGATTAAACTTTCGTCACGGAGGTCCGGCTCCGGCAGCCACTAACCCTCGCCGCCTGTCAAATAAGACAATAGGCAACCCTGTCAATCTGTCATTGGTGACTCTGGCCTACCTACCCATCATTGACAGGCCTTTAATCACCAGAACATAATGCATGCGCAAATAAAATGGAAACCTACTAATGAAACATATCCCAAGGAGCAATCAGTTTGCCTGTTTTCGTTGCCACTTTGGCTCACTCTTATAAGAGATGAGAAAATCTAATCGAAACTTATCAAATGGAGGAGATAGTCAGTTGGTATGGTGCCACTTTGGCAGTAAACTCTAGTGAGAGCGCTCCCAATCAACGTACCGTCAGTTGCTTCACGCATCATAACTCATACACATGTGCAGCCTCGACCAAGGCCTGACTACATAAAACACATAGCTCACACAGATATATACAAGTAGTCCTGCATATCACATTAGTTAGATACAAAAGGTTGCCGGGCAACAGCAGCAAGCTCTCTTGCACACCATGCGGGGACGAACAAACTTGCATGTTCGATCTCATCTGCCAACCACGTTTCTCACAAATTAGCTAAGAAAATGCAAATAAAACCTAAAACCCCAAGCTAAGGAGAAGTTTATTCAGCTGGCGGTGCGACTATAGGAGAGGCATCGCACAGGGCCTCATATCTTCCTCTTCCGACAACAGATCGCTGAAAATGGGATCAGCAAGACAGTCTCTAGCAGAATCGCATGCGGAAAGCCGTTTCCTGAACGACCGGAGCTCCCTCTCGTCTTTGGTGGTGCAGGTCTAGTAAAGTGTTCACAAAGTTAGAGAATCTCGCAAATTTGATTTTCCGGAAACGAAAAGATACATACAAACGCAGGAATTATCAGAAAACTGACTGACCTCGTATTTCTTCTGTAGCACAATATCGACAAGGTAAATTAACCAGACAACGTTTGTCCGTGGGAAGCTGCAATAACGAGTACAGGATCAGAACCTGTTGGGCCGGCAATTTTTTTTAGTTCAGAAGTAATAGCTAATCCATTTATAATCTCATACTCCCTCCGTCCCAAAATAAGTGTCTTAAATTTGTACAAAAGTGGATGTATCTATACATGTTTCAAGTCTAGATACATCCACTTTTTGGCAAATCTAAGACAGTTATTTGTGGACGGAGGGAGTATTTTGTTTTCTGGTTTCACTTACTGATAGCTGATTACGCATTTATGCACAATATTTTTGCAAGTGAAGAGCCATTATGAATTTATGATCATTTATGTTCCATTGAAAACAAGAACATGCTACAAGCTACGGACGTTTGTAAGTAACGATTAAGGTAGGTCTGGATCCCAAATCCATGCCAATGAGACAGCTATTGGCATGTATTTGGTGAAGAGAACTCTGCTGTCATATATAAATTTACCTGCCCTCCCAGCATTCCTTGGTAATTTGTTTCATTTTCCGATAAGTTTCTGCCTGCATATATGAGAACCATGCGTTAAAATAGATGTAGATGGGTCCATGGGAATCCTAATAACGATCATCTGAAACCTGCTTGTCTCCTTTTCGTCCTTTAAATAAGTCAGGGTCCTCAGATAGGTCAAAAAAGAGAACGGCATCCCCTGGAGATTAAAATTACAAAAAAAAAAGGTTACCAAGGTAACGGGAACAAATAAGGAGCAATATAATTTTCTTGAATATTCCACCGCCACGTTGCTCTAAGGGAAAACGGTACAGTTTCAAAAGTTAAATTTAATTGTATGTCATCTGGCATGCAAACTTTTAACTGTTGTGAAGGTAAGTATCCGGTTCTTAACAAATTATCCTGGTGACAACAATCCCTCTTCATGAATTTCAACTACAGTATGCAGAAAATCATTCCAATCAAGGGACAATTATCCTACATGAGTCATATCTTGCCTTGTAACTATCTGCAAAGAACTCTATACCAACTCGTTCAACAAACTTGGACAATTCACCAGTTTGTCATGTGCACCCTTTGTGGATTTCTTGGACCAACTTAAAACTAATGGGACCACTAAGTATTTGTAATTTCGTTGTATCATTACCGCAATTTGGTTTTCTAATGGCCAGAATAGTTCTTTTTTTTTCTTCGAAATGGAGAGTGTACCCCCAGCTCTGCATCCAAAGGATGCACACAGCCGAAAAGGTAAAAAACCCTCACTGGTTTCACTCTTTTTGCATAGTTCTACTGCAGAGCAGTGACAGACAGCACAAAGAATATAAGCACGATGTATTCCAAACGAAAAGGCCAATGTAAGCACCTGTATTGATCCGAGAAAGAGTGAAATCAATTATGGAGACGCTCAACCCAAAAGTTCTAGCACAAATCTCTTCCCTTGAAGAGTAACGGTCATTGTATGATTCTTGTCTGCCATTTCATCTCGAGCCAAGAGAATATTACCCCTGCCATGCACGTCATGCTAGTAAGTAACCGTTAATAGCTAAAACTGCAAAGCAACAAGAAATAATAACATGGAACCGTAGGCTATAGACATCGGTAAGAAACAGGGCTGTTAGGACAAACCAATGCAAATCTCGATGTTCAAATTCGCAGGCACTTTCAGCTACAGCTAAGGAGGCAGTGACCTGCATCAAGAAAGTTATTAGATACCTCACAACTTTGTAGCTAAAGTAAAATGTCAAAGCTTAGAAAATGCCAAGTGCATACTTGAAGCAGTAAACTGCGAGCCTCATTGTAGTCGAGTAAAGAGAATTTTTCAAGGTCTCTCCCGCCATCAGCTTGTACGAAGATAATATAACACTGAAAAAAAGTTACTTGTGTGAGGGTTGGTAATTGAGAAACATGGTCCTCGGTTCTTGTTGATGCTCCACCATAATGAATGAGTGACAACTGACAAGTGCTCTATTCAACCTAGGCTCTTACCTGATCTTTTGCAAAATCATTTGGATGATCATTCTCAGATCCATATTTGGCATCCCAATCTTCCCAAGCACTAACCAGTGAAGGGTCATATGGTCCCTGACAGACCCAAAAGCTGCAAATACACAAAATTGAGGACCATACGGAAATACCCAAAAACTATTATGCACGATCATGTGCAGACCAAATCAAACATCTTACTTGTTATGTCAGACAGGCTTAATCACTTTTAATGATATTTAGAAAACATAATTATAACATCTTGAAGGTATGACATACAAAGTCTTCAAAGAACAGAGTGCTATATGTGCAGTAAGATTGTATGTGTGCAATTTTTCCACAGCAAGCATGACGAAGGGACATACTCTTTAGTTTCAATGAAACCATTACATGAATACTCTTTCCCCTTATCCCCCCGGTCCCTCTTAGGTTATTGAGTGTTAGACAAAGCAAAGCTTCCTCAAGTACTTCTTCCGATCTCTACAAAACAGAACCATCTAATGAGTAGCAGAACATTTCAGAGTGGACAACAATACAGATGAATGAAATAAACCTTCTGAGTCTCTCCATTGACCAATGAATCTCCATCGAAGGGAACCACTTTACAGACAGTGCTTCCAGCTCTGTAGGCCTCCCCATAAGTTCCTTCGCCAAGCTTTACTATGCTGCTTAACTTACTGTTTGCGCAGAAATCTTTGTTAAGTGATAAATAAAAGCAACATTGTAGGTAAATAAAAACTGCTGTTTTGTTTTTTCCACTTAACTCATTTTTAACATGTTATGATTCTTCGAACTGCACAATAAAACAGAGTAGACAAAAAATTACGTGGACGGTTGAAACACGTACCAGTAAGTAGAAAGAACTTCTGCTAAAGTAGCTGGTACAGATTGCCCGCAAACCATGAGAAGTTGTGCAAAGGCAGTCAGAGCTTCACCACTTAATGGTGGAATGCTGGTGCGGGTGGGTTCCTCCTGAATCGTAAGTTCACCAAAGGATGCGTCAATGCTGGTTTCGCCTGAAATGTTCTTTAAATTGTTGATTGTCCTTCTTGTAGGGTGCATCCCTGACTCTCTATCCTTTTCAGGGGTTTTAAAAATCTTGCCGGAATAATTATCGTACTGCAGTTACTGAGGACTGATGGTACGAGTGGGGTCTCCATAATATCAAACAAGGGACTGGATGTTGCATATCTTGCAATCTTGGAGATTTTCCACCTCTCCAATATTGCAGACAGATCATGCACGATGATATTCTGCTCTATTCCTCTAGTCCAAGTGCCAAAGTTCTTGGGCGAAGGACTCTCTTCCATCAACTCATAAGCATCTACTTCTTCAAAATAAGCTTTTTCTTTCCTCAAGTCGGGTGGCCCCCCAAGAGTTTTTTTCTGTAATAGAGAAAAGCAAGCTTAAAAGGCAAACAACTTTATCTTTGTCAGAAAATATGCCTGAAAAATGTTAGCCGTACCACTCTGTTACATGGTTTTGGTGGCCGTTTGAGTGCTCCGCAGGGTTTCTGTTGAGGCTGGATATTTGTGCCAGGAGCAAAAAATATACTTTCCCGCCCTCTATCAAGTTTCACCAATATAATTTAACAGAAAAACTGTTAGAGATCCATAGTACTAACTTTCAGTAATTAATGTGAAAATCTTTGACAAGGAAAAAAGAAGATAATGCACACGAAGTACAAGCTGAGGAAACAAAATTGTCCACCCTCATGTAATCTATTGCGAATTACAGGTGACAGGTTGACATCATGCCAGGTGACAAATAGATTACTATTTTCCAATTTGTTTGATGCAGAAAAAAGTGTAACAGTAAGCCCAGTTCAGTTGACTAGGGGAGTGGATGCACAATCCCACAAGGGTTCAAGGCTCAAATTTGGGTAATAATTCTTCTCTATTAACCGAACACATAGTTCCTCTTGCAAGTTCCTTAAGAAATGCCCAACGTAACTTAAGTTCAAAAGAACACACAACATATTTTCAGTTTAAAAGACCATATGAACTGTAAAAAAATTATGAACAATAATTTTCTGAAACGAAACACAAATACAAATAATCATACCAAAAGTTTCCAATCATGATAATGCATGCCGCCTACGTAGCTAAAATTGATATTGTTTCAGATAAGTGTTTGAACCAGCTTAGTTGTGCCACTTAAGTACGTTTATCCATTAGTTAAACAGTAGCTATGACATCGAGGGACCTAAAACTTGTTACACAGCTTGAAAATTAAAACATCAGAAATCAAGGTAATTTCAAAGTACAAAGTAATGACATACATAATAACATGATTCACAACTTTAACTCTAAGATAAAGATCAGTCATTCACGGAAAAGAGAGGTAAATTTGATAAGGCAAAAACATACTAAAGCTGCTGTAAAGTGTAAAAACTAGTGCTATGAGGGAGCCCATGAAGCATAGCAATCTAACAATTTCAACTTCATAATGACAAAAAATACTTGAGATATTAATGACAGTTCCTGAGTCCTGACATATAGACTATAATATGCCTGATTCAGAGAACCGAGCAATGCTTGGTTTGCTAAAGCGCGCGTCTGCATGCTCACTCACTCGCGCTCACGGCCCATCCTCCCCAAGGTGCCTCACTTCTTAAGAAAGTGCACTGGGTGCTAGTGCCCATAGGTCAAAGTTTTTTATAAGATACCTGATTCGCTAACATTGCAATGTTTTTTATTAAACACCAAAAAATCCACCAAATTTCTTGCTCTACAATAAAAAAAGAAAGAGAAGAGAAACACATCCACATTTGGATTCAAACACCACTGAAGCACATCAAAAAAATTATGCATCGGATTGCTAGAGGGAAAATAAAAACCTTAACCACATTCTAACTCATTTGAAGGGCAACTCCAGGGACGAAACAAGCCTTTACTTGTTTTCAAACTAAAACAAGTAAAATACACGCCACAGACTGAAAGAAATGTAGTTCCGCGCAACGATTCCAACAGCCAAACACATCCGTGAAATGCCACAGGCTGAACGAAATGGAGCTCCGCACGAAGGCACGCACCTGATGGAGAGCGACCGGTTCCAGCTGTTCCTCCGGATCGGCGCGAAGCTCGGCCGGTTCTCGCCAGCCGCCAAGCTGACTCTCCTGAGCGGCAGCAAAAACACGGTGGGGATCAGCGAAACCCTAGCACCGACCAAATCCCCCCTCAAGGTCGGGAGCACGGCACTTACGCATCCGCGTTCCTCTGCCGCGAGGCCTCCTGCGCCCGGCGGCGCACGTACACCGCACGGATGTGAGCCCCTCCACCGCCGCCGCCGCCGCCGCTGGCCAAGATCTCCGACCAAGCGTCGTCGCCGCGAGCGCCTGCGGGGAGAGAGCGCGATTGGGTCAGTAAGGGGTTGGCGGGGCGCGATTGGTGCGGCCAGGGTTTGGGGTTTGTACCTTGCTGTGATGCCATGGCCATGGGGCTTCGCCTTGAAGAGGAGAGGGGAAGGGGACTGTGGAATCTGGGCGCGGAAGACGAGGGCTCAGAGTGAGGCGAGAGAGTTTGAATTTTGAGGTCGGCTTCTCCGGCCGTTGCAAAAGCGGCGGCGCAGTAAATGGGGTAAAATGCCTTCAGCACTTGCCCATTCTTGTACTGTACCCTGTTTACCGTGTCCGGTCTTGTGAAATCCAAAATACCCAACGGAATAACGAAAAGCATGACACATATGGTTTCTTTCATGTAGAAAAAATATGAATCGTTTTCTGTCCCTCCATCCTTTTCGACCGTTCATGATATAGTGTTGTCGTTGCTTTAAAATTCTTTCATCTTTAATTTCAAAAAAAAAAAAAATCTTTCATCTTTCCTTACTCCCAGACCAATAAAATAGTACTCACACACCGCACGAAATGACGGTGTATTGTGTATAATATACAAATGAAACGGTTTCTACCTAGTGCGAGAAATGATGGTGTATCGGATTTCATACATACAATGAAAAATGCGTACTGCGCTGCGAAAATTTGTGTCACGTTATTCTTTAACCTCATCCCTCACTCCCGCTGAGCTCGATCTATAAAACAGTGCTCACACACTACAAGAAATGGCGGCATATTTTATGTTTAAAATAAAAATGAAATGGTTCTTACCTAGTGCGCGAAATGATGGTGTATCAGATTTCTTACAGACAATGAGTACACTGCAGCGACAATTTGTGTCTCTCATTATTCTTTAACCGCGACAAAGGTGTAACGCTTTTGTGACCACGAGATGTACGGTAAACAAACATGGTGTACATCGGAGAAAATAAAACTAACAGAAATACCCGATTAACTAAAATATTTTCTTCTTAACTTATCTTATATTATTGTGATATGCACATTGCTCAATGGTGACTTGCATCCTACAAATTTAATTTCAACACATGCTTATTATGAACCCAGGGTCACTTCTGAACTATGTTGGCTATTAGACATCAGTTCACCTATGACCAAGCTTATGGAAAAAAAAACATGGCGGAGCACCCCGCATTCCTGCAAGCATCTCTCACCAACAAGGAC
The DNA here is from genome assembly GCA_947311845.1 of Poa pratensis. Taxonomy (NCBI): domain Eukaryota; kingdom Viridiplantae; phylum Streptophyta; class Magnoliopsida; order Poales; family Poaceae; genus Poa; species Poa pratensis. The sequence continues at coordinate 44,448,580 of CAMZMU010000052.1, forward strand.
TTTCATGTCAAATGGAGATGAGGACAGTAATTCAGTAGAAAGTACATAGTATCCTTCATATGCTCGAATTAATACAGCTAGCGCCTCCAAATGCTTTACGAACGCACTAAAAGCATAGGATTCAACATAATGAATTTTGGGAGTGAATAGCAAAAACTACCACTTTGAAGGCCAAATTTACGTACCAAATCATACCACTTTTGGTTCTGCCAACCAAAATCTAGTACTTCACGCGCAAGTTTTCTTAGATCACTCAAATCAGCGACTGAGAGGCAATTGACAGCGATTCTTATAGCGGGTCTCACCAGTCAAGCTGGCGTGGCACATGTCAAAATAACTGTTGGGTGAGGTGGACGTGGGTCCTACATGTCAAACTCCCATCTCTTTAACCCCCCTCTCTCTTTCTCAAACCCGTTGACCGTGCCGGTGGAGAGCAGCTGCGCCGCGACCGAGCGGAGCGAGGCACGCCCGCGAAGTAGTGCGGCTCGCATAGGAGCGAGGTGGAGGTGCTCGTATGTGTCGCTATCGACCGGAGCACATGATGACTTGCAGTGTACGGCTTGACTGAACCGGGATACTTTAACAACATAGTTCAGGACAGTAAATGGTTGTCTTTTATGTTTTATCTACAACAAATATGTGTCAAGAAAAATATGGCATACATTTTTGGTTTATACCAAAATTATCATTCTTAGATATTGAAGAAATTAAATTACAGGAATTTAGAATGCCAAAAAAAAACTACCGTCTGTAATTGGCATTCTTAGTTGGTGACTAATTAACCAGTAGTATCATGAACTATATGTCTATACGTGTGGTGACCACACACGGGATCTGAGATGCGGCTCTCCCGTGACTCCGTGGGCGGCGGCGCCGTCGCCCGCTCCTGCCGGCGTGCTCCGGCCACCTCTGGCGCCGGTGAGGAGCGGATCTGCTCCGTCTAGTCGTGCTCTACCCCGCTGTCCAGTTCGATTTGGATCCGCCTCGCTCCTGTGGCCGCGCTCAGCAGTTCCCCGAGCGTGGATTTCGGCCGCCACGTCCAGGCTGTGCTCCGGCATGTCCACGGTCCCCTCCGCTGGGCGTTGTGCGCTCCGTGCCGGGGTGCTCGGACCGTGATGTAGGATGGAGCCCTCGCTGACGCTCGCGCTCGCGGTCACGCCGCCGCCGCCTCGGCAGCTCCCTCCTCCGCCTTTCCGGCCGGTGCGCATCTCGCCACGCTCCCCTTGGTCCCTCTCGGCGGAGCAACGGCTGCTATTGCAGTCGTCCGTCCTCGTCTCAAGCCATGCTCCTGCTCCTGCCCCGGCTGCTCCTGCTCCATCTCCGTCGGCCTCTCCGCCGCGGCCATCTTGGGCGTCTGTGGCTGACTCGGAGGAGGTGCCGGACTCCGCATCTCCTTCCCCTCGTCTTGGTGGTGCAACTCAGGCCGACGTCATCGATCCTCCGCTGCGGCTGTGCTCCACCATCACAGCTCCGCCTTCCTTCCTGCTCCGGGACTCTGAGGAAGAAGGCATTTGCCCGTCCTGACGCGCCGTCTCTCCGCCTGGGGATGAACGACCATGGATTGGCGTCTCTCGGCAGTGCCGCCCGCGTAATGGCATGCTATCTGACCGTGATGATGACGTTGCAGGTCGGCCCGCGCCGCGTTGCCGCATCGAGCAAAAGCAAGCCAGCTGATACGTCTCAAACGTATCTATAATTTTTTATATTCCATGCTGATATTATACCAATTGTTACATGTTTTGCATCCACTTTATATCACTTTTATATTTTTTTGGGACTAACCTATTAACAAGATGCCGCAGTGCTAGTTCCTGTTTTCTGCTGTTTTTGTATTCCAGAAAAGCTAGTCAGGAAATATTCTCGGAATTGGACGAAAATTCACGGAGGCACCTATTTTATCAGAACACCTGAAAGTCCAAAGGAGCAACGAAGAAGAGCCACGAGGGCCCCACACGCACCCAGGGCGCGGGCCCCCCCTGGCGCGCCGAGGCCATGTGTGGGCCCCTCGGGGCTCTCCAGCCGCCGCCCTTTCATCTACTTATTTCCCCGATGCGAAAACCCTAAGTACCCGAGCCATATTCCACGAAAAGTTACAGAGGCGCCGCCGTCATCAACCCTAGCTCGGGAGGGTCCAGAACCTCTTCTCGGCACTCTGCCGGAGAGGGGAATCATCATCGGAGGGCTCTACATCACCATGCCTGCCTCCGGAGTGATGCGTGAGTAGTTCATCCTTGAACTACGGGTCCATAGCAGTAGCTAGATGGTTGTCTCTCCACTTTGCGCCATCATGTTTAGATCTTGTGAGCTGCCTAACATGATCAAGATCATCTTATTGTGCTATATGTTGTGTTTGCTGGGATCCGATGAATATTGAATACTATGTCAAGTTGATTATCAATCTATCTTATATGTTATTTATGATCTTGCATGCTTTCCGTTACTAGTAGATGCTTTGGCCAAGTAGATGCTTGTAACTCCAAGAGAGAGTATTTATGCTAGATAGTGGGTTCATGCCTCCGGTAATCTGGGAGAGTGACAGCAACTTGTAAGATTGTTGGATGTGCTGTTGCCACTAGGGATAAAATAACCGATACTTAGCTTAAGGGTGCGCCGTTAGGTCTAATACATTTGTTTACATTACGCACATTACTTAATGCGATTATCCGTTGCTTGCAACTTAATACCAACGGGGAACTCGGATGACAACCTGGCGGTGGATTATTAGTCATAGACGCTGTTGGATAACGGTCTATGTATTTTGTCGTAATGCCCACATGAATATCATAATAGTCATCATGTCATATATATGCATTGTCATGCGCTCAATATTTTATCAATTGTCCAGCTGTAATTTGTTCACCCAGCATGTTAGATATCTTTTATGGAGAGACACCACTAGTGAACTGTGGACCCCGGTCCATTCTTTTACACTGATTAATAAAACCAACTGCAAAATTGTTCCTTTTCATTCTCTGGAATTTACTACTGTTTTCCACACCATACGTTTAATCTTTTATTTTCAGCAAGCCGGTGAGATTGACAACCTCACTGTTTCGTTGGGGCAAAGTATTTTGATGTGTTGTGTGCAGGTTTCACGTCAGCGCCGGATTCGCTGGTGTTGCGCCACATCATATTTTGCCGTTGACAACCTTCATAAGTGCTACTGCTCCTACTGGTTCGATAACCTTGGTTTCATACTGAGGGAAAACTTGCTGCTGAATTACATCATACCTTCCTCTTGGGGTGCCCCAACGGAAATATCACCAGCCTCCTTCGCTTCCTTAGCAAGATAAAGGGGAAGTGCCCTAGATGCCTTGCACCCCCACATCGCAACTCCAAGTGCACAGGCAAGATCCGTTATCTCTCATGCGACGAGTCCGGCCACCGCGAGCGCTTCTGCCCTCGTCGTCGCAATTCGAAGCCTCCTGTTTGTCATGCTGCTCGTGCTAGCAACATGGATCGGGCTACGTCTTCCCCAGCCGCCCAAGGTGCCCGTTCTTGGGCCGAGATTGTTGCACCTCCTCTGCCTCGCGAAAGCCGTATTGACCTCAACGTTGATGTCACCGGTGGTGGCCGGCACGAGCGTCGGGACAATGCTTCCGTGGGCCATGACCGGTCGCGCTGCACGCGGACACCCTCCCCTCTTGGGTGTCGCCGTGCTGCCTCACTGGCCCGTGCCGATGTCGCTACCATGGAGCTTCACCACGCCCTTGCCGAGCACGGGCGCCTCCTTCGCGATGACCTCAACACCGCTCTAGATAAGGCCCTTCAGCCGTTAAAGGAGGATGTTGCTGCTTTGCGCTCCTTGCTTGGCTGCGCTTACTCGTTCCTAGAGCGTGCGGAGGAGCTCGTTGCCAGACTCGACATCGCCTCGCCAGAGTTGGAGCGTGCCCCCCTCCCGTGTTCTCCTGCCGAGGGGCCTCTCCCTCCTGTGATTGTGGTTGCTGGGCCACCGTGTGCTGTTGTCGGGCTAGCTGGGACCCATGACTCGATGCCTCTACATGGAGGGCATGAAGCCTAGAACGAGTGTACGCCGATCGCCGAGGACGCCTCCCCGACGTTCACCTCCGTCACGCCATCTAGCTCTAGCTCGCCGTCCTCGCCCGCGGGGTCACAGTGTTTGCTCTTCCTGTCCCGCGACGACTCACCCTACCTGGTGCGTGACATCTCTGCTGACTTTGAGCCTGTGGCATTGGGAATGCCCATGACCCTGCCCTTGCCAGCGTCGACGGTCCCGTCTGAGGATATTGCGCACCCTCTGTCTCCCCGGGAAGATAACATGGACCTAGCGCCTGATTCATGGACACTACAGAGATTCATCGCCTCTGTGACTAAGCCCGTGCGCATGCCGTTCTTGTCCACTCCGCCACCGAAGAAGATAATACGCGGGATGGTTGACACTCCTCGCCGCAGCGGCCGTATTGCGCAGCAGAAGAAGAAGCTGCCAAGTCTCAAGTCCAAGGGTGCCCGAAGGAAAAGGAAAAGCCTTCTGCCGTGAAGACCATCTCAAATGTCTAGCGCAGGTGGTAGTTTGAGCAGCAGCTCCGTAGCTTCTGTGTTCAGGTGTTTGCTCTGATCGTTTTGGCGATAGAGCCGTAGTCTTCTTGTCCCGATGCCTTGATGTAATCGATCAAGCAGCAGAAGTGTTAGTCAGTGTGATTGTTTTGGCGATTCTTGGCCCGATGTGAGTGTCGATGTAGCTTCTTAGGTGTGGTGGGGTGTCGTCTTGTCACGGCGACCCGTTGGAGGTGTGGTCTCGGGACCGGTTGTTGGAGGTGTGATCTCGGGACCGGTTGATGTGTGTGTCTTTGTTGTAACGGTTTTTTTGCCCGGTTTTCCATAATTAACCGGGCAGCTCTCTTCTTAATAAATGGAACGGGCAAAGCTTTTGCCCGGCGGTTCGGAAAAAAAATAGTAGTATCTTAGGGAAACCAATCTTCAAAAGAAAAACCAATGGAGATATTGCAATGCTCCACTGATCACTTAATATTCCTACATACAGCCCAAATAAAACCTAACCATGCTTTTGCTGGTTGTGTTGTCGATCTAACTCCAGTAAAAACTGGAATACGTGAACAATCATTACCAATGCTAGCTACGTTGGCTTTTCTTTGAAAGGTTATTTATTTAGGTTTTTGTTGGTAAATATAGTCTCATAAAAGCTGAATGTTTCCTCAAGAGCAGCAGCCCAGTAGGAGAAAAGGAAAAACCATCAACAAGTTTCATACTCCCTCCGTTCGGAAAAGGATGTCTCAAAAATCCTTTTCCGAACGGAGGGAGTAAGTGATTAGCATTGCATAGGAAAACCAAACAAATATATTAGAACAGTAGATCCAAGCAGGTTTTTCAAGTAGAACGTTTTTCTTCAAACAGCCGGAAACGATTTGTTCGAACCAGCGAGTGGGGTATGTGGTAATTAACGCCAACCCCTAGGTGAAGTTTCTACCATACCGATACCGAGACAAAATGAGTAGAAAGTTGAGTAAAAGAAGAGTTTGCCGCTTTGCAGAAAAAGTAAATTGAGAGCAGAAACAAAACTATACCGATTGCTTCTCCTTCCCCTGTCGGAACTGAACTGAAGCAATGCTTATCTTATGCTTTTCTGCAGCCCCTTCGTTATAGGATCCAGCTATGGCTGGGCCTTGCAATCTATGTCTTTCTTAACAGCCGGATTTGAAATTCCCGAGTTCCTCAGACCTACTGTATTCGACAACCTGATACTGGAACTCACGCAATTAAACACCATTCTTCATCAATCGAACCCAGTGGATCCTCAACAGCCAAGGCAACAAGAGCAGCCGTCGGTATGGCCATGCTGCCAGAAGCTGCTACGTTGGTGTAACACCAGGACTAATCTGGCTTTCACCCGCCAGAAAAATGCAAATGCGCACTGACTAACACTTCTGAATGATGCCCTGATGTAATCGATCAAACGAGCGGAAACTGACTTGATCAAATTATATATCTCTTGCGAACCATCACACAATCTCCATCCGAACCGTTTGAAAAGAACATCTCTATCCCACAGACCAGATCTGAAAAAGTGTAGCGTGAAAACTGTGGTGTTTGTGGGAATAAATGTTACGGCAGCTTCAATTGCATCTGATCTGTTAAAAATAGGAAACTCTATAAAGAATATCAAAACTAAGAGGCGTCCTAGTCCTAGGCATGATCAAACATAAGGTAGCAGTGAGCAAGCAGGGCAAATACTTAATTCCATGGTAGTATATCCCACACGGAAGGGCAGTATTTTCTGGAATGAAATCGAAGCTGTTCCAGTAGGATGGGCTAGAAATCAAATTACCTAATTCGGCTCCAGCAACGTGGCGTCGTGTGTAATGGCCTACTGGGTCGTGGCGGCATCGTCCAGGCCGTGGTATTAGCCAGACTCCAGAAAATTGCGGCCAAGGCGGTGGGGCAGCGTCAAGCTGCGGTGTCCATGCCCTCCCCCGTCGGGGTGACTGGATCCTGCCGGGCGCCGGCAATGGGATGAGGGGAGGCGCATGCCGGCGGGGCAGCATCGTGCGGCGTCGTACTGGACAGCATCGATCACGAAGGTGTGCGGATCTCGCGGTCTTGGGTCCTTCGCCTTGATTCCTCGGAGACGGCGGCGCGTGGGCGTCGGGGACAGTGGTGGCGGCGCCGCACCTTGCAACGAGACACCGCCTCCTGTCTCTCATCCCTTGACTGGCAGCATCCTATCTCGCCGCCGGCCGGTCGGCCCATCAGTCCCCTCGTTCTCTTCCCCATATAGATATAGTTGCATGCATGCGTGTTTATTGCGATAAACAAGATTGTTAGGCATGCACTGAAAAGATGGTTTGTTACCGAGATAAATTCGGTTTAGATATGCATGTATGCTTATCCTCTAAAAGGATGGGCGGTGGCATTCCTCATGTAATTTGTTAGACGTGTGACACCATACCACGGACAACGGAATTGGAGCGCTTGTAAAGACACACCTAGGACCCGTTATTGGAGCGCTTGTATCTCCAGACGTTGCGCCTCAGCAGGCGTTTTTCGAGCCGGATGGGGTTGCGTCCGGCGGATTTTTGGCTCTTAGAACCGGATTATTTTCAACCGTGCCCCCACCCAAAAAGTAGCCGACCTTCATCCAACGGACATGTGGCGGCAGCTCGCGAGCATGCGTGTGCTCGACCTCCACGGTGGGAAACTTGGCAACTCGAAGGCGACAGCCTCGTGCCAAAACCGGCGACCCGAAGCGGCGGCGATGCGTCCAGACCCCTCTCCTCCTAGTCTCTTCGCCATGTACTTGCTCGTGTATGTGGATGACATCATTGTTGTCAGCTCGTCACCAGATGCTACACATCGCCTGATCACTAATGTGAGGTCTGAATTTGCTTTCAAGGATTTGGGTCCTCTTGAGTTATTTTCTCGGTATCGAAGTGTCTTTGCATCTGCAAGAGTTACTTCTTACCCAACACAAGTATGCGCGCTGGTATGTCCAAGTGCAAATCTTCTCCTACTCCTATGTCCACCACTGAGGCTTTTACTAGTACCGTTGGAGTTCTTCTTAATTCAGATGAGGCTACGCAGTATCGCAGCATTGTAGGTGGTCTCCAATACCTCACTATGACCCGTCCTGATTTATCTTTTGTGGTGAACAAGGTTTGCTTCAATCACCACGTGATTCTCACTTGGCAGCGTTTAAGCGCATCCTGCGCTATATTTTTCAGTTCAACTTCTCATCATGGACTTCGTCTCTAGTCGTCCTCCTCCACCTTGCTCTCGGCGTTCTACGATGCGGACTTGGGGGAGGGGAGCATTGATCATCGTCGGTCCACGGGTGGTCATGCTATTTTTCATGGATTGAATCTAGTTGCATGGAGTGCTCGGAAGTAAGAAACAGTCTCTCGCTCTAATACAGAATCGGAATACAAAGCCCTGGCTAATGCAACTGCAGAATTAATTTGGTTTCAATTTTTACTTCATGATCTCGAGATTCCACGATCATGACCACCAGTTCTTTGGTGTGACAATATTGGAGCAATGTACTTGTCCTCGAATCTTGTTTTCCATGCTCGGACAAAACACATTAAGGTGGACTATCATTTTGTTAGGGGGCGAGTTGCACAAAAACTCCTACAGATCAAGTTTATTCCCTTCAAAGACCGGTTGGTTGATATCTTCACCAAACCATTGGCTTTGCCTCTATTTCAAGCTTGTAGGCGCAATCACAACATGCATGGCATGGTTGAGATATAGAGGGGGTGTTAGAGTTAGTCATGTATGTCACGTTTACATAGTTAGACTAATCTGTTCGATGTAATCCTAACCTTTTGGTTAGTTCCTTGTACATTGTAAACCCTAGATGTTGACGTCTATATAATGAAAGAAAGCCAAGCCCTAGTGCGGTGTGCAGTCGCCCACGAACCAATCTCATATATATTTCGTATATTGTGGTAGACCCAAACTTGACCAAATATATAAATTTTCAGGATGCCTTAGCCTATGGCCTTTTTAAAAAGGGACATAGTTAGCCAAAAGTTATTTAAACAGTCACAATTAGCTGAAGGTTAGTAAAAGGACCATTTAGTAAAAATGGTATGATTGATCCCCATCACCAGACACTTGTGTCATGCCGCTCCCATCATTCTCATGTCGATGGACTTGGACAAGAATCCACTAGCCCTGTTTGGAGGGGTTGCGACCAACCAAAGACGCCCCAAAGGCCTAGACTTTGCATCAACGCACATCCAAAATCTCCCGTGCATGCCACTAAACGGCTCCCATTTGGTGGCCTCACAATGTACACAACCAAACGCGAACCCTATATCATCTCGATATGGGTCTGGCTGGCGCCCTCATCCCCATGATTCCATGTAACATTTGCAAGGGAGGTCTCTCTAGTGGCCACCAAAGCAAAATTTGTTACTCTATGAATTTTGTTTTTTTACATTCAGGGACCACTGCCAAGCTCTAAATTCTCAAACTAGATTAGGTCATTCTTAGAAAGAACGGGAAATCTAGTAAAAAATATCCAATAAAGGGAAGAATGTCAGTTGAGATCGTGTCACTTTTTCACCAATTCTAGTGAGACAGTGATACCGGTGAAACGGTTGCCCGTTGCCGGTATATTCACAACTCATAATTCAAAGTATACAAAAGATATTGAACATACACATCTCATAGAGATCGTCCTGCCACAAATCTCTGCCTCAAGCTGTGTGCTGGGCAGGATAAACAAGGGTTGGATCTTCGGGGGAAGCCAAAGCGTGTTCAGGTGGCAGGTGTTCAAACAGGGCAAAATATACAGAAACCACGCCAGGCATCGCACGTCCCAAATTTACAGATGCACAAACCACGTACACCTCAAATCGAACAAAAAAAAAATCCTTTGCAGCCGTCGCCATTCTGACCAGACAACTTATACTGTACGTACAGCCAGAGAGGTGGCGCCGCCGCCCATCTACAAACACAAGCAGTGTCTGATCTGATGTTGTATACCGTCCGTCACTGGTGCCTGCCGTGACGAGTCCTGGAGCTCCCGGCCGCCGCGTGGTTACGGGAGCGTTCATGTCTCGCGTGGGACTGGGAGAGGAGCATGTCCGACTGAGCCAGCCTCCTGCTGAAGTCGCTGCTGGCCGAGCGCTGGCTATCTCCCTGTAGGAATTTTGTTCGATTATATTTGGCTGTCAGAAGAGGAAATGCAAGTGCTGGAGGGTTTGGCAGTGTTCGAAGCGAGGGTGTTCACCATTCTTGTGTCTGCTCTGACTTGATTTAGAACCTTCTAGCAGTTCGATGGTCTCGTCCATCTCCATGATCTTCTGCTGGAGGTTGTCTTTCTCCATCTACATGAACAAGAGAGTTCAGTCTAGCATCATGGGTGTAACCTAGGTTGGATACAGCAGTTTGAAAGAATTATCTGAACCTGTAACATTTCGTTCTGGGCTTCGAGCATTTGCTCCCGCTGCTCAAGCTGTTCAACCAGCAGTTGGGTCTCCAGCAAGTCAGCCTTTCTTTGGTCCATGTCATCCAGCAAGCTGAAGCAGAGAAAGTATCCGATATCAGGCAATTTGTGGAGCACTTAGAGTGTGTTTTTTACATTAAGCAGTTGCAACCGAGAAAGTATCCAACATTAGGTAATGTGTTTGGTGCACTTTCAGTTGCAACTGAATATAAGAGCACAAAAGGTTTAGGAGTTGAGACTCACCTGTCTCTTTCCTGAATGAGATGACCGAATCGTTCTTTGAGAACGTCGAGCTCCGCATCCTTGATTGATAATACAGACGAAAATAAGAAATTTCATCGTGCTACATAATGGAACATACTAGACAGAAATGTGATTGCTAGCTGTGACCTACCTTCGCCTTTGACTGTTCAATTTCTTGCTGAGATGCCACTAACAACTTGTGCACATCTTCTTGGTCGAGCAAATTCTGGACATTTGAAGGAAAAGAATAATCTCATGTAAGTTTATACACGTAGGCAATGAGCCATGATGCTCCCCATAGAGGTACCGCTGCAACTTACAGCATATTTTGTCATGTCTAATTTGACGCTAAGCAGTTCCCTTATAACATCGTGTGTCATGCTATCCACAGCTGCCAGTCTTGATGTCAGCAAGCATATCTACGAACAGAGGAGAAAATATGAGTATCATCTTTGAGGTACTTCATTCCATACTGGTATTGAATTCATATGCTTTAAATTAGAAATGAAAACATAAAACATGGCTGCTTTTTTAGTATTTCCTAGAGGAATATGGGAAATGAAGTGATATAAAAATGCCCTTTACATATTGCATCCAAAGTACATGCTTGTTTCATGACATTTACCATGAGTTCAAGAAACTAGCCAGGGCATGTCTTACAGTGTAGTGGACCATGTTGGGATCTAAGGACATACATAGCAGTGTGACAGAATATTCTGTAATTAACAGAACCAGTTATTTCACCAAGTCCAACAACCTCAATAACCATATTAGAACATTAAGATTGTGAATGACCATTGCCAATTAATTTGCCTAAACTATGATGAAAAGACAAGCCAAAAATATTACCTCTTTCTGTTTGTTGCTAAGCAATGCTTCAAGTTCTTCAATTCGCTGGCGCGCCAAAGAGATTTCCTGGTCCTTCTCAGAGTTCATTTGTTGAACAAGGCTAGATATGCACCGGAAAGGTGAACCAGATCTTATTCGCCCGAAGGCTTTTCAACTTTTGTATGGACAGTCTCAGAACTAGATTCATGTGCAACAAACTTCTGTTCAGAAACCATGTGCTCCATTTCCCGATACTGTACAGGAAGAATTATTAGCATCTGTGTAGTGTTGGGTAGTGTATAACTATATTGCCATATATAATAGCTGAAGGTCCTGTACCTTCTCCTGAAACAGCAATGATTGTGCTTCTGAATGTAGGACCAGTTCCGCTATATGCTCCTTGTATTGCCTTATCTATGAATATGAAAATGGTTTTAGAAGATAAATTAATACATGAAACTAAGTTATTAGAAGATTATTTGGAAACACAGAACTCGATGGATTATGTATAATTATTCCTGCCTATACCTCGTCATCTTTACGTTTAATCTTCCTTCTAGCATCTTGATGTGCAATGATCTCAGCTCGCAGTTTCCTACCATTAAATGCAATCGACTAAATGATTATACAATTACATCTGATAGGGTTCTTTAAGAAAAATCAGAGGAAGAAAATTCTCACTTTTCTAGCTGGCATCTCCCCGGACACAATTCTTCATTGCCATCACATTTTAAGGCATTTTCCACCGTAAGCATCTCTTCAATTGCTTGAAATTCAGCTTCGGATTGTTTGTGTGCTTGATAGCTCTTTACTTCCTCTTTAAGGTTGCATACCTTTAAAAAAGGATACATTGACGAAATAAATAATTTGCATCAAAGCCTAATTATTCACCAAATCACTGGAATTTTGCACCAATCCTTACAAGATCCACACAAAAAGCTCAGTTTAGATCATTGCAAATGAAATTTTTGGGCCATCTAATATTACTGAATCCTGCTATGCTGTGGACACTGTGGTCATTCCATAACCTTTCTAGCAACCATTGCAGTACATATGCGACGCCTCAAAGCAATTATCAAACAGTGAGCACAATAAATTAGAGAAATGAACAGCTTACCTCCTTCTCAAGAACAGTTATTGTAGATTCAAGTTCCTCAACAGAATGTTCAAGAATCGTAACCTCCTCATCTTTCTCTTCTGCATGGATTTTACTTATCTCTGCAGTCTGCAAAAGAAGGACAAGTGAATCTTTGTCTAAATTGTGGAAAGCAAAGAGCACTAGTAATACAACACTTACTTGCCGAGCTTCAACAGCGGCGGCTTCATTCTCCTCAGCTAAAGCCATTGCCATCTCAAGCTTGTCATGTAACTTAAGTATCTCTGCTTTGAGCTTTCCATTTTGATTACATAATACTTCAACGTTGTTGCTTAGTTTTTCAACATCTGACCTTAGTTGTCCCTCTTCAGAAGAATTAAGCAATAGGATTTCGCTCTCCAATCCCTCTATGACCTTAGCTTTGTCTTCCAACAGCGCTTTGATTTCACTGGTCTTCCCAGTTTCCTCCTCCAACATTACTCTCAGATCATTATTCTCATTCCACAGGACAGATGATGAGTCTTGAGACTGCTCTAACTCTGATCTTAAGATAATGAGCGCAGCACCATTTTCAGCTAGTTCTTCCACTAGTTCCTTTTGTTTTACCAACATTTCTTCTGTCTCAGAAGTTTTTATTTCAAGTTCTCTTTGAACCTTTCTAAGGGCACTTGATACTTCATCAGCTTATCTTTCATGTCCTTCGCGTATGAGGTAGACTCTTGCAGTAATTTAAGGTCAAAAGACAATCCTTCTGCAATATCACTTTTCCTGTCAAAGTCTCTTCTTAGTGATGCGTAGTCTGTACCGTAACCAGCCTGAGTATTACCATTCTGTAAGCATATTTGCTGATGCTCAAGGCTTTCTTCTCAATATTACTAATGTCGTGAATGCTGCTGCTAAGCGAAGGTGCATTCTTAAATCCTTCCTGCGTCATATCAGTTAAAGATATTTGTCTAGAATTCTCCGGAATTGCTTGAGTTTCATGAAGAAAAGCAGCATTGCTGTCATCCACCTCACATGAACGTGAGCCAACTCGTTGACACATGCATGTATAAGCATTTGCATCAAGGAGATGCACCTGCTGAGCTGCAGAAGTGGCCTTTTCTTCTAGAGCTGACACAACGTTTACCAGATAAGACCTTGAATCACTTATCCATCTCTTCAATTCCTGCCCAAAATTAATAATTTCTGAGCAAAGCCCATAGAATTCCACCGTAGTAACCTGTTGTATTTGGTGAAAAGAACCCTTCATTAGAGTCGCAATGTTGTCATCTCCTTGATACATTCATTCATCTGCTGATGTAATTTGTTGTTCCTGTGTGCTGTACAAGAACTTGACGCTTCAAGCTGCTGCAACTCGTCGATCAGAGAAGTTTTCTCAGCCAATAAAAGTTCCACTGCTTCGCTGCAACTATCTTTTTCAAGCTTTAACTCCTCATTGGCCTTCAACAGAGCCGAGAGCATAAGGTCAGCCTCTTTCATGGTTTCTTGAGCCTCCTCAAAATTTGAAAATAACGCCAAGACCTTATTTGACTTGTCTTCAACAAGATGTAACACATCATCGAGCTTTGACTACAAGGTATTGGAAAAACGAAACACATATTATCAACCTTGTTATCTATAACCAGGAAAGATGAACATTGACAGGAAAAGTATGGACAGCGCCATAACATATATACATATAGAATTTCTGGTATCTAAACTTACTGCAGATGCTAAGTTGCATGTAATATTCTGTTAATATCTCGATAGATGATACGGAACATAAAGCAGCTTCTACTGGTTTATAAATATATGAGCAAATTGTACAAATCTCTGTGATGGATTTGATCTCATTGTATGATCGCAAAACCAAACATAAATATGATCAATGCATCTGGTATGGTTAGAAGGATTAAATCTTGATAAGGCACATGCACATGTAGCACAATTCCTAGCCAGCATTTGACACTAAGAAAGTTTTCTGAAAACCTTGTTCAAATATATCTTCTCTGTAGATCTAGAATTTATATATTTAAGACACAAAGTTTATGATTAGTAGCATAAATAAAGACAAACATCAGTAGCAGTACAGAAGCACCCTGCTACACATCATTTTTGCTAGCCAAAATGTGTGAAATGGAGTAATGGACTGCCTAGATCTGCAAAAAAAAGGGGCTCTGTCCAGGTTTTTTTTTCAAAATGGACTTTCCAGGTAATGTCTACTTCACAAGTTGTCACAGTAAGGGCGGCCATGTGAACATGTAGAAGTTGGGCAAAATGGACTTAGTATGCATAATGTTTTTATTATTGAGGAAAATCCTAGCAAGTTATCTCCTGTTTCAACTGCAATCCGAAACTGTACACAAACATTATCACTGGCTATCTTTGCATCTGGTGCACTCAACCATACAATTTATGTAGCCACAAACTACAGTAATGAATGCATACCTGGTAGTCTGGATTAGCTTCACTGACTGCTGATCCATCTTCATAATGAGTTGCTGCGCACTCATGTCATTCTTCCTTTCTACTGCTTCTGCAAAGAGGAATTGCTGTTCCACATTGCAATCCTGTTGGCGCTTATTTTCTCGTCCGTGCTTCCAGAGAACTTTCATCATTATACAACTGCTGAACTTCACTGATAGCAAGTGTTGCACCTCTTAAGATGTGCAACTTTTCTTTCACTTCCCTGCTCATTCGGTGTGCAGCTTGTAGCTCAATCTGAAGCTTGAAGATTATTTTTTCCTTTTCAATGCTAACTTTCATAGCCTTCTCCACATGTTCACTGATAGAATTATTGCTATAAGGAAATGAATTAATCATATTATCAATGTTCTGATATGCATCGTCTAGTGATCTGCACCCATCTGTCAAGAAGCTTGTTAGATCAACTATTGCGACCTCCCATTCTTCAGAAAAAGGCAATTTCTACATCTTTGGCAACAATGAGTTCTGCTAGCCTGGCACTTTCTTCAGCCATAGTAACTAACTTCTTTCTGAGCTCTTGATTTGTGCTTTTAATGTGCACCAATTCAGCCTGTAATGCTTGTTTACTTGAGCTCGGTATTTCTGTCTCTTGATGACACATTGAGGTCTCACTAAGCAAACATGTATCCATACTTAGTACGTTTTCATTTATTTGATCTATTTCATCCTGTTGTAAATTCAATATTTCTTCATCTTCTTTATGCCCACTAAGTATAATGCCTTTGTCAAATATATTATGTGAAGATCCAAGAGCCAAGCTGTAGCACTGAGACAATTCATGGCCGCACTCTGGCACTTGTGTAGAATCATTCAAAAAGGATCTTTTTAAATCAAAGGGATACAAAGAAGAATGGGACTCCTGGTCTTCACTAGCAATTTCAGAAGGTATCTTGAGTTGAATAGATTCCTTACTATTTGTTGTTATCTCAGCATCATTGGACGCTAAAGATGAGAAGTTCCATCCCACTGGATCCTGATGTAAAGTTCAAACATAAGTACAGAAAAAAGTAAAGCAAGTGAAATATCTAGTTATCGAGTATATACAAATACAAACTGTGTAAACATCTCACGTGTTGCATATGACTGGTCTCTGGGACCTCATGGTTCGTCTCTGCCTGCAAAGCAACCTGAATGGTGATGAACATCCAAACTCTGAATGTAATTCTGACCAGAACAAATAGCATACAGAATTGCTAAGGGCTGCAAAATTTTCATACATACTTGGTGTGCACTAGACTTCTGGTATTGTTTCAGTTCACATCGCAGCTTATTTACTTCACTGCAAACAGCATGAATAATCATAACCGTCAATTACCAAGATACCCAAAACTAGCAGACATAAGGTGTGTAACAGTAATTATCAGAAGAAATTCCTGATTATCAAATAGTATAGATAGATGAAGAATAATTAATCAGACCCCCAGTAATTACTGACACTACCAATTGGGTACATCACGTCATCAGGATATCATTGCAGAGGGAGAGGAAGCTAACTTCAACATAACGTTTGTTACTATGCAATTTCCAGATTTAATAGAAATGTGAGAATGTGGGCATATGTTGCTTCCATTTTGCCTTTTCACCATGGAGTTGTTTAGTCGTTCTCATCTTCTGGAACTCAAATGTCTTTAGTTAATCAAGAGCATCACATAATGCATGATTTGCAAAGAAAGTATTGTCTAACAAACCACTGTGTTTGTAAACGTAAATATACATCAAGATGATAGGATTGATATAGTCAAGAACTTACCGTGCTAGCAGAACATTATTTTCTAAGCACGCATCCAGCTCCTTCCTGCAGTTATCTAGATCTTTGATAATCTCGTCACCCTAAATGCATTGCATCCCACATCAATCACTTACGAAAATTCAGGTTATTTTTCAGAACACATTTCGACATGCAATTAATCAAATTTTACATAGTTTCCCCTGTCTATGATATGACAATATTGTTTGTTGTTAATTTAGTATAAGGTTTTAGCCATCTTCTGAAAACAGAAAAAATAGACAGATCCATGTCGATAAGTGCTTCCAGAAGTAACATTATATCCAAATGAGAACACACCTCAGCTTCTATATTCTTAGAAGGTGTTGCATACTTCTGCTCAAGAATATGAAGGAACTGCATGTATACAATAATAAGATAAGAGTGCATGTGAGACCAAAGAAAAATGAGATCAAGCAAAAAGTTCAGGGAGATCGAACATACATGATTACGCAAAAGAGATATCTCTGCTAATAACATCTCTCGCTCCCCTTGCTTGTGGAAGTTCTGAAGCCTGTATCAGTACAGTAGAATAAAGTGTCACCAGTTTATTCAAGTAAATGAAAAAGTTATTAACAGGTCAGCCCTATTTTATGAGCCTGTGGAAGTTTATTCTAGCAAGGGGAACTATATTCTACAAAACATATACATAAAATGGTCACCAGTGCAAAGTGTAATGTCTACAAAACATAAAATAGGTCTCAAAATTATATTGAGACATTACGTTCTAACTTGCTCGATTAATCTCTTATTTTCAAAAGCAAACTGAGTCAGCTGAGGATTTTCATTGATTTGTTTTTGCAGCAGCTGAATCTCTTGGAGCATCGCAGCATTTTCATCAACCAAATAGCCATCAGATGGCACTAGATCATCTGCTAACAAATGCAATCTTCTTAGTTTTTCGTCACGAAGTTTCAGCGTCGTTCTCAAGCATTGAGATTCATATTCCTTCAGGTCAACCTGCCAAAACAGATGACTGGTGTCACTCAATATCTAAGAGGCATGCACTACTAAGGCAGCAATAGCTGTTCATGTAGAAGATGATCAAGTTATGTGGCTTTAAAGAATATAAATATATTTGATCTTGCTGTATAGAGAATATAGTATTACCAAACGATTCAAATGCTTTATTTCAGCTTCCATCTTCCTGATATCCACATCAGCTAGTTTCTCTCTCCTAAGGCTCCCAATAAAAACATCTTCCAGATGGCTAATCTGCTATTATATATATAATGTAAGTAATTGTTTGCAATTAATTTAGGGCACTTCATTATATATTTTCTGATGAATAAAATCATGGTATATGACCTTTTGCTTTAGAAGATTCAGGTCACAGCTTGCTTGATGATCTTCAGCTAAATTATCCCGTTCGTTATCAGAGCCTGAATTTGGCAGGTGAAAGCTAGGGGATCCAGGGACACTTTGATGCTTCCTCAAGCATGTTAATTGATCCTGGCAAGGATAATTAGATAGTTTAACTAAAAACACTTATAAAATCCAGAAAAGAGTTTTCTCGATGAAGCTTACCTTTAGTTTTTCTATCTGTCTTTGCAAAGCCATAACATCTCCTGAAGCATCTTCGTTTACTTTTGCCTAGCACAAAAAGAAGAATCCCCAAATGAGTCAACACGATAAACTTTCCATATAAAACTTCAACATGTGTAGAATATAAGTACATTGTTTTGAATCAATTTCGCACGCTGAGCAAATTTCAAGGTACTCAATGTCTCATTGGAAGAGCTGCAATAGTGCAATCCAAATACAGGTTAAGCATACTGTTAAGATCTAGAAAAATAGTGAAAACTAGAAATGGAGGTAGATAATATGCATACCAAATAGATGGGCTGATGTTGGCAACAATTGTGGTTTTAGAGTTTCCTCCGAGAGAATCCTAGGGAAGACGGTATAGTGAGCCATAAAAAAAAACAAATATAAACACAGAGAAGTCTCAGGAGCATGTTTTCATTGTGAATTTTAACCTGAAGGAGAAACGTAAGCCTTGAGTCTCTATAGGGCACATGGCGGCTTTTCCCATCCACCAGAGTCATGATAACAAGCCTGAAACGGAAAAGCTGGATTATCACCATGAATAGCTTTTGAAATAAATTGTCTATTTAGTACCCAAATACATGTATATATATCTTAATATCAGAAAGAACTTGTAATGAATGCTAAGAGCATTTACAGATGCTTCATTTGAAAAACAGATACCAATACCATAATGTTTCCACAGCACAATGCACACATGGTTATTTCCGTTCATTGCAAGACAAAAAGAAAGCATATGAACTGCATGAAAATTCATGAATGTTTTCTGAGAGCAAAAGGTACCCAAGAGTTGACAAGGATCTATTAATGTTCGCAGCTTCTTTCAAGCGTTCTCCTTCAGCACCGGAGCTTTTCTGCCTAGTTGGAATTCAGTTAGTATTTGTGAAGACAAGAAAAGGCCATCACATTTATTCTGCGACTCACCTCTCCGAACCCGCAAGATCAACCAAATTCAGCCGCCCAAAGCGGAGATGTGTCATTGAATCCCTTTCCCAATGGCTCTCAATGACGCAAGTGAAGACACTATGTGAACGGCTGCTCTCACTATTCATATTTGTGGCTGCCATTTTCCTATTTGCAACCCCCTACAATAACATTTTAAGAAATGCCTTAATGTAAGTTAGCGCATGCTCATTTTAGTATATCTGATTCAACTAAACGCGCAATGAAAAGAAGATATTGTATCACCTGTAACAATAACAACATAACGTCTTTAACAGATGAAACATGACATTCCGTTAGGTTATCAACATATACACCTTTCTTTATATCTTCACGGATCTACAAAGAAAAAATAAGTGTGAGTCTGTTAGATTTCACATTCAGTACATGCATTGCCAATTCTCAAGTAGTAAGCAAACTACCTGAAGATTGGTTGATGATGGTTCAAGTAGATCAGTTATCTGTTCATTGTATATCTCCAGAAAAGAGCATTTGCAGGTATATTTCAGTCGGTCGTCTCTTCGTCTCTCCTCATCCTTCAAGTTATGTATAATTTAGGTCCCTCAATTAGAATAAAATCATCTAAGTAGCTTGGCAGACAAAAACCTTACCTCCTTTATCCGAGCAAATAGATACTCGAAAATGCGAGGCGTCAAACCAGAGTCATCATTGAGTCCATGGCCCTCCTTACTAAGTTCTCCCATCATTGTGTAAGTTTTACCGCTCCCGGTCTGTAAAAGTGATTGGTATGTAAGCACATAGATGCCAGACGAATTCTTGAGCAGGCACAGAAGTGTGCATACTAGTCTTACCTGGCCATAGGCAAACAAACAGCCATTGTATCCAGACATGCAGTTCTCCACCATTGGTAGACCAACTACCCTAAACAGTTTTTCCTGAAATCGTTGCAGAGAATAATTGTCAGGCTAAAGGCTAAAGAAATCTAAGTTAGTTTCAGTACACACCACCTACCTGTGATATTGTCTCGCAAGCAACATGATCAAACGTGAACATTGTTTCAGGGTGTCCTATCCAGCTCAATGTCTTTGAGCTATCCTGTATCAAACACCTTCTTTGACCATGTGCAGTGCTCTCGGCGGCACTGATTGGCCTTATTCGTACCAAAACCTGTAAATCGCGCCAACATTCAGCCATATTAGCTTCAGAACCACGGGCACGCATACAAAATAGAACTCGCCATGCTATTAACTATGAACTCACAATTGGTATGATACACATGATGGTGGATACTAATATTCTACGATTTGGCCATTTTGAGAAATGTGTGGTACTTAGGTAATCATATAGGACATTTTGTTGTGATGTTTGCTCATTTAACTGGACACTGGATGGTTCATGTACTTGTGTACAATTGGCTCACTGCAACATTTCACATTGTGCAAGCATATAGTCTACAGACACACCAACCTGCACATTTCGATCCATCCAGAAGGCAGGGTCCTCGTCGAGCTCGAAATGCGGCACCTCCACGGGCACTTCCGCGGCCGCCAGATCCCTCTGATCGAAGACCCGCTTCGCCGCCCCGCCAATCGAGGAGCTCCGATCCCTGACCCCGGACGCCGCCGCGCAGGCCCTGGGCGTGCCCGCCAGCGACTTGGGCGTCCCCGGCGCGGACCGCGGGTTCCTGCCGGGGTCAGCGATGGCCGCGAGAGGCGACCTCGGGGCAGCGTGAAGGGCGGGGCGGGGCCGAACGTGGCGGCGGCGGAGGGGGAGGAGGACGGGGAGGGCGCGGCGGCCAGGTCGTCGTTCTCGTTGGGCTCTGGCGCGGCGCGGCGGGGAGCGCGGGAGGTGGAGGCGCGCCGGCCGCCGGGGGCGGCCATGGCGGAGGTGGGGGTGGAGAGGAAGGTGCGGTGGTGGCGGATTGAGGTGGTGTGGACTGTGGAGCTCAGCTCGGGCGGAGAGTGAGGGGAGCGGGGTAGTGGCCGAGACTAGTAATGGCCAATGGGGTCTTCCAGCTGTTGGGACTCTCCGCTCGGTTTCAAAATTTGAACTGCGCTTGCGTGTGAGGAGGTCGGGGGCGCGGATGGATCTGGGGAAGTGACGAGCCATCTGACTGGTCAAGCATTCGGCCGCCGCTCCTAACAAGTGATATAATTTTTTTTAGAGAGAGTACGCGAAACGCGTAGCGTAGTTGTAGTTTTATAGAAGCCAGAATTTGTAATTACAAGAATTGTCTACCACAAACGGCAGACAACAACTCTCCAAACTCACACACTACTACTCTCGCGACATGATCGGTAACTCCTACTCCCTACTCCTACGGCCCTGACCGTCTGAAGAATGTTCAGGGACTCACAAGTGATATAATTGGAAAGTCATTTCTTTGTTCTGAGAACATTAGGGCGTGTTTGGTTGCCCACGAAGCTCAGGAACGCACTGTTCCGAGCCATTTTTGGCCCGTTTGTTTACCTGCCCCGTTCGGCTAGCCTGCATCTGCACGAACCTTAAAGCAACCTGGGACAGACCCGAGAGGAACGCCCGATTCCACTGTTTCTCCAGAGCCACTCTCGCGTAGTGCAATTTGGGGAACGCGGAGCCGAGCTCGTGCAGGCCAGGGAGATGGCGCGCGGCCGCGGGCGCTCGCGCGCGCACGCGAAAATGGTGGCGGGAGAAATTTCGCTCACCGCCCTGAGTTTTACCTCCCCTATTTCACCCCCTCCTCTCACCGCCGAAGCTCCCGCCACCATTCCCCCCCCCCCCCCCCCCCCCCCCCCATTTCGAGCTCTCCGGCCAAGACGAGATTCACCGACGACGACCAGGTAACCGGCGCCTCCTTCCACTCCGGTGAACGGTGGTCCACGGCCGTCGGCGGAGCGCTTCTTCCTCCACCTCGCCACTGCTCACGCTACGATGCCGGTAAGCACAATCGAACCCTAGGACTTGTACTTTAGATCTGACCTTATGGAGTAGATTCTTATGGAGTAGATTTATAGACTATGATGTTGTTTGAGCATGTTTAGGATCTTGATCTTGATGCACCCATATCTGCTGTTAGCAAGGCGTGACCAGCTGTTAGCATATTTAGGATCTTGATCTTGATGCACCCATATCTTCCTTTGTCACCGTTGTACTTTAGATCCGACCTTATGGAGTAGATTTTTAGGCTATGATGTTGTTTGGGCATGTTTAGGATCTTGATCTGCTGTTAGCATGTCGTAGGATCTTGATCTTGATCTTGATCTTGATGCACCCATATATTCTGTTAGCAAGGCGTGAACAGCTGTTAGCATGTTTAGGATCTTGATCTTGATGCACCCATATCTTCTGTCGTCACCGTTGTAGGACATGTCCGTCGATGAGTCTGACCAGGCCCTGCTCGAAGGGGAGACACTAGTAGGAAAAAAAACTTATAGGTGAAATGCTATCAGTGGCGCACTAGCTTGCCCGTGCGCCACTGATATTCTCTTTCCTCGTTTTGGGGATTTGGCAGAACATACCAGTGGCGCACGAAATTTTGGTGCGCCACTCGTAAGTTTCACCAAAACTTGAAAATTTCTGGGGGAGGAGAGAGAATATCAGTGGCGCACGGGCAAGCCTGTGCGCCACTGGTAAAAAATGAGGAGAGAGATTACCTGTGTCGCACCGTGCTGTGGTGCGCCACAGGTAAAAACAGGAGAGAGAATACCTGTGGCGCACCACTGACCCGTGCGCCACAGGTATTTCTGGGCAGATATTTTGCAAAGTGGACAGAGAATACCTGTGGCGCACCGCCACTGATATTTTTTCTCTCTCTCCTTTATCTCCTTTTTTTCTTTATTTTTCTCTGCCTTATCCCCTCCCTGTCTCTCACACCACCACACAGCACGCACACACACCACGCACACACACCACCACACACGTCTTTCCTCTCTCGCCCGTCCTCGTCGCCGCCCATGCCCCGAGCGCCGCCGCCCTCTACTACCCTCCTGTCGCGTGCCCTCCCTTGCTCTCCTGCTCGCCCCTGCCGCACACCCTCTCCACTGCTCTCCCCGGCGGCCCTGCACGGCGGTGTGGGCCGGCGACCGGAGATGCCGGCGTGGCGGCGTTGCTGCAGAGTGGATGGAGGAGGCCAGGACGGCGGTGCTGGAGGAGGCCGGGGCCCGAGCAGACGCGCCCAGCCTCCGACAAGTTCGAACTACAACCGCCGCGCCCCGCCCCGCCCTAGCCGCGCCCGACGACGGCGACCATCTGCTGGCCGAGGTCGACTGCGACTCCGCCCCGGATGCTCCTCCGCGCCGTCGAGGGGTCGGTGGTGGACCTCGCCGGCGCCGAACCCAACGCCACCGTGTCGATGGGGAGGACCCTAGGCCGTCAGCGCCACCATCCCCAGGCCGTCGAAGCCGTGATGGAGGCTCGATGCGGGTGGACTTGATCGTTTTTTCAGTTTCAGGGTCCTTTATGCAATTTTATAGAACAATGCTGTAATTTTCCTTTTCTTCTTTGGTCCTTTTGTAAAATGTACACAACTTTGCAGCTTCGGTGTCTTCTGAGTCACCTTTCCGTTTTTTTAAATTCCTAACAACACACCAGTGGCGCACTTATTTTGCTAGCTGTGGCGCACAGGGTGTGCACCACTGGTAAGTTGGATTACTTGTGGCGCACGGGCTTGTGCGCCACAGGTACCACTTACTGTGGCGCACCACCGTGCGCCGCTGATAGGCGATTTTGGTGTGCTACTACTAGCCTTTTTCTACTAGTGAGAGCCAGCTCGCTCTTTCTCTTGTCCCGGACTCGCAGCCGGATGAGGTGCCGGAGTACAAACCAATTGAGAGGTTTGAGGTGTCCATGATGCCTTCACAACTGGTCACGCCTTCTCTTGTTCTGGAGGGCAAGACCAAGAAGAGCAAGATGGGCACTACCATGAAGTGGCCTCCATTTTTGTCCACATTCATGCTCGACAAGATGTGCAACCTCATCGCCAGTGGGGTGAGGACTGACAAGGGGTTTAAGGAGGTGCATCTGAACACAGTTGCCAAGCTGGTTTTTGAGTTCTTAGGCCAGGAGGTCACCCCTACTCAGATCTACAACCACCTGAGGAAGTGGAGAGTGAGGTGGATCAAGGTGTCAAAGCTGAAGGACCTCAGTGGTGCACTCTGGGATGAGGACACTCACAACATCATCTTGGAGGCGGAGCACTTGAAGGGCCATATCATGGTTAGCCTTGTGCCATAACTGTTTAACTATCTCATGTGCGAACAAATTGCTAACTGTCAAACTGTTTTTCGTCTGTAGGATCACCCCATGGACGCTGAGTTCCTTAACAAGCCTATTCAGAACTACACTCAGATGCATACCATCTACTACTCTGGTCTGGCCACTGTAAGGCATGCCATGGGGTCATCTGAGCCTCTTGGTATGCCTGATTATCCTGACACGCGGGAGTCGGACACCAGCAACGTTGATACTTATGTGCCCCGAGCCGCCAAGCCTGATGATCATGCACCCAAGCTACCTTACAGAGGGGAGAAGAAGAGGAAGAGGGGTGCATTGGTCGATGAGGAGGTGCTCATCTTCACCAGCATGACGGAGACCGTCAGGGAGGTGGCATCCGCCATCAGGGACAGTGTGCCTATGGACGTGCACCCCGGCATCTACGAGGTTGTGATGAGCGCCAAGGGAACATTCGGTGACACCGCCAAGATTGCTGCTCTTGGCCACCTCCTAGACAACAAGGCGCAAGGCTTTGGCTTCGTTCTGATGGCCGAGGACCACCGCCTGCTCTGGCTCCAGAACTTCCTCAACAAGCACTACAACCAGTAGTGCTTGTTCAGGAAGTTGGAGGTGGCAGTGGTGCAAGCATGCTAGATGATGATGATCATGATGACATGATGCATATTTTGGGTAGCTAGGACAACAAAACTACTTATGTCATGTATATTTTGGGTGCTTGAGGTGGTACATATGCTAACCCCTCACATGATGAACTTGTGGTGGTAGTACGACACCCTCTTTTGATGTGGTGGTACGTTAACACCATACTAGCTAGGCAGTAAACACTTGTGATGCTTGTAGTGCTGATCAATGCATGCTTGCTTATGTTGCTTTTCTTCATCATGTGTGGCTACCTTTGCAACTTTTTGCTTCACTGATCATGCTTTTCTAATGTTCATGTTCTTTGTTGTAGTGGTATGTGGTTTTCAGAGGCAAGAATCCAGGAATCTACACAACCTGGGGTGCTTGCTCGGCTCAGCTGTACAACTTCCCCAACAACTGCTGCGAAAGGTTTGGGACTCTAAGGGAGGCCCAGGATGCCTTCTACATATGCCAGGAAGAAGAGCTCCCTCTCAACTATGGAAGCATAGCTCGATCAAGCCTTGCTGGAGGAAGCATAGCTCGATCAAGCCTTGCTGGATCAAGCAAAGCTGGAGGAAGCAAAGTTGGATCAAGCAAACCTGGAGGAAGCAAAGCTACTAGGGGCAGAGGTGGAAGACTGATTGCATGTGGCGGCATCAAAGACTTCATCATCCTCGTCCTAATCGTCGTCATTGTGTATTTGTGACAGTCATAAGTGTGTATGATCCTTAAACCCCGAACCTCCTAAACCTCAGTGGGCTGGTAAGCTCACCACTAGGCGTGCAAGGTAAGTGGAACAACAACAATCTGGGCAACCAAACACACTGGTTTGTGTCTCTAACACCAATCTGGGCATCCAAACACAAGCACTTGGAAAATTTGCATCCAGCCGAACAGGCTTGTCTGGCAGATTGTTGGCAACCAAACTACATGCACAACATGGCCCAACTCGTGTTTCTTCAGGGCCAGGTCCAGTGGAGCCACGGATGCAAAGTGCCCAAAATCCATGCAGGTAACCAAACATGCCCTTAATGAATACTGAAAAAACAGAAGGTCGTCCGATGTTAAATTAACAACGCCAACATCGACGAGCATACATAGTGCTAAAACCAGCTTACATATATGAACCGCACATACACACACTCCCTCCATTCGCTTTTAGTCTACATTTTAGAAAAATTTAGACAAATTAGGTTGCATTTATTAGTACTACTTTTGCACACCCCACCATGCATCATAATTATGGTTTCACAAGAAACAAAGCATCTCATTGGTTAAATCCATCTTAATTAATGCAATCTCTGCATGGGAAAAGCAAACATAGGTGGGACCCACTCAGGATGTAGACTAATTTCGAACAAATTTTGGAGCTAGAATGTAGACTAAATCCGAATGGAGGGAGTACAAGATTAGGATCACTAAAGAAGCTACGGAAGCTCCAAGAAGCAAAACATGTATACAAAGAAAGCTAGCTCGTGGGTACATCACCAAACGCAAGGTGGGTCGAAGAAAGCTCAGAGAAGAAGCGACACAACCCAAAGTAGATCGAATAGCCGACAAGGGGGAAAGGAACGACCATCTCGGCATGAGAACACCACCACAACCACACACTCCATCACATAAGGGGACCACTATCCCCTTTGATCAGGGGTGTCGTAGGAGCCCTCCCTAGAGTTCATGACCGTGAGTCGCCATGCGAGCCAACAGACTAAAAGGAATGCCTCGCCGACGTTGCCCATCCGCACATTCTCCGATGAGTAGCGCACCATGGACCTCAAGGAGACGTCTTCGGGAAGAACATGACGCCATAACGCCGCCACCACCTGATCCGAAGGACCAAGGGTTTTCAACCCAGAGCACCAAGCAAAAAAGGAAGAGAAGCCACAATGATGCCATGAAGAAGGGGATGTCATCCATGGACGTCACAACCGTTGCCGCAGGAAACACCGGGCTAGGTTTTCCCTGGCAAGAACTCTCCATCTCTGGTGCATGACACGGATGTCGCCAAGACGACAACCTCACTGACTGCACGCTTTTCGCGGAACACCACACCGCTTACACGGCCATGGCCGTTAACCAACAACTAAGACATGTGGCCCGCCTGCAACCACCGTTCTCCCACTACACAGGGCCAACGCCCTGGCACACAAACTCCACAAGCTGTTGAACTAAACGAAAAACATAGCAACACTATCGCTCGCTAGGACACCCAAACTTCGGCCAGGAGGTGCACACCTATCCAGATCGGCAACCGTGACACGCTGCTAGCCTCCATGTGCCACCACTAAGACCATGTCGACTCACATGTGCATGACATGTTTATTGCCTTCCTCCGGGCCCAAATTAAGCACGAGCAGAGAGAAGGCCTCGCAGCGCGCCGTCTTTGATCGAGACCAGGTGCCGCGCCCCCGAGGAGAAGCGATCGATTTCCCGGGGAGCGGCGTGCGATGCAGAGGTGGTGGAGAAACTAGGATCAGCGACGTGAGACAAACTACAATGATACCATGAGAGACAATATATAACCCCAATATTTTGGTGTTGTATGTCACTCATGGGCATATATTGAGTACAAGATTTGGGAGGAAACAAGCCAATAGATTTGTAATACAAGCCAAGTCGTACTAGGTTTAAAGCGGGTCTATCTCTAATTGTAAAAAAAATCTAGTATATCTACATATTATATTCTATTATATTCAGAGTTCAATACCTAGGTAATGCAATAAAGATATTGTGGTCAGCCCCAGTTATGTTGCACACGTGTAGGCACTAAAATAGGCTAGACGTGGGGAGGGGGAGGGGGTTGTTAGAGTATAATGACCGACACCCCTCTCAGTTCAGACTTTTGAGTGAGTTGGTTGATGTATCAACTCAATAACCTAAAAAATAGTGAGAGTACCCGCCAGCACGTAACTTCAAGACTTCGCTAGAATCGATGTAGTTAGTGAAACTGACCATAGAAGCTGACCCAATAGTTAGCCCATTTCACATATATCACACGGGACGATGATGGGTGGAAAGGTGAAACTAGGAACGGGACCTAACACCGCCTATGTATTTATGGTGTGTTTGGTTCGAGAATAAAGTGAAATGTAATAGAACCATTTTGCACCTACCAATCATTTGTTTGTGTTTGGTTGAGAAAGAGAAATATAATTTATCTGTTCCACTGGAGGAAATATACCCTCAATGTGCGGAATGCACTGGTTCCACCGAATCGGTGGAATCTGCTGAACCGCCGCCTAACCATCACCACGACCCACTCTCCCAATCCTCACCCGACCGACCCAAAACCTATCCTCTAACCCTTTCTCTTGTCTCTCCCTCTCCTCGTCGCTCCCACCCGGCGGCACCGCTACTCTTCCCGAAGGCGATGGCAAGAAGTTGGTTGTGACGACGTCATCGCAATCAGGCTGCAGTGACAGGAGTGAAAGAGGTTGCGACGGCGGCGGCGGAAGAAGCTGAGCAGGTGGGCAGGTATGCGCGCGCAGGCGACACCGATTTTTTTATAGTTATTTTTACTTGCTTCATGTACTTTGTTGTATGTAAGTTATACTCTACCAACATTGTTGGATCAAATGAAACTAGGCAAATTGGCGCGGCGACGCCGCGCCCGTGTGGTGATACTGAACCTAATAATATGTCTTTCTTTCATCTCAACTAATCCTTAGTATCGTGTCATTTAACGTGTAGTATTATGAAACATAACATGCTTCTGTAGAGGTAGATTTGAGGCGGTGGCGGAGAGAAAAAGAATATCATAATCTCTCATAGTCCAGCACAATGGTGGGTGCAGTAGACAACATGGCCAGAATCTTGGTAGGTGGATCATCTCGGAGCATCAAATCAATCTGACCAAACACACATGGGTATATAAAAATTTGTAAATTATATTCAATTATTGCTGCACTCAAATTTGTATATGCGTGAAATCTCACAAAAAATGCCTTTTCGGATGGTACGATGAGATGCTTTTTATCTTCATTGCAACTTCATGCAAATATCTAAGAGAATATACTTCGAAAAAATTGAATGGAGCTTCTAAGGAAAGCAAATCGAAGTGGAAATTTCCATTTCAGTCAGGCTATTATGACTACATCATAACTTCATAGTACAAATATTAAATCTGCACCTAGTAAAATAACATTTTGTTGTAAGCTCGTGGTAATTTGGTGATCCCAAACAGAATAGCTAAGAATCTTAAATTGACCTATGATTGTAAGACTAAGGACACAAACAGATGTGGGAAAACTTCCATGAAACCTTCCAACCATAAATGAAACATTGTTATGTCTAGAGCTACATGTTGTTCTGGTCAGTATTCCTTATGACATGATGGTATAAGAATACTTCCGCAACCTATAATAGATCCGTTTGTGAAGTACAAAGTCCTCAAAGTATTAAATTTGCTTACTCCATTTGAATTTTAGAACGAATATTGGTCAAATTAATTTTAATTATTGCAGGAGTTTTTCGGAAAACAATGTTCAAATTTAAGCTAATTATGCATCTGAGTCGGACATTTAAAAGTTGTTGCATAAACCTTTATCTATATTACATAATAAATAAATCAATAGACAAAAAGCTATTTATTCTATCTGAAACAACAAAGAAATGGATATCAAGTAAGGTCGAAAACTGTGAACTAACCGAATATAGCCCTTTTATGATATAAGAATACATCCGCAACCTATAATAGATCCGTTTGTCAAGTAGAAAGTCCTCAAAATATTAAATTTGCTTACTCCATTTGAATTTTACAATGAATATTGGAAGTACTCAATATTAAGATAAATAGAGTGGTGGAAGACGCAAGTCAGGCATCTTTATTAAATGGATGGCATTACCTCATGGTGGCCATCCAAGAAGGATGCTGCTGGAGAGAGGAAGCCGCCAGCATGAGCTGATAAGCAATCGGCCAATCGCTACCATTTTATGAAGTCTGGCAGTTTTAGCGACCAATTGGCCTCAAATTGAAAAACTTTGCTCGTTTGGAGGGTCGACGGAGGCAGCACATGAGCGAGCAGATGGGGCAAATAAGTTGAGGTAGCGAAGCACAATATCTGCAAGACACTGCTCCCATAGCGGCAACATCACTTTGGCCCCTGAAAGTCGTTGTTGGAAAGGCAGTAGTACAAATTCATCAAATTATATGTTCAAATAAGATCAGTCTAAAGATTCAGATCTAGTACTTCATGTTAATTAACTACTCTGAAATTCCCTGCGTACAACGATCAATATGAGCTAATTCTAGCATATACAGCTAGCTACTGTCTAAACAGAAGACATGTGCCATATAGATCATTCCTTACTTCAGGTTATTTTTTCAGTACGTTGGTAGTTCATCGTTCCCATATATCTATGGCTATGACCCAAATTCGTCAGCATATCAACTATCTTCACAGCTTGAAACTCTATGTTGATAATGATCAGAGTTTCTTATTCAAATTCAGAAAAATTAAACGGCTTGCAACGGGAGCCTGTTTTAATGTTCACCCATGCACACATGTAGCATGATTACATATTAACTGTCAGTGTACTCTATAAAAAACATGCAAATACTCAACATGTAGGCTTTCAGTAGAGAACCTCCTCCCTCACTCTGCTTACAGATATTCCCAAAAGAAACTAAATACACTTATATTAATTAAAATGGAAAACGGAGAGAGAAATTCTTACAACACCTTCAATGCCGTATTTCTAAGAATGGCCTATGGTGGTAAGAACTTTCATATAGCCTCTTGAAGGAAAAAACAATACTCTGCACGCAATATCAGT
This sequence comes from Poa pratensis, assembly GCA_947311845.1. NCBI lineage: Eukaryota > Viridiplantae > Streptophyta > Magnoliopsida > Poales > Poaceae > Poa > Poa pratensis. The sequence continues at coordinate 44,478,970 of CAMZMU010000052.1, forward strand.
TGGTGTACATGGTGAGTATATGGCTAATGCACAGGTGAAATAACAGTACTAATATAAAAAATGCAAGTATCAGCCGTTAGATTAGAAAAAAAACACCCAACTCCTTTTGCATGTAAGCATCATGAACTATATACAGCCTGCAGTCAGATTGGTGTAAATCCAAGGAATTGCATAAGGTTTTGCAACCTTCATTCATTATGCAGCAAAAAATCCAATTTCTTCTATTCAGATGTGAAAAAAGGGTATCTGATGGAGGGTGCAGACCTAGCATAAGCTATGCATAGAGCTAATCAAGCATATAAACCTAGGAAATTATTTCTTGCCCCTCTCAGCAAACGAATCACAAAGAGTAAAAAGAACGGAAAACCGAAAAGTGAGCAACAATTTTACGTACCAGCATACTCGCTTTTAACTACAAATAAATCAGAAAATACCTTACGCCTAAGAAAAATTGAGATGCATGGAAGGTAGACTAACATCCAATAATCTATAGATAAATCAGTATGGACTATGGAGGTTTCCCAAGATGGTTTGATGAACTGAAGCAAATTATCTGCAGGGAATAGACAATGTATATTTAGTAGACAATTCAGGAGCAAAAAGGGCAAACGATCATATAATTTCTGAAAGGAAGCACCATCATTTGTAAATATTATGATGGCACGATTGTAGATCATCTATCACTTCTTTCCTTATATCCAGCAACAATTCAGAATATACCATACACAAAAAATCCAGAGACTACTTGAAAGGTGAACTGAGCTTGTACAATCTCGCTGGTGTTTCTACTTAGACTAACAGGTGCAGCACCATTCAAACAACCATCAAATAAATGCAGAGTATTATAGAATATATAATACTCAATATCTATTCTGCAGTAGATAAATGCAAGAGTTTGGGTCACCTATTCTGCAGTAGTTTGCTCAATTGATGAACTCAAAATCTTTATTTGGCATCTCATAGACAATAAGAGCTTCATGTTGCTTACTAATGCAGCTGGAAAGAGAAAATCTTAAAAGCTGAAGAAATTTGAAACTTTACCTGCTTTATAGCGGTGTCCATGATAGGAAGAAAACCACCTAAATCTCAATTTTCAGCCATAAGAAATATTTGTGCACTCACTCTACATTATGCATGACAACACAACGATAGTCAACAGGAGACCAATCATGGAGCTACTTTGAATATAAATGAAGATATATTCTAGGATTACACTACTAATTATGAAGCTGATGTTTAGCTACTGATATTCATTTAATTGAGCTCTAATAGGAGTGCTAACCTGCGTGAGAATAAGCCCGCCATTCAGTGTAGAATTGCCCTGTACATACGGATGATTAATTCATTTCGTTGCAAGGAGTTATACTGCAAATAAAGTCTATCCTAATTAGCAGTTCTAGTTACACAGATATATGAATATGAGTAGGAATAAGAATAGGGTGTTGCCATATAGATCAAACATTAGCGGTTTTAATTTTGGTGCTTGGACAAATGAAAGAAAAATGAAAAAATAGGAATGGGTGGCCGGTGTAAAACTTTTCTGGTTCCTTATGCATAGGACTGAAATACTGAGGTGTGAGTGAAAAATAAATCCTCTACAATCTGCATGAAAGTGAGACACGCAGAAATTTTCCTCTACTATTCCCTTGAACCATTCCTACGAATCAAACTGAGTGAGAAAAAATCTAACCTCGTCCGTTTCCTCCTAATGAAAGGAGCTCTGATCGATCAAGCATAAATGACCCCGGAGGAGAGCGCCATGAGGAGGATGCAGCAGCTTGGTGTCTCCGCTGGCCGCCGCCGCCCAATTCTTCCTAGTTTCGAGGCGGCCACGAGCTGGGATGGGAGGGGAGCCGGCGCGAGCTGGGATATGGAACCTGGGAGCTGTGGTGGTCGCGACGAGGTTGAGCTCCTGCAGGACGACCGGCGCGCAGAGGTTCGTCCGGCGCACAGCGTGATTGGAGCTGATGCAGCCACCGGCTGCGGCCGGACGTACTCGCCGAAAATCTTGGGGGCGACGGCGCCGTTGAGAGTTCCCAGGGCTGCGACTCGGTCGCCGGCCGCACCGGCTCCGCGCGTTCCTCTGGTATGCCGGCAATGGCGAATGGCGTGTGGAGGCAGCAGTGGTGTTCGTCTCAGATGGGTGAATGTGGAGGCGGAGGCAGCAGCATGAAACCCTAGGGGCGGTCTCCAATCTCCGCGCACGGTGGCCAGCCATGGGAGGCGTCGGCTAGTGATGTTGGTGCGATGGGAGAGAGGAGGAGGGCCGAGGTTGGGGCGGGATTGCGGCAACCGGCGGAAGGAGGACGGCCGGCGGCTGGAGTGCGCGGCCAGCTGGGGAGCAGGAGGGGATTTGCTAGGGTTGGGGGACGCCGGACGACGGGAGGAGACGATCGGGCAGCACAGCCGTCGGCCGCCTCCGGGTTGGCGAGGGAGGAGGGGAGGGGCGCGGTCTCCAATAAGAATAGGGTGTTGCCACGCCTCTTCTATATATAAAAGTTCGACAGAACCACTCCCGTTCCGCACGTCCAAGTTGCCTTCTTTCGCACGGCCGTCCGATCGCGCCGTTGAACGGTTCAGATGCGCTTTAAAAACCGCACTGCTACAGTATTACTGTAGCAGTTCGATTTCTACCAATCGCGTCGCGCCACGTCGCCCCGCACGATATTTGGCGCACGCTTTTGCAGAAAACCGCCCGCAAAGGACCGATACGCAATTTCGTGAAAAGTCAGGGACCTTTGTGTAAAATCGCCACGAGTCCATCCCCTCCCCTCTTCTCTCTCCCGCGGCCGCGCCGTCGTCGCCGCCGCCGCCGCCGCTACACCCCTCCCCGTCCAAATCGCGGCCCACCACGGGATCCGCCATCTCCGCCTCTCCCTCCTCCCCCATAGCCGCTTGCCAGCACGCCGCGGAGGCGCCGGAATCGACACCGCCAGGCGCGCTGCCCACCGCCGCGTCCGCGGCCCGCCGGCGACGCTCCGGCGACGTATAGCCAGCGGCGCCACCGCTCCCGGCTGCCCTGCGCCAGCGCGCATCCACCGCGCTCACCGAAGCATCCCAGACCGCCGCGCTGCGCCGCCGCCGTGCCCGTCGCCGTGTACGGCTCTGCCCCATGGTGACGTCACGCCGACGTCGCCCTGGGCCCATCCGCCAGAATTTTTTTAAAACAGAAACAGAAAATGGAAATGATTTTACAAACAGAAAAAATATGTAAACAAAAAATAAAATGTGTAGAAATTGAATTACAACCATATTTAAACATTCTAATTCAAATTCCAAATTTCAGTACTATAATGTTTCCAAAAAATATATATTTACGGCAACAACAAAAAAACATGTTCGAATTTTCCCGTATTTGTCGATATTTGGATAAATTTGTCAGAAAAAACACGAACATATTAGAGCATTTAAATCCAACTTTCAAAATTTGAGTCTTCCAAAATTATAGTATTCTTTCCAACTTCATCATTTTACAAACGTCAAAACAATTCGTTTCATGACAATTTTACTACCTCCAACAATTTTTAAGTATGAACATTTTTAAACGCTAACTTTCTTAAATTCCAACAATTTCCACATTTGAACAGGTTTCGAAGTGGACGTTCTCAAAATTGAATTACAACCATATTTAAACAATCTAATTAAAATTCCAAATTTCAGTACTATAGTGTTTTAAAAGACTTTCACACCTAATCATTTTATAGACGTGACAATAGCTCAAATCTTAATAACTTACCAATTTGAACAATTATTTGAAACCTAAACATTCCTAAAATTTAAATCCGACTACTTATGACAAGCAAGACAAACACGTTTGAAAAATTAATATTTGTTAACATTTGAGAAAAATAAGAAAAAAAACCATATTGGAGCATTTCAATCCAAATTTCAAATTTTATCCCAAAAAAAAACTTTCAAATCCGATCATTTTATGACCGTGGCAATAATTCATACCTTAGTACCTTTCCACTCTAACCAATTTTAAAATCCTGAACGTTTTCAGAACGTAGATTTTTTTAATTACAACAACTTTCAAATTTGAAAAACCTGTCAAAACCGCCCATTTTTAAAACGCAAAATTTTATGAATTTCAGTGATTTCCAAACTAAAACAATTTTTAACCATAAACTTTCTTCGCGTTTCAAAAAATTTCAAATCTTCACACCTTTTCCATACCGACATTTTCCAAATTTAAATTTCACCAAACACGCGCGGCATTTGCCGCGCTATGATCCCTAGTATAGATCAAACATTAGCGGTTTTAATTTTGGTGCTTGGACAAATGAAAGAAAAATGAAAAAATAGGAATGGGTGGCCGGTGTAAAGCTTTTCTGGTTCCTTATGCATAGGACTGAAATATTGAGGTGTGAGTGAAAAATAAATCCTCTACAATCTGGCATGAAAGTGGGACACGCAGAAATTTTCCTCTACTATTCCCTTGAACCATTCCTACGAATCAAACTGAGTGAGAAAAAATCTAACCTCGTCCGTTTCCTCCTAATGAAAGGAGCTCTGATCGATCAAGCATAAATGACCCCGGAGGAGAGCGCCATGAGGAGGATCCAGCAGCTTGGTGTCTCCGCTGGCCGCCGCCGCCCAATTCTTCCTAGTTTCGAGGCGGCCACGAGCTGGGATGGGAGGGGAGCCGACGCGAGCTGGGATATGGAACCTGGGAGATGTGGTGGTCGCGACGAGGTTGAGCTCCTGCAGGACGACCGGCGCGCAGAGGTTCGTCCGGCGCACAGCGTGATTGGAGCTGATGCAGCCACCGGCTGCGGCCGGACGTACTCGCCGAAAATCTTGGGGGCGACGGCGCCGTTGAGAGTTCCCAGGGCTGCGACTCGGTCGCCGGCCGCACCGGCTCCGCGCGTTCCTCTGGAATGCCGGCAATGGCGAATGGCGTGTGGAGGCAGCAGTGGTGTTCGTCTCAGATGGGTGAATGTGGAGGCGGAGGCAGCAGCATGAAACTCTAGGCGCGGTCTCCAATCTCCGCGCACGGTGGCCAGCCATGGGAGGCGTCGGCTAGTGATGTTGGTGCGATGGGAGAGAGGAGGAGGGCCGAGGTTGGGGCGGGATTGCGGCAACCGGCGGAGGGAGGACGGCCGGCGGCTAGAGTGCGCGGCCAGCTGGGGAGCAGGAGGGGATTTGCTAGGGTTGGGGGACGCCGGACGACGGGAGGAGACGATCGGGCAGCACAGCCGTCGGCCGCCTCCGGGTTGGCGAGGGAGGAGGGGAGGGGCGCGGTGAGGGAGGATAGGGGGCGATTTCCGGCGAGGAGGTAGAGGCAGCAGCGGCGAAGATCGACATGTGCGTCGATCTGAGCGGGGAGGAGCGGAGCGGCGGGGGAGCGCGGCGGCGGCGGCGGCGACCTCCGAATCGCGCGCGAGAGAGAAAGGAGGAAGGGGGATTCTGCTGGCTGTTTTGCAGAAAAGTCTGTCGCTTTTCCTCAAATTACAATTAGGGCCCCCGCAGTGTTAAAATTTCGACTGCGCATCAATTTCTCGCTTTGCGAGTTCGTTTCTGCAAACTTGGCTGCGCCAAAAATCGTGCGCAGGCTCTGATTGGTAGAAAGTCTGGAGCTACAGTGTTGCTACAATTCCGCACTAGTTTTGGCGCGATCTGGACCGTTCGTGAGCTCGATCGGACGACCATGGTTCAAAAGGCGACGTGGATAGCAAAACGGGAGGTGAATGAATATGAGTAGGAATAAGAATAGGGTGTTGCCAAGCCTCTATATATAAAAGTTCGACAGAACCACTCCCGTTCTGCACGTCCAAGTCGCCTTCTTTCGCACGGTCGTCCAATCGCGCCGTTGAACGGTCCAGATGCGCTTTAAAAATCGCGCCGCTACAGTATTACTATAGCAGTTCGATTTCTACCAATCGCGTCGCGCCACGTCGCCCCGCACGATATTTGGCGCACGCTTTTGCAGAAAACCGCCCGCAAAGGACCGATACGCAATTTCGTGAAAAGTCTGGGACCTTCGTGTAAAATCGCCACGAGTCCATCCCCTCCCCTCTTCTCTCTCCCGCGGCCGCGCCGTCGTCGCCGCCGCCGCTACACCCCTCCCCGTCCAAATCGCGGCCCACCACGGGATCCGCCGTCTCCGCCTCTCCCTCCTCCCCCATTGCCGCTTGCCAGCACGCCGCGGAGGCGCCGGAATCGACGCCGCCGGGCGCGCTGCCCACCGCCGCGTCTGCGGCCCGCCGGCGACGCTCCGGCGACGTATAGCCAGCGGCGACGCCGCTCCCGGCTGCCCTGCGCCAGCGCGCGTCCACCGCGCTCACCGAAGCGTCCCAGACCGCCGCGCTGCGCCGCCGCCGTGCCCGTCGCCGTGGACGGCTCTGCCCCATGGTGACGTCACGCCGACGTCGCCCTGGGCCCATCCGCTAGAATTTCTTTAAAACAGAAACAGAAAATGGAAATGATTTTACAAACAGAAAAAATATGCAAACAAAAAATAAAATGTGCAGAAAAAATATATACTTACGGCAACAAAAAAAACATGTTCGAATTTTCCCGTATTTGTCGATATTTGGATAAATTTGTCAGAAAAACACGAACATATTAGAGCATTTAAATCCAACTTTCAAAATTTGAGTCTTCCAAAATTATAGCATTCTTTCCAACTTCATCATTTTACAAACGTCAAAACAATTCGTTTCATGACAATTTTACTACCTCCAACAATTTTTAAGTATGAACATTTTCAAAGAACGCTAACTTTCTTAAATTCCAACAATTTCCAAATTTGAACAGGTTTCGAAGTGGACGTTCTCAAAATTGAATTACAACCATATTTAAAATTCTAATTCAAATTCCAAATTTCAGTACTATAGTGTTTTAAAAGTCTTTCGCACCTAATCATTTTATAGACGTGACAATAGCTCAAATCTTAATAACTTACCAATTTGAACAATTATTTGAAACCTAAACATTCCTAAAATTTAAAACCGACTACTTATGACAAGCAAGACAAACACGTTTGAAAAATTAAAATTCGTTAACATTTGAGAAAAATAAGAAAAAAAAAAACCATATTGGAGCATTTCAATCCAAATTTCAAATTTTATCCCAAAAAAAAACTTTCAAATCCGATCATTTTATGACCGTGGCAAGAATTCATACCTTAGTACCTTTCCACTCTAACCAATTTTAAAATCCTGAACGTTTTCAGAACGTAGATTTTTTAAATTACAACAACTTTCAAATTTGAAAAACCTGTCAAAACCGCCCATTTTTAAAACGCAAAATTTTATGAATTTCTGTGATTTCCAAACTAAAACAATTTTTAACCATAAACTTTCTTCGCGTTTCAAAAAATTTCAAATCTTCACACCTTTTCCATACCGACATTTTCCAAATTTAAATTTCACCAAACACGCGCGGCATTTGCCGCGCAATGATCCCTAGTATAGATCAAACATTAGCGGTTTTAATTTTGGTGCTTGGACAAATGAAAGAAAAATGAAAAAATAGGAATGGGTGGCCGGTGTAAAGCTTTTCTGGTTCCTTATGCATAGGACTGAAATATTGAGGTGTGAGTGAAAAATAAATCCTCTACAATCTGGCATGAAAGTGAGACACGCAGAAATTTTCCTGTACTATTCCCTTGAACCATTCCTACGAATCAAACTGAGTGAGAAAAAAATCTAACCTCGTCCGTTTCCTCCTAATGAAAGGAGCTCTGATCGATCAAGCATAAATGACCCCGGAGGAGAGCGCCATGAGGAGGATCCAGCAGCTTGGTGTCTCCGCTGGCCGCCGCCGCCCAATTCTTCCTAGTTTCGAGGCGGCCACGAGCTGGGATGGGAGGGGAGCCGGCGCGAGCTGGGATATGGAACCTGGGAGCTGTGGTGGTCGCGGCGAGGTTGAGCTCCTGCAGGACGACCGGCGCGCAGAGGTTCGCCCGGCGCACAGCGTGGTTGGAGCTGATGCAGCCACCGGCTGCGGCCGGACGTGCTCGCCGAAAATCTTGGGGGCGACGGCGCCGTTGAGAGTTCCCAGGGCTGCGACTCGGTCGCCGGCCGCACCGGCTCCGCGCGTTCTTCTGGAATGCCGGCAATGGCGAATGGCGTGTGGAGGCAGCAGTGGTGTTCGTCTCAGATGGGTGAATGTGGAGGCGGAGGCAGCAGCATGAAACCCTAGGCACAGTCTCCAATCTCCGCGCACGGTGGCCAGCCATGGGAGGCGTCGGCTAGTGATGTTGGGGCGATGGGAGAGAGGAGGAGGGCCGAGGTTGGGGCGGGATTGCGGCAACCGGCGGAGGGAGGACGGCCGGCGGCTGGAGTGCGCGGCCAGCTGGGGAGCAGGAGGGGATTTGCTAGGGTTGGGGGACGCCGGATGACGGGAGGAGATGACCGGGCAGCACAGCCGCCGGCCGCCTCCGGGTCGGCGAGGGAAGAGGGGAGGGGCCGGTGAGGGAGGATAGGGGGCGATTTCCGGCGAGGAGGTAGAGGCAGCGGCGGCGAAGATCGACATGTGCGTCGATCTGAGCGGGGAGTAGCGGAGCGGCGGGGGAGCGGGGCGGCGGCGGCGGCGACCTCTGCATCGCGCGCGAGAGAGAAAGGAGGAAGGGGGATTCTGCTGGCTGTTTTGCAGAAAAGTCCGTCGCTTTTCCTCAAATTACAATTAGGGCCCCCGTAGTGTTAAAATTTGGACTGCGCAGCAATTTCTCGCTTTGCGAGTTCGTTTCTGCAAACTTGGCTCCGCTAAAAATCATGCGCAGGCTCTGATTGGTTGAAAGTCTGGAGCTACAGTGTTGCTACAGTTCTGCACGAGTTTTGGAGCGATCTGGACCGTCCGTGAGCTCGATCGGACGACCATGGTTCAAAAGGCGACGTGCATAGCAAAACGGGAGGTGAATGAATATGAGTAGGAATAAGAATAGGGTGTTGCCATGCCTCTATATATAAAAGTTCGACAGAACCACTCCCGTTCCGCACGTCCAAGTCGCCTTCTTTCCCACGGCCGTCCGATCGCGCCGTTGAACGGTTCAGATGCGCTTTAAAAATCGCGCTGCTACAGTATTACTGTAGCAGTTCGATTTCTACCTATCGCGTAGCGCCACGTCGCCCTGCACGATATTTGGCGCACGCTTTTGCAGAAAACCGCCCGCAAAGGACCGATACGCAATTTCGCGAAAAGTCAGGGACCTTCGTGTAAAATCGCCACGAGTCCATCCCCTCCCCTCTTCTCTCTCCCGCGGCCGCGCCGTCGCCGCCACCGCCGCCTCGCGCCCCGCTACACCCCTCCCCATCCAAATCGCGGCCTACCACGGGATCCGCCGTCTCCGCCTCTCCCTCTTCCCCCAAAGCCGCTTGCCAGCACGTCGCGGAGGCGCCGGAATCGACGCCGCCGGGCGCGCTACCACCGCCGCGTCCGCGGCCCGCCGGCGACGCTCCGGCGACGTATAGCCATCGGCGCCGCCGCTCCCGGCTGCCCTGCGCCAGCGCGCGTCCACCGCGCTCACCGAAGCGTCCCAGACCGCCGCGTTGCGCCACCGCCGTGCCCGTCGCCGTGGTCGTTGCCGTGGACGGCTCTGCCCCATGGTGACGTCACGCCGACGTCGCCCTGGGCCCACCCGCCAGAATTTTTTAAAACAGAAACAGAAAATGGAAATGATTTTACAAACAGAAAAAAATATGTAAACAAAAATAAAATGTGTAGAAAAAAATATATTTACGGCAACAAAAAAACATGTTCGAATTTTCTCATATTTGTCGATATTTGGATAAATTTGTCAGAAAAAACACGAACATATTAGAGCATTTAAATCCAACTTTCAAAATTTGAGTCTTCCAAAATTATAGCATTCTTTCCAACTTCATCATTTTACAAACGTCAAAACAATTCGTTTCATGACAATTTTACTACCTCCAACAATTTTTAAGTATGAACATTTTTAAAGAACGCTAACTTTCTTAAATTCGAACAATTTCCAAATTTGAACAGGTTTCGAAGTGGACGTTCTCAAAATTGAATTACAACCATATTTAAACATTCTAATTCAAATTCCAAATTTTAGTACTATAGAGTTTTAAAAGTCTTTCGCACCTAATCATTTTATAGACGTGACAATAGCTCAAATCTTAATAACTTACCAATTTGAACAATTATTTGAAACCTAAACATTCCTAAAATTTAAAACCGACTACTTATGACAAGCAAGACAAACACGTTTGAAAAATTAAAATTTGTTAACATTTGAGAAAAATAAGAAGAAAAAAAAAACCATATTGGAGCATTTCAATCCAAATTTCAAATTTTATCCCAAAAAAAAAACTTTCAAATCCGATCATTTTATGACCGTGGCAAGAATTCATACCTTAGTACCTTTCCACTCTAACCAATTTTAAAATCCTGAACGTTTTCAGAACGTAGACTTTTTTTAATTACAACAACTTTCAAATTTGAAAAACCTGTCAAAACCGCCCATTTTTAAAACTCAAAATTTTATGAATTTCAATGATTTCCAAACTAAAACAATTTTTAACCATAAACTTTCTTCGCGTTTGAAAAAATTTCAAATCTTCACACCTTTTCCATACCGACATTTTCCAAATTTAAATTTCACCAAACACGTGCGGCATTTGCCGGGCTATGATCCCTAGTATAGATCAAACATTAGCGGTTTTAATTTTGGTGCTTGGACAAATGAAAGAAAAATGAAAAAATAGGAATGGGTGGCCGGTGTAAAGCTTTTCTGGTTCCTTATGCATAGGACTGAAATATTGAGGTGTGAGTGAAAAATAAATCCTCTACAATCTGGCATGAAAGTGAGACACGCAGAAATTTTCCTCTACTATTCCCTTGAACCATTCCTACGAATCAAACTGAGTGAGAAAAAAAATCTAACCTCGTCCGTTTCCTCCTAATGAAAGGAGCTCTGATCGATCAAGCATAAATGACCCCGGAGGAGAGCGCCATGAGGAGGATCCAGCAGCTTGGTGTCTCCGCTGGCCGCCGCCGCCCAATTCTTCCTAGTTTCGAGGCGGCCACGAGCTGGGATGGGAGGGGAGCCGGCGCGAGCTGGGATATGGAACCTGGGAGCTGTGGTGGTCGCGACGAGGTTGAGCTCCTGCAGGACGACCGGCGCGCAGAGGTTCGTCCGGCGCACAGCGTGGTTGGAGCTGATGCATCCACCGGCTGCGGCCGGACGTGCTCGCCGAAAATCTTGGGGGCGACGGCGCCGTTGAGAGTTCCCAGGGCTGCGACTCGGTCGCCGGCCGCACCGGCTCCGCGCGTTCCTCTGGAATGCCGGCAATGGCGAATGGCGTGTGGAGGCAGCAGTGGTGTTCGTCTCAGATGGGTGAATGTGGAGGCGGAGGCAGCATCATGAAACCCTAGGCGCGGTCTCCAATCTCCGCGCACGGTGGCCAGCCATGGGAGGGGTCGGCTAGTGATGTTGGGGCGATGGGAGAGAGGAGGAGGGCCGAGGTTGGGGCGGGATTGCGGCAACCGGCGGAGGTAGGACGGCCGGCGGCTGGAGTGCGCGGCCAGCTGGGGAGCAGGAGGGGATTTGCTAGGGTTGGGGACGCCGGACGACGGGAGGAGACGATCGGGCAGCACAGCCGCCGGCCGCCTCCGGGTCGGCGAGGGAGGAGGGGAGGGGCGCGGTGAGGGAGGATAGGGGCGATTTCCGGCGAGGAGGTAGAGGCAGCGGCGGCGAAGATCGACATGTGCGTCGATCTGAGCGGGAGGAGCGGAGCGGCGGGGGAGCGCGGCGGTGGCGGCGGCGACCTCCGCGTCGCGCGCGAGAGAGAAAGGAGGAAGGGGGATTCTGCTGGCTATTTTGCAGAAAAGTCCGCCGCTTTTCCTCAAATTACAATTAGGGCCCCGGCAGTGTTAAAATTTGGACTGCGCATCAATTTCTCGCTTTGCGAGTTCGTTTCTGCAAACTTGGCTGCGCCAAAAATCGTGCGCAGGCTCTGATTGGTAGAAAGTCTGAGCTACAGTTCCGCACGAGTTTTGGCGCGATCTGGACCGTCCGTGAGCTCGATCGGACGACCATGGTTCAAAAGGCGACGTGGATAGCAAAACGGGAGGTGAATTCTTCCAAGTTTCATATATAGTACCCATGAGGAGCTGAGCAAGCACGGGGCATTTCTTAGTTATTTTTGTAAGTTACACACCCTTATTGATCGAGCTGAAACAACCTAGCGAATTACTCCACGTGGGACGATCACTCTTTGACCAAAATTAGGATCTGGCAACCATCTCACCGGTACATTTGTGTTCACACATAATCAATCCTACTAGTAGATAACAAGAGGAAGATCCACTCAAACCGAAGCTGATTTATTTTTTGCGGTGACATGAAATGTCATTGGCGCGCATGGAAGTCAGCAAAGTATGTTGGATGCGTAATCTACGATAAAGTTTCTTGGCAAACAAGCTCACATATAGAGGGACATACGAGTAGGACAGTGCGTTCGTTGACCAAAACTGGGAATCTGCCTACTATGCCAATCATCCATCTGCGTTCACACCTGATCGAACACGGAACATTGCCCACTTT